>OX254009.1:14947500-15660833 GCA_946000715.1 Vitis cinerea var. helleri x Vitis riparia | reverse complement strand
AATGTCCGCACCGATTCCTGAAAATCCTAGAATTGGTGTCAGTACCCGAAAATCGTAGAATGCGAGCAAGTATGGGGAAAATGTGGAATCCGTTCAAGTACCGAAAAACGGTCCGCACCCGTTCCTTAAAAGGCTAAAATCGGTGTCAATACCGAAAAATGGTAGAATCCGAGCAAGTATCGGGAAAAGGTGGTATCCGTTCGAGTACCGAAAACTGTCCGGACCAGTTCCTGAAAAGGCTAGAATCGGTGTCAGTACCGGAAAATAGTAGAATCCGAGCAAGTATCGGGAAAAGGTGGAATCCCTTCGAGTACCGAAAAAATGTCCGCACTGATTCCTGAAAATACTAGAATTGCTGTCAGTACCCGAAAATCGTAGAATGCGAGCAAGTATGGGAAAATGTGGAATCCGTTCAAGTACCGAAAAACGGTCCGCACCCGTTCCTTAAAAGGCTAAAATCGGTGTCAATACCGAAAAATGGTAGAATCCGAGCAAGTATCGGGAAAAGGTGGAATCTGTTCGAGTACCGAAAACTGTCCGGACCAGTTCCTGAAAAGGCTAGAATCGGAGTCACAACCGGAAAATGGTAGAATCCGAACAATTATCGGGAAAAGGTAGAATCCGTTCGAGTACCGAAAAACTGTCAGGACCAGTTCCTGAAAAGGCTAGAATCGGTATCAGTACCGAAAAATGGTAGAATTCGAGCAAGTATCGGGAAAAGGTGGAAGCCGTTCGAGTACCGAAAACTGTCCGGACCAGTTCCTGAAAAAGGCTAGAATCAATGTCAGTACCGAAAAATGGTAGAATCCGAGCAAGTATCGGGAAAAGGTGGAATCCCTTCGAGTACCGAAAAAATGTCCACACCGGTTCCTGAAAATCCTAGAATCGGTGTCAGTACCGGAAAATGGTAGAATCCGAGCAAGTATCGGGAAAAGGTGGAATCCGTTCGAGTATCGAAAAACTGTCCGGACCAGTTCCTCAAAAGGCTAGAATTGGTGTCAGTACCGAAAAATGGTAGAATCCGAGCAAGTATCGGGAAAAGGTGGAATCCGTTCGAGTACCGAAAACTGTCCGCACCCGTTCCATAAAAGGCTAGAATCGGTGTCATTACCGGAAAATGGTAGAATCCGAGCAAGTATCGCGAAAAGGTGGAATCTGTTCGAGTACTGAAAAACTATCCGGACCAGTTCCTGAAAAGGCTAGAATCGGTGTCAGTACCGGAAAATGGTAGAATCCGAGCAAGTATCGGGAAAAGGTGGTATCCGTTCGAGTACTAAAAAACTGTCCGCGCCAGTTCCTGAAGAGACTAGAATCGGTGTCAGTACCGGAAAATGGTAGAATATGAAGCAGTATCGGGAAAAAGTGGAATCTGTGCGAGTACCGAAAAACTGTCCGGACCAGTTCCTGAAAAGGATAGAATCGGTATGAGTACCGAAAAATGGTAGAATCAGAGCAAGTATCGGGAAAAGGTGGAATCCGTTCGAGTACCGAAAGCTGTTCGGACCAGTTCCTGAAAAGGCTAGAATCGTTGTCAGTACCGGAAAATAGTAGAATCCGAGCAAGTATCGGGAAAAGGTGGAATCCCTTCGACTACCGAAAAAATGTCCGCACTGATTCCTGAAAATCCTAGAATTGGTGTCAGTACCCGAAAATCGTAGAATGCGAGCAAGTATGGGGAAAAGGTGGAATCCGTTGAAGTACCGAAAAACTGTCCGCACCCGTTCCTTAAAAGGCTAAAATCGGTGTCAATACCGAAAAATGGTAGAATCCGAGCAAGTATCGGGAAAAGGTGGTATCCGTTCGAGTACCGAAAACTGTCCGGACCAGTTCCTGAAAAGGCTAGAATCGGAGTCACAACCGGAAAATGGTAGAATCCGAACAAGTATCGGGAAAAGGTGGAATCCGTTCGAGTACCGAAAAACTGTCAGGACCAGTTCCTGAAAAGGCTAGAATCGGTATCAGTACCGAAAAATGGTAGAATCCGAGCAAGTATCGGGAAAAGGTGGAATCCGTTCGAGTACCGAAAAGCTGTCCGGACCAGTTCCTGAAAAGGCTAGAATCGGTGTCAGTACCAGAAAATGGTAGAATCCGAGCAAGTATCGGGAAAAGGTGGAATCCGTTCGAGTATCGAAAAATTGTCCATACCAGTTCCTCAAAAGGCTAGAATCGGTGTCAGTACCGAAAAATGGTAGAATCCGAGCAAGTATCGGGAAAAGGTGGAATCCGTTCGAGTATCGAAAAACTGTCCATACCAGTTCCTCAAAAGGCTACAATCGGTGTCAGTACCGGAAAATGGTAGAATCCGAGCAAGTATCGGGAAAAGGTGGAATCCGTTCGAGTACCGAAAAGCTGTCCGGACCAGTTCCTGAAAAGGCTAGAATCGGTGTCAGTACCAGAAAATGGTAGAATCCGAGCAAGTATCGGGAAAAGGTGGAATCCGTTCGAGTATCGAAAAACTGTCCGGACCAGTTCCTCAAAAGGCTAGAATCGGTGTCAGTACCGAAAAATGGTAGAATCCGAGCAAGTATCGGGAAAAGGTGGAATCCGTTCGAGTACCGAAAACTGTCCGCACCCGTTCCGTAAAAGGCTAGAATCGGTGTCATTACCGGAAAATGGTAGAATCCGAGCAAGTATCGCGAAAAGGTGGAATCTGTTCGAGTACTGAAAAACTATCCGGACCAGTTCCTGAAAAGGCTAGAATCGGTGTCAGTACCGGAAAATGGTAGAATCAGAGCAAGTATCGGGAAAAGGTGGAATCCGTTCGAGTACCGAAAGCTGTTCGGACCAGTTCCTGAAAAGGCTAGAATCGTTGTCAGTACCGGAAAATAGTAGAATCCGAGCAAGTATCGGGAAAAGGTGGAATCCCTTCGACTACCGAAAAAATGTCCGCACTGATTCCTGAAAATCCTAGAATTGGTGTCAGTACCCGAAAATCGTAGAATGCGAGCAAGTATGGGGAAAAGGTGGAATCCGTTGAAGTACCGAAAAACTGTCCGCACCCGTTCCTTAAAAGGCTAAAATCGGTGTCAATACCGAAAAATGGTAGAATCCGAGCAAGTATCGGGAAAAGGTGGTATCCGTTCGAGTACCGAAAACTGTCCGGACCAGTTCCTGAAAAGGCTAGAATCGGAGTCACAACCGGAAAATGGTAGAATCCGAACAAGTATCGGGAAAAGGTGGAATCCGTTCGAGTACCGAAAAACTGTCAGGACCAGTTCCTGAAAAGGCTAGAATCGGTATCAGTACCGAAAAATGGTAGAATCCGAGCAAGTATCGGGAAAAGGTGGAATCCGTTCGAGTACCGAAAAGCTGTCCGGACCAGTTCCTGAAAAGGCTAGAATCGGTGTCAGTACCAGAAAATGGTAGAATCCGAGCAAGTATCGGGAAAAGGTGGAATCCGTTCGAGTATCGAAAAATTGTCCATACCAGTTCCTCAAAAGGCTAGAATCGGTGTCAGTACCGAAAAATGGTAGAATCCGAGCAAGTATCGGGAAAAGGTGGAATCCGTTCGAGTATCGAAAAACTGTCCATACCAGTTCCTCAAAAGGCTACAATCGGTGTCAGTACCGGAAAATGGTAGAATCCGAGCAAGTATCGGGAAAAGGTGGAATCCGTTCGAGTACCGAAAAGCTGTCCGGACCAGTTCCTGAAAAGGCTAGAATCGGTGTCAGTACCAGAAAATGGTAGAATCCGAGCAAGTATCGGGAAAAGGTGGAATCCGTTCGAGTATCGAAAAACTGTCCGGACCAGTTCCTCAAAAGGCTAGAATCGGTGTCAGTACCGAAAAATGGTAGAATCCGAGCAAGTATCGGGAAAAGGTGGAATCCGTTCGAGTACCGAAAACTGTCCGCACCCGTTCCATAAAAGGCTAGAATCGGTGTCATTACCGGAAAATGGTAGAATCCGAGCAAGTATCGCGAAAAGGTGGAATCTGTTCGAGTACTGAAAAACTATCCGGACCAGTTCCTGAAAAGGCTAGAATCGGTGTCAGTACCGGAAAATGGTAGAATCCGAGCAAGTATCGGGAAAAGGTGGTATCCGTTCGAGTACTAAAAAACTGTCCGCGCCAGTTCCTGAAGAGACTAGAATCGGTGTCAGTACCGGAAAATGGTAGAATATGAAGCAGTATCGGGAAAAAGTGGAATCTGTGCGAGTACCGAAAAACTGTCCGGACCAGTTCCTGAAAAGGATAGAATCGGTATGAGTACCGAAAAATGGTAGAATCAGAGCAAGTATCGGGAAAAGGTGGAATCCGTTCGAGTACCGAAAGCTGTTCGGACCAGTTCCTGAAAAGGCTAGAATCGGTGTCAGTACCGGAAAATAGTAGAATCCGAGCAAGTATCGGGAAAAGGTGGAATCCCTTCGACTACCGAAAAAATGTCCGCACTGATTCCTGAAAATCCTAGAATTGGTGTCAGTACCCGAAAATCGTAGAATGCGAGCAAGTATGGGGAAAAGGTGGAATCCGTTCAAGTACCGAAAAACTGTCCGCACCCGTTCCTTAAAAGGCTAAAATCGGTGTCAATACCGAAAAATGGTAGAATCCGAGCAAGTATCGGGAAAAGGTGGTATCCGTTCGAGTACCGAAAACTGTCCGGACCAGTTCCTGAAAAGGCTAGAATCGGAGTCACAACCGGAAAATGGTAGAATCCGAACAAGTATCGGGAAAAGGTGGAATCCGTTCGAGTACCGAAAAACTGTCAGGACCAGTTCCTGAAAAGGCTAGAATCGGTATCAGTACCGAAAAATGGTAGAATCCGAGCAAGTATCGGGAAAATGTGGAATCCGTTCGAGTACCGAAAAGCTGTCCGGACCAGTTCCTGAAAAGGCTAGAATCGGTGTCAGTACCAGAAAATGGTAGAATCCGAGCAAGTATCGGGAAAAGGTGGAATCCGTTCGAGTATCGAAAAACTGTCCACACCAGTTCCTCAAAAGGCTAGAATCGGTGTCAGTACCGAAAAATGGTAGAATCCGAGCAAGTATCGGGAAAAGGTGGAATCCGTTCGAGTATCGAAAAACTGTCCATACCAGTTCCTCAAAAGGCTACAATCGGTGTCAGTACCGGAAAATGGTAGAATCCGAGCAAGTATCGGGAAAAGGTGGAATCCGTTCGAGTACCGAAAAGCTGTCCGGACCAGTTCCTGAAAAGGCTAGAATCGGTGTCAGTACCAGAAAATGGTAGAATCCGAGCAAGTATCGGGAAAAGGTGGAATCCGTTCGAGTACCGAAAACTGTCCGGACCAGTTCCTGAAAAGGCTAGAATCAATGTCAGTACCGAAAAATGGTAGAATCCGAGCAAGTATCTGGAAAAGGTGGAATCCGTTCGAGTATCGAAAAACTGTCCATACCAGTTCCTCAAAATGCTAGAATCGGTGTCAGTACCGGAAAATGGTAGAATCCGAGCAAGTATCGGGAAAAGGTGGAATCTGTTCGAGTACCGAAAAACTGTCCGCACCCGTTCCTGAAAAGCCTAGAATCGGTGTCAATACCGCAAAATGGTAGAATCCGAGCAAGTATCGGGAAATGGTAGAATCCGAGCAAGTATCGGGAAAAGGTGGAATCCGTTCGAGTACCGAAAAACTGTCCGCACCCGTTCCATAAAAGCCTAGAATCGGTGTCATTACCGGAAAATGGTAGAATCCGAGCAAGTATCGTGAAAAGGTGGAATCCGTTCGAGTACCGAAAAACTATCCGGACGAGTTCCTGAAAAGGCTAGAATCAGTGTCAGTACCGGAAAAGGGTAGAATCCGAGCTTGTATCGGGAAAAGGTGGAATCCGCTCGAGTACCGAAAAGCTGTCCGGACCAGTTCCTGAAAAGTCTAGAATCGGTGTCAGTACCGGAAAATGGTAGAATCCGAGCTTGTATCGGGAAAAGGTGGAATCCGTTCGAGTACCGAAAAACTGTCAGGACCAGTTCCTGAAAAGGCTAGAATCGGTATCAGTACCGAAAAATGGTAGAATCCGAGCAAGTATCGGGAAAAGATGGAATCCGTTCGAGTACCGAAAACTGTCCGGACCAGTTCCTGAAAAGACTAGAATCAATGTCAGTACCGAAAAATGGTAGAATCCGAGCAAGTATCTGGAAAAGGTGGAATCCGTTCGAGTATCGAAAAACTGTCCATACCAGTTCCTCAAAAGGCTAGAATCGGTGTCAGTACCGGAAAATGGTCGAATCCGAGCAAGTATCGGGAAAAGGTGGAATCTGTTCGAGTACCGAAAAACTGTCCGCACCCGTTCCTGAAAAGCCTAGAATCGGTGTCAGTACCGCAAAATGGTAGAATCCGAGCAAGTAGCGGGAAATGGTAGAATCCGAGCAAGTATCGGGAAAAGGTGGAATCCGTTCGAGTACCGAAAAACTGTCCGCACCCGTTCCATAAAAGGCTAGAATCGGTGTCATTACCGGAAAATGGTAGAATCCGATCAAGTATCGCGAAAAGGTGGAATCTGTTCGAGTACCGAAAAACTATCCGGACCAGTTCCTGAAAAGGCTAGAATCGGTGTCAGTATCGGAAAATGGTAGAATCCGAGCTTGTATCGGGAAAAGGTGGAATCCGTTCAAGTACCGAAAAACTGTCCGCACCCATTCCTGAAAAGGGTAAAATCGGTGTCAGTACCGAAAAATGGTAGAATCCGAGCAAGTATCGGGAAAAGGTGGAATCCGTTCGAGTACCGAAAAGCTGTCCGGACCAGTTCCTGAAAAGGCTAGAATCGGTGTCAGTACCGAAAAATTGTAGAATCCGAGCTTGTATCGAGAAAAGGTGGAATCCGTTCGAGTACCGAAAAACTGTCCGGACCAGTTCCTGAAAAGGCTAGAATCAGTGTCAATACCGGAAAATGGTAGAATCCGAGCAAGTATCGGGAAAAGGTGGAATCCGTTCGAGTACCGAAAACTGTCCGGACCAGTTCCTGAAAAGGCTAGAATCAATGTCAGAACCGAAAAATGGTAGAATCCGAGCAGGTATCGGGAAAAGGTGGAATCCCTTCGAGTACCGAAAATATGTCCACATCGGTTCCTGAAAATCCTAGAATCGGTGTCAGTACTGGAAAATGGTAGAATCCGAGCAAGTATCGGGAAAAGGTGGAATCCGTTCGAGTATCGAAAAACTGTCCGGACCAGTTCCTGAAAAGGCTAGAATCGGTGTCAGTACCGAAAAATGGTAGAATCCGAGCAAGTATCGGGAAAAGGTGGAATCCGTTCGAGTATCGAAAAACTGTCCATACCAGTTCCTCAAAAGGCTAGAATCGGTGTCAGTACCGGAAAAATGGTAGAATCCGAGCAAGTATCGGGAAAAGGTGGAATCTGTTCGAGTACCGAAAAACTGTCCGCACCCGTTCCTGAAAAGCCTAGAATCGATGTCAGTACCGCAAAATGGTAAAATCCGAGCAAGTATCGGGAAATGGTAGAATCCGAGCAAGTATCGGGAAAAGGTGGAATCCGTTCGAGTACCGAAAAACTGTCCGCACCCGTTCCATAAAAGCCTAGAATCGGTGTCATTACCGGAAAATGGTAGAATCCGAGCAAGTATCATGAAAAGGTGGAATCCGTTCGAGTACCCAAAAACTATCCGGACGAGTTCCTGAAAAGGCTAGAATCAGTGTCAGTACCGGAAAATGGTAGAATCCGAGCTTGTATCGGGAAAAGGTGGAATCCGTTCGAGTACCGAAAAGCTGTCCGGACCAGTTCCTGAAAAGTCTAGAATCGGTGTCAGTACCGGAAAATGGTAGAATCCGAGCTTGTATCGGGAAAAGGTGGAATCCGTTCGAGTACCGAAAAACTGTCAGGACCAGTTCCTGAAAAGGCTAGAATCGGTATCAGTACCGAAAAATGGTAGAATCCGAGCAAGTATCGGGAAAAGGTGGAATCCGTTCGAGTACCGAAAACTGTTCGGACCAGTTCCTGAAAAGGCTAGAATCGGTGTCAGTACCGGAAAATAGTAGAATCCGAGCAAGTATCGGGAAAAGGTGGAATCCCTTCGAGTACCGAAAAAATGTCCGCACTGATTCCTGAAAATCCTAGAATTGGTGTCAGTCCCCGAAAATCGTAGAATGCGAGCAAGTATAGGGAAAAGGTGGAATCCGTTCAAGTACCGAAAAACTGTCCGCACCCGTTCCTTAAAAGGCTAAAATCGGTGTCAATACCGAAAAATCGTAGAATCCGAGCAAGTATCGGGAAAAGGTGGTATCCGTTCGAGTACCGAAAACTGTCCGGACCAGTTCCTGAAAAGGCTAGAATCGGAGTCGCAACCGGAAAATGGTAGAATCTGAACAAGTATCGGTAAAAGGTGGAATCCGTTCGAGTACCGAAAAGCTGTCCGGACCAGTTCCTGAAAAGGCTAGAATCGGTGTCCGTACCGAAAAATTGTAGAATCCGAGCTTGTATCGAGAAAAGGTGGAATCCGTTCGAGTACCGAAAAACTGTCCGGACCAGTTCCTGAAAAGGCTAGAATCAGTGTCAATACCGGAAAATGGTAGAATCCGAGCAAGTATCGGGAAAAGGTGGAATCCGTTCGAGTACCGAAAACTTTCCGGACCAGTTCCTGATAAGGCTAGAATCAATGTTAGAACCGAAAAATGGTAGAATCCGAGCAAGTATCGGGAAAAGGTGGAATCCCTTCGAGTACCGAAAAAATGTCCACATCGGTTCCTGAAAATCCTAGAATCGGTGTCAGTACCAGAAAATGGTAGAATCCGAGCAAGTATCGGGAAAAGGTGGAATCCGTTCGAGTATCGAAAAACTGTCCGGACCAGTTCCTGAAAAGGCTAGAATCGGTGTCAGTACCGAAAAATGGTAGAATCCGAGCAAGTATCGGGAAAAGGTGGAATCCGTTCGAGTATCGAAAAACTGTCCATACCAGTTCCTCAAAAGGCTACAATCGGTGTCAGTACCGGAAAATGGTAGAATCCGAGCAAGTATCGGGAAAAGGTGGAATCTGTTCGAGTACCGAAAAACTGTCCGCACCCGTTCCTGAAAAGCCTAGAATCGATGTCAGTACCGCAAAATGGTAGAATCCGAGCAAGTATCGGGAAATGGTAGAATCCGAGCAAGTATCGGGAAAAGGTGGAATCCGTTCGAGTACCGAAAAACTGTCCGCACTCGTTCCATAAAAGGCTAGAATCGGTGTCATTACCGGAAAATGGTAGAATCCGAGCAAGTATCGTGAAAAGGTGGAATCCGTTCGAGTACCGAAAAACTATCCGGACGAGTTCCTGAAAAGGCTAGAATCAGTGTCAGTACCGGAAAATGGTAGAATCCGAGCTTGTATCGGGAAAAGGTGGAATCCGTTCGAGTACCAAAAAGCTGTCTGGACCAGTTCCTGAAAAGTCTAGAATCGGTGTCAGTACCGGAAAATGATAGAATCCGAGCTTGTATCGGGAAAAGGTGGAATCCGTTCGAGTACCGAAAAACTGTCAGGACCAGTTCCTGAAAAGGCTAGCATCGGTATCAGTACCGAAAAATGGTAGAATCCGAGCAAGTATCGGGAAAAGGTGGAATCCGTTCGAGTACCGAAAACTGTCCGGACCAGTTCCTGAAAAGACTAGAATCAATGTCAGTACCGAAAAATGGTAGAATCCGAGCAAGTATCTGGAAAAGGTGGAATCCGTTCGAGTATCGAAAAACTGTCCATACGAGTTCCTCAAAAGGCTAGAATCGGTGTCAGTACCGGAAAATGGTAGAATCCGAGCAAGTATCGGGAAAAGGTGGAATCTGTTCGAGCACCGAAAAACTGTCCGCACCCGTTCCTGAAAAGCCTAGAATCGATGTCAGTACCGCAAAATGGTAGAATCCGAGCAAATATCGGGAAATGGTAGAATCCGAGCAAGTATCGGGAAAAGGTGGAATCCGTTCGAGTACCGAAAAACTGTCCGCACCGGTTCCATAAAAGGCTAGAATCGGTGTCATTACCGGAAAATGGTAGAATCCGAGCAAGTATCGTGAAAAGGTGGAATCCGTTCGAGTACCGAAAAACTATCCGGACGAGTTCCTGAAAAGGCTAGAATCAGTGTCAGTACCGGAAAATGGTAGAATCCGAGCTTGTATCGGGAAAAGGTGGAATCCGTTCGAGTACCGAAAAGCTGTCTGGACCAGTTCCTGAAAAGTCTAGAATCGGTGTCAGTACCGGAAAATGATAGAATCCGAGCTTGTATCGGGAAAAGGTGGAATCCGTTCGAGTACCGAAAAACTGTCAGGACCAGTTCCTGAAAAGGCTAGAATCGGTATCAGTACCGAAAAATGGTAGAATCCGAGCAAGTATCGGGAAAAGGTGGAATCCGTTCGAGTACCGAAAACTGTCCGGACCAGTTCCTGAAAAGGCTAGAATCGGTGTCAGTACCGAAAAATTGTAGAATCCGAGCTTGTATCGAGAAAAGGTGGAATCCGTTCGAGTACCGAAAAACTGTCCGGACCAGTTCCTGAAAAGGCTAGAATCAGTGTCAATACCGGAAAATGGTAGAATCCGAGCAAGTATCGGGAAAAGGTGGAATCCGTACGAGTATCCGGAAAAGGTGGAATCCGTTCGAGTACCGAAAACTGTCCGGACCAGTTCTTGAAAAGGCTAGAATCGGTGTCAGTACCGAAAAATTGTAGAATCCGAGCTTGTATCGAGAAATGGTGGAATCCGTTCGAGTACCGAAAAACTATCCGCACCCGTTCCTGAAAAGCCTAGAATCGGTGTCAGTACCGCAAAATGGTAGAATCCGAGCAAGTATCGGGAAATGGTAGAATCCGAGCAAGTATCGGGAAAAGGTGGAATCCGTTCGAGTACCGAAAAACTGTCCGCACCCGTTCCATAAAAGGCTAGAATCGGTGTCATTACCGGAAAATGGTAGAATCCGAGCAAGTATCGCGAAAAGGTGGAATCTGTTCGAGTACCGAAAAACTATCCGGACCAGTTCCTGAAAAGGCTAGAATCGGTGTCAGTACCGGAAAATGGTAGAATCCGAGCTTGTATCGGGAAAAGGTGGAATCCGTTCGAGTACCGAAAAACTGTCCGCACCCGTTCCTGAAAAGGGTAAAATCGGTGTCAGTACCGAAAAATGGTATAATCCGAGCAAGTATCGGGAAAAGGTGGAATCCGTTCGAGTACCGAAAAGCTGTCCGGACCAGTTCCTGAAAAGGCTAGAATCGGTGTCAGTACCGAAAAATTGTAGAATCCGAGCTTGTATCGAGAAAAGGTGGAATCCGTTCGAGTACCGAAAAATTGTCCGGACCAGTTCCTGAAAAGGCTAGAATCAGTGTCAATACCGGAAAATGGTAGAATCCGAGCAAGTATCGGGAAAAGGTGGAATCCGTACGAGTATCGAAAAACTGTCCGGACCAGTTCCTCAAAAGCCTAGAATCGGTGTCAGTACCGGAAAATGGTAGAATCCGAGCAAGTATCGGGAAAAGGTGGAATCCCTTCGAGTACCGAAAAACTGTCCGCACCCGTTCCTGAAAAGGCTAGAATCGGTGTCAGTACCGGAAAATGGTAGAATCCGAGCAAGTATCGGGAAAAGGTGGTATCCGTTCGAGTACCGAAAAACTGTCCGCGCCAGTTCCTGAAGAGACTAGAATCGGTGTCATTACCGGAAAATGGTAGAATATGAAGCAGTATCGGGAAAAAGTGGAATCTGTGCGAGTACCGAAAAACTGTCCGGACCAGTTCCTGAAAAGGATATAATCGGTATCAGTACCGAAAAATAGTAGAATCCGAGCAAGTATCGGGAAAAGGTGGAATCCGTTCGAGTACCGAAAACTGTCCGGACCAGTTCCTGAAAAGGCTAGAATCGGTGTCAGTACCGGAAAATAGTAGAATCTGAGCAAGTATCGGGAAAAGGTGGAATCCCTTCGAGTACCGAAAAAATTTCCGCACCGATTCCTGAAAATCCTAGAATTGGTGTCAGTACCGGAAAATCGTAGAATGCGAGCGAGTATGGGGAAAAGGTGGAATCCGTTCAAGTACCGAAAAACTGTCCGCACCCGTTCCTTAAAAGGCTAAAATCGGTGTCAATACGGAAAAATGGTAGAATCCGAGCAAGTATCGGGAAAAGGTGGTATCCGTTCGAGTACCGAAAACTGTCCCGACCAGTTCCTGAAAAGGCTAGAATCGGAGTCACAATCGGAAAATGGTAGAATCCGAACAAGTATCGGGAAAAGGTGGAATCCGTTCGAGTACCGAAAAACGTTCAGGACCAGTTCCTGAAAAGGCTAGAATCGGTATCAGTACCGAAAAATGGTAGAATCCGAGCAAGTATCGGGAAAAGGTGAAATCCGTTCGAGTACCGAAAACTGTCCGGACCAGTTCCTGAAAAGGCTAGAATCAATGTCAGTACCGAAAAATGGTAGAATCCGAGCAAGTATCGGGAAAAGGTGGAATCCCTTCGAGTACCGAAAAAATGTCCACACCGGTTCCTGAAAATCCTAGAATTGGTGTCAGTACCGGAAAATGGTAGAATCCGAGCAAGTATCGGGAAAAGGTGGAATCCGTTCGAGTATCGAAAAACTGTCCGGACCAAGTCCTGAAAAGGCTAGAATCGGTGTCAGTACCGAAAAATGGTAGAATGCGAGCAAGTATCAGGAAAAGGTGGAATCTGTTCGAGTACCGAAAAACTGTCCGCATCCGTTCCTGAAAAGCCTAGAATCGGTGTTAGTACCGCAAAATGGTAGAATCCGAGCAAGTATCGGGAAAAGGTGGAATCCGTTTGAGTACCGAAAAACTGTCCGCACCCGTTCCATAAAAGGCTAGAATCGGTGTCATTACCGGAAAATGGTAGAATCCGAGCAAGTATCGCGAAAAGGTGGAATCCGTTCGAGTACCGAAAAACTATCTGGACCAGTTCCTAAAAAGGCTAGAATCGGTGTCAGTACCGGAAAATGGTAGAATCCGAGCTTGTATCGGGAAAAGGTGGAATCCGTTCGAGTACCGAAAAACTGTCCGGACCAGTTCCTGAAAAGGATAGAATCAGTGTCAGTACCAGAAAATGGTAGAATCCGAGCAAGTATCGGGAAAAGGTGGAATCCGTTCGAGTACCAAAAAACTGTCCGGTCCAGTTCCTGAAAAGCCTAGAATCGGTGTCAGTACCGGAAAATGGTAGAATCCGAGCTCGTATCGGGAAAAGGTGGAATCCTTTCGAGTACCGAAAAACTGTCCGCACCCGTTCCTGAAAAGGCTAAAATCGGTGTCAGTACAGAAAAATGGTAGAATCGGAGCAAGTATCGAGAAAAGGTGGAATCCGTTCGAGTACCGAAATCCAGTCCGGACCAGTTCCTGAAAAGGCTAGAATCGGTGTCAGTACCGGAAAATGGTAGAATCCGAGCTTGTATCGGGAAAAGGTGGAATCCGTTCGAGTACCGAAAAACTGTCCGGACCGGCTCCTGAAATTCCTAGAATCAGTGTCAGTACCGGAAAATGGTAGAATCCGAGAAAGTATCGGGAAAAGGTGGAATCCGTTCGAGTAACGGAAAACTGTCCGCACCCGTTCCTGAAAAGGCTAAAATCGGTGTTAATACCGAAAAATGGTAGAATCCGAGCAAGTATCGGGAAAAGGTGGAATCCGTTCGAGTACCAAAAAACTGTCCGGACCAGTTCCTGAAAAGGCTAGAATCGGTGTCAGTACCGGAAAATGGTAGAATCCGAGCTTATATCGGGAAAAGGTGGAATCCGTTCGAGTACCGAAAAACTGTCCGCACCCGTTCTAGAAAAGGCTAAAATCGGTGTCAGTACCGAAAAGTGGTAGAATCCGAGCAAGTATCGGGAAAAGGTGGAATCCGTTCGAGTACCGAAAAGCTGTCCGGAACAGTTCCTGAAAATGCTAGAATCGGTGTCAGTACCGGAAAATGGTAGAATCCGAGCTTGTATCGGGAAAAGGTGGAATCCGTTCGAGTACCGAAAAACTATCCGGACCGGCTCCTGAAATTCCTGGAATCGGTGTCAGTACCGGAAAATGGTAGAATCCGACCAAGTATCGGGAAAAGGTGGAATCCGTTCGAGTAACGAAAAATTGTCCGCACCCGTTCCTGAAAAGGCTAAAATCGGTGTCAGTAACGAAAAATGGTAGAATCCGAGCAAGTATCGGGAAAAGGTTGAATCCGTTCGAGTACCAAAAAACTGTCCGGACCAGTTCCTGAAAAGCCTAGAATCGGTGTCAGTACCGGAAAATGGTAGAATCCGAGCTTGTATCGGGAAAAGGTGGAATCCGTTCGAGTACCCAAAAACTGTCCGCACCCGTTCCTGAAAAGGCTAAAATCGGTGTCAGTGCCGAAATTGGTAGATTCCGAGCTTGTATCGGGAAAAGGTGGAATCCGTTCGAGTACCGAAAAACTGTCCGGACCAGTTCCTGAAGAGGCTAGAATCGGTGTCAGTACCGCAAAATGGTAGAATCCAAGCAAGTATCGAGAAAAGGTGGAATCCGTTCGAGTACCGAAAAACTGTCCGCACCCGTTCCATAAAAGGCTAGAATCGGTGTCATTACCGGAAAATGGTAGAATCCGAGCAAGTATCGCGAAAAGGTGGAATCTGTTCGAGTACCGAAAAACTATCCGGACCAGTTCCTGAAAAGGCTAGAATCGGTGTCAGTACCGGAAAATGGTAGAATCCGACCAAGTATCGGGAAAAGGTGGAATCCGTTCGAGTAACGAAAAACTGTCCGCACCCGTTCCTGAAAAGGCTAGAATCGGTGTCAGTACCGGAAAAGGTTAGAATCCGAGCTTGTATCGGGAAAACGTGGAATCCGTTCGAGTACCCAAAAATTGTCCGCAACCGTTCCTGAAAAGGCTAAAATCGGTGTCAGTGCCGAAAAATGGTAGAATCCGAGCTTGTATCGGGAAAAGGTGGAATCCGTTCGACTACCGAAAAACTGTCCGGACCAGTTCCTGAAGAGGCTAGAATCGGTGTCAGTACCGAAAAGGTGGAATCCGTTCGAGTACCGAAAAACTGTCCGCACCCGTTCCATAAAAGGCTAGAATCGGTGTCATTACCGGAAAATGGTAGAATCCGACCAAGTATCGGGAAAAGGTGGAATCCGTTCGAGTACCGAAAAACTATCCGGACCAGTTCCTGAAAAGGCTAGAATCGGTGTCAGTACCGGAAAATGGTAGAATCCGAGCTTGTATCGGGAAAAGGTGGAATCCGTTCGAGTACCGAAAAACTGTCCGGACCGGCTCCTGAAATTCCTAGAATCAGTGTCAGTACCGGAAAATGGTAGAATCCGTGCAAGTATTGGGAAAAGGTGGAATCCGTTCGAGTAACGAAAAACTGTCCGCACCCGTTCCTGAAAAGGCTAAAATCGGTGTCAATACCGAAAAATGGTAGAATCCGAGCAAGTATCGGGAAAAGGTGGAATCCGTTCGAGTACCGAAAAACTGTCCGGACCAGTTCCTGAAGAGGCTAGAATCGGTGTCAGTACCGCAAAATGGTAGAATCCGAGCAAGTAGCGAGAAAAGGTGGAATCCGTTCGAGTACCGAAAAACTGTCCGCACCCGTTCCATAAAAGGCTAGAATCGGTGTCATTACCGGAAAATGGTAGAATCCGACCAAGTATCGCGAAAAGGTGGAATCCGTTCGAGTACCGAAAAACTATCCGGACCAGTTCCTGAAAAGGCTAGAATCGGTGTCAGTACCGGAAAATGGTAGAATCCGAGCTTGTATCGGGAAAAGGTGGAATCCGTTCGAGTACCGAAAAACTGTCCGGACCGGCTCTTGAAATTCCTAGAATCAGTGTCAGTACCGGAAAATGGTAGAATCCGAGCAAGTATTGGGAAAAGGTGGAATCCGTTCGAGTAACGAAAAACTGTCCGCACCCGTTCCTGAAAAGGCTAAAATCGGTGTCAATACCGAAAAATGGTAGAATCCGAGCAAGTATCGGGAAAAGGTGGAATCCGTTCGAGTACCGAAAAATTGTCCGGACCAGTTCCTGAAGGGGCTAGAATCGGTGTCAGTACCGGAAAATGGTAGAATCCGAGCAAGTAGCGAGAAAAGGTGGAATCCGTTCGAGTACCGAAAAACTGTCCGCACCCGTTCCATAAAAGGCTAGAATCGGTGTCATTACCGGAAAATGGTAGAATCCGAGCAAGTATCGCGAAAAGGTGGAATCCGTTCGAGTACCGAAAAACTATCCGGACCAGTTCCTGAAAAGGCTAGAATCGGTGTCAGTACCGGAAAATGGTAGAATTCGAGCTTGTATCGGGAAAAGGTGGAATCCGTTCGAGTACCGAAAAACTGTCCGGACCGGCTCCTGAAATTCCTAGAATCAGTGTCAGTACCGGAAAATGTTAGAATCCGAGCAAGTATTGGGAAAAGGTGGAATCCGTTCGAGTAACGAAAAACTGTCCGCACCCGTTCCTGAAAAGGCTAAAATCGGTGTCAGTACCGAAAAGTGGTAGAATCCGAGCAAGTATCGGGAAAAGGTGGAATCCGTTCGAGTACCAAAAAACTGTCCGGACCAGTTCCTGAAAAGGCTAGAATCGGTGTCAGTACCGGAAAATGGTAGAATCCGAGCTTGTATCGGGAAAAGGTGGAATCCGTTCGAGTACCGAAAAACTGTCCGCACCCGTTCCTGAAAAAGATAAAATCGGTGTCAGTACCGAAAAGTGGTAGAATCCGAGCAAGTATCGGGAAAAGGTGGAATCCGTTCGAGTACCGAAAAGCTGTCCGGAACAGTTCCTGAAAATGCTAGAATCGGTGTCAGTACCGGAAAATGGTAGAATCCGAGCTTGTATCGGGAAAAGGTGGAATCCTTTCGAGTACCGAAAAACTGTCCGCACCCGTTCCTGAAAAGGCTAAAATCGGTGTCAGTACCGAAAAATGGTAGAATCGGAGCAAGTATCGAGAAAAGGTGGAATCTGTTCGAGTACCGAAAACCAGTCCGGACCAGTTCCTGAAAAGGCTAGAATCGGTGTCAGTACCGGAAAATGGTAGAATCCGAGCTTGTATCGAGAAAAGGTGGAATCCGTTCGAGTACCGAAAAACTGTCCGGACCGGCTCTTCAAATTCCTAGAATCAGTGTCAGTACCGGAAAATGGTAGAATCCGAGCAAGTATCGGGAAATGGTGGAATCCGTTCGAGTAACGAAAAACTATCCGCACCCGTTCCTGAAAAGGCTAAAATCGGTGTCAATACCGAAAAATGGTAGAATCCGAGCAAGTATCGGGAAAATGTGGAATCCGTTCGACTACCAAAAAACTGTCCGGACCAGTTCCTGAAAAGGCTAGAATCGGTGTCAGTACCGAAAAATGGTAGAATTCGAGCAAGTATCGGGAAAAGGTGGAATCCGTTCGAGTAACGAAAAACTGTCCGCACCCGTTCCTGAAAAGGCTAAAATCGGTGTCAGTGCCGAAAAATGGTAGAATCCGAGCAAGTATCGGGAAAAGCTGGAATCCGTTCCAGTACCGAAAAGCTGTCCGGACCAGTTCCTGAAAAGGCTAGAATCGGTCTCAGTACCGGAAAATGGTAGAATCCGAGCTTGTATCGGGAAAAGGTGGAATCCGTTCGAATACCGAAAAACTGTCCGGACCAGTTCCTGAAGAGGCTAGAATCGGTGTCAGTACCGCAAAATGGTAGAATCCGAGCAAGTATCGAGAAAAGGTGGAATCCGTTCGACTACCGAAAAACTGTCCGCACCCGTTCCATAAAACGCTAGAATCGGTGTCATTACCGGAAAATGGTAGAATCCGAGCAAGTATCGCGAAAAGGTGGAATCC
Organism: Vitis cinerea var. helleri x Vitis riparia; assembly: GCA_946000715.1. Lineage (NCBI taxonomy): Eukaryota > Viridiplantae > Streptophyta > Magnoliopsida > Vitales > Vitaceae > Vitis > Vitis cinerea var. helleri x Vitis riparia. Next base: position 15,643,159 of record OX254009.1, on the reverse strand, counting down.
GTTCGAGTACCGAAAAACTATCCGGACCAGTTCCTGAAAAGGCTAGAATCGGTGTCAGTACCGGAAAATGGTAGAATCCGAGCTTGTATCGGGAAAAGGTGTAATCCGTTCGAGTACCGAAAAACTGTCCGGACCGGCTCCTGAAATTCCTAGAATCAGTGTCAGTACCCGAAAATGGTAGAATCCGAGCAAGTATCGGGAAAAGGTGGAATCCGTTCGAGTAACCAAAAACTATCCGCACCCGTTCCTGAAAAGGCTAAAATCGGTGTCAATACCGAAAAATGGTAGAATCCGAGCAAGTATCGAGAAAAGGTGGAATCCGTTCGAGTACCAAAAAACTGTCCGGACTAGTTCCTGAAAAGGCTAGAATCGGTGTCAGTACCGGAAAATGGTAGAATCCGAGCAAGTATCGGGAAAAGGTGGAATCCGTTCGAGTACCGAAAAACTGTCCGGACCAGTTCCTGAAGAGGCTAGAATCGGTGTCAGTACCGTAAAATGATAGAATCCGAGCAAGATCGAGAAAAGGTGGAATCCGTTCGAGTACCGAAAAACTGTCCGCACCCGTTCCTGAAAAGGCTAAAATCGGTGTCAGTACCGAAAAGTGGAAGAATCCGAGCAAGTATCGGGAAAAGGTGGAATCCGTTCGAGTACCGAAAAGCTGTCCGGAACAGTTCCTGAAAATGCTAGAATCGGTGTCAGTACCGGAAAATGGTAGAATCCGAGCTTGTATCGGGAAAAGGTGGAATCCGTTCGAGTACCGAAAAACTGTCCGGACCGGCTCCTGAAATTCCTAGAATCGGTGTCAGTACCGGAAAATGGTAGAATCCGAGCAAGTATCGGGAAAAGGTGGAATCCGTTCGAGTAACGAAAAATTGTCCGCACCCGTTCCTGAAAAGGCTAAAATCGGTGTCAGTACCGAAAAATGGTAGAATTCGAGCAAGTATCGGGAAAAGGTGGAATCTGTTCGAGTACCGAAAAACTGTCCGGACCAGTTCCTGAAAAGGCTAGAATCGGTGTCAGTACTGGAAAATGTTAGAATCCGAGCTTGTATCGGGAAAAGGTGGAATCCGTTCGAGTACCGAAAAATTGTCCGGACCGGCTCCTGAAATTCCTAGAATCAGTGTCAGTACCGGAAAATGGTAGAATCCGAGCAAGTATCGGGAAATGGTGGAATCCGTTCGAGTAACGAAAAACTATCCGCACCCGTTCCTGAAAAGGCTAAAATCGGTGTCAATACCGAAAAATGGTAGAATCCGAGCAAGTATCGGGAAAAGTTGGAATCCGTTCGAGTACCAAAAAACTGTCCGGACCAGTTCCTGAAAATGCTAGAATCGGTGTCAGTACCGGAAAATGGTAGAATCCGAGCTTGTATCGGGAAAAGGTGGAATCAGTTCGAGTACTGAAAAACTGTCCGGACCGGCTCCTGAAATTCCTAGAATCGGTGTCAGTACCGGAAAATTGTAGAATCCGCGCAAGTATCGGGAAAAGGTGGAATCCGTTCGAGTACCCAAAAACTGTCCGCACCCGTTCCTGAAAAGGCTAAAATCGGTGTCAGTACCGAAAAATGGTAGAATCCGAGCAAGTATCGGGAAAAGGTTGAATCCGTTCGAGTACCAAAAAACTGTCCGGACCAGTTCCTGAAAATGCTAGAATCGGTGTCAGTACCGGAAAATGGTAGAATCCGAGCTTGTATCGGGAAAAGGTGGAATCAGTTCAAGTACTGAAAAACTGTCCGGACCGGCTCCTGAAATTCCTAGAATCGGTGTCAGTACCGGAAAATTGTAGAATCCGCGCAAGTATCGGGAAAAGATGGAGTCCGTTCGAGTACCGAAAAGCTGTCCGGACCAGTTCCTGAAAAGGCTAGAATCGGTGTCAGTACCGCAAAATGGTAGAATCCGAGCTTGTATCGGGAAAAGGTGGAATCCGTTCGAGTACCGAAAAACTGTCCGGACCAGTTCCTCAAAAGGCTAGAATCGGTGTCAGTACCGGAAAATGGTAGAATCCGAGCAAGTATCGAGAAATGGTGGAATCCGTTCGAGTACCGAAAAACTGTCCGGACCAGTTCCTGAAAAGGCTAGAATCGGTGTCAGTGCCGGAAAATGGTAGAATCCGAGCAAGTATCAGGAAATGGTGGAATCCATTCGAGTACCGAAAAACTTTCCACACCCCTTCCATAAAAGGCTAGAATCGGTGTCAGTACCGGAAAATGGTAGAATCCGGGCAAGTATCGGGAAAAGGTGGAATCCCTTCGAGTACAGAAAAACTGTCCGGACCAGTTCCTGAAAAGGCTAGAATCGGTGTCAGTACCGAAAAATGGTAGAATCCGAGCAAGTATCAAGAAAAGGTGGAATCCGTTCGGGTACCGAAAAGCTGTCCGGACCAGTTCCTGAAAAGGCTAGAATCGGTGTCAGTACCGGAAAATGGTAGAATCTGAGCTTGTATCGGGAAAAGGTGGAATCCGTTCGAGTACAGAAAAACTGTCCGGACCAGTTCCTGAAGAGGCTAGAATCGGTGTCAGTACCGAAAAATGGTAGAATCCGAGCAAGTATCAAGAAAAGGTGGAATCCGTTCGAGTACCGAAAAGCTGTCCGGACCAGTTCCTGAAAAGGCTAGAATCGGTGTCAGTACCGGAAAATGGTAGAATCCGAGCTTGTATCGGGAAAAGGTGGAATCCGTTCGAGTACCGAAAAACTGTCCGTACCGGCTCCTGAATTTCCTAGAATCGGTGTCAGTACCGGAAAATGGTAGAATCCGAGCAGGTATCGGGAAAAGGTGGAATCCGTTCGAGTAACGAAAAACTGTCCGCACCCGTTCCTGAAAAGGCTAAAATCGGTGTCAGTACCGAAAAATGGTAGAATTCGAGCAAGTATCGGGAAAAGGTGGAATCTGTTCGAGTACCGAAAAACTGTCCGGACCAGTTCCTGAAAATGCTAGAATCGGTGTCAGTACCGGAAAATGGTAGAATCCGAGCAAGTATCGGGAAAAGGTGGAATCCGTTCGAGTACCCAAAAACTGTCCGCACCCGTTCCTGAAAAGGCTAAAATCGGTGTCAGTACTGAAAAATGGTAGAATCCGAGCAAGTATCGGGAAACGGTGGAGTCCGTTCGAGTACCGAAAAGCTGTCCGGACCAGTTCCTGAAAAGGCTAGAATCGGTGTCAGTACCGCAAAATGGTAGAATCCGAGCTTGTATCGGGAAAAGGTGGAATCCGTTCGAGTACCGAAAAACTGTCCGGACCATTTCCTCAAAAGGCTAGAATCGGTGTCAGTACCGGAAAATGGTAGAATCCGAGCAAGTATCGAGAAATGGTGGAATCCGTTCGAGTACCGAAAAACTGTCCGGACCATTTCCTCAAAAGGCTAGAATCGGTGTCAGTACCGGAAAATGGTAGAATCCGAGCAAGTATCGGGAAAAGGTGGAATCCGTTCGAGTACCGAAAAACTGTCCGCACCCGTTCCATAAAAGGCTAGAATCGGTGTCATTACCGGAAAATGGTAGAATCCGAGCAAGTATCGCGAAAAGGTGGAATCCGTTCGAGTACCGAAAAACTATCCGAACCAGTTCCTGAAAAGGCTAGAATCGGTGTCAGTACCGGAAAATGGTAGAATCCGAGCTTGTATCGGGAAAAGGTGGAATCCGTTCGAGTATCGAAAAATTGTCCGCACCCGTTCCTGAAAAGGGTAAAATCGGTGTCAGTACCGAAAAATGGTAGAATCCGAGCAAGTATCGGGAAAAGGGGGAATCCATTCGAGTACCGAAAAACTGTCCGGACCAGTTCCTGAAAAGGCTAGAATCGGTGTCAGTACCGAAAAATGGTAGAATCCGAGCAAGTATCGAGAAATGGTGGAATCTGTTCGAGTACCGAAAAACTGTCCGGACCAGTTCCTGAAAAGGCTAGAATCGGTGTCAGTACTGGAAAATGTTAGAATCCGAGCTTGTATCGGGAAAAGGTGGAATCCGTTCGAGTACCGAAAAATTGTCCGGACCGGCTCCTGAAATTCCTAGAATCAGTGTCAGTACCGGAAAATGGTAGAATCCGAGCAAGTATCGGGAAATGGTGGAATCCGTTCGAGTAACGAAAAACTATCCGCACCCGTTCCTGAAAAGGCTAAAATCGGTGTCAATACCGAAAAATGGTAGAATCCGAGCAAGTATCGGGAAAAGTTGGAATCCGTTCGAGTACCAAAAAACTGTCCGGACCAGTTCCTGAAAATGCTAGAATCGGTGTCAGTACCGGAAAATGGTAGAATCCGAGCTTGTATCGGGAAAAGGTGGAATCAGTTCGAGTACTGAAAAACTGTCCGGACCGGCTCCTGAAATTCCTAGAATCGGTGTCAGTACCGGAAAATTGTAGAATCCGCGCAAGTATCGGGAAAAGGTGGAATCCGTTCGAGTACCCAAAAACTGTCCGCACCCGTTCCTGAAAAGGCTAAAATCGGTGTCAGTACCGAAAAATGGTAGAATCCGAGCAAGTATCGGGAAAAGGTTGAATCCGTTCGAGTACCAAAAAACTGTCCGGACCAGTTCCTGAAAATGCTAGAATCGGTGTCAGTACCGGAAAATGGTAGAATCCGAGCTTGTATCGGGAAAAGGTGGAATCAGTTCAAGTACTGAAAAACTGTCCGGACCGGCTCCTGAAATTCCTAGAATCGGTGTCAGTACCGGAAAATTGTAGAATCCGCGCAAGTATCGGGAAAAGATGGAGTCCGTTCGAGTACCGAAAAGCTGTCCGGACCAGTTCCTGAAAAGGCTAGAATCGGTGTCAGTACCGCAAAATGGTAGAATCCGAGCTTGTATCGGGAAAAGGTGGAATCCGTTCGAGTACCGAAAAACTGTCCGGACCAGTTCCTCAAAAGGCTAGAATCGGTGTCAGTACCGGAAAATGGTAGAATCCGAGCAAGTATCGAGAAATGGTGGAATCCGTTCGAGTACCGAAAAACTGTCCGGACCAGTTCCTGAAAAGGCTAGAATCGGTGTCAGTGCCGGAAAATGGTAGAATCCGAGCAAGTATCAGGAAATGGTGGAATCCATTCGAGTACCGAAAAACTTTCCACACCCCTTCCATAAAAGGCTAGAATCGGTGTCAGTACCGGAAAATGGTAGAATCCGGGCAAGTATCGGGAAAAGGTGGAATCCCTTCGAGTACAGAAAAACTGTCCGGACCAGTTCCTGAAAAGGCTAGAATCGGTGTCAGTACCGAAAAATGGTAGAATCCGAGCAAGTATCAAGAAAAGGTGGAATCCGTTCGGGTACCGAAAAGCTGTCCGGACCAGTTCCTGAAAAGGCTAGAATCGGTGTCAGTACCGGAAAATGGTAGAATCTGAGCTTGTATCGGGAAAAGGTGGAATCCGTTCGAGTACAGAAAAACTGTCCGGACCAGTTCCTGAAGAGGCTAGAATCGGTGTCAGTACCGAAAAATGGTAGAATCCGAGCAAGTATCAAGAAAAGGTGGAATCCGTTCGAGTACCGAAAAGCTGTCCGGACCAGTTCCTGAAAAGGCTAGAATCGGTGTCAGTACCGGAAAATGGTAGAATCCGAGCTTGTATCGGGAAAAGGTGGAATCCGTTCGAGTACCGAAAAACTGTCCGTACCGGCTCCTGAATTTCCTAGAATCGGTGTCAGTACCGGAAAATGGTAGAATCCGAGCAGGTATCGGGAAAAGGTGGAATCCGTTCGAGTAACGAAAAACTGTCCGCACCCGTTCCTGAAAAGGCTAAAATCGGTGTCAGTACCGAAAAATGGTAGAATTCGAGCAAGTATCGGGAAAAGGTGGAATCTGTTCGAGTACCGAAAAACTGTCCGGACCAGTTCCTGAAAATGCTAGAATCGGTGTCAGTACCGGAAAATGGTAGAATCCGAGCAAGTATCGGGAAAAGGTGGAATCCGTTCGAGTACCCAAAAACTGTCCGCACCCGTTCCTGAAAAGGCTAAAATCGGTGTCAGTACTGAAAAATGGTAGAATCCGAGCAAGTATCGGGAAAAGGTGGAGTCCGTTCGAGTACCGAAAAGCTGTCCGGACCAGTTCCTGAAAAGGCTAGAATCGGTGTCAGTACCGCAAAATGGTAGAATCCGAGCTTGTATCGGGAAAAGGTGGAATCCGTTCGAGTACCGAAAAACTGTCCGGACCATTTCCTCAAAAGGCTAGAATCGGTGTCAGTACCGGAAAATGGTAGAATCCGAGCAAGTATCGAGAAATGGTGGAATCCGTTCGAGTACCGAAAAACTGTCCGGACCATTTCCTCAAAAGGCTAGAATCGGTGTCAGTACCGGAAAATGGTAGAATCCGAGCAAGTATCGGGAAAAGGTGGAATCCGTTCGAGTACCGAAAAACTGTCCGCACCCGTTCCATAAAAGGCTAGAATCGGTGTCATTACCGGAAAATGGTAGAATCCGAGCAAGTATCGCGAAAAGGTGGAATCCGTTCGAGTACCGAAAAACTATCCGAACCAGTTCCTGAAAAGGCTAGAATCGGTGTCAGTACCGGAAAATGGTAGAATCCGAGCTTGTATCGGGAAAAGGTGGAATCCGTTCGAGTATCGAAAAATTGTCCGCACCCGTTCCTGAAAAGGGTAAAATCGGTGTCAGTACCGAAAAATGGTAGAATCCGAGCAAGTATCGGGAAAAGGGGGAATCCATTCGAGTACCGAAAAACTGTCCGGACCAGTTCCTGAAAAGGCTAGAATCGGTGTCAGTACCGAAAAATGGTAGAATCCGAGCAAGTATCGAGAAATGGTGGAATCCGTTCGAGTACCGAAAAACTGTCCGCACCCGTTCCTGAAAAGGGTAAAATCGGTGTCAGTACCGAAAAATGGTAGAATCCGAGCAAGTATCGGGAAAAGGGGGAATCCATTCGAGTACCGAAAAACTGTCCGGACCATTTCCTCAAAAGGCTAGAATCGGTGTCAGTACCGGAAAATGGTAGAATCCGAGCAAGTATCGAGAAATGGTGGAATCCGTTCGAGTACCGAAAAACTGTCCGGACCATTTCCTCAAAAGGCTAGAATCGGTGTCAGTACCGGAAAATGGTAGAATCCGAGCAAGTATCGGGAAAAGGTGGAATCCGTTCGAGTACCGAAAAACTGTCCGGACCAGTTCCTGAAAAGGCTAGAATCGGTGTCGGTACCGAAAAATGGGAGAATCCGAGCTTGTATCGGGAAAAGGTGGAATCCGTTCGAGTACCGAAAAACTGTCCGGACCAGTTCTTGAGAAGGCAAGAATCAGTGTCCGTACCGAAAAATGGTAGAATCCGAGCAAGTATCGGGAAAAGGTGGAATCCGTTCGAGCACAGAAAAACTGTCCGCACCGGTTCCTGAAAAGGCTAGAATCGGTGTAAGTACTGGAAAATGGTAGAATCCGAGCAACTATCGGGAAAAGGTGGAATCCCTTCGAGTACCGAAAAAATGTCCGCACCGGCTCCTGAAAATCCTAGAATCGGTGTCAGTACCGGAAAATGGTAGAATCCGAGCAAGTATCGGGAAAAGGTGGAATCCGTTCGAGTAACGAAAAACTGTCCGCACCCGTTCCTGAAAAGGCTAGAATCGGTGTCAGTACTGGAAAATGGTAGATTCCGAGAAAGTATCGAGAAAAGGTGGAATCCGTTCGAGTACCGAAAAACTGTCCGGACCAGTTCCTTAAAACCCTAGAATCGGTGTCAGTACTGAAAAATGGTAGAATCCGAGCAAGTATCGGGAAAAGATGGAATCCGTTCGAGTACTGAAAAACTGTCCGCACCCGTTCCACAAAAGGCTAGAATCGGTGTCAGTACCGGAAAATGGTAGAATCCGAGCAAGTATCGGGAAAAGGTGGAATCCGTTCGAGTAACGAAAAACTGTCCGCACCCGTTCCTGAAAAGGCTAAAATCGGTGTCAGTACCGAAAAATGGTAGAATTCGAGCAAGTATCGGGAAAAGGTGGAATCTGTTCGAGTACCGAAAAACTGTCCGGACCAGTTCCTGAAAAGGCTAGAATCGGTGTCGGTACCGAAAAATGGGAGAATCCGAACTAGTATCGGGAAAAGGTGGAATCCGTTCGACTACCGAAAAACTGTCCGGACCAGTTCCTGAAAAGGCTAGAATCGGTGTCGGTACCGAAAAATGGGAGAATCCGAACTAGTATCGGGAAAAGGTGGAATCCGTTCGAGTACCGAAAAACTGTCCGGCCCAGTTCCTGAGAAGGCAAGAATCAGTGTCCGTACCGAAAAATGGTAGAATCCGAGCAAGTATCGGGAAAAGGTGGAATCCGTTCGAGTACAGAAAAACTGTCCGCACCGGTTCCTGAAAAGGCTAGAATCGGTGTAAGTACTGGAAAATGGTAGAATCCTAGCAAGTATCGGGAAAAGGTGGAATTCCTTCGAGTACCGAAAAAATGTCCGCACCGGCTCCTGAAAATCCTAGAATCGGTGTTAGTACCGGAAAATGGTAGAATCCGAGCAAGTATCGGGAAAAGGTGGAATCCGTTCGAGTAACGAAAAACTGTCCGCACCCGTTCCTGAAAAGGCTAAAATCGGTGTCAGTACCGAAAAATGGTAGAATCCGAGCAAGTATCGGGAAAAGGTGGAATCCGTTCGAGTACCGAAAAACTGTCCGGACCAGTTCCTGAAAAGGCTAGAATTGGTGTCGGTACCGAAAAATGGGAGAATCCGAGCTTGTATCGGGAAAAGGTGAAATCCCTTCGAGTACCGAAAAACTGTTCGGACCAGTTCCTGAAAAGGCAAGAATCGGTGTCCATACCGAAAAATGGTAGAATCTGAGCAAGTATCGGGAAAAGGTGGAATCCGTTCGAGTACCGAAAAACTGTCCGCACCCGTTCCATAAAAGGCTAGAATCGGTGTCAGTACCGGAAAATGGTAGAATCCGAGCAAGTATCGGGAAAAGGTGGAATCCGTTCGAGTACCGAAAAACTGTCCGGACCAGTTCCTTAAAAGGCTAGAATCGGTGTCGGTACCGAAAAATGGGAGAATCCGAGCTTGTATCGGGAAAAGGTGGAATCCGTTCGAGTACCGAAAAACTGTCCGGACCAGTTCCTGAGAAGGCAAGAATCGGTGTCCGTACCGAAAAATGGTAGAATCCGAGCAAGTATCGGGAAAAGGTGGAATCCGTTCGAGCACAGAAAAACTGTCCGCACCGGTTCCTGAAAAGGCTAGAATCGGTGTAAGTACTGGAAAATGGTAGAATCCGAGCAACTATCGGGAAAAGGTGGAATCCGTTCGAGTACCGAAAAAATGTCCGCACCGGCTCCTGAAAATCCTAGAAACGGTGTCAGTACCGGAAAATGGTAGAATCCGAGCAAGTATCGGGAAAAGGTGGAATCCGTTCGAGTAACGAAAAACTGTCCGCACCCGTTCCTGAAAAGGCTAAAATCGGTGTCAGTACCGAAAAATGGTAGAATCCGAGCAAGTATCGGGAAAAGGTGGAATCCCTTCGAGTACCGAAAAAATGTCCGCACCGGTTCCTGAAAATCCTAGAATCGGTGTCAGTACCGTAAAATGGTAGAATCTGAGCAAGTATCGGGAGAAGGTGGAATCCGTTCGAGTAACGAAAGACTGTCCGCACCCGTTCCTGAAAAGGCTAAAATCGGTGTCCGTACCGAAAAATGGTAGAATCCGAGCAAGTATCGGGAAAAGGTGGAATCCGTTCGAGTACCGAAAAACTGTCCGGACCAGTTCCTGAAAAGGCTAGAATCGGTGTCGGTACCGAAAAATGGGAGAATCCGAGCTTGTATCGGGAAAAGGTGGAATCCGTTCGAGTACCGAAAAACTGTCCGGACCAGTTCCTGAGAAGGCAAGAATCGGTGTCCGTACCGAAAAAAGGTAGAATCCGAGCAAGTATCGGGAAAAGGTGGAATCCGTTCAAGCACAGAAAAACTGTCCGCACCGGTTCCTGAAAAGGCTAGAATCGGTGTAAGTACTGGAAAATGGTAGAATCCGAGCAAGTATCGGGAAAAGGTGGAATCCCTTCGAGTACCGAAAAACTGTCCGGACCAGTTCCTGAAAAGGCAAGAATCGGTGTCCGTACCGAAAAATGGTAGAATCCGAGCAAGTATCGGGAAAAGGTGGAATCCGTTCGAGTACCGAAAAACTGTCCGCACCCGTTCCATAAAAGGCTAGAATCGGTGTCAGTACCGGAAAATGGTAGAATCCGAGCAAGTATCGGGAAAAGGTGGAATCCGTTCGAGTACCGAAAAACTGTTCGGGCCAGTTCCTGAAAAGGCTAGAATCGGTGTCAGTACCGGAAAATGGTAGAATCCGAGCAAGTATCGGGAAAATGTGGAATCCGGTCGAGTACCGAAAAACTGTCCGGACCAGTTCCTGAAAAGGTTAGAATCGATGTCAGTACAAGAAAATGGTAGAATCCGAGCAAGTATCGGGAAAAGGTGGAATCTGTTCGAGTACCGAAAAACTGTCCGCACCAGGTCCTGAAAAGGCTAGAATCGGTGTCAGTACCGCAAAATGGTAGAATTCGAGAAAGTATCGAGAAAAGAAGGAATTCGTTCGAGTACCGAAAAACTGTCCGCACCCGTTCCATAAAAGGCTAGAATCGGTGTCAGTACCGGAAAATGGTAGATTCCGAGAAAGTATCGAGAAAAGGTGGAATCCGTTCGAGTACCGAAAAACTGTCCGGACTAGTTCCTTAAAACCCTAGAATCGGTGTCAGTACCGAAAAATGGTAGAATCCGAGCAAGTATCGGGAAAAGGTGGAATCCGTTCGAGTACAGAAAAACTGTCCGCACCGGTTCCTGAAAAGGCTAGAATCGGTGTAAGTACTGGAAAATGGTAGAATCCGAGCAAGTATCGGGAAAAGGTGGAATCCCTTCGAGTACCGAAAAAATGTCCGCACCGGCTCCTGAAAATCCTAGAATCGGTGTCAGTACCGGAAAATGGTAGAATCCGAGCAAGTATCGGGAAAAGGTGGAATCCGTTCGAGTAACGAAAAACTGTCCGCACCCGTTCCTGAAAAGGCTAAAATCGGTGTCAGTACCGAAAAATGGTAGAATCCGAGCAAGTATCGGGAAAAGGTGGAATCCATTCGAGTACCGAAAAACTGTCCGGACTAGTTCCTGAAAAGGCTAGAATCGGTGTCAGTACCGGAAAATGGTAGAATCCGAGCTTGTATCGGGAAAAGGTGGAAGCCGTTCGAGTACCGAAAATTTGTCCGGACCAGTTCCTGAAAAGGCTAGAATCGGTGTCAGTACCGGAAAATGGTAGAATCCGAGGAAGTATTGAGAAAAGGTGGAATCCGTTCGAGTAACGAAAAACAGTCTGCACCCGTTCCTGAAAAGGATAAAATCAGTGTCAGTACCGAAAAATGGTAGAATCCGAGCAAGTATCGGGAAAAGGTGGAATCCGTTCGAGCACAGAAAAACTGTCCGCACCGGTTCCTGAAAAGGCTAGAATCGGTGTAAGTACTGGAAAATGGTAGAATCCGAGCAACTATCGGGAAAAGGTGGAATCCCTTCGAGTACCGAAAAAATGTCCGCACCGGCTCCTGAAAATCCTAGAAACGGTGTCAGTACCGGAAAATGGTAGAATCCGAGCAAGTATCGGGAAAAGGTGGAATCCGTTCGAGTAACGAAAAACTGTCCGCACCCGTTCCTGAAAAGGCTAAAATCGGTGTCAGTACCGAAAAATGGTAGAATCCGAGCAAGTATCGGGAAAAGGTGGAATCCGTTCGAGTACCGAAAAACTGTCCGAACCAGTTCCTGAAAAGGCTAGAATTGGTGTCGGTGACGAAAAATGGGAGAATCCGAGCTTGTATCGGGAAAAGGTGGAATCCCTTCAAGTACCGAAAAACTGTCCGGACCAGTTCCTGAAAAGGCAGGAATCGGTGTCCGTACCGAAAAATGGTAGAATCCGAGCAAGTATCGGGAAAAGGTGGAATCCGTTCGAGTACCGAAAAACTGTCCGCACCCGTTCCTGAAAAGGCTAGAATCGGTGTCAGTACCGGAAAATGGTAGAATCCGAGCAAGTATCGGGAAAAGGTGGAATCCGTTCGAGTACCGAAAAACTGTCCGGACCAGTTCCTGAAAAGGCTAGAATCGGTGTCGGTACCGAAAAGTGGGAGAATCCGAGCTTGTATCGGGAAAAGGTGGAATCCGTTCGAGTACCGAAAAACTGTCCGGACCAGTTCCTGAGAAGGCAAGAATCGGTGTCCGTACCGAAAAAAGGTAGAATCCGAGCAAGTATCGGGAAAAGGTGGAATCCGTTCAAGCACAGAAAAACTGTCTGCACCGGTTCCTGAAAAGGCTAGAATCGGTGTAAGTACTGGAAAATGGTAGAATCCGAGCAACTATCGGGAAAAGGTGGAATCCCTTCGAGTACCGAAAAAATGTCCGCACCGGCTCTTGAAAATCCTAGAATCGGTGTCAGTACCGGAAAATGGTAGAATCCGAGCAAGTATCGGGAAAAGGTGGAATCCGTTCGAGTAACGAAAAATTGTCCGCACCCGTTCCTGAAAAGGCTAAAATCGGTGTCAGTACCGAAAAATGGTAGAATCCGAGCAAGTATCGGGAAAAGGTGGAATCCGTTCGAGTACCGATAAACTGTTCGGACCGGTTCCTGAAAAGGCTAGAATCGGTGTCGGTACCGAAAAATGAGAGAATCCGAGCTTGTATCGGGAAAAGGTGGAATCCGTTCAAGTACCGAAAAACTGTCCGGACCAGTTCCTGAAAAGGCAAGAATCGGTGTCCGTACCGAAAAATGGTAGAATCCGAGCAAGTATCGGGAAAAGGTGGAATCCGTTCGAGTACCGAAAAACTGTCCGCACCCGTTCCATAAAAGGCTAGAATCGGTGTCAGTACCGGAAAATGGTAGAATCCGAGCAAGTATCAGGAAAAGGTGGAATCCGTTCGAGTACCGAAAAACTGTCCGGACCAGTTCCTGAAAAGGCTAGAATCGGTGTCGGTACCGAAAAATGGGAGAATCCGAGCTTGTATCGGGAAAAGGTGGAATCCGTTCGAGTACCGAAAAACTGACCGAACCAGTTCCTGAGAAGGCAAGAATCGGTGTCCGTACCGAAAAAAGGTAGAATCCGAGCAAGTATCGGGAAAAGGTGGAATCCGTTGAAGCACAGAAAAATTGTCCGCACCGGTTCCTGAAAAGGCTAGAATCGGTGTAAGTACTGGAAAATGGTAGAATCCGAGCAAGTATCGGGAAAAGGTGGAATCCCTTCGAGTACCGAAAAACTGTCCGGACCAGTTCTTGAAAAGGCAAGAATCGGTGTCCGTACCGAAAAATGGTAGAATCCGAGCAAGTATCGGGAAAAGGTGGAATCCGTTCGAGTACCGAAAAACTGTCCGCACCCGTTCCATAAAAGGCTAGAATCGGTGTCAGTACCGGAAAATGGTAGAATCCGAGCAAGTATCGGGAAAAGGTGGAATCCGTTCGAGTACCGATAAACTGTTCGGACCAGTTCCTGAAAAGGCTAGAATCGGTGTCAGTACCGGAAAATGGTAGAATCCGAGCAAGTATCGGGAAAATGTGGAATCCGGTCGAGTACCGAAAAACTGTCCGGACCAGTTCCTGAAAAGGTTAGAATCGATGTCAGTACAAGAAAATGGTAGAATCCGAGCAAGTATCGGGAAAAGGTGGAATCTGTTCGAGTACCGAAAAACTGTCCGCACCAGGTCCTGAAAAGGCTAGAATCGGTGTCAGTACCGCAAAATGGTAGAATTCGAGAAAGTATCGAGAAAAGAAGGAATCCGTTCGAGTACCGAAAAACTGTCCGCACCCGTTCCATAAAAGGCTAGAATCGGTGTCAGTACCGGAAAATGGTAGATTCCGAGAAAGTATCGAGAAAAGGTGGAATCCGTTCGAGTACCGAAAAACTGTCCGGACCAGTTCCTTAAAACCCTAGAATCGGTGTCAGTACCGAAAAATGGTAGAATCCGAGCAAGTATCGGGAAAAGGTGGAATCCGTTCGAGTACAGAAAAACTGTCCGCACCGGTTCCTGAAAAGGCTAGAATCGGTGCAAGTACTGGAAAATGGTAGAATCCGAGCAAGTATCGGGAAAAGGTGGAATCCCTTCGAGTACCGAAAAAATGTCCGCACCGGCTCCTGAAAATCCTAGAATCGGTGTCAGTACCGGAAAATGGTAGAATCCGAGCAATTATCGGGAAAAGGTGGAATCCGTTCGAGTAACGAAAAACTGTCCGCACCCGTTCCTGAAAAGGCTAAAATCGGTGTCAGTACCGAAAAATGGTAGAATCCGAGCAAGTATCGGGAAAAGGTGGAATCCATTCGAGTACCGAAAAACTGTACGGACTAGTTCCTGAAAAGGCTAGAATCGGTGTCAGTACCGGAAAATGGTAGAATCCGAGCTTGTATCGGGAAAAGGTGGAAGCCGTTCGAGTACCGAAAATTTGTCCGGACCAGTTCCTGAAAAGGCTAGAATCGGTGTCAGTACCGGAAAATGGTAGAATCCGAGGAAGTATTGAGAAAAGGTGGAATCCGTTCGAGTAACGAAAAACAGTCCGCACCCGTTCCTGAAAAGGATAAAATTAGTGTCAGTACCGAAAAATGGTAGAATCCGAGCAAGTATCGGGAAAAGGTGGAATCCGTTCGAGCACAGAAAAACTGTCCGCACCGGTTCCTGAAAAGGCTAGAATCGGTGTAAGTACTGGAAAATGGTAGAATCCGAGCAACTATCGGGAAAAGGTGGAATCCCTTCGAGTACCGAAAAAATGTCCGCACCGGCTCCTGAAAATCCTAGAAACGGTGTCAGTACCGGAAAATGGTAGAATCCGAGCAAGTATCGGGAAAAGGTGAAATCCGTTCGAGTACCGAAAAACTGTCCGGACCAGTTCCTGAAAAGGCTAGAATTGGTGTCGGTACCGAAAAATGGGAGAATCCGAGCTTGTATCGGGAAAAGGTGGAATCCCTTCGAGTACCGAAAAACTGTCCGGACCAGTTCCTGAAAGGGCAAGAATCGGTGTCCGTACCGAAAAATGGTAGAATCCGAGCAAGTATCGGGAAAAGGTGAAATCCGTTCGAGTACCGAAAAACTGTCCGGACCAGTTCCTGAAAAGGCTAGAATTGGTGTCGGTACCGAAAAATGGGAGAATCCGAGCTTGTATCGGGAAAAGGTGGAATCCCTTCGAGTACCGAAAAACTGTCCGGACCAGTTCCTGAAAAGGCAAGAATCGGTGTCCGTACCGAAAAATGGTAGAATCCGAGCAAGTATCGGGAAAAGGTGGAATCCGTTCGAGTATTGAAAAACTGTCCGCACCCGTTCCATAAAAGGCTAGAATCGGTGTCAGTACCGGAAAATGGTAGAATCCGAGCAAGTATCGGGAAAAGGTGGAATCCGTTCGAGTACCGAAAAACTGTCCGGACCAGTTCCTGAAAAGGCTAGAATCGGTGTCGGTACCGAAAAATGGGAGAATCCGAGCTTGTATCGGGAAAAGGTGGAATCCGTTCGAGTACCGAAAAACTGTCCGGACCAGTTCTGAGAAGGCAAGAATCGGTGTCCGTACCGAAAAAAGGTAGAATCCGAGCAAGTATCGGGAAAAGGTGGAATCCGTTCAAGCACAGAAAAACTGTCCGCACCGGTTCCTGAAAAGGCTAGAATCGGTGTAAGTACTGGAAAATGGTAGAATCCGAGCATCTATCGGGAAAAGGTGGAATCCGTTCGAGTACCGAAAAAATGTCCGCACCGGCTCCTGAAAATCCTAGAATCGGTGTCAGTACCAGAAAATGGTAGAATCCGAGCAAGTATCGGGAAAAGGTGGAATCCGTTCGAGTAACGAAAAATTGTCCGCACCCGTTCCTGGAAAGGCTAAAATCGGTGTCAGTACCGAAAAATGGTAGAATCCGAGATTGTATCGGGAAAAGGTGGAATCCGTTCAAGCACAGAAAAACTGTCCGCACCGGTTCCTGAAAAGGCTAGAATCGGTGTAAGTACTGGAAAATGGTAGAATCCGAGCAACTATCGGGAAAAGGTGGAATCCGTTCGAGTACCGATAAACTGTTCGGACCGGTTCCTGAAAAGGCTAGAATCGGTGTCGGTACCGAAAAATGAGAGAATCCGAGCTTGTATCGGGAAAAGGTGGAATCCGTTCAAGTACCGAAAAACTGTCCGGACCAGTTCCTGAAAAGGCAAGAATCGGTGTCCGTACTGAAAAATGGTAGAATCCGAGCAAGTATCGGGAAAAGGTGGAATCCGTTCGAGTACCGAAAAACTGTCCGGACCAGTTCCTGAAAAGGCTAGAATTAGTGTCGGTACCGAAAAATGGGAGAATCCGAGCTTGTATCGGGAAAAGGTGGAATCCCTTCGAGTACCGAAAAACTGTCCGGACCAGTTCCTGAAAAGGCAAGAATCGGTGTCCGTACCGAAAAATGGTAGAATCCGAGCAAGTATCGGGAAAAGGTAGAATCCGTTCGAGTACCGAAAAACTGTCCGCACCCGTTCCATAAAAGGCTAGAATCGGTGTCAGTACCGGAAAATGGTAGAATCCGAGCAAGTATCGGGAAAAGGTGGAATCCGTTCGAGTACCGAAAAACTGTCCGGACCAGTTCCTGAAAAGGCTAGAATCGGTGTCGGTACCGAAAAATAGGAGAATCCGAGATTGTATCGGGAAAAGGTGGAATCCGTTCGAGTACCGAAAAACTGTCCGGACCAGTTCCTGAGAAGGCAAGAATCGGTGTCCGTACCGAAAAAAGGGAGAATCCGAGCAAGTATCGGGAAAAGGTGGTATCCGTTCAAGCACAGAAAAACTGTCCGCACCGGTTCCTGAAAAGGCTAGAATCGGTGTAAGTACTGGAAAATGGTAGAATCCGAGCAACTATCGGGAAAAGGTGGAATCCGTTCGAGTACCGATAAACTGTTCGGACCGGTTCCTGAAAAGGCTAGAATCGGTGTCGGTACCGAAAAATGAGAGAATCCGAGCTTGTATCGGGAAAAGGTGGAATCCGTTCAAGTACCGAAAAACTGTCCGGACCAGTTCCTGAAAAGGCAAGAA
The DNA here is from genome assembly GCA_946000715.1 of Vitis cinerea var. helleri x Vitis riparia. Taxonomy (NCBI): domain Eukaryota; kingdom Viridiplantae; phylum Streptophyta; class Magnoliopsida; order Vitales; family Vitaceae; genus Vitis; species Vitis cinerea var. helleri x Vitis riparia. Next base: position 15,626,207 of record OX254009.1, on the reverse strand, counting down.
TCGGTGTCCGTACTGAAAAATGGTAGAATCCGAGCAAGTATCGGGAAAAGGTGGAATCCGTTCGAGTACCGAAAAACTGTCCGGACCAGTTCCTGAAAAGGCTAGAATTGGTGTCGGTACCGAAAAATGGGAGAATCCGAGCTTGTATCGGGAAAAGGTGGAATCCCTTCGAGTACCGAAAAACTGTCCGGACCAGTTCCTGAAAAGGCAAGAATCGGTGTCCGTACCGAAAAATGGTAGAATCCGAGCAAGTATCGGGAAAAGGTAGAATCCGTTCGAGTACCGAAAAACTGTCCGCACCCGTTCCATAAAAGGCTAGAATCGGTGTCAGTACCGGAAAATGGTAGAATCCGAGCAAGTATCGGGAAAAGGTGGAATCCGTTCGAGTACCGAAAAACTGTCCGGACCAGTTCCTGAAAAGGCTAGAATCGGTGTCGGTACCGAAAAATGGGAGAATCCGAGCTTGTATCGGGAAAAGGTGGAATCCGTTCGAGTATCGAAAAACTGTCCGGACCAGTTCCTGAGAAGGCAAGAATCGGTGTCCGTACCGAAAAAAGGTAGAATCCGAGCAAGTATCGGGAAAAGGTGGAATCCGTTCAAGCACAGAAAAACTGTCCGCACCGGTTCCTGAAAAGGCTAGAATCGGTGTAAGTACTGGAAAATGGTAGAATCCGAGCAACTATCGGGAAAAGGTGGAATCCCTCCGAGTACCGAAAAAATGTCCGCACCGGCTCCTGAAAATCCTAGAATCGGTGTCAGTACCGGAAAATGGTAGAATCCGAGCAAGTATCGGGAAAAGGTGGAATCCGTTCGAGTAACGAAAAACTGTCCGCACCCGTTCCTGAAAAGGCTAAAATCGGTGTCAGTACCGAAAAATGGTAGAATCCGAGCAAGTATCGGAAAGGTGGAATCCGTTCGAGTACCGAAAACTGTCCGGACCAGTTCCTGAAAAGGCTAGAATCGGTGTCCGTACCGAAAAATGGAAGAATCCGAGCTTGTATCGGGAAAAGGTGGAATCCGTTCGAGTACCGAAAAACTGTCCGGACCAGTTCCTGAGAAGGCAAGAATCGGTGTCCGTACCAAAAAATGGTAGAATCCGAGCAAGTATCGGGAAAAGGTGGAATCCGTTCGAGTACCGAAAAACTGTCCGGACCAATCCTCAAAAGGCTAGAATCGATGTTAGTACCGGAAAATGGTAGAATCCGAGCAAGTATCGAGAAAAGGTGGAATCCGTTCGAGTATTGAAAAACTGTCCGCACCCGTTCCTGAAAAGGCTAAAATCGGTGTCAGTACCGAAAAATGGTAGAATCCGAGCAAGTATCGGGAAAAGGTAGAATCCGTTCGAGTACCGAAAAACTGTCAGCACCGGCTCCTGAAAATCCAAGAATCGGTGTCAGTACCGGAAAATGGTAGAATCCGAGCAAGTATCGGGAAAAGGTGGAATCCGTTCGAGTAACGAAAAACTGTCCGCACCCGTTCCTGAAAAGGCTAAAATCGGTGTCAGTACCGAAAAATGGTAGAATCCGAGCAAGTATCGGGAAAAGGTGGAATCCGTTCGAGTACCGATAAACTGTTCGGACCAGTTCCTGAAAAGGCTAGAATCGGTGTCGGTACCGAAAAATGAGAGAATCCGAGCTTTTATCGGGAAAAGGTGGAATCCGTTCAAGTACCGAAAAACTGTCCGGACCAGTTCCTGAAGAGGCAAGAATCGGTGTCCGTACCGAAAAATGGTAGAATCCGAGCAAGTATCGGGAAAAGGTGGAATCCGTTCGAGTACCGAAAAACTGTCCGGACCAATCCTCAAAAGGCTAGAATCGATGTTAGTACCGGAAAATGGTAGAATCCGAGCAAGTATCGGGAAAAGGTGGAATCCGTTCGAGTATTGAAAAACTGTCCGCACCCGTTCCTGAAAAGGCTAAAATCGGTGTCAGTACCGAAAAATGGTAGAATCCGAGCAAGTATCGGGAAAAGGTAGAATCCGTTCGAGTACCGAAAAACTGTCCGGACCAGTTCCTAAAAAGGCTGGAATCGGTGTCAGTACCGGAAAATGGTTGAATCCGAGCTTGTATCGGGAAAAGGTGGAATCCGTTCGAGTACCGAAAAACTGTCCGCACCCGTTCCTGAAAAGGCTAAAATCGGTGTCAGTACCGAAAAATGGTAGAATCCGAGCAAGTATCGGAAAGGTGGAATCCGTTCGAGTACCGAAAACTGTCCGGACCAGTTCCTGAAAAGGCTAGAATCGGTGTCCGTACCGAAAAATGGAAGAATCCGAGCTTGTATCGGGAAAAGGTGGAATCCGTTCGAGTACCGAAAAACTGTCCGGACCAGTTCCTGAGAAGGCAAGAATCGGTGTCCGTACCGAAAAATGGTAGAATCCGAGCAAGTATCGGGAAAAGGTGGAATCCGTTCGAGTACCGAAAAACTGTCCGGACCAATCCTCAAAAGGCTAGAATCGATGTTAGTACCGGAAAATGGTAGAATCCGAGCAAGTATCGAGAAAAGGTGGAATCCGTTCGAGTATTGAAAAACTGTCCGCACCCGTTCCTGAAAAGGCTAAAATCGGTGTCAGTACCGAAAAATGGTAGAATCCGAGCAAGTATCGGGAAAAGGTAGAATCCGTTCGAGTACCGAAAAACTGTCCGGACCAGTTCCTGAAAAGGCTAGAATCGGTGTCAGTACCGGAAAATGGTTGAATCCAAGCTTGTATCGGGAAAAGGTGGAATCCGTTCGAGTACCGAAAAACTGTCCGCACCCGTTCCTGAAAAGGCTAAAATCGGTGTCAGTACCGAAAAATGGTAGAATCCGAGCAAGTATCGGAAAGGTGGAATCCGTTCGAGTACCGATAAACTGTTCGGACCAATTCCTGAAAAGGCTAGAATCGGTGTCGGTACCGAAAAATGAGAGAATCCGAGCTTGTATCGGGAAAAGGTGGAATCCGTTCAAGTACCGAAAAACTGTCCGGACCAGTTCCTGAAAAGGAAAGAATCGGTGTCCGTACCGAAAAATGGTAGAATCCGAGCAAGTATCTGGAAAAGGTGGAATCCGTTCGAGTACCGAAAAACTTTCCGGACCAGTTCCTGAAAAGGCTAGAATCGGTGTCAGTACCGGAAAATGGTAGAATCCGAGCAAGTATCGAGAAAAGGTGGAATCAGTTCGAGTAACGAAAAACTGTCCGCACCCGTTCCTGAAAAGGCTAAAATCGGTGTCAGTACCGAAAAATGGTAGAATCCGAGCAAGTATCGGGAAAAGGTGGAATCCATTCGAGTACCGAAAAACTGTCCGGACTAGTTCCTGAAAAGGCTAGAATCGGTGTCAGTACCGGAAAATGGTAGAATCCGAGCTTGTATCGGGAAAAGGTGGAAGCCGTTCGAGTACCGAAAATTTGTCCGGACCAGTTCCTGAAAAGGCTAGAATCGGTGTCAGTACCGAAAAATGGTAGAATCCGAGGAAGTATTGAGAAAAGGTGGAATCCGTTCGAGTAACGAAAAACAGTCCGCACCCGTTCCTCAAAAGGTTAATATCGGTGTCAATACCGAAAAATGGTAGAATCCGAGCAAGTATCGGGAAAAGGTGGAATCCGTTCGAGTACCGAAAAACTGTCCGGACCAGTTCCTGAAAAGGCTAGAATCGGTGTCAGTACCGGAAAATGCTAGAATCCGAGCTTGTATCGGGAAAAGGTGGAATTTGTTCGAGTACCGAAAAATTATCCGCACCCGTTCCTGAAAAGGCTAAAATTGGTGTCATTACCGAAAAATGGTAAAATCCGAGCAAGTATCGGGAAAAGGTGGAATCCGTTCGAGTACCGAAAAGCTGTCCGGACCAGTTCCTGAAAAGGCTAGAATCGGTGTCAGTACCGGAAAATGGTAGAATCCGAGCTTGTATAGGGAAAAGGTGGAATTTGTTCGAGTACCAAAAAACTGTCCGGACCAGTTCCTGAAAAGGTTAGAATCGTGTCAGTACCGGAAAATGGTAGAATCCGAGCCAGTATCAGGGAAAGGTGGAATCCGTTCGAGTACCGACAAACTGTCCGGACCAGGTCCTGAAAAGGCTAGAATCGGTGTCAGTACCGCAAAATGGTAGACTCCGAGCAAGTATCGGGAAAAGAAGGAATCCGTTCGAGTACCGAAAAACTGTCCGCACCCGTTTCATAAAAGGCTAGAATCAGTGTCAGTACCGGAAAATGGTAAAATCCGAGCAAGTATCGGGAAAAGGTGGTATCCGTTCGAGTACCGAAAAACTGTCCACGCCAGTTCCTGAAAAGGCTAGAATCGTTGTCAGTACCGGAAAATGGTAAAATATGAAGCAGTATCGGGAAAAGGTGGAATCTGTGCGAGTACCGAAAAACTGTCTGGAACAGTTCCTGAAAAGGCTAGAATCGGTGTTAGTACGGGAAAATGGTAGAATCTGAGCCAGTATCAGGGAAAGGTGGAATCCGTTCGAGTACCAAAAAATTGTCTGGACCAGTTCTTGAAAAGACTAGAATCGGTGTCAGTACCGGAAAATGGTAGAAGATGAAGCAGTATCGGGAAAAGGTGGAATCTGTGCGAGAACCGAAAAACTGTCCGGACCAGTTCTTGAAAAGGCTAGAATCGGTGTCTGTACCGAAAAATTGTAGAATCCGAGCCAGTATCAGGCAAATGTTGAATCCGTTCGAGTACCGAAAAATTGTCCGGACCAGTTCCTTAAAAGACTAGAATCGGTGTCTGTACCGGAAAATGGTAGAATGCGAGCAAGTATCGGGAAAAGGTGGAATCCGTTTGAGTACCGAAAAACTGTCCGGACCAGTTCCTAAAAAGGCTAGAATCGGTGTCAGTACCGGAAAATTGTAGAATCCGAGCAAGTATCGGGAAAAGGTGGAATCCGTTCGAGTACCGAAAAACTGCTCGGGCCAGTTCCTGAAAAGGCTACAATCGGTGTCAGTACCGGAAAATGGTAGAATCCGAGCAAGTATCGAGAAAAGGTGGAATCCGTTCGAGTACCGAAAAACTGTCCGCCCGCGTTCCTGAAAAGGCTAGAACCAGTGTCAGTACCGGAAAATGGTAAAATATGAAGCAGTATCGGGAAAAGGTGGAATCTGTGCGAGTACCGAAAAACTGTCCGGACCAGTTCCTGAAAAGGCTATAATCGGTGTCAGTACGAGAAAATGGTAGAATCCGAGCCAGTATCAGGGAATGGTGGAATCCGTTCGAGTACCGAAAAATTGTCCTGACCAGTTCCTGAAAAGGCTAGAATCGGTGTCAGTACCGGAAATTGGTAGAATCCCAGCAAGTATCGGGAGAAGGTGGAATCCGTGCGAGTACCGAAAAACTGTCCGGACCAGTTCTTGAAGAGGCTAGAATCGGTGTTAGTACCGAAAATGGTAGAATCTGAGGCAGTACCGGGAAAAGATAGAATCCGTGCGAGTACCGAAAAACTGTCCGGACCAGTTCCTGAAAAGGCTAGAATCGGTGTCAGTACTTGAATATGGTAGAATCCGAGCCAGTATCGGGAAAAGGTCGAATCCGTGCGAGTACCGAAAAATTGTCCTGTACAGTTCCTGAAAAGGCTAGAATCGGTGTTAGTATCGAAAAATGGTAGAATCCGAGCCAGTATCGGGAAAAGGTGGAATCGGTGCGAGTACCGTAAAACTGTCCGGACCAGTTCCTGAAAAGGCTAGAATCGGTGTCAGTACCGAAAATGGTAGAATCCGAGCCAGTACCGGGAAAAGGTACAATCCGTGCGAGTACCGAAAAACTATCCTGACCAGTTCCTGAAAAGGCTAGAATGGGGGTCAGTACTTGAATATGGAAGAATCCGAGCCAGTATCGGGAAAAGGTGGAATCCGTTCGAGTACCGAAAAACTGTCCGGAGCAGTTCCTGAAAAGGTTAGAATCCGTGTCAATACCGGAAAATGGTAGAATCCAGGCCAGTATCTGGAAAGAGTGGAATCCGTGCGAGTACCGAAAAACTGTCCGGACCACTTCCTCAGAAGGCTAGAATTGGTGTCAGTACCGGAAAATGGTAGGATTCGAGCCAGTATCGGGAAAAGGTGGAATTTGTGCGAGTTCGAAAAAACTGTGCGGACCAGTTCCTGAAAAGGCTAGAATCGGTGTAAGTACCGAAAAATGTTAAAATCCGAGCCAGTATCGAGGAATGGTGGAATCCGTTCAACTACCGAAAAACTCTCCGGACCACTTCCTGAAAAGACTAGAATCGGTGTCAGTACCGGAAAATGGAAGAATCCGAGCCAATATGAAAAGTGGAATCCGTTAGAGTACCGAAAAGATGTCCGGACCAGTTCCTGAAAAGGCTAGAATCGGTGTCAGTACCGGAAAATGGTAGAATCCGAGCAAGTATCGGGAAAAGGTGGAATCCGTTCGAGTACCGAAAAACTGTCCGCACCCGTTCCTGAAAAGGCTAGAATCGGTGTCAGTACTTGAATATGGTAGAATCCGAGCCAGTATCGGGAAAAGGTCGAATCCGTGCGAGTACTGAAAAACTGTCCGGACCAGTTCCTAAAAAGGCTAGAATCGGTGTCAGTACCGGAAAATGGTAGAATCCGAGTCAGTAACGGGAAAAGGTGGAATCTGTTCAAGTACCGAAAAACAGTCCGGACCAGTTCCTGAAAAGGCTAGAATCGGTGTCAGTACCAGAAAATGGTAGAGTCCGAGCCAGTATCGGGAAAAGCTCGAATCCGCGTGAGTGCCGAAAAACTGTCCGGACCAGTTCCTGAGAAGGCTAGAATCGATGTGAGTACCGGAAAATGTTAGAATCCGAGCCAGTATCGGGGAAAGGTGGAATCCGTTCGAGTACCGAAAAACTGTCCGGACCAGTTCCTGAAAAGGCTAGCATCGCTATCAGTACAGGAAAATTGTAGAATCTGAGCCAGTACTAGGAAAAGGTGGATTTCGTGCGAGTGCCAAAAAACTGTCCGGACCAGTTCCTGAAAAGGCTATAATCGGTGTCAGTACGGAAAATGGTAGAATCCGAGGCAGTATCGATAAAAGGTAGAATCTGTGTGAGTACCGAAAACTGTCCGGACCAGTTCCTGAAAAGGCTAGAATCGGTGTCAGTACCGGAAATTGGTAGAATCCGAGCCAGTATCGGGAGAAGGTGGAATCTGTGCGAGTACCGAACAACTGTCCGGACCAGTTCTTGAAGAGGCTAGAATCGGTGTCAGTACCGAAGATGGTAGAATCCGAGCCAGTACCGGGAAAAGGTAGAATTCGTGCGAGTACCGAAAAACTGTGCGGACGAGTTCCTGAAAAGGCTAGAATCGGTGTCAGTACGGAAAATGGTAGAATCCGAGGTAGTATCGATAAAAGGTAGAATCCGTGCGAGTACCGAAAACTGTGCGGACCGGTTCCTAAAAAGGCTAGAATCGGTGTCAGTACCGGAAATTGGTAGAATCCGAGCCAGTATCGGGAGAAGGTGGAATCCGTGCGAGTACCGAAAAACTGTCCGGACCAGTTCTTGAAGAGGCTAGAATCGGTGTCAGTACCGAAAATGGTAGAATCCGAGCTAGTACCGGGAAAAGGTAGAATCCGTGCGAGTACCGAAAAACTGTCCGGACCAGTTCCTGAAAAGGCTAGAATCGGTGTCAGTACTTGAATATGGTAGAATCCGAGCCAGTATCGGGAAAAGGTCGAATCCGTGCGAGTACCGAAAAATTGTCCTGTACAGTTCCTGAAAAGGCTAGAATCGGTGTTAGTATCGAAAAATGGTAGAATCTGAGCCAGTATCGGGAAAAGGTGGAATCGGTGCGAGTACCGTAAAACTATACGGACTAGTTCCTGAAAAGGCTAGAATCGGTGTCAGTACCGAAAAATGGTAGAATCCGAGCAAGTACCGGGAAAAGGTAGAATCTGTGCGAGTACCGAAAAACTATCCGGACCAGTTCTTGAAAAGGCTAAAATCGGTGTCAGTATCAGAAAATGGTAAAATCCGAGCCAGTATCGGGAAAAGGTGGAATCCGTTCGAGTACCGAAAAACTGTCCGGAGCAGTTCCTGAAAAGGTTAGAATCCGTGTCAATACCGGAAAATGGAAGAATCCGTGCCAGTATCGGGGAAAGGTGGAATCCGTTCGAGTACCGAAAAACTGTCCGGAGCAGTTCCTGAAAAGGTTAGAATCCGTGTCAATACCGAAAAATGGAAGAATCCGTGCCAGTATCGAGGAAAGGTGGAATCCGTTCGAGTACCGAAAAGATGTCCGGACCAGTTCCTAAAAAGGCTAGAATCGGTGTCAGTACCGGAAAATGGTAGAATCCGAGCAAGTATCGGGAAAAGGTGGAATCCGTTCGAGTACCGAAAAACTGTCCGGGCCAGTTCCTGAAAAGGCTACAATCGGTGTCAGTACCGGAAAATGGTAGAATCCGAGCAAGTATCGAGAAAAGGTGGAATTCGTTCGAGTACCGAAAAACTGTCCGCTCGCGTTCCTGAAAAGGCTAGAATCAGTGTCAGTACCGAAAAATGGTAGAATCCGAGCAAGTATCGGGAAAAGGTGGAATCTGTTCGAGTACCGAAAAACTGTCCGGACGAGTTCCTCAAAAGGCTAGAATCGATGTCAGTACCGGAAAATGGTAGAATCCGAGCAAGTACCGGGAAAAGGTAGAATCTGTGCGAGTACCGAAAAACTATCCGGACCAGTTCTTGAAAAGGCTAAAATCGGTGTCAGTATCAGAAAATGGTAAAATCCGAGCCAGTATCGGGAAAAGGTGGAATCCGTTCGAGTACCGAAAAACTGTCCGGACCAGTTCCTGAAAAGGTTAGAATCCGTGTCAATACCAGAAAATGGTAGAATCCAAGCCAGTATCCGGAAAAAGTGGAATCCGTGCGAGTACTGAAAAATTATCTGGACCACTTCCTCAGAAGGCTAGAATCTGTGTCAGTACCGAAAAATGGTAGGATCCGAGCCAGTATCGGGAAAAGGTGGAATCTATGCGAGTACGAAAAAACTGTGGGGACCAGTTTATGAAAAGGTTAGAATCGGTGTCAGTACCGGAAAATGTTAGAATCCGAGCCAGTATCGGGGAATGGTGGAATCCGTTCAAGTACCGAAAAACTGTCTAGACCAGTTCTTGAAAAGGCTAGAATCGGTGTCGTACTAGAAAATGGTAGAATCCGAGCCATTACGGGGAAATGGTTGAATCCGTGCGAGTACCGAAAAACTCTCCGGACCAGTTCCTAAAAAGGCTAGAATCGGTGTCAGTACCGGAAAATGGAAGAATCCGAGCCAGTATCGGGGAAAGGTGGAATCCGTTCGAGTACCGAAAAACTGTCCGGACCAGTTCCTGAAAATGCTAGAATCGGTGTCAATACCGAAAAATGGTAGAATCCGAGCAAGTATCGGGAAAAGGTGGAATCCGTTCCAGTACCGAAAAACGGTCCACACCCGTTCCTGAAAAGGCTAGAATCGGTGTCAGTACTTGAATATGGTAGAATCCGAGCCAGTATCGGGAAAAGGTCGAATCCGTGCGAGTACCGAAAAACTGTCCGGAGCAGTTCCTGAAAATGTTAGAATCCGTGTCAATACCGGAAAATGGAAGAATCCGAGCCAGTATCGGGGAAAGGTGGAATCCGTTCGAGTACCGAAAAACTGTCCGGACCAGTTCCTGAAAATGCTAGAATCGGTGTCAATACCGAAAAATGGTAGAATCCGAGCAAGTATCGGGAAAAGGTGGAATCCGTTCCAGTACCGAAAAACGGTCTACACCCGTTCCTGAAAAGGCTAGAATCGGTGTCAGTACTTGAATATGGTAGAATCCGAGCCAGTATCGGGAAAAGGTCGAATCCGTGCGAGTACCGAAAAACTGTCCGGAGCAGTTCCTGAAAATGTTAGAATCCGTGTCAATACCGGAAAATGGAAGAATCCGAGCCAGTATCGGGGAAAGGTGGAATCCGTTCGAGTACCGAAAAACTGTCCGGACCAGTTCCTGAAAATGCTAGAATCGGTGTCAATACCGAAAAATGGTAGAATCCGAGCAAGTATCGGGAAAAGGTGGAATCCGTTCCAGTACCGAAAAACGGTCTACACCCGTTCCTGAAAAGGCTAGAATCGGTGTCAGTACTTGAATATGGTAGAATCCGAGCCAGTATCGGGAAAAGGTCGAATCCGTGCGAGTACCAAAAAACTGTCCGGAGCAGTTCCTGAAAATGTTAGAATCCGTGTCAATACCGGAAAATGGAAGAATCCGTGCCAGTATCGGGGAAAGGTGGAATCCGTTCGAGTACCAAAAAACTGTCTGGACCAGTTCTTGAAGAGGCTAGAATCGGTGTCAGTACCGAAAAATGGTAGAGTCCGAGCCAATATCGGGAAAAACTCGAATCCGTGTGAGTGCCGAAAAACTGTCCGGACCAGTTGCTGAGAAGGCTAGAATCGATGTGAGTACCGGAAAATGTTAGAATCCCAGCCAGTATCGGGGAAAGGTGGAATCCGTTCGAGTACCGAAAACCTGTCCGGACCAGTTCCTGAAAAGGCTAGCATCGCTATCAGTACAGGAAAATTGTAGAATCTGAGCCAGTACCGGGAAAAGGTGGAATCCGTGCGAGTGCCAAAAAACTGATCGGACCAGTTCCTGAAAAGGCTATAATCGGTGTCAGTACGGAAAATGGTAGAATCCGAGGCAGTATCGATAAAAGGTAGAATCTGCGCGAGTACCGAAAACTGTCCGGACCAGTTCCTGAAAAGGCTAGAATCGGTGTCAGTACCGGAAATTGGTAGAATCCGAGCCAGTATCGGGAGAAGGTGGAATCTGTGCGAGTACCGAAAAACTTTCCGGACCAGTTCTTGAAGAGGCTAGAATCGGTGTCAGTACCGAAGATGGTAGAATCCGAGCCAGTACCGGGAAAAGGTAGAATTCGTGCGAGTACCGAAAAACTGTCCGGACGAGTTCCTGAAAAGGTTAGAATCGGTGTCAGTACTTGAATATGGTATAATCTGAGCCAGTATCGGGAAAAGGTCGAATCCGTGCGAGTACCGAAAAACTGTCCGGAGCAGTTCCTGAAAAGGTTAGAATCCGTGTCAATACCGGAAAATGGAAGAATCCGTGCCAGTATCGGGGAAAGGTGGAATCCGTTCGAGTACCGAAAGGATGTCCGGACCAGTTCCTAAAAAGGCTAGAATCGGTGTCAGTACCGGAAAATGGTAGAATCCGAGCAAGTATCGGGAAAAGGTGGAATCCGTTCGAGTACCGAAAAACTGTCCGGGCCAGTTCCTGAAAAGGCTACAATCGGTGTCAGTACCGGAAAATGGTAGAATCCGAGCAAGTATCGAGAAAAGGTGGAATCCGTTCGAGTACCGAAAAACTGTCCGCTCGCGTTCCTGAAAAGGCTAGAATCAGTGTCAGTACCGAAAAATGGTAGAATCCGAGCAAGTATCGGGAAAAGGTGGAATCTGTTCGAGTACCGAAAAACTGTCCGGACGAGTTCCTCAAAAGGCTAGAATCGATGTCAGTACCGGAAAATGGTAGAATCCGAGCAAGTACCGGAAAAAGGTAGAATTTGTGCGAGTACCGAAAAACTATCCGGACCAGTTCTTGAAAAGGCTAAAATCGGTGTCAGTATCAGAAAATGGTAAAATCCGAGCCAGTATCGGGAAAAGGTGGAATCCGTTCGAGTACCGAAAAACTGTCCGGACCAGTTCCTGAAAAGGTTAGAATCCGTGTCAATACCAGAAAATGGTAGAATCCAAGCCAGTATCCGGAAAAAGTGGAATCCGTGCGAGTACTGAAAAATTGTCTGGACCACTTCCTCAGAAGGCTAGAATCTGTGTCAGTACCGAAAAATGGTAGGATCCGAGCCAGTATCGGGAAAAGGTGGAATCTGTGCGAGTACGAAAAAACTGTGAGGACCAGTTTATGAAAAGGTTAGAATCGGTGTCAATACCGGAAAATGTTAGAATCCGAGCCAGTATCGGGGAATGGTGGAATCCGTTCAAGTACCGAAAAACTGTCTCGACCAGTTCTTGAAGAGGCTAGAATCGGTGTCAGTACTAGAAAATGGTAGAATACGAGCCATTACGGGGAAAAGGTCGAATCCGTGCGAGTACCGAAAAACTCTCCGGACCAGTTCCTAAAAAGGCTAGAATCGGTGTCAGTACCGGAAAATGGAAGAATCCGAGCCAGTATCGGGGAAAGGTGGAATCCGTTCGAGTACCGAAAAACTGTCCGGACCAGTTCCTGAAAATGCTAGAATCGGTGTCAATACCGAAAAATGGTAGAATCCGAGCAAGTATCGGGAAAAGGTGGAATCCGTTCCAGTACCGAAAAACGGTCCACACCCGTTCCTGAAAAGGCAAGAATCGGTGTCAGTACTTGAATATGGTAGAATCCGAGCCAGTATCGGGAAAAGGTCGAATCCGTGCGAGTACCGAAAAACTGTCCGGAGCAGTTCCTGAAAAGGTTAGAATCCGTGTCAATACCGGAAAATGGAAGAATCCGTGCCAGTATCGGGGAAAGGTGGAATCCGTTCGAGTACCGAAGGGATGTCCGGACCAGTTATTAAAAAGCCTAGAATCGGTGTCAGTACCGGAAAATGGTAGAATCCGAGCAAGTATCGGGAAAAGGTGGAATCCGTTCGAGTACCGAAAAACTGTCCGGGCCAGTTCCTGAAAAGGCTACAATCGGTGTCAGTACCGGAAAATGGTAGAATCCGAGCAAGTATCGAGAAAAGGTGGAATCCGTTCGAGTACCGAAAAACTGTCCGCTCGCGTTCCTGAAAAGGCTAGAATCAGTGTCAGTACCGGAAAATGGTAGAATCCGAGCAAGTATCGGGAAAAGGTGGAATCTGTTCGAGTACCGAAAAACTGTCCGGACGAGTTCCTCAAAAGGCTAGAATCGATGTCAGTACCGGAAAATGGTAGAATCCGAGCAAGTACCGGGAAAAGGTAGAATCTGTGCGAGTACCGAAAAACTATCCGGACCAGTTCTTGAAAAGGCTAAAATCGGTGTCAGTATCAGAAAATGGTAAAATCCGAGCCAGTATCGGGAAAAGGTGGAATCCGTTCGAGTACCGAAAAACTGTCCGGACCAGTTCCTGAAAAGGTTAGAATCCGTGTCAATACCAGAAAATGGTAGAATCCAAGCCAGTATCCGGAAAAAGTGGAATCCGTGCGAGTCTTGAAAAATTGTCTGGACCACTTCCTCAGAAGGCTAGAATCTGTGTCAGTACCGAAAAATGGTAGGATCCGAGCCAGTATCGGGAAAAGGTGGAATCTGTGCGAGTACGAAAAAACTGTGAGGACCAGTTTATGAAAATGTTAGAATCGGTGTCAGTACCGGAAAATGTGAGAATCCGAGCCAGTATCGGGGAATGGTGGAATCCGTTCAAGTACCGAAAAACTGTCTGGACCAGTTCTTGAAAAGGCTAGAATCGGTGTCAGTACTAGAAAATGGTAGAATCCGAGCCATTACGGGGAAAAGGTCGAATCCGTGCGAGTACCGAAAAACTCTCCGGACCAGTTCCTAAAAAGGCTAGAATCGGTATCAGTACCGGAAAATGGAAGAATCCGAGCCAGTATCGGGGAAAGGTGGAATCCGTTCGAGTACCGAAAAATTGTCCGGACCAGTTCCTGAAAATTCTAGAATCGGTGTCAATACCGAAAAATGGTAGAATCCGAGCGAGTATCGGGAAAAGGTGGAATCCGTTCAAGTACCGAAAAACGGTCCGCACCCGTTCCTGAAAAGGCTAGAATCGGTGTCAGTACTTGAATATGGTAGAATCCGAGCCAGTATCGGGAAAAGGTCGAATCCGTGCGAGTACCGAAAAACTGTCCGGAGCAGTTCCTGAAAAGGTTAGAATCCGTGTCAATACCGGAAAATGGAATAATCCGTGCCAGTATCGGGGAAAGGTGGAATCCGTTCGAGTACCGAAAAGATGTCCGGACCAGTTCCTAAAAAGGCTAGAATCGGTGTCAGTACCGGAAAATGGTAGAATCCGAGCAAGTATCGGGAAAAGGTGGAATCCGTTCGAGTACCGAAAAACTGTCTGGACCAGTTCTTGAAGAGGCTAGAATCGGTGTCAGTACCGGAAAATGGTAGAGTCCGAGCCAATATCGGGAAAAGCTCGAATCCGTGTGAGTGCCGAAAAACTGTCCGGACCAGTTGCTGAGAAGGCTAGAATCGATGTGAGTACCGGAAAATGTTAGAATCCCAGCCAGTATCGGGGAAAGGTGGAATTCGTTCGAGTACCGAAAAACTGTCCGGACCAGTTCCTGAAAAGGCTAGCATCGCTATCAGTACGGGAAAATTGTAGAATCTGAGCCAGTACCGGGAAAAGGTGGAATCCGTGCGAGTGCCAAAAAACTGATCGGACCAGTTCCTGAAAAGGCTATAATCGGTGTCAGTACGGAAAATGGTAGAATCCGAGGCAGTATCGATAAAAGGTAGAATCTGCGCGAGTACCGAAAACTGTCCGGACCAGTTCCTGAAAAGGCTAGAATCGGTGTCAGTACCGGAAATTGGTAGAATCCGAGCCAGTATCGGGAGAAGGTGGAATCTGTGCGAGTACCGAAAAACTTTCCGGACCAGTTCTTGAAGAGGCTAGAATCGGTGTCAGTACCGAAGATGGTAGAATCCGAGCCAGTACCGGGAAAAGGTAGAATTCGTGCGAGTACCGAAAAACTGTCCGGACGAGTTCCTGAAAAGGTTAGAATCGGTGTCAGTACTTGAATATGGTAGAATCTGAGCCAGTATCGGGAAAAGGTCGAATCCGTGCGAGTACCGAAAAACTGTCCGGAGCAGTTCCTGAAAAGGTTAGAATCCGTGTCAATACCGGAAAATGGAAGAATCCGTGCCAGTATCGGGGAAAGGTGGAATCCGTTCGAGTACCGAAAGGATGTCCGGACCAGTTCCTAAAAAGGCTAGAATCGGTGTCAGTACCGGAAAATGGTAGAATCCGAGCAAGTATCGGGAAAAGGTGGAATCCGTTCGAGTACCGAAAAACTGTCCGGGCCAGTTCCTGAAAAGGCTACAATCGGTGTCAGTACCGGAAAATGGTAGAATCCGAGCAAGTATCGAGAAAAGGTGGAATCCGTTCGAGTACCGAAAAACTGTCCGCTCGCGTTGCTGAAAAGGCTAGAATCAGTGTCAGTACCGGAAAATGGTAGAATCCGAGCAAGTATCGGGAAAAGGTGGAATCTGTTCGAGTACCGAAAAACTGTCCGGACGAGTTCCTCAAAAGGCTAGAATAGATGTCAGTACCGAAAAATGGTAGAATCCGAGCAAGTACCGGGAAAAGGTAGAATCTGTGCGAGTACCGAAAAACTATCCGGACCAGTTCTTGAAAAGGCTAAAATCGGTGTCAGTATCAGAAAATGGTAAAATCCGAGCCAGTATCGGGAAAAGGTGGAATCCGTTCGAGTACCGAAAAACTGTCCGGACCAGTTCCTGAAAAGGTTAGAATCCGTGTCAATACCAGAAAATGGTAGAATCCAAGCCAGTATCCGGAAAAAGTGGAATCCGTGCGAGTCTTGAAAAATTGTCTGGACCACTTCCTCAGAAGGCTAGAATCTATGTCAGTACCGAAAAATGGTAGGATCCGAGCTAGTATCGGGAAAAGGTGGAATCTGTGCGAGTACGAAAAAACTGTGAGGACCAGTTTATGAAAATGTTAGAATCGGTGTCAGTACCGGAAAATGTTAGAATCCGAGCCAGTATCGGGGAATGGTGGAATCCGTTCAAGTACCGAAAAACTGTCTGGACCAGTTCTTGAAAAGGCTAGAATCGGTGTCAGTACTAGAAAATGGTAGAATCCGAGCCATTACGGGGAAAAGGTCGAATCCGTGCGAGTACCGAAAAACTCTCCGGACCAGTTCCTACAAAGGCTAGAATCGGTATCAGTACCGGAAAATGGAAGAATCCGAGCCAGTATCGGGGAAAGGTGGAATCCGTTCGAGTACCGAAAAATTGTCCGGACCAGTTCCTGAAAATGCTAGAATCGGTGTCAATACCGAAAAATGGTAGAATCCGAGCAAGTATCGGGAAAAGGTGGAATCCGTTCAAGTACCGAAAAACGGTCCGCACCCGTTCCTGAAAAGGCTAGAATCGGTGTCAGTACTTGAATATGGTAGAATCCGAGCCAGTATCAGGAAAAGGTCGAATCCGTGCGAGTACCGAAAAACTGTCCGGAGCAGTTCCTGAAAAGGTTAGAATCCGTGTCAATACCGGAAAATGGAATAATCCGTGCCAGTATCGGGGAAAGGTGGAATCCGTTCGAGTATCGAAAAGATGTCCGGACCAGTTCCTAAAAAGGCTAGAATCGGTGTCAGTACCGGAAAATGGTAGAATCCGAGCAAGTATTGGGAAAAGGTGGAATCCGTTCGAGTACCAAAAAACTGTCTGGACCAGTTCTTGAAGAGGCTAGAATCGGTGTCAGTACCGGAAAATGGTAGAGTCCGAGCCAATATCGGGAAAAGCTCGAATCCGTGTGAGTGCCGAAAAACTGTCCGGACCAGTTGCTGAGAAGGCTAGAATCGATGTGAGTACCGGAAAATGTTAGAATCCCAGCCAGTATCGGGGAAAGGTGGAATCCGTTCGAGTACCGAAAAACTGTCCGGACCAGTTCCTGAAAAGGCTAGCATCGCTATCAGTACGGGAAAATTGTAGAATCTGAGCCAGTACCGGGAAAAGGTGGAATCCGTGCGAGTGCCAAAAAACTGATCGGACCAGTTCCTGAAAAGGCTATAATCGGTGTCAGTACGGAAAATGGTAGAATCCGAGGCAGTATCGATAAAAGGTAGAATCTGTGCGAGTACCGAAAACTGTCCGGACCAGTTCCTGAAAAGGCTAGAATCGGTGTCAGTACCGGAAATTGGTAGAATCCGAGCCAGTATCGGGAGAAGGTGGAATCTGTGCGAGTACCGAAAAACTTTCCGGACCAGTTCTTGAAGAGGCTAGAATCGGTGTCAGTACCGAAGATGGTAGAATCCGAGCCAGTACCGGGAAAAGGTAGAATTCGTGCGAGTACCGAAAAACTGTCCGGACGAGTTCCTGAAAAGGTTAGAATCGGTGTCAGTACTTGAATATGGTAGAATCCGAGCCAGTATCGGGAAAAGGTCGAATCCGTGCGAGTACCGAAAAACTGTCCTGTACAGTTCCTGAAAAGGCTAGAATCGGTGTTAGTATCGAAAAATGGTAGAATCCGAGCTAGTATCGGGAAAAGGTGGAATCGGTGCGAGTACTGTAAAACTGTCTGGACTAGTTCCTGAAAAGGCTAGAATCGGTGTCCGTACCGGAAAATGGTAGAATCCGAGTCAGTATCGGGAAAAGGTAGAATCCGTGCGAGTACCGAAAAACTGTCCCGACCAGTTCCTGAAAAGGCTAGAATCGATGTCAGTATCAAAAATTGGTAGAATCCGTGCGAGTACCGAAAAGCTGTCCGGACCAGTTCCTGAAAAGGCTAGAATCGATGCCAGTACCGGAAAATGGTAGAATCGGAGCCAGTACCGGGAAACGGTGGAATCCGTGCGAGTATCGAAGAGCTGTCCGGACCAGTTCCTGAAAAGGGTAGAATCGGTGTCAATACAAAAAAATGGTAGAATCCCGGCGAGTAGCAGGAAAAGGTAGAATCCGTGCGAGTACCGAAAAACTGTCCGGACGCGTACCTGAAAAGGGTAGATTCGGTGTCAATACCGAAAAATGGTAGAATCCGGGCCAGTATCCGGAAAAGGTAGAATTCGTGCGGGTACTGAAAAACTGTTTGGACGAGAGTACCTGAAAAGTGTAGAATCGGTGTCAATACCGGAAAATGTTAGAATCCGAGCGAGTACCGGGAAGAGGTAGAATCCGTGCAAGTACCGAAAAACTGTTCGGACGAGTACCTGAAAAGGGTAGAATCGGTGTCACTACCGAAAAATGTCAGAATTCGGGCCAGTACAGGGAAAAGGTAGAATCCGTGCGAGTACCGAAAAACTGTTAGGACACGTACCTGAAACGGGTAGATTCAGTGTCAATACCGGAAAATGGTAGAATCCGGGCCAGTACCTGGAAAAGGTAGAATCCGTGCGAGTACCGAAAAACTGTCCGGACGAGAGTACCTGAAAAGTGTAGAATCGGTGTCAATACCGGAAAATGGTAGAATCTTGGCCAGTACCGGGAAAAGGTAGAATCTGTGTGAGTACCGAAAAACTGTCCAAACGCGTACCTGAAAAGGGTAGAATCGGTGTCACTACCGGAAAATGTCAGAATCCGGGCCAGTATCGGGAAAAGGTAGAATCCGTGAGAGTACCGAAAAACTGTCAGGACGCGTACCTGAAAAGGGTAGATTCGGTGTCAATACCGAAAAATGGTAGAGTTTGGGCCAGTACCAGGAAAATGTAGAATCCGTGCGAGTACCGAAAAACTGTTCGGACGAGTACCTGAAAAGGGTAGAATCGGTGTCACTACCGGAAAATGACAAAATCCCGGCTTGTATCGGGAAAAGGTAGAATCCGTGCGAGTACCGAAAAACTGTCCGGACGCGTACCTGAAAAGGGTAGATTCGGATCAATATCAGAATATGGTAGAATCCGGGCCAATACCGGGAAAAGGTAGAATCCGTGCGAGTACCGAAAAACTATCCGGATGCGTACTTGGAAAGGGTAGATTCGGTGTCAATACCAAAAATTGGTAGAATCTTGGCCAGTACTGGGAAAAGGTAGAATCCGTGTGAGTATCGAAAAACTGTCTGGACGAGTACCTGAAAAGGGTAGAATCGGTGTCACTACCGGAAAATGCCAAAATCCGGGCTTGTACCGGGAAAAGGTAGAATCCGTGCGAGTACCGAAAAAGTGTCCGGACGCGTACTTGAAAAGGGTAGATTCGGTGTCAATACGGGAAAATGGTAGAATCCGGGCTTGTACCGGGAAAAGGTAGAATCCGTGCGAGTACCGAAAAAGTGTCCGGACGCGTACTTGAAAAGGGTAGATTCGGTGTTAATACGGGAAAATGGTAGAATCCGGGCCAGTACCGGGAAAAGGTAGAATCCGTGCGAATACCGAAAAACTGTCCGGACGCGTACCTGGAAAGGGTAGATTCGGTGTTAATACCGAAAAATGGTAGAATCCGGGCCAGTATCGGGAAAAGGTAGAATCCGTGCGATTACCGAAAAATTGTCCGGACGCGTACCTGAAAAGGGTAGATTCGGTGTCAATACCGGAAAATGGTAGAATCCGGGCCAGTACCGGGAAAAGGTAGAATCCGTGCGACTACCGAAAAACTGTCCGGACACGTACCTGAAAAGGGTAGATTCGGTATCAATATCAGAATATGGTAGAATCCGGGCCAGTACCAGGAAAAGGTAGAATCCGTGCGAGTACCGAAAAACTGTTCGGATGCGTACCTGGAAAGGGTAGATTCGGTGTCAATACCAAAAATTGGTAGAATCTTGGCCAGTACCGGGAAAAGGTAGAATCCGTGTGAGTACCGAAAAACTGTCCGGACGAGTACCTGAAAAGGGTAGAATCGGTGTCACTACCGGAAAATGCCAAAATCCGGGCTTGTACCGGGAAAAGGTAGAATCCGTGCGAGTACCGAAAAAGTGTCTGGACGCGTACTTGAGAAGGGTAGATTCGGTGTCAATACCGGAGAATGGTAGAATCCGGGCCAGTATCGGGAAAAGGTAGAATCCGTGCGAATACCGAAAAACTGTCCGGACGCGTACCTGGAAAGGGTAGATTCGGTGTTAATATCGGAAAATGGTAGAATCCGGGCCAGTATCGGGAAAAGGTAGAATCCGTGCGATTACCGAAAAACTGTCCGGACGCGTACCTGAAAAGGATAGATTCGTTGTCAATACCGGAAAATGGTAGAATCCGGGCCAGTACCGGGAAAAGGTAGAATCCGTGCGACTACCGAAAAACTGTCCGGACGCGTACCTGAAAAGGGTAGATTCGATGTCAATACCGGAAAATGGTAGAATCCGGGCCAGTATCGGGAAAAGGTAGAATCCGTGCGAGTACCGAAAAGCTGTTCGGATGCGTACCTGGAAAGGGTAGATTCGGTGTCAATACCAAAAATTGGTAGAATCTTGGCCAGTACCGGGAAAAGGTAGAATCCGTGTGAGTACCGAAAAACTGTCCGGACGAGTACCTGAAAAGGGTAGAATCGGTGTCACTACTGGAAAATGCCAAAATCCGGGCTTGTACCGGGAAAAGGTAGAATCCGTGCGAGTACCGAAAAAGTGTCTGGACGCGTACTTGAAAAGGGTAGATTCGGTGTCAATATCGGAGAATGGTAGAATCCGGGCCAGTACCGGGAAAAGGTAGAATCCGTGCGAATACCGAAAAACTGTCCGGACGCGTACCTAGAAAGGGTAGATTCGGTGTTAATACCGGAAAATGGTAGAATCCGGGCCAGTATCGGGGAAAGGTAGAATCCGTGCGATTACCGAAAAACTGTCCGGACGCGTACCTGAAAAGGGTAGATTCGGTGTCAATACCGGAAAATGGTAGAATCCGGGCCAGTACCGGGAAAAGGTAGAATCCGTGCGACTACCGAAAAACTGTCCGGACGCGTACCTGAAAAGGGTAGATTCGATGTCAATACCGGAAAATGGTAGAATCCGGGCCAGTATCGGGAAAAGGTAGAATCCGTTCGAGTACCGAAAAACTGTCCGGATGCGTACCTGAAAAGGGTAGATACAGTGTCAATACCGGAAAATGGTAGAATCCGGGCCAGTACCGGGAAAAGGTAGAATCCGTGCGACTACCGAAAAACGTTCCGGACGCGTACCTGAAAATGGTAGATTCGGTGTCAATACCGGAAAATGGTAGAATCCGGGCCAGTATCGGGAAAAGGTAGAATCCGTGCGAGTACCGAAAAACTGTCCGGACGAGAGTACCTAGAAAGTGTAGTATCAGTGTCAATACCGGAAAATGTTAGAATCCGCGCGAGTACCATGAAAAGGTAGAATCCGTGCGAGTACCGAAAAACTGTTTGGACAAGTATCGGAAAAGGGTAGAATAAGTGTGAGTACCGAAAAATGGTAGAATCCGTGCGAGTATAGGGAAAAGGTAGAATTCGTGCGTGTACCGAAAAACTGTCCGGACGAGTAGGTGAAAAGATTAGAATCAGTGTGAGTATTGGAAAATGGTAGAATCCGGGCGAGTACCGGTAAAAGGTAGAATCCGTGTATGTACCGCAGAACTGTCCGGACGAGTACCTGAAAGGGTAGAATCCGGGTGAGTACTGGGAAAAGGTAGAATTCGTGCGAATACCGAAAGACTGTCCGATCGAGTATCGAAAAAGGGTAGAATCAGTGTGAGTACCAAAAAATAGTAGAATCGGGCGAGTACTGAGAAAAGGTAGAATCCGTTCGAGTACCGAAAAACTTTTCGGACGAGTATCGGAAAATGGTAGAATCAGTGTGAGTATCGGAAAATGGTAGAATCGGGGCGAGTACCAGGAAAAGGTAGAATCCGTGCGAGTACTGAAAAACTGTACAAACGAGAACCTGAAAGGGTAGAATCAGTGTGGATACTGGAAAATGGTAGAATCCGGGCAGTACCTGGAAAAGGTAGAATTCGTGCGAGTACCTAAAAACTGTCCGGACGAGTACCAAAAAATGGTAGAATCAGGGTGAGTACCGGGAAATGGTAGAATCCGAGCGAGTACCGGGAAAAGGTATTGTCCGTTCGTGTACTGAAAAACTGTCTGGACGAGTACTTGAAAGGGTAGAATCAGTGTGAGTACTGGAGAAGGGTAGAATTCGGGTGAATACCGAGAAACGGTAGAATCCGGGCAAGTACCAGGAAAAGGTAGAATCCGGTCGAGTACCTGGAAAGGTAGAATCTAGGCGAGTGTCGGTGAAGGGTAGAATCCGGGCGAATGCCGAAAAAAAGTCTAACCGAGTGCCGGGAAAGGTAGAATCCAGGTTAGTACCGGAGAAGGATAGAATCCGGGTGAGTATTGGAGAAGGGTAGAATTTGGGCGAGTACCGAAGAAAGGTAGAATTCAGTCGAGTACTGAAATAAGGACCAAGCGAATATCGAAAAATGTAGAATCTAGGCGAGTATTGGAGGAAGGTAGAATTTGGGTGAGTACCGGGGAAGGGTAGGATTTGGGCGAGTAATGGAGAAGAGTAGAATCCTAGTGAGTACCGAAAAAGGGTCCTGGCGAGCACCGGGGTAGGTAGAATCCAGCAGAGTACTTGAGAAGGATAGAATCTGGGCGAGTACTAGAGAAGGGTAGAAACCAGGCGAGTACCGAAAAAGGGTCCGGATGAGTACCGAAATAGGGTCCAGGCGAGTACCGGAGATTGGTAGAATCCGGGCCAATATCGGAGAAGGGTAAAATCCGGGTGAGTACCGAAGAAATATAGAATCCAAGCGAGTACCAAAGAAGGGTAGAATCTAGGCGAGTACCGGAGAATGATAGAATCCGGGCAAGTACTGGAGAAGGATAGAATCCGGGCAAGTACCAGAGAATGGTGGAATCTGGGCGAGTACCGGAGAAGGGTAGAATTCTGGTGAGTACTGGAGAAGGCTAGAATCCGGGCGATACCGAAAAAGGGTTCGGGCGAGTACCGTTAAAGGTAGAATCCAGGCGAGTACAAGAAAAGGGTAGAATTCGGGCGAGTACCGGTGAAGGATAGAATGTGGGCAAGTACCAGAAAGGAACCAGGCGAGTATCGGGAAAGGTAGAATCTAGGCGAGTACCGGAGAAAGGTAGAATCCAGGCGAGTACCAAAAAAGGTAGAATCCAGGCGAGTACCGGAGAAGGGTAGAATCTGAGAGAGTACCAGAGAGGGGTAGAATCCTGGGAAGTACCGAAAAAGAGTCCGGGCGAGTACCGGGAAATGTAGAATCCAGGTGAGTACCAGAGAGGGGTAGAATCCGGGCGAGTGCCAAAAAAAGGTCCAAGCAAGTACTGGGAAAGGTAGAATAACGGCGAGTACCGAAGAAGGGTAGAATCCGGGCGAATACCGGAAAAAGGTCCGGGTGAGTACTGGGAAAGGTAGAATAAAGGCTAATACCGGAAAAGGGTAAAATCCGGGCGAGTATCAGGGAAGGGTAAATATGGGCGAGTACTGGAGAAAGGTAGAATCCAGGCGAGTACCGGAGAAGGGTAGAATTTGAGCGAGTACCGAAAAAGGGTAGAATCCGGGCAAGTACCGGAGAAGGGTAGAATCCCGACGAGTACCAAAAAAGAGGTTCGGGCGAGTACCGGGAAAGGTGGAATCCAGGTGAGTACCAGAGAAGGATAGAATCCGGGTAAATTCCGGAGAAGGGTAGAATCCGGGCAAGTATCGGAGAAGGGTAGAATCCGAGTAAGTACCGGAGAAGTGTAGAATCCGGGCGAGTACAGAAGAAGGGTAGAATTCGGGCGAGTTCCGAAAAAGGGTCCGGGCGAGTACCGGTTAAGGTAGAATCCGGGCTAGTACCGGGAAGGGTAGAATCCGGGAGAGTATAGAAAAAGGGTAGAATAGGGGCGAGCAACGAAAAAGGGTACAATTCGGGCGAGTACCGAAAAGGGATACAATTCGGGCGAGTACCGAAAAATGGTAGAA
Source organism: Vitis cinerea var. helleri x Vitis riparia (assembly GCA_946000715.1). Taxonomy (NCBI): domain Eukaryota; kingdom Viridiplantae; phylum Streptophyta; class Magnoliopsida; order Vitales; family Vitaceae; genus Vitis; species Vitis cinerea var. helleri x Vitis riparia. The sequence goes on along the minus strand of OX254009.1, from coordinate 15,602,747 downwards.
TACGGGCGAGTACCGGAGAAGGGTAGAATCTATGCGAGTACAGAAAAAGGGTAGAATCCGAGCGAGTACCGAAAAAGGGTCTGGGTGAGTACTGAGAAAGGTAGAATCTAGGGGAGTGCCGGAGAAGGGTAGAATCCAGGCGAGTACCGGAGAAGGGTAGAATACGGGCGAGTACCGGAGAAGGGTAGAATTGGGGCGAGTACTGAAAAAGGGTAGAATACGGGCGAGTATCGGAGAAGGGTAGAATCCAGGCAAGTAATGAAAAAGGGTAGAATCCGGGCGAGTACCGGAGAGGGGTAGAATCTCGGAGAGTACCAAAAAAGGGTTCAGGCGAGTACCGGGAAAGGTTGAATCCAGGTGAGTACCGGAGAAGGATAGAATCGTGTAGAGTACAGGAGAAGGGTAGAATCCGGGCGAGTACTGAAGAAAAGTAGAATCCAGGTGTGTACCGGAGAAGGGTAGAATCCTGGCGAGTATCGAAAAATGGTAGAATCCGGGCTAGTACCGAAAAAGGGTAGAATTTGGGTGAGTACCGAAAAATTGTCCGAGGGAGTATCGGAAAAGGATAGAATCCAAGCGAGTACCGATAAAGGGTAGAATCCAGGCGAGTATTGGAGATGGGTATAATCTGGGCGAGTACGGGGATTGGTGGAATCCAGGTGAGTACCGGAGAAGGGTAGAATCCGGGCGAGTATCGGAGAGGGGTAGAATCCAGGAGAGTACCAAAAAAGGGTCCGATCGAGTACCGGGAAAGCTAGAATCTAGGGGAGTATCGGAGAATGGTGGAATTCGAGCGAGTACCTGAGGAGGTTAGAATCCGAGCGAGTACCGAAAAAGAGTAGAATCCGGGTGAGTACTGGAGAAAGGTAGAATTTGGGCGAGTACCAGAGAAGGGTAGAATCCGGGGAGTACAGAAAAAAGTCCAGGCGAGTAACTGGAATGGTAGAATCTAGGTGAGTACCGGAAAATGGTGGAATCCGGGCGAGTTCCGGAGAGGGGTAGAATTAGGGCGAGTACCGAAAAAGGATTTGGGCGAGTACTGATAACTTTAGAATCCAAGTGAGTACCGGAGAGGGGTAGCATACGAGCAAGTACCGAAAAAGAGTCCGAGTGAGTACCGGGAAAAGTAGAATCCAGGTGAGTACTGGAGAAGGATAGAATCTGGGTGAGTACCGGAGAAGGGTAGAATCCCAAGGTATACCAGAGAAGGGTAAAATCCGGGCGAGTACCAGAGAATGATAGAATCCGGGTGAGTACCGATGAAGGGTAGATTTGGCAAGTACCAGAAAAGGGTCTGGGCGAGTACCGGAGAAGGTAGAATCCAGGTGAGTACCAAAGAAGTGTAGAATCTGGGCGAGTACGGAAGAAGGGTAGAATCCGGGCAAGTACCGAAAAAGGGTCCGGGTGAGTACCGGGAAAGGTAGAATCCGAGTGAGTACCTAAGGAAGGTAGAATCCCAGCGAGTACCGGAGAATGGTAGAATCCAGGTGAGTACCAGAGAAAAGTAGAATCCGGGCGAGTACCGAAAAAGGGTCCAGGCAATTACTGGGAAAGGTAGTATCCAGGCACATACTGGAGAATGGTAGAATCCGTGCCAGTACCGGAGAAGGGTAGAATCTGGGCGAGTACCAAAGAATGGCAGCATCCAGGCGAGTACCGAAAAGGGGTAGAATCCGGGCAAGTACTGGAGAACGGTAGAATCTGTGCAAGTACCGAAAAAGGGTACGGGTGAGTACTGGGAAAGGTAGTATGTAGGCGAGTACCGGAGAATGGTAGAATCCGGTCGAGTACCGAAGAAAAGTAGAATCCAGGCGAGTACCGGAGAAGGGTAGAATCTGGGCGAGTACCGAAAAAGGGTCCAGGCGAGTATCGGAAAAGAGTAGAATCTGAGCGAGTACCCAAAAAGGGTCTGGGTGAGTACCGGGAAAGGTAGTATATAGGCAAGTACCAGAGAGTGGTAGAATTCGGGCTAGTACCAGAGAAGGGTAGAATCCGGTTGAGTACCGAAGAAAGGTAGAATCCAGGCGAGTACCAGAGAAGGGTAGAATCCAGGCGAGTATCGGAGAAGGGTAGAATCCGTGCGAGTACTGAAAAAGGGTCCGGGCGAGTACCGGGAAAGGTAGTATACAGGCGAGTACTAGAGAATGGTAGAATTAGGGCGATTACCAGAGAAGGGTAGAATCCGGTCGAGTACCAAAGAATGGTACAATCCACGCGAATACAGGAGAAGGGTAGAATCCGGACGAGTACTGGAGAAGGCTAGAATCCGTGTGAGTACCGAAAAAGGGTCCGAGCGAGTTCCGGGAAAGGTAGTATACAGACGAGTACCGGAGAAGGGTAGAATCCGGTTGTCTACTGAAGAAAAATAAATCCAGGCGAGTACCGGAGAAGGGTAGAATCTGTGTGAGTACCGAAAAAGGGTAGAATCTGGGCGAGTACCGAAGAATGGTACAAATCACACGAGTACCGGAGGAGGGTACAATCCAGGCGAGTACCGGAGAATGGTAAAATTCGAGCTAGTACTGGAGAAGGGTAGAATCCGGTCGAGTACCAAAGAAAAGTAGAATCCAGACGAGTACCAGAGAAGGGTAGAATTCAGGCGAGTATCGGAGAAGGGTAGAATCCGTGGGAGTACCGAAAAAATGTTCGGGTGAGTATCGGGAAAGGTAGTATATAGGCGAGTACTGAAGAATGGTAGAATTCGGGCTAGTACCAGAGAAGGGTAGAATCTGGGTGAGTACCAAGGAATGGTAGAATCCAGGCGAGTACCGGAGAAGGGTAGAATTTGGGCGAGTACTAGAGAAGGTTAGAATCCGTGCGAGTAGCGAAAAAGGGTCTGGGCGAGTACCAATACGTAGAATCCAGGGGAGTATCGGAGAAGGGTAGAATCCGGGTGAGTACGGGAGAAGGGTAGACTCCAGGTGAGTACCAAAGAAGGGTAGAATGCAAGAGAGTACCGAAAAAGGGTCCGGGCGAGTATCGGGAAAAGTAGTATCCAGGCACATACCAGAGAATTATAGAATATGGGCCAGTACCCGAGAATGGTAGAATCCGGACGAGTATCGAAGAATGGTAGAATCCAGGCAATTATCGAAGAAGGGTAGAATCAGGGCGAGTACTGGAGAAGGGTAGAATCCATGCGAGTACCAGGAAATGTAGTATATAGGTGAGTACTAGAGAATGGTAGAATTCGGGCCAGTACTGGAGAATGGTAGAATTCAGGTGAGTACCGGAGAAGGGTAGAATCCGGGTGAGTACCGAGGAAGGGTAGAATCCGGGTGAGTACCGGAGAAGGGTAGAATCCGGGTGACTACTGAAAAAGGGTCCGAGCGAGTATTGGGAAAGGTAATGTCCAGGCGAGTACAGGAGAATGCTAGAATCGGGGCCTGTACTAGAGAAGGGTAGAATCTGTGAGAGTACCAAAGAAGGGTAGAATTGGGGCGAGTACCAAAGAAGGGTAGAATATGGGCGAAACCGGAGAAGGGTAGATTCCAGGCGAGTACTGAAAAAGGGTTCAGGTGATTACCGGGAAAGTGAGAATCCAGGAGAGTATCGGAGAAGGGTAGAATCCATGAGAGTACCGGAGAAGGATGGAATCCAGGCGAGTACTGGAGAATGATAGAATCTGTTCGAGTACCGAAAAAGGGTTCGGGCGAGTACTAGGAAAGGTAGTATCCAGGTGAGTACCTAAGAATGGTAGAATACAGGCGAGTACCGAAGAATGGTAGAATCCGGGCGTGTACTAAAGAAAGGTAGAATCCGGGCGAGTACCGGAGAAGGGTAGAATCGGGGCGATTACTGAAAAAGGGTCCAGGTGAGTATCGAAAAAGGGTAGAATCCGGGCGAGTACCGGAGAAGGGTAAAATCTAGGCGAATACTAGAGAAGGGTAGAATCCGTGGGAGTAACGAAAAAGGGTTTGGGTGAGTACTGGGAAAAGTTGAATCAAGGCGAGTACCAGAGAAGTGTAGAATCCGGGCCAGTACTGGATAAGGGTAGAATCCGGGCGACTACCGAAAAAAGGGTTCGGGCGAGTACCGGGAAAGGTAGTATCCAGGTGATTACTGGAGAATAGTAGAATTCGGGCAAGTACTGGAGAAGGGTAGAATCTGGGTGAGTACCGAAAAAGGATCTAGGCGAGTATCGAAAAAATGTAAAATCCGAGCGAGTACCAAAAAAAGTGTAGAATCCGGGCGAGCACCGGAGAAAGGTAGAATCTGGTAGAATATCGGAGAAGGGTAAAATCTGTGCGAGTATCGAAAAATGGTTCGGGCAAGTACTGAGAAACGTTGAATCGCGTTGAGCACCGGAGAAGGGTAGAATCCGGGAGAGTACCGGAAAAGGGTAGAATCTGAGAGAGTAACGGAGAAGGGTAGAATCTGGGGGAGTATTGGAGAAGGGTAGAATCCGAGCGAGTACCGGAGAAGGGAAGAATCGGGGCGAGTACCGGGAAAGGTAGAATCCAGGCGAGTACCGGAGAAGGGTAGAATCTAGGCGAGTATCGAATATGGGTCCAAGTGAGTACTGAAAAAGGGTAGAATCCGGGCGAGTACCAAAGAAGGGTAGAATCTGGGCGAATACCAGAGAAGGATAGAATCCGTGCGAGTACCGAAAAAGGGTCCGGGCGAGTACCAAGAAAGGTTGAATCTAGGTGAGTACCGAAGAAGGGTAGAATTCAGGCGAGTACCGGAGGATGGAAGAATCCGGGTGAGTACCGAAAAATGGTCCAAGCGAGTATCGAGAAAGCTTGAATCTAGGTGAGTACCGGAGAAGGGTAGAATTCGGGCGAGTACCGGAGAAAGGTAGAATCCGGGCGAGTACCGAAAAAGTGTAGAATCCAGGTGAGTACCAAAGAAGGGTAGAACCCGAGCGAGTACCAGAGAGAGGTAGAATCCGTGCGAGTACCAAAGAATGATAGAATACGGGCGAGTCTTGAAGAATTTTAGAATCCTAGCGAGTACCGAAATGGGTCTGGGCGAGTACTGAAAAGGGGTAGAATCTGGGCGAATACCTAAGAGAGGTAGAATCTGGGCGAATACCGGAGAAGTGTAGAATCCGTGTGAGTACCGAAAAAGGGTCCGGGTGAGTACTGAGAAAGGTTGAATCTAGGTGAGTACCGAAGAAGGGTAGAATTTGGGCGAGTACTGGAGAAGGGTAGAATCCGGGTGAGTACCTAAAAAGGGTTCGGGCGAGTACCGGGAAAGGTAGTATCCAGGCGAGTACCAGAGAATGGTAGAATTCAGGCCAGTACCGAAGAAGGGTAGCATCCGGGCAAGTACCGGAAATGGGTCAAATCCGGGCGTGTACCAAAAAAGGGTCCGGGCGAGTACCGGGGAAGGTAGTATCTAGGCATGTACCAGAGAATGGTAGAATTCGGGCTAGTACCGAAGAAGGGTAGAATCCGAGCGAGTACTGGAGAAGACTAGAATCCGGGCAAGTACCGAAAAAGGGTTTAGGCGAGTACCGGGGAAGGTAGTATCCAGGCGAGTACCGGGAAAAGTAGTATCCAGGCGAGTAACGGAGAATGGTAGGATTTGGGCCAATACCGAGGAACGGTAGAATCCGGGCGAGTACTGGAGAAGGGTAGAATCCGTACGAGTATAGAAAAAGGGTCCAGGCGAGTACCGAAGAAGGTAGTATCCAGGCCAGTACCGGAGAATATTAGAATTCAGGCCAGTACCAAGGAAGGGTAGAATCCGGGCGAGTACTAGAGAAGGGTAGAATCCGTGCGAGTATCGGAAAAGGGTCCTGGCGAGTGTCGCGAAAGGTAGTATCCAGACGAGTACTGGAGAATGGTAGAATTCGGGCCAGTACTGGGGAAAGGTAAAATCCGGGCGAGTACCGAAAAAGGGGGCAGACGAGTACCAGGAAAGGTTGAATCCAGGCGAGTACTGAAGAAGGATAGAATTCGGGCGAGTACCGGAGAAGGGTAGAATCCGGGCGAGTATCAAAGAAGGGTAGAATTTAGGCGAGTACCGGAGAAGGTTGAAGGTTGGACGCGAGATGAGTATCGGAAAAGGTAGTATCAAGGCGAGTACTGAAAAAGGGTTTGGGTTAGTACCGGGAAAGGTAGTATCCAGGCTAGTACCGGAGAATGGTAGAATCTAGGCCAGTACCGAAGAAGGTTAGAATCTGGGCGAGTACTGGAGAAGGGTAGAATTCGGGTGAGTACCAAAGATGGGTAGAATCCGGGCGAGTACCGAAGATGGGTAGAATCCGAGCGTTATTGAAAAAGGGTTCGGGTGAGTACCTGGAAAGGTAGTAATCCAGGCCAGTACTGGAGAATGGAAGAATTCGGGCCAGTATCGAAGAAGAGTAGAATCCAGGCGAGTACTGGAGAAGGGTAGAATTCGGGCGAGTACCGAAGATGGGTAGAATCTGGGCGAATATCGAAAAAGGGTCTGGGTGAGTATCGAAAAAGGGTAGAATCCGGGCGAATACTGGAGAAGGGTAGAATCTGGGTGAATATCGGGGAAGGGTAGAATCTGTGCGAGTACCGAAAAAGGATACGGGCGAGTACCGAGTAAGGTTGAATCTAGGTGAGTATCGGAGAAGGGTAGAATTCGGGTGAGTACAGGAGAAGGGTAGAATCCGAGCGAGTACCGAAAAAGGGTCCGGGCGAGTACTAGGGAAGATAGAATCCAAGCGAGTACCGGAAAATGGGTTTGGGAGAGTACTGAAAAAGGGTAGAATCCGGGTGAGTACGGAAGAAGGGTAGAATCAGGGTGAATACCGGAGAAGGGTAGAATCTGTGTGAGTACCGAAAAAGGGTCCGGGCGAGTACCGAGAAAGGTTGAATCTAGGAGAGTACCGAAAAAGTGTAGAATGCAGGCTAGTACCGGATAAGGGTAAAATTCGGGCGGGTATCGAAAAAGGGTCCGAGCGAGTACTAGGAAAGGTAGTATCTAGGAGTACTGGAGAATGGTAGAATTCGGGCGAGTACTGGAGAAGGGTAGAATCCGAGCGAGTACCGAAGATGGGTAGAATCCGGGTGAGTATCAAAAAAGGGTCCAAGTGAGTATCGAAAGAGGGTAGAATCCGGGCGAGTATCGGAGAAGGGTAGAATCTGGGCGAATATCGGAGAAGGGTAGAATTTGTGTGAGTACCGAAAAACGGTCCGGGCGAGTACCAAGAAAGGTTGAATCGAGGTGAGTACCGAAAAAGTGTAGAATGCGGGCCAGTACCGAATAAAGGTAAAATTCGGGTGAGTACCGAAAAAGGGTTCGGGCGAGTACCGGGAAAGGTAGAATCCAAGCGAGTACTGGAGAATGGTAGAATTCGGGCGAGTACTGGAGAAGGGTAGCATCTGAGCGAGTACCGAAAAAGGGTACGGGCGAGTACCGGGAAAGGTTGAATCCAGGCGAGTACTAGAGAAGGGTAGAATTTGGGCGAGTACTAGAGAAGGGTAGAATCCGAGCGAGTACTGAAAAAGGGTCCGGGTGAGTATCGAAAAAGGGTAGAATCCGGGCGAGTACCGAAAAAAGGTAGAAACTGGGTGAATACCGGAGAAGGGTACAATCCATGCGAGTACCGAAAAAGGGTTTGGGCGAGTACCGAGAAAGGTTGAATCCAGGTGAGTACCAGAGATGGGTAGAATTCGGGCGAGTACCGTAGAATGGTAGAATCCGGGCAAGTACCGAAAAAGGGTCCGGGCAAGTACCGGGAAAGGTAGTATTTAGGCGAGTACTGGAGAATGGTAGAATCCGAGCAAGTACCGAAGAAGGGTAGAATCCGGGTGTGTACCGGAGAAGGGTAGAATCTGTGCGAATACTAGAGAAGCGTAGAATCCGGGTGAGTACCGAAAAAGGGTCCGGGTGAGTATAAAAAAAGGGTAGCAACCGGGGGAGTACCAGAGAAAGGTAGAATCCGGGCGAGTACCGGAGAAGGGTAGAGTCCGAGCGAGAATCGAAAAAGGGTCCGGGCGAGTACCGGGAAAGGTTATCCAAGCGAGTATCGGAGAATGGTAGAATCCGGGCCAATACCGAAAAATGGTAGAATACAGGCGAGTACCGAAGAAAGGTAGAATCCAAGCGAGTATCGGAGAAGGGTAGAATCCGGGTGAGTACCGAAAAAGGTTGCGGGCGAGTTCTGGGAAAGGTTGAATCCAGACGAGTACCGGAGAAGGGTAGAATTCTGGCGAGTACCGGAGAATGGTAGAATCCGAGTGAGTACCGAAAAAGGGTAGAATCCGGGCGAGTACCGAAAAATTTTGCTGGTGAGTACCGGGAAAGGTTGAATCCAGGCGAGTACTGGAGATGGGTAGAATCTGGGAGAGTACCGGAGAAGGGTAGAATCCGGGTGAGTACCGAAAAAGGGTCCGCGTGAGTATTGGGAAAGGTAATATGCAGCCGAGTATTGGAGAATGGTAGAATTAGAGCCAGTATCGAAGAAGGGTAGAGTCTGGGCGAGTACTAAAGAAGGGTAGAATCCGGGAGAGTACTGGAGAAGGGTAGAATCCGGGCGAGTACCGGAGAAGGGTAGAATCCTTGTGAGTGCCAAAAAAGGGTCCGGGCGAGTACCGGGAAGGTTTGAATCGAGGCGAGTACCAGAGAATGGCAGAATCCGAGCGAGTACCAGAGAAGGATAGAATTCGAACGAGTACCGAAAAAGGGCAGAATTTGGGTGAGTACTAGAGAAGGGTATAATCTGTGCGAATACCTGAGAAGGGCAGAATCCGTGTGAGTACCGGAAAAAGGTAGAATCCGAGTGAGTACCAGAGAAGGATAGAGTCCGAGCGAGTATCGAAGAAGGGTAGAATCCGAGCGAGTACCGGAGAAGGGTAGAATCCGGGCGAGTACCGAAAAAGGGTCGGGGCAAGTACTGGGAAAGGTAGTATCCATGCAAGTATTGGAGAATAGTAGAATCCGGGCTAGTACTAAAGAAGGGTAGAATCTGGGCGAGTACCAAAGAAAGGTAGAATCCAAGCAAGTATGAGAGAAGGGTAGAATCTGGGCGAGTACTAGAAAATGGTAGAATCCTGGTGAGTACCGGAGAAGGGTAGAATCCAGGCGAGTCCCAGAGAAGGGTAGAATCCAAGCGAGTACCGAAAAAGGGTCCGGGAGAGTACCGAGAAAGGTACTATCCCGGCGAGTATCAGAGAATGGTAGAATCCGGGCCAGTATCGAAAAATGGTAGAATCCGAGCAAGTATCGAAGAAAGATAGAATCCAAGTGAGTATCGGAGAAGGGTAGAATCCGGGCGAGTAACAGAAAATGGTAGAATCTGGACGAGTACCGAAAAAAGGTCCAGACAAGTACTGGGAAATGTTGTATCGAGGCGAGTATCAGAGAGTGGCAGAATCCGGGCCAGTATCGATGAAGGGTAGAATCCGAGCGAGTACCGAAGAAAGGTAGAATCCAAGTGAGTATCAGAGAAGGGTAGAATTCAGGCGAGTACCAAAAAAGGGTAGAATCAAGGTGAGTACCAGAGAAGAGTAGAGTCCGGGCGATCACCGGAGAAGGGTAGAATCCGGGTGAGTACCGAAAAAGTGTCCGGGCGAGTGTCGAAAAAGGGTAGAATCCGAGCGAATACTGGAAAATGATAGAATCTTGGTGAGTACAGGAGAAGGGTAGAATCAGTGCAAATATCGGAGAAGGGTAGAATCCGTGCGAGAACCGGAAAAGGGTAGAATCTGTGGGAGTACTGAAGAAGGGTAGAATCCAAGCGAGTATCGGAGAAGGGTAGAATCCAAGTGAGTATTGGAGAAGGGTAGAATCCTGGCGAGTATCGGAAAAGGGTAGAATCCGAGTGAGTACTGGAAAAGGGTAGAATCCGGGCGAGTACCGAAAAAGGGTGCGGGTGAGTACCGGGAAATGTTGAATCCAGGCGAATACTAGAGAAGGGTAGAGTCTGGGCGAGAACGGAGATGGGTACAATCTGGGTGAATACAAAAAAAGGGTCCGGGCTAGTGTCGAAAAAGGGTAGAATCCAAGCGAATACTGGAAAAGGATAGTATCCTGGTGAGTACCAGAGAAGGGTAGAATCAGTACGAATACCAGAGAAGGGTAGAATCCGTGCAAGAATAAGAAAAGGCTAGAATTTGGGGGAGTACGGAAGAAGGGTAGAATCCGGGCGAGTACCGGAGAAGAGTAGAATCCAAGCGACTATCGGAGAAGTTCAAAATCCAGGCGAGTACCGAAAAATGGTAGAATCCTGGTGAGTACCGGAGAAGGGTAGAATCCGGGCGAGTATAGAAAAAGGGTCCAGGCGAATACCAGGAAAGATTGAATCCAGGCGAGTACCGGAGAAGGGTAGAATCCGGGTGAGTACCAAAGAAGTGTAGAATCCGGGTGAGTACTGAAAAAGTGTCCGGGTGAGTATCGAAAAAGGGTAGAATCTGAGCGAGTACCAGAAAAGGGTAGAATCCGGGGGAGTACCGAAGAAGGGTAGAATCTGGGCGAGTACCGATGAAGAGTAGAATCCGGGCTAGTACCGGAGAAGGGTAGAATCCGGGCGAGTACCAAAAAAGGGTCTGGGCTAGTACCGGGAAAGGTATTATCCAGGCGAGTATCGAAGAATGGTAGAATTCGAGCCAGTACCGGAGAAGAGTAGAATCTAAGCGAGTATCGGAGAAGGGTAGAATCCGGGCGAGTACCAGAAAAGGCTAGAATCAGGGTGAGTACCGGAGAAGGGTAGAATCCGGGCGAGTACCGAAAAAGGGTAGAATCCGGGAGAGTACCAACGAAGGGTAGAATAAGTGCGAATACCGAAGAAGGGTAGAATCCGTGCGAGTACCGAGAAAGGGTAGAATCCGGGCGAGTACCGGAGAAGGGTAGAATCCGGGTGAGTACCGGAGAGGGGTAGAATCTGGGCGAGTACTGAAAAAAGGTGTGTGCGAATACTGGAGAAGGGTAGAATCCAGGCGAGTACCGAAAAAAGGTCTGGGCGAGTACTGGGAAAGGTAGTATCCAGGCAGGTATCGGAGAATGGTAGAAATTGGGCCAATACCGAAGAAGGGTAGAATTCGGGTGAGTACCGAAGAAAGGTAGAATCCATGCGAGTATTGGAGAAGGGTAGAATCCGGGTGAGTACCGACAAAGAGTAGAATACGGGTGAGTACCGGAGAAGGGTAGAATTTGAGCGAGTACCAAAAAAGGGTGCGGGCGAATACCGTGAAAGGTTGAATCCAGGCGAGTACCGGAGAAGGGTAGAATCCGGGCGAGTACTGAAGAAGGGTAGAATCCGGGCGAGTACTGAAAAAGGGAGCGGGTGAATACCGGGAAAGGTTGAATCTAGGCGAGTACCGAAGAGGGGTAGAATCGAGGCGAGTACCAGAGAAGGGTAGAATTGGGGTGAGTACCGAAAAAGGGTCCGGGTGAGTATCGAAAAGGGGTAGAATCCGAGCGAGTACCGAAAAAGGGTAGAATCCGGGTGAGTACCGGAGAAGGGTAGAATCAGTGCGAGTACTGAAAAAGGGTCCAGGTGAGTATCGGAGAAGGGTATAATCTGTGCGAATACCAGACAAGGGTAGAATCTGTGCGAGTATCAGAAAATGGTAGAATCCAGGTGAGTACCAGAGAAGGGTAGAGTCCGGGCGAGTATCGGAGAAGGGTAAAATTCGAGCGAGTACCAGAGAAGGGTAGAATTCAAGCGAGTATCAAAAAAGCGTCCCGGCGAGTACCGGGAAAGGTAGTATCCAGGCCAGTATCGGAAAATGGTAGTATTCGGGCGAGTATCCGAGAAGGGTAGAATCCAAGCGAGTACTGGAGAAGGGTAGAATCCAAGCGAGTACCGGAGAAGGGTAGAATCCGGGCGAGTATCGAAAAAGGGTCTGGCTGAGTATCGAAAAATAGTAGATTCCGAATGAGTATCAAAAAAGGGTACAATTAGGGTGAGTACCGGAGAAGGGTATAATCTGTGCGAATACTGGAGAAGGGAAGAATCCGTGCGAGTACTGGAAAAGGTTAGAATCCGGGTGAGTATCAGAGAAGGGTAGAATTTGTGCGAATACGGGAGAAGGGTAGAATCCGTGCGAGTACCAGAAAAGGGTAGAATCCGGGCAAGTACCGAAAAAGGGTTCAGGCGTTTACCGAGAAAGGTAGTATCCAAGAGAGTATTGGAGAATGGTAGAATCCGGGCGAGTATCGGAAAAGGGTAGAATACGGGTGAGTATCGGAGAAGGGTAGAATCAAAGCGAGCATCGGAGAAGGGTAGAATCTGGGCGAGTATCGAAAAATGGTAGAATTTGGGTGAGTAGTGGAGAAGGGTAGAATTCGGGCGAGTACGGGAAAAGGGTAGAATTCGGGGGAGTACTAGAGAAGGGTAGAATCTGGGCGAGTACCGAAAAAGGGTTCAGGCGTTTACTGGAAAAGGTAGTATCCAGGCGAGTATCGGAGAATGGTAGAATCCGGGAGAGTACTGGAGAACGGTAGATTCCGGGCGAGTATAGGAGAAGGGTACAATCCTGGCAAGTAATGAAAAAGGGTTCGGGCGTTTATCGGGAAAGGTAGTATCCAGGGGAGTATCGGAGAATGGTAGATTCCGGGAGAGTACCAGAGAACGGTAGATTCTGAGCGAGTACCGGAGAATGGTAGAATCCGGGTGAGTACCGAAAAAGGGTTCGGGCGTTTACCGGGAAAGGTAGTATCCAGGCGAGTATCAGAGAATGGTAGAATCCGGGAGAGTATCGGAGAACGGTAGATTCCGGGCGAGTACTGGAGAAGGGTATAATCCTGCCGAGTACCGAAAAAGGGTTCGGGCTTTTACCGGGAAAGGTAGTATCCAGGGGAGTATCGAAGAATGGTAGAATCCGGGAGAGTACCGGAGAACGGTAGATTCTGGGCGAGTACCAGAGAAAGGTAGAATCCAAGCGAGTATCGAAAAAGGGTTCGGGCCTTTACTGGGAAAGGTAGTATCCAGGCCAATATCGGAGAATGGTAGAATCCAGGTGAGTACTGGAGAAGGGTAGAATCTGGGTGAGTATCGGAGAAGGGTAGAATCCAAGCGAGTATTAGAGAAGGGTAGAATTTGGGGGAGTACCAAAAGAAGGGTAGAATCCGGGTGAGTACCGGAGAAGGGTGGAATCCGGGCGAGTGCCGGAGAAGAGTAGAACCCGGGCGAGTACCGAAAAAGGGTTCAGGCGTTTACCGGGAAAGGTAGTATCCAGGCGAGTATCGGAGAATGGTAGAATCCTGGAGAGTACCAGAGAACGGTAGATTCTGAGCGAGTACCGGAGAATGGTAGAATCCGGGAGAGTACCGAAAAAGGGTTCGGGCGTTTACCGGGAAAGGTAGTATCCAGGCGAGTATCAGAGAATGATAGAATCCGGGAGAGTACCGGAGAACGGTAGATTCCGAGCGAGTATCGGAGAATGGTAGAATCTGGGAGAGTACCAGAGAACGGTAGATTCCGGGCGAGTACCGGAGAAGGGTATAATCCTGGCGAGTACCGAAAAAGGGTTCGGGCTTTTACCGGGAAAGGTAGTATCCAGGGGAGTATCGAAGAATGGTAGAATCCGGGAGAGTACCGGAGAATGGTAGATTCTGGGCGAGTACCGGAGAAAGGTAGAATCCGAGCGAGTACCGAAAAAGGGTTCGGGCCTCTATTGGGAAAAGTAGTATCCAGGCCAATATCAGAGAATGGTAGAATCTGGGTGAGTATCGGAGAAGGGTAGAATCCAAGCGAGTATCAGAGAAGGGTAGAATTTGGGGGAGTACCAAAAGAAAGGTAGAATCCGGGAGAGTACCGGAGAAGGGTGGAATCCGGGCGAGTGCCGAAGAAGAGTAGAACCTGGGAGAGTATCGAAAAAGGGTTCAGGCGTTTACCGGGAAAGGTAGTATCCAGGCGAGTATCGGAGAATGGTAGAATCCGGGAGAGTACCAGAGAACGGTAGATTCCGAGCGAGTACCGGAGAATGGTAGAATCCGGGAGAGTACCGAAAAAGGGTTCGGGCGTTTACCGGGAAAGGTAGTATCCAGGCGAGTATCAGAGAATGATAGAATCCGGGAGAGTACCGGAGAACGGTAGATTCCGAGCGAGTACCGGAGAATGGTAGAATCTGGGAGAGTACCGAAAAAGGGTTCGGGCGTTTACCGGGAAAGGTAGTATCCAGGCGAGTATCAGAGAATGGTAGAATCCGGGAGAGTACCGGAGAACGGTAGATTCTGGGCGAATACCGGAGAAAGGTAGAATCCGAGCAAGTACTGAAAAAGGGTTCGGGCCTTTACTGGGAAAGGTAGTATCCAGGCCAATATCAGAGAATGGTAGAATCCAGGCGAGTATTGGAGAAGGGTACAATCCGGGTGAGTATCGGAGAAGGGTAGAATCCAAGCGAGTATGAGAGAAGGGTAGAATTTGGGGGAGTACCAAAAGAAGGGTAGAATCCGGGCGAGTACCGAAGAAGGGTGGAATCCGGGCGAGTGCCGGAGAAGAGTAGAACCGGGCGAGTACCGAAAAAGGGTTCAGGAGTGTACCGGGAAAGGTAGTATCCAGGCGAGTATCGGAGAATGGTAGAATCCGGGAGAGTACCAGAGAATGGTAGATTCCGAGCGAGTACCGGAGAATGGTAGAATCCGAGAGAGTACCGAAAAAGGGTTCGGGCGTTTACCGGGAAAGGTAGTATCCAGGCGAGTATCTGAGAATGGTAGAATCCGGGAGAGTACCGGAGAACGGTAGATTCCGGGCGAGTACGGAAGAAGGGTACAATCCTGGCGAGTACCGAAAAAGGGTTCGGGCTTTTACCGGGAAAGGTAGTATCCAGGGGAGTATCAGAGAATGGTAGAATCCGGGAGAGTACCGGAGAATGGTAGATTCTGGGCGAGTACCGGAGAAAGGTAGAATCCGAGCGAGTACCGAAAAAGGGTTCGGGCCTCTATTGGGAAAAGTAGTATCCAGGCCAATATCAGAGAATGGTAGAATCCGGGTGAGTATCGGAGAAGGGTAGAATCCAAGCGAGTATCAGAGAAGGGTAGAATTTGGGGGAGTACCAAAAGAAGGGTAGAATCCGGGCGAGTACCGAAGAAGGGTGGAATCCGGGCGAGTGCCGGAGAAGAGTAGAACCCGGGCGAGTACCGAAAAAGGGTTCGGGCGTTTATCGGGAAAGGTAGTATCCAGGGGAGTATCGGAGAATGGTAGAATCCGGGAGAGTACCAGAGAACGGTAGATTCTGAGCGAGTACCGGAGAATGGTAGAAACCGGGTGAGTACCGAAAAAGGGTTCGGGTGTTTACCGGGAAAGGTAGTATCCAGGCGAGTATCAGAGAATGGTAGAATCCGGGAGAGTATCGGAGAACGGTAGATTCCGGGCGAGTACCGGAGAAGGGTATAATCCTGGCGAGTACCGAAAAAGGGTTCGGGCTTTTACCGAGAAAGGTAGTATCCAGGGGAATATCGAAGAATGGTAGAATCCGGGAGAGTACCGGAGAACGGTAGATTCTGGGCGAGTACCAGAGAAAGGTAGAATCCAAGAGAGTATCGGAAAAGGGTTCGGGACTTTACTGGGAAAGGTAGTATCCAGGCCAATATCGGAGAATGGTAGAATCCAGGTGAGTACTGGAGAAGGGTAGAATCTGAGTGAGTATGGGAGAAGGGTGGAATCCAAGCGAGTATCAGAGAAGGGTAGAATTTGGGGGAGTACCAAAAGAAGGGTAGAATCCGGGCGAGTACCGGAGAAGGGTGGAATCCGAGCGAGTGCCGAAGAAGAGTAGAACCCGGGTGAGTATCGAAAAAGGGTTCAGGCGTTTACCGGGAAAGGTAGTATCCAGGCGAGTATCGGAGAATGGTAGAATCCGGGAGAGTACCGGAGAACGGTAGATTCCGAGCGAGTACCGGAGAATGGTAGAATCTGGGAGAGTACCGAAAAAGGGTTCGGGCGTTTACCGGGAAAGGTAGTATCCAGGCGAGTATCAGAGAATGGTAGAATCCGGGAGAGTATCGGAGAACGGTAGATTCCGGGTGAGTACCGGAGAAGGGTATAATCCTGGCGAGTACCGAAAAAGGGTTTGGGCTTTTACCAGGAAAGGTAGTATCCAGGGGAGTATCGAAGAATGGTAGAATCCGGGAGAGTACCGGAGAACGGTAGATTCTGGGCGAGTACCAGAGAAAGGTAGAATCCAAGCGAGTATCGAAAAAGGGTTCGGGCCTTTACTGGGAAAGGTAGTATCCAGGCCAATATCGGAGAATGGTAGAATCCAGGTGAGTACTGGAGAAGGGTAGAATCTGGGTGAGTATCGGAGAAGGGTAGAATCCAAGCGAGTATCAGAGAAGGGTAGAATTTGGGGGAGTACCAAAAGAAGGGTAGAATCCGGGCGAGTACCGGAGAAGGGTGGAATCCGAGCGAGTGCCGAAGAAGAGTAGAACCCTGGAGAGTATCGAAAAAGGGTTCAGGCGTTTACCGGGAAAGGTAGTATCCAGGCGAGTATCGGAGAATGGTAGAATCCGGGAGAGTACCAGAGAACGGTGGATTCCGAGCGAGTACCGGAGAATGGTAGAATCTGGGAGAGTACCGAAAAAGGATTCGGGCGTTTACCGGGAAAGGTAGTATCCAGGCGAGTATCAGAGAATGGTAGAATCCGGGAGAGTATCGGAGAACGGTAGATTTTGGGCGAGTACCGGAGAAGGGTATAATCCTGGCGAGTACCGAAAAAGGGTTCGGGCTTTTACCAGGAAAGGTAGTATCCAGGGGAGTATCGAAGAATGGTAGAATCCGGGAGAGTACCGGAGAACGGTAGATTCTGGGCGAGTACCAGAGAAAGGTAGAATCCAAGCGAGTATCGAAAAAGGGTTCGGGCCTTTACTGGGAAAGGTAGTATCCAGGCCAATATCGGAGAATGGTAGAATCCAGGTGAGTACTGGAGAAGGGTAGAATCTGGGTGAGTATCGGAGAAGGGTAGAATCCAAGCGAGTATCAGAGAAGGGTAGAATTTGGGGGAGTACCAAAAGAAGGGTAGAATCCGGGCGAGTACCGGAGAAGGGTGGAATCCGGGCGAGTGCCGGAGAAGAGTAGAACCCGGGCGAGTACCGAAAAAGGGTTCAGGCGTTTACCGGGAAAGGTAGTATCCAGGCGAGTATCGGAGAATGGTAGAATCCGGGAGAGTACTAGAGAATGGTAGATTCCGAGCGAGTATCGGAGAATGGTAGAATCCGAGAGAGTACCGAAAAAGGGTTCGGGCTTTTACCGGGAAAGGTAGTATCCAGGCGAGTATCAGAGAATGATAGAATCCGGGAGAGTACCGGAGAACGGTAGATTCCGAGCGAGTACCGGAGAATGGTAGAATCTGGGAGAGTACCGAAAAAGGGTTCGGGCGTTTACCGGGAAAGGTAGTATCCAGGCGAGTATCAGAGAATGGTAGAATCCGGGAGAGTACCGGAGAACGGTAGATTCTGGGCGAGTACCGGAGAAAGGTAGAATCCGAGCAAGTACTGAAAAAGGGTTCGGGCCTTTACTGGGAAAGGTAGTATCCAGGCCAATATTGGAGAATGGTAGAATCCAGGCGAGTATTGGAGAAGGGTAGAATCCGGGTGAGTATCGGAGAAGGGTAGAATCCAAGCGAGTATGAGAGAAGGGTAGAATTTGGGGGAGTACCAAAAGAAGGGTAGAATCCGGGCAAGTACCGCAGAAGGGTGGAATCCGGGCGAGTGTCGGAGAAGAGTAGAACCCGGGCGAGTACCGAAAAAGGGTTCAGGAGTGTACCGGGAAAGGTAGTATCCAGGCGAGTATCGGAGAATGGTAGAATCCGGGAGAGTACCAGAGAATGGTAGATTCCGAGCGAGTACCGGAGAATGGTAGAATCCGAGAGAGTACCGAAAAAGGGTTCGGGCGTTTACCGGGAAAGGTAGTATCCAGGCGAGTATCTGAGAATGGTAGAATCCGGGAGAGTACCGGAGAACGGTAGATTCCGGGCGAGTACCGAAGAAGGGTACAATCCTGGCGAGTACCGAAAAAGGGTTCGGGCTTTTACCGGGAAAGGTAGTATCCAAGGGAGTATCAGAGAATGGTAGAATCTGGGAGAGTACCGGAGAATGGTAGATTCTGGGCGAGTACCGGAGAAAGGTAGAATCCGAGCGAGTACCGAAAAAGGGTTCGGGCCTCTATTGGGAAAAGTAGTATCCAGGCCAATATCAGAGAATGGTAGAATCCGGGTGAGTATCGGAGAAGGGTAGAATCCAAGCGAGTATCAGAGAAGGGTAGAATTTGGGGGAGTACCAAAAGAAGGGTAGAATCCGGGCGAGTACCGAAGAAGGGTGGAATCCGGGCGAGTGCCGGAGAAGAGTAGAACCCGGGCGAGTACCGAAAAAGTGTTCGGGCGTTTATCAGGAAAGGTAGTAGTATCCAGGGGAGTATCGGAGAATGGTAGAATCTGGGAGAGTACCAGAGAACGGTAGATTCCGGGCGAGTACCGGAGAAGGGTATAATCCTGGCGAGTACCGAAAAAGGGTTCGGGCTTTTACCGGGAAAGGTAGTATCCAGGGGAGTATCGAAGAATGGTAGAATCCGGGAGAGTACCGGAGAACGGTAGATTCTGGGCGAGTACCAGAGAAAGGTAGAATCCAAGAGAGTATCGAAAAAGGGTTCGGGCCTTTACTGGGAAAGGTAGTATCCAGGCCAATATCGGAGAATGGTAGAATCCAGGTGAGTACTGGAGAAGGGTAGAATCTGAGTGAGTATGGGAGAAGGGTGGAATCCAAGCGAGTATCAGAGAAGGGTAGAATTTGGGGGAGTACCAAAAGAAGGGTAGAATCCGGGCGAGTACCGGAGAAGGGTGGAATCCGAGCGAGTGCCGAAGAAGAGTAGAACCCGGGAGAGTATCGAAAAAGGGTTCAGGCGTTTACCGGGAAAGGTAGTATCCAGGCGAGTATCGGAGAATGGTAGAATCCGGGAGAGTACCAGAGAACGGTAGATTCCGAGCGAGTACCGGAGAATGGTAGAATCTGGGAGAGTACCGAAAAGGGGTTCGGGCGTTTACCGGGAAAGGTAGTATCCAGGCGAGTATCAGAGAATGGTAGAATCCGGGAGAGTATCGGAGAACGGTAGATTCCGGGCGAGTACCGGAGAAGGGTATAATCCTGGCGAGTACCGAAAAAAGGTTCGGGATTTTACCAGGAAAGGTAGTATCCAGGGGAGTATCGAAGAATGGTAGAATCCGGGAGAGTACCGGAGAACGGTAGATTCTGGGCGAGTACCAGAGAAAGGTAGAATCCAAGCGAGTATCGAAAAAGGGTTCGGGCCTTTACTGGGAAAGGTAGTATCCAGGCCAATATCGGAGAATGGTAGAATCCAGGTGAGTACTGGAGAAGGGTAGAATCTGGGTGAGTATCGGAGAAGGGTAGAATCCAAGCGAGTATCAGAGAAGGGTAGAATTTGGGGGAGTACCAAAAGAAGGGTAGAATCCGGGCGTGTACCGGAGAAGGGTGGAATCCGAGCGAGTGCCGAAGAAGAGTAGAACCCGGGAGAGTATCGAAAAAGGGTTCAGGCGTTTACCGGGAAAGGTAGTATCCAGGCGAGTATCGGAGAATGGTAGAATCCGGGAGAGTATCGGAGAACGGTATATTTCGGGCGAGTACCGGAGAAGGGTATAATCCTGGCGAGTATCGAAAAAGGGTTCGGGCTTTTACCAGGAAAGGTAGTATCCAGGGGAGTATCGAAGAATGGTAGAATCCGGGAGAGTACCGGAGAACGGTAGATTCTGGGCGAGTACCAGAGAAAGGTAGAATCCAAGCGAGTATCGAAAAAGGGTTCGGGCCTTTACTGGGAAAGGTAGTATCCAGGCCAATATCGGAGAATGGTAGAATCCAGGTGAGTACTGGAGAAGGGTAGAATCTGGGTGAGTATCGGAGAAGGGTAGAATCCAAGCGAGTATCAGAGAAGGGTAGAATTTGGGGGAGTACCAAAAGAAGGGTAGAATCCGGGCGAGTACCGGAGAAGGGTGGAATCCGGGCGAGTGCCGGAGAAGAGTAGAACCCGGGCGAGTACCGAAAAAGGGTTCAGGCGTTTACCGGGAAAGGTAGTATCCAGGCGAGTATCGGAGAATGGTAGAATCCGGGAGAGTACCGGAGAACGGTAGATTCTGGGCGAGTACCGGAGAAAGGTAGAATCCGAGCGAGTACTGAAAAAGGGTTCGGGCCTTTACTGGGAAAGGTAGTATCGAGGCCAATATCGGAGAATGGTAGAATCCAGGCGAGTATTGGAGAAGGGTAGAATCCGGGTGAGTATCGGAGAAGGGTAGAATCCAAGCGAGTATGAGAGAAGGGTAGAATTTGGGGGAGTACCAAAAGAAGGGTAGAATCCGGGCGAGTACCGAAGAAGGGTGGAATCCGGGCGAGTGCCGGAGAAGAGTAGAACCCGGGCGAGTACCGAAAAAGGGTTCAGGAGTTTACCGGGAAAGGTAGTATCCAGGCGAGTATCAGAGAATGATAGAATCTGGGAGAGTACCGGAGAACGGTAGATTCCGGGCGAGTACCGGAGAAGGGTACAATCCTGGCGAGTACCGAAAAAGGGTTCGGGCTTTTACCGGGAAAGCTAGTATCCAGGGGAGTATCGGAGAATGGTAGAATCCGGGAGAGTACCGGAGAACGGTAGATTCTGGGCGAGTACCGGAGAAAGGTAGAATCCGAGCGAGTACTGAAAAAGGGTTCGGGCCTTTACTGGGAAAGGTAGTATCGAGGCCAATATCGGAGAATGGTAGAATCCAGGCGAGTATTGGAGAAGGGTAGAATCCGGGTGAGTATCGGAGAAGGGTAGAATCCAAGCGAGTATGAGAGAAGGGTAGAATTTGGGGGAGTACCAAAAGAAGGGTAGAATCCGGGCGAGTACCGAAGAAGGGTGGAATCCGGGCGAGTGCCGGAGAAGAGTAGAACCCGGGCGAGTACCGAAAAAGGGTTCAGGAGTTTACCGGGAAAGGTAGTATCCAGGCGAGTATCGGAGAATGGTAGAATCCGGGAGAGTACCAGAGAATGGTAGATTCCGAGCGAGTACCGGAGAATGGTAGAATCCGAGAGAGTACCGAAAAAGGGTTTGGGCGTTTAGCGGGAAAGGTAGTATCCAGGCGAGTATCAGAGAATGGTAGAATCCGGGAGAGTACCGGAGAACGGTAGATTCCGGGCGAGTACCGAAGAAGGGTACAATCCTGGCGAGTATCGAAAAAGGGTTCGGGCTTTTACCGGGAAAGGTAGTATCCAGGGGAGTATCGGAGAATGGTAGAATCCGGGAGAGTACCGGAGAATGGTAGATTCTGGGCGAGTACCGGAGAAAGGTAGAATCCGAGCGAGTACCGAAAAAGGGTTCGGGCCTTTATTGGGAAAGGTAGTATCCAGGCCAATATCAGAGAATGGTAGAATCTGGGTGAGTATCGGAGAAGGGTAGAATCCAAGCGAGTATCAGAGAAGGGTAGAATTTGGGGGAGTACCAAAAGAAAGGTAGAATCCGGGAGAGTACCGGAGAAGGGTGGAATCCGGGCGAGTGCCGAAGAAGAGTAGAACCTGGGAGAGTATCGAAAAAGGGTTCAGGCGTTTACCGGGAAAGGTAGTATCCAGGCGAGTATCGGAGAATGGTAGAATCCGGGAGAGTACCAGAGAACGGTAGATTCCGAGCGAGTATCGGAGAATGGTAGAATCTGGGAGAGTACCGAAAAAGGGTTCGGGCGTTTACCGGGAAAGGTAGTATCCAGGCCAGTATCGGAGAATGGTAGAATCCGGGCGAGTATCGGAGAAGGGTAGAATCCGGGTGAGTATCGGAGAAGGGTAGAATCCAAGCGAGTATCAGAGAAGGGTAGAATCCAGGCGAGTACCGGAGAAGGATAGAATCCGGGTGAGTATCGAAAATGGGTCCGAGTGAGTATCGAAAAAGGGTAGAATCTGAGCGAGCACCGGAAAAGGGTAGAATCTGGGTGAGTACCAGAGAAGGGTAGAATTCGGGGGAGTACCAGAGAATGGTAGAATCCGTGAGAGAACCGGAAAAGAGTAGAATCCGGGGGAGTACCGGAGAAGGGTAGAATTTGTGCGAATACTAGAGAAGGGCAGAATCCGTGTGAGTATCGGAAAATGGTAGAATTCGGGCGAGTACCTGAGAAGGTTAGAATCCGGGAGAGTATCTAAGAATGGTAGAATCCGAGCGAGTACCAAAAAAGGGTCTGGGTGAGTATCGAAAAAGAGTAGATTCCGAACAAGCACCGAAAAAGGGTAGAATCTGAGTGAGTACTGGATAAGGGTATAATCTGTATGAATACCAGAGAAGGGAAAACTCCATGCAAGTACTGGAAAAGGGTAGAATCCGGGTGAGTACCGGAGAAGGGTAGAATTCGAGCGAATACGGGAGAAGGGTAGAATCCGTGTGAGTACCGAAAAAGGGTAGAATCTGGGCGAGTACCAAAAAATGGTCCGGGCGAGTACCGAGAAAGTTTAAATCCAGGCGAGTACCAGAGAATGGTAGAATACAGGCGAGTACCAAAGAAAGGTAGTATCCCGGCGAGTACTGGAGAAGGGTAGAATTCGGGTGAGTACCGAATATGGGTCCAAGAGAGTACTGAAAAAGGGTAGAATCCGGGCGAGTACCAAAGAAGGGTAGAATCTTGGCGAATACCGGAGAAGGATAGAATTCATGCGAGTATCGAAAAAGGGTCCAGGGAGAGTACCAAGAATGGATAGAATCCGTGCGAGTATCGAAAAAGGGTCCGACGAATACCGGGAGAGGTTGAATCCAGGCAAGTACCGGAGAAGGGTAGAATCCGTGTGAGTATCGGAAAATGGTAGAATTCGGGCGAGTACCTGAGAAGGTTAGAATCCGGGAGAGTATCTAAGAATGGTAGAATTCGAGCGAGTACCAAAAAAGGGTCCGGGTGAGTATCGAAAAAGAGTAGATTCCGAACAGGCACCGAAAAAGGGTAGAATCTGAGTGAGTACTGGATAAGGGTATAATCTGTACGAATACCAGAGAAGGAAAATATCCATGCAAGTACCGGAAAAGGGTAGAATCCGGGTGAGTACCGGAGAAGGGTAGAATTCGAGCGAATACGGGAGAAGGGTAGAATTCGTGTGAGTACCGAAAAAGGGTAGAATCTGGGCGAGTACCAAAAAATGGTTCGGGCAAGTACCGAGAAAGGTTAAATCCAGGCGAGTACTAGAGAATGGTAGAATACAGGCGAGTACCGAAGAAAGGTAGTATCCCGGTGAGTACTGGAGAAGGGTAGAATTCGGGTGAGTACCGAATATGGGTCCAAGCGAGTACTGAAAAAGGGTAGAATCCGGGCGAGTACCAAAGAAGGGTAGAATCTTGGCGAATACCGGAGAAGGATAAAATTCGTGCAAGTATCGAAAAAGGGTCTAGGGAGAGTACCAAGAATGGATAGAATCCGTGCGAGTATCGAAAAAGGGTCCGGCGAATACCGGGAGAGGTTGAATCCAGTCAAGTACCGGAGAAGGGTAGAATCCGGGCGAGTACCGAAAAAGGGTTCGGGCGTTTACCGGGAAAGGTAGTATCCAGGCGAGTATTGGAGAATGGTAGAATCCGAGTGAGTATCGGAGAAGGGTAGAATCCAAGCGAGTATCGGAGAAGGGTAGAATCTGGGCGAGTACCGAGAAATGGTAGAATCTGGGTGAGTACCGGAGAAGGGTATAGTCTGTACGAATACCAGAGAAAGGTAAAATCCATGCAAGTATCGGAGAAGGGTAGAATCCGGGTGAGTACCGAAGAAGGGTAGAATTCGAGCGAATACGGGAGAAGGGTAGAATCCGTGTGAGTACCGAAAAAGGGTAGAATCCGGGCGAGTACCAAAAAATGGTCCGGGCGAGTACCGAGAAAGGTTAAATCCAGGCGAGTACCAGAGAATGGTAGAATACAGGCGAGTACCGAAGAAAGGTAGTATCCCTGCGAGTACCGAAGAAGGGTAGAATTCGGGTGAGTACCGAATATGGGTCCAAGCGAGTACTGAAAAAGGGTAGAATCCGGGCGAGTACCAAAGAAGGGTAGAATCTGGGCGAATACCGGAGAAGGATAGAATTCGTACGAGTACCGAAAAAGGGTCCAGGGCGAGTACCAAGAATGGATAGAATCCGTGCGAGTATCGAAAAAGGGTCCGGCGAATACCGGGAGAGGTTGAATCCAGTCAAGTACCGGAGAAGGGTAGAATCTGGGTGAGTACCGAAAAAGGGTTCGGGCGTTTACCGGGAAAGGTAGTATCCAGGCGAGTATTGGAGAATGGTAGAATCCGAGTGAGTACCGGAGAAGGGTAGAATCCGGGTGAGTATCGGAAAAGGGTAGAATCCAAGCGAGTATCGGAGAAGGGTAGAATCCAAGCGAGTATAGGAGAAGAGTAGAATCCGGGCCAGTACCGAAAAAGGGTAGTATCCGGGTGAGTACCGGAGAAGGGTAGAATCCGAGTGAGTATCGAAGAAGGGTAGAATCCAAGCGAGTATCGGAGAAGGGTAGAATCCGGGCGAGTACCGAAGAAGAATAGAATCCAGGTGAGTATCGGAGAAGGGTACAATCCAAGCGAGTATCGGAGAAGGGTCAAATTCGGGCAAGTACAGGAAAAGGGTAAAATCCGGGTGAGTACTGGAGAAGGGTAGAATCTGGGCTAGTACAGAAAAAGGGTGCGGGCGAGTATCGGGAAAGGTTGAATCCTAGCGAGTACCGGAGAAGGGTAGAATTTCGGGCTAGTACCGAAAAAGGGTAGAATCCGTGTGAGTACCGGTGAAGGGTAGAATCTATGCGAATACCGGAGAAGGGTAGAATCCGAGTGAGTACCGAAAAAGGGTGCGTGCGAATATCAGAGAAGGGTAGAATCCAGGCGAGTACTGAAAAAGGGTCCGGGCGAGTATTGGGAAAGGTAGTATCCAAGTGAGTATCGGAGAATGGTAGAAATTATGCCAATACCGAAGAAGGGTAGAATTAGGGCGAGTACCGAAGAAAGGTAGAATCCAGGCGAGTATTGGAGAAGGGTAGAATCCAGGTGAGTATCGGAGAAGGGTAGAATCCGAACGAGTACTAAAAAAGGGTGCGGGCGAGTACCGAGAAAGGTTGAATCCAGGTGAGTACCGGAGAAGGGTAGAATCCGGGTGAGTACTGAAAAAGGGTCCGAGTGACTATCGAAGAATCCGGGTGAGTATCGAAGAAGGGTAGAATCCGAGCAAGTACCAAAAAAGGGTGCGGGCGAGTACCGGGAAAGGTTGAATCTAGGCAAGTAACGGAGAAGGGTTGAATCCGGGCGAGTACCGAAAAAAGGGTTTGGGTGAGTATCGAAAAATGGTAGAATCCGAGAGAGTACTGAAAAAGGGTAGAATCTGGGTGATTACCAGAGAAGGGTAGAATATGTGCGAATACCGGAGAAGGGTAGAATCCGTGCGAGTACCAGAAAGGGGTAGAATCCGGGTGAGTACTGGAGAAGGGTAGAATCCGGACGAGTACCAGAGAAGGGTAGAATCCGGGTGAGTATCGGAGAAGGGTAGAATCTGTGCGAATACCGGAGAAGGGTAGAATCCGTGCGAGTACCGGAAAGGGGTAGAATCCAGGTGAGTCTCGGAGAAGGATATGAATGATTCTTGGTCGTGATCTTATGGCTTTTATTTCTATGAATAGCTCAGGGTTGTGGATAACATAACGATTTCAGGTCGTGACCTCACAACTTTAGATGCTACGAATTGCCCAAGGCTTATGATGACATGAACAACTTCGGGTTGTGGGATTAGGAGTTTAAATGCTATGAATAGCTCAGGGCTATTGATGACATAAACAACTTTGAGTCGTGTGCTTAGGGCTCTAGATGCTATGAACATCTCAAGCCTATGGATGATATGTGCCACTCCAAGTCGTGAGCTCAAGGGTATGGATGCTTTGAACAACTCAACATTGTGGATTATATGAACGGCTAGGGATCTTGTCACCTTAAGTCTCTAGATGCTATGAGTAGCTCAAGTGCCATGGATGATATGAATGACTTTGTTTCATGAGCTTAGGGCTGTGGATAACATGAACGACTCTAGGTCATGAGCTTAGGGCTCTAAATGCTATGAGCAGCTTTGAGTTGTGGATGATATGAACAACTCAGGATCCCGTGAGCTCAAGGTTTAAGATACTATGAATAGCTCAGGGCTATAGATGACATCACCAACTCTGGGTTGTGAGATCAAGGCTCTAAATGCTATGAACAACTATGGGTTATGGTTGACATGAATGACTCCAGGTCATGAGCTCAGGGTTCATGATACTATGAATAACTTAGAGCTATGGTTGACATGAATTACTCTAGGTCGAGAGCTGAGGATTCTATATGCTATGAGTAGCTCAAGGCTGTGGATGACTTGAGCTACTATAGGTCGTCAGCTCGAGTTC
This sequence comes from Vitis cinerea var. helleri x Vitis riparia, assembly GCA_946000715.1. Taxonomy (NCBI): domain Eukaryota; kingdom Viridiplantae; phylum Streptophyta; class Magnoliopsida; order Vitales; family Vitaceae; genus Vitis; species Vitis cinerea var. helleri x Vitis riparia. Next base: position 15,576,490 of record OX254009.1, on the reverse strand, counting down.
TAGATGCTATAAACAAATCTCTGTTGTGGTTGAGATGAAGACTTGGGGTCGTGATCCTAGGGCTCTAGATGCTATGAACAGCTCAGGGTTGTGGATGACATGAACTACTTCAGGTTAGGAGTTTAGGGCTCTAAATGCTATGAATAGCTTAGGGATATAGATGACATGAACAACTCTAATTGGTGTGCTCTGGGCTCTAGATGTTATAACAACTTAGGGTTGTGGTGGACATCAATGACTTCGGGTCATGAGCTTAAGGCTTCAAATGCTATGAAAAGTAAAGGTTAGGAATGACATGAATGACTTAAAGTCATGATCTTAGGGCTCTAGATTTTATGAAAAGCTTAGGGTTATAGGTGACATGAAAGATTTAGGGTCATGGGCTTAGTGGTCTAAATGCTATGAATAGCTTAGGGTTGTTGATGACATGAACAACTCTAGGTCATGTGCTTAGGGCTCTAGAAGCTATGAACAGCTCAAGGCTATGGATGATATGTGACACTCCGAGTCATGAGCTCAAGTTTATGGATGCTTTCAACAACTAAGCATTGTGAATGATATGAATGACTTGATATCCCGTGAGCTAAGGCCTTTAGATGCTATGAGTAGCTTAGGGTTGTGGATGATATGAATGATTCTGCGTCACGACTTAAGGGTGGTGAACGACATAAATGACTCTGAGTTGTGAGCTTATGACTCAAGATAATATGAACAACTCATGGTTGTGGTTAACATGAATGACTTTGGGTCGTGAGCTTAAAGCTCTAGATGCTATGAGCAGCTCAAAGTTGTAGATGATATAAACGACTTAGAATCCCGTGAGCTCAAGCCACAAGATACTATGAAGAACTTAGAGGTATGGATAACATGAATGATTCTTAGTCGCGATCTTATGGCTCTAATTTCTAAGAATAGCTCAGGGTTGTGGATAATATAATGATTTCAGGTCGTGACCTCACAACTCTAGATGCTACGAATTGCCTAAGGCTTATGATGACATGAACAACTTCGGGTTGTGGGCTTGGGAGTCTAAATGTTATGAATACCTCAAGGCTATTGATGACATAAACAACTTTGAGTCTTGTGCTTAGGGCTCTGGATGCTATGAACAACTCAAGCCTGTGGATGATATGTGCCACTCCAAGTCGTGAGCTCAAAGCTATGGCTGCTTTGAACAACTCAACATTGTGGATGATATGAACGACTAGGGATCTCATCACCTTAAGTCTCTAGATGCTATGAGCAGCTCAAGTGTCATGGATGATATGAATGACTTTGTGTCATGAGCTTAGGGCTATGGATAACATGAATAACTTTAGGTCATGAGCTTAGGGCTCTAAATGCTATGAGCAGCTCTGAGTTGTGGATGATATGAACAACTCAAGATCCCCTGAGTTGCTCAAGGTTTAAGATACTATGAATAGCTCAAGGCTATAGATGACATCACCAACTCTGGGTTGTGAGATCAAGGCTCTAAATGCTATGAACAACTATGGGTTTTGGTTGACATGAATGAATCCGGGTAATGAGCTCAGGGCTCATGATACTATGAATAACTTAGAGCTATGGTTGACATGAATTACTCCAGGTCGAGAGCTTAGGGTTCTATATGCTATGAGTAGCTCAAGGCTGTGGATGACTTGAGCTACTCTAGGTCATCAGCTTGAGTTCTAGATGTTATAAACAAATCTCTGTTGTGGTTGAGATGAATGACTTGGGGTCGTGATCATAGGGCTCTAGATGCTAGGAACAACTCAGGGTTGTGGATGACATGAGCTACTCTGGGTCATGAGCTTAGGGCTCTAAATGCAATAAACAATTGTGGTCCATGGTGGACATGAATGACTTCGGGTCTTGAGCTAAGGGTTCTAGATGCTATGAACAACTTAGGATTGTGGATGACATGTGAATGACTCAAAGTCGTGAGCTCAGGACTCTAGATACTATGAATAGATCAAGGCTATGGTTGACATGAACAACTTTGGGTCATGAGCTCAAGGCTTTAGATGCTATGAATGGCTCAAGGTCATGGATGACATGAGCTACTCTGGGTCGTGAACTCAGGGCTCTAGGTTCTATGATCAACTCTAAGGTATGGTTAACATGAACGACTTTAGGTCATAAGGTCAGGGCTCTAGATACTATACACAAGTCTGGACTATGGATGACATGGGCTACTCTTGGTTGTGAGCTCAAGGCTCTAGTTGCTATGAATAGCTTTAGGTTGTGGCTTACATGAACAACTTTAGGTTAGGAGCTCAAGGCTATGGATGCTATTAACACCTCATAGTTGTGGATGACATGAGCAACTATGGGCCTTGAGCTCAAGGCTCTAGTTGCTATAAGCAACTCTAGAATTTGGTAGATGTGAACGACTCTCGATCGTGTGCTTTGGCCTCTTAATGTTGTGAACAATTCAGGGTCATCGATTACATGAAAGACTCTTGGTCATGAGCTTTGATTCGTTCCCAATTGGTGTCTCAGCTGATTCATGTCCAGTTGGTGCTCTTTGATTGAGAGAGTAATCAACAAAATTTATAACCTATATCACCATGCATTAGGATAACTTTAGCTAATATAGCATAGTGGCTCTAGGATCATTCTCTGGGAAGGGTTTTCAACTCACAACTGATACCAATTCAAAGTTAAATTGGTGCTTTTTCATTTCAAGGTTAGCTTAAGAAATAAAACACAAACTTTGGTTAAATGAGGTTTTGTTTCAAGCTAACTAAAAAGAAAGTAATGGAAATTACTTTTGAAGAAAAACATTCCTTGGAGGTTTGGGTTCACAGGGGAGGTTCCTTATGCAAAAACAGAGCTCCGATCATTTGGTTCATTTCCTCGCATTAGAGAATTAACATATAGTCAATTCTCTAACCGGTGTTGTACAGATGTATCCTTTAAATGGATTTCAGCTCTAATTCCCTTTCACTGATGCAACTTGCAATGGCTCATGCCTCTCACCTAGCATTTGCCATGCAAGGTGATCTTTAACTTTGGACTTCCTTTCTCAAGCTCGCAAGAGATAACTAATGGATGTCTCCTTGGAGTCCAAAAGCTTACCAAGTGTTGGCAATTCTAGAAAATCCTACCTTCAAGTCACTTCCCAAAAGCTCGCAAGAGGTAAGGCAAGTGATTTGAAGGTATTTTAAGTTAACTAAAAACATAGAAATCATTAAAGGATCACACTTTCTCTTCATTAATGGCTGAAACCACAAAGCTATAAATTCTTGCACTTGGAACCTTTCCCGGCAACCTTAGCTCCTAGGAACTAAAAGTCTAGCCACTCATTCTCTGAGGAAACTTACTTAGAGCTTGTTTGGCTAGTAAGAAAAAAGAATGAGAAAACAAAAATATATAGGAAAAACAGAGCAAGTGCTCTGTAAAATATATTTCTTGCAAAATTGTATAAAGGATGCGTTTGAGAACAAGCTCCTGACTCCTACATGATATATATGATCGATCTCCTGTGTAAAGGAAATTACAAACTATATATAAGAGGTTATTCACCCTTTGTTCTTACTTAAAGACTAAGGAATCCTATGATAGGTGGATTACAAGGAGAGTTTGGGGATTTAGACATCAAATATCTAAAGTAAAATATCTCAAAAAGTCGGTCAGAAATATCGTGAAGCTTTAGGAGAACACCGTGGCCCTCTGCAAAATCCGAGTAATCTGAATTGTCGACTGCGGATGCTCTCCAGGTAAGCGCTATCAGAGGATCCGGACATGTCTAACTGGGGAAATTGAAATGCCCTCCTCTTCCATCCGACGTCAGGCGCCGGATGCGAAATATCCGATCAGAGGATCTGGACATGTCTGACCTGACAAAATTCCGGGAGTGAGATATCCGAAGAAGGTGAAACGTCGGGCGGACAGAATTTCGGATGTGAGATATCTACGCGCCGCAAGGGGGATCGTCTGCGTGTACAAGGTGTAGGGACCCCTCCCCCTGATGACACGGAGCGCGCATTGCTATCCGTAGCAACTCCATCCGGATTCCCTAAGAGGACACGCGGCGCGCTCCCCTATCCGAACTCCCTCAGGGAGAAGCACATGGCACTCGCAATCATCACACCTCGGACGATAGCATATCCTATCCGGATATGTTGTCCAGATCATTGACTAAAGTGAGCAAGTCTTGCTACGTCATTCCAACTGGTTGTCACAACCCACAATCCGTCGCTCTCCGATGGTGTGTCCGGACGCCCTATCCGGACATCTTTTGCCATGGATTCCAAAGAACTCTCCTCAATCTCGGATTGCTTTGGTGATAAAAAAGCTATCAAAACACCAAAACTTAACACAATTTGATTAGAATTGATTGCAAGGGTCCTTAATATGTTAATTGGGTTAAAAGGTGATAACTACTACTCAAAAGTGTTTAAAAGAGTTAATTACAAGCTATCAAATAGCACTTTTTGAGTAGTAATCAAGCTCAAGGCTCTTAATGTTATGAACAACTCAAGGTTGTATATGACATGATCTACATTGGGTTGTGAGCTCAGGGCTCTAGATGCTTTGAACAGCTCAGGCCTGTAGATCACATTAGCTATAATGGATCGTGAGCTCAGGACTCTAGATTCTATGAATAGCTCTAGATTGTGTTTCACTTGAACGACTCTGAGTCATGAGCTCAGGTCTCTAGATGCTATGAACTACTCCAGGCTGTGGATAACATGGGCTACTCTAAGTCGTGAGCTTAGGGCTCTAGCTGTTATGAACAACTCTGGGCTATGGCTGAGACGAACAACTCTGAGTCATGAGCACAAAGCTCTGGATGCTATTAACAACTCATGATTATGGATGACATGAGCAACTATGGGTTATAAGCTCAGGGCTCTAAATGCTATGAATGGCTTTAGGCTTTAGTAGACGTGAACGACTCCCGATTGTGAGCTTTAGACTCTTGATGCTATGCACAGTTCAAGTTTGTTGATGACATGAAAGACTATAGGTTGTGAGCTCTTGATGTTATGAACAATTCAAGCTTGTAGATGACATGATTTACACTAGGTTGTGAGCTCAAGGCTCTTGATGCTATGAACATCTCAAGCCTATGGATCACATTAGCTACAATGGATCGTGAGCTCAGGACTCTAGATGCTATGAATAGCTCTAGGTTGTGGTTGAATTGAACAATTTTTGATCGTGGGCATAGGTCTCTAGATTCTATGAACTGCTCCGGGTTGTGGATAACATGGGTTGTTCTAGGTCGTGAGCTTAGGGCTCTAGCTGCTATGAACAACTCTAGGTTGTGGCTGACATGAACAACTTTGGGTCGTGAGCTCATGGCTCTGGATGCTATTAACAGCTAACAATTCTGGATGACATGAGCTACTATGGGTCATGAGCTCAAGGCTCTAGATGATATGAACAACTTTAAGATTTGGTATGAATGACTCCCAATTGTGAGCTTAAGCCTCGTGATGCTATGAACAACTCAAGGTTGTCGATCACATGAAAGACTACAATTTGTGAGCTCAGAGCTCTTGATGTTATGAACAACTCAAGGTCGTGGATGACATGATCTACTCTAGGTTATGAGCTCATGGCTCTAGATGTTATGAATAGCTTAGGGCTATGGATCACATTAGCTACTTTGGGTCATGGGCTTAAGGTTCTAGATGCTATGAACAACTCTGGGCTATGGTTGATTTGAATGACCCCAGGTTGTCAGGTCCGAACTTTAGATGCTATGAACAAGTTAGGGTTATCGATGACATGAAAGACTTTGGGTCATGAGCGTAAGGTTTTAGATGTTATGAACAACTTAATGTTTTGGTTGACATGAATGACTCGAGGTTGTGAACAAAGGATTATAGATATTATGAACATCTCAGGGTTATGGTTGACATGAATGACCCTGGGTCGTGAGGTCAAGGCTTTAGATGTTATGAACAATTCAAGGCTATCAATGACATGAGCCAATTTGAGTTATGACCTTAAGGCTCTAGATGCTATGAACAACTCAAGGTGGCCAAAGACATGAAAGACTTTGGGTCATGAGCTCAAGCCATAGATTCTATGATTATCTCAGGGCTGTGGAAAACATGAACAACCCTAAGTCTCGAGCTCAAAGGTCTAGATGCTATGAACAAATCAGGGCTTTCGATGACATTAGCCACTCTAGGTCTTGAGATCAAGGCTTTAAATGCTATGAACAACTCTGGGCCATCGATGATATGAAAGACTCTAGGTTGCGAGCTTAAGGCTCATGATTCTATGAAGAGCTTAGGAATGTGGATGACATGAAGGACTATAGGTCATGAGCTTAGAGCTCTAGATGCTATGAACAACTATATGCTATGGTTGACATGAACAACTCCTAGTCAGGAAATCAGAGCTCTAGATGCTATTAAGAGCTTAGGGCTATCAATGACATAAAAGACTATGTGTTGTCGGCTTAGGGCTTATGATGCTATGAACAGTTCAAGATTGTGGATGACATCAACTACTCTAAGTCACAGGCTAAGGGTTCTAGATGCTATGACTAGCTCCGGGTTGTGGATTACATCAGCTACTCTAGGTCATGATATCAGGGCTTTCGATGCTATGAATAGGTCTGAATTATGTTTGACATGAATAACTCTAGGTCCTAAGCTCAGAGCATTAGATGCTATGAACCACTATGGGTTGCGGATAACATAGACTACTCTGGGTCATGAGCTAAGGGCTCTTGATGTTATGAACAACTCTGGGTTGTGGCAGACATGAATAACTTCAGGTCATGAACTCAAGGCTCTAGATGCTGTTAACAACTTACAGATGTGGATGACATGAGCTTAGGGCTCTAGATATTATGAACAACGGTCAGCTTCGGTTGATGTGAAGACTCTTGATCATGAGATCAAGCCTCTTAATGCTATAAATAGCTCAGGGTTGTCGATGACATGAAAGACTATGAGTCATGAGCTCAGGGCTCTTAATGCTATGAACAACTCATGGTTGTGGATTACATTATCTACTCTAGGTTGTAAGCTCAAGAATCTAGATGCTGCAAGCAACTCTAGGCTATGGTTTACTTGAACAACTCCGGGTCATGAGCTTTAGGCTTTAAATGCTATGAACAACTTAGAATTGTTGATGACACAAAAGACTCCAGGTCGTGAGTTTAGGGTGCTAAATGCAATAAACACCTCTAGGTTGTGCATGACATGAAAGACTCGAGGTTATGAGCTAAAGGCTATAGATACTATAAGCATCTTAGGGTTGTGGTTGACATGAATGACTTGGGGTCATGAACTCAGGGCTCTAGACACTATGAACATCTTAAGGCTATGGTTGACATGAGCTACTCTAGGTCATGAGCACAGGGCTTTAGATGTTGTGAAGAGTTCAGGGTTGTCAATGGCATGAACCACTCTGGGTCGTGAGCTCAGGGCTTTAGATGTTATGAACAACTCTGGGTTGTGGTTTACACGAATGACTTTGAGTTATGAGCTCAAGCCTCTAGATTTTATGAACATCTCAAGGATGTGGATGACATGAATGACTCTAGGTCTTGATCTAAAGGCCCTAGATGCTATGAACAATGCAAGGCTATGGTTAAGATGAACGACACTAGGTTGTGAGCTTAAGGCTTTAGATGTTATGAACAACTCATGGCTTTCGATGACATGAGCCACTTTGGGTTGTGAGATCAGGGCTTTAAATGCTTTCAATAGCTATGGGTAGTCGATGATATGAAAGACTCTTGGTCGAGAGGTCAAGGCTAATGATTTATGAACAACTAAAGATTATGGATGATATGAACGACTCTAAGTCAAGAGCTCGAGGCCCTAGATGCATTGAACAACTATAGGCTATGGTTGACATGAAAAACTCAGGGTCGTGAGCTTAGGGCTTTAGATGCTTTGAATAGCTCAGGGCTATCGATGACATGAGCCACTCTGGGTCTTATGCTCAAGCCTTTAAAGGCTATAAACAACTCAGGGTTGTGGTCAACATGAATGACTCCGAGTCGTGAGCTCAGGTCTCTAGATGCTATGAACAGCTTAGAGCTGTCGATGACATGAAAGACTTTGGGTCATGAGCTCAATGCACTAGATTTTATTAATAGGTCAAAGTCATGCATGACATGAACAACTTTAGGTCATGAGATCAGGGGCCTAGATGCACTGAACAACTCTGGGTTGTGGTTGGCATGAAAGATTCTAGGTCGTGAGCTCAAGACTCTAGATGTTATGAATAGCTCAAGGATGTGGAATACATAAGGCACTCTAGGTCTTAAGCTCAGGATTGTAGATGCCATGAATAACTTAGGTTTATGGTTGACATGAATGACTTTAGGTTAAGGCTCATAGCTTTAGATGCTATGAACAACTCAAGGCCATCGATCACATGAGCCACTCTTGGGCATGAGCTCATGGCTTTAGATGCTACGAACAACTATCGGTTGTGGTTGAGATTAACGACTTCGTGTCATGAGTTGGGCTCTAGATTCTATTAGCAGTGTAGGGTTATCAAAGATAGGAAGCACTTCGGGATGTGCACTTAGGGCACTAGAAGCTATGAACAATTTTGGGTTGTGGTAGACATGAAAAACTATAGGTCATGAGCTCTGCGCTCTTGATGTTATGAACAACTCAGGGTTGTCGATGACATGAAAGACTTTGGGTTGTGAGGTCAGGGTTCTTAATGCTAAGAATAGCTAAAGGCTGTGGATGACATGAGCTACTCTAAGTGGTGACCTCAGGGCTCTAAATGTTGTGAACAACTCAAGGCTAGAGATGACATGAGCTCCTCTGGGTCATGAGCTTAAGGCTCTAGCTGTTATGAATAACTTTGGGATGTGGTTGACATGAATGATTCCAGGTCATGAGCTAAAGGGTTTAGATGCTATGAACATCTTAAGGCTATGGATGACATGAAGGACTCTGGTTCATCAACTCAAGGCCCTAGATTTAATGATAAGTTCCAGGTTATGGTTGACATATAAGACTTCGAGTCATGAGCTCAGGGCTTTAGATGATATGAACAGCTCTGGGATGTGGTTAGCATGAATGACTCCGGGTCGTGAGTGCAGGGCTTGAGATGCTAAGAATAGCTTAGAGCTATCAATGACATGAACAACTCTAGGTCATGAGCTCAGAGCTTTAGATGCTCTTAATAGCTCTGGGTTGTGGTGGACATGAACGACTCTAGGTCGTAGGCTCAAGGCTCTAGATTCTATGAATAGCTCAAGGATTAATTATGACATGAAAGACTCTAGGTTGTGAGCTTAGGGCTCTAGATTCTATGAACAAATTATTATTGTTGATGATATTGATTCGTTCCCAATTGGTGTCTCAGCTGATTCATGTCTAGCTGGTGTCCCTTGATTTTGGTCCTCAGGGAGTAATCAACAAAATTTATAACCTATTACACCATGTACTAGGATAGCCTTAGCTAGCATAGCATAGTGGCTCTAGGGTCGTTCACTGGGATGGGTTTTCACTTCACAATTGATATTAATTCAAAGATGAATTGGTGCCTTTTCATTTCAAGGTTAGCTTTAAAAGAAGACATAAAGATGTTTGAAAAAGGATTGGTTTTAAGCTAACCAAAAATAGTAATTGATTTTACTTACAAAGAAAAGTGTTTCTTGGAGTTTAGATCACTAGGCTCAGGTTCCTTATACAAAAAAGAGAGTTCCGATCACTTGTTTCTTTTCCTCGCATTAGAGAATTAACATATAGTTAATTCTCTAACCGGTGTGGTACAGATGCTTCCCTTTAATGGGTTCAAACACTAAATCCCTCTCACTGATGCAACTTGCAATGACTCGTGTCTCTCACCTAGCATTTGCCATTCAAGGTGATCTTTAACCTTGGATTTCCCGTCAAAAGCTCGCAAGAGATAACTAATGGATGTCTCCTTAGAGTCCAAAAGCTTACCAAGCGTTGGCTATTCTAGAAAATCCTACCTTCAAACCACCTCTTAAAGGCTCGCAAGAGGTAAACTAGTGCATCTCAATGGATGGAGATCACTTGCCTTACCAAGTGTTAGCCCAGGTGATTTAAAGGCATTTTAAGTTAACTAAAAAGATAAAAACCATTAACGGGTCACACTTTCTCTTTATTAAAAACTAAAACAACAAAACTTCCAATTTATGCATGTGGAAACTTACCCGGCTTTCTTCACTCCAAGAGACGAAGAGCTTAGCCTCTCATCCTTTGAGGAAAAATCCTCAGAGTTTGATTGGCTAGGAATAAAAATAACAAGAAAACAAAAATATATATGAAAAGCAAAGCAAGTGCTCTGTATTTTACTTCGTTCCAAAACTATACAAAGGATGCGTGTCTGAGAACAAGCTCCCGAGATATCCTTTTCTAAAGAAGATTACAAACTATATATAAGAGGTTATTCACCCTTTGTTCTTACTTAAAGACTAAGGAATCCTATGATAGGTGGATTACAAGGAGAGTTTGGGGATTTAGACATCAAATATCTAAAGAAAAATATCTCAAAATGTCGGTCGGAAATATCGGGAAGCTTTAGGAGAAATTCCGTTGCACTGTGCAAAATGGAGACTTGGTCGTCAGTATTATCAGAGTTTGCTTTTTGATTCTGGGTGGAAATGGATCCGGCGAATCGCGAGTGTCTGACGAGCCAAGCTGTCCAGGGAATCTAAATTTTCGGCCGCGGATGCTCTCTGGGTAAGCGCTATCAGAGGTTCCGGATATGTCTGACCGGGGAAGTTGAAACGCCCTGCTCTCTCATCCAGCGTCAGGTGTTGGATGTGAAATATCCGATCAGAGGATTCGGACATAATTCCGGATGTGAGATATCCGAAGAAGGTGGAATGTCGGCCGGACAGCATTCTTCCACGGGTGGAATGAGCTATGTCGCTCGTCACAAGGGGGATCGTCTGCGTGTGCAAGGTGTAGGGACCCCTCCCCTTGATGACACGGAGCGCGCATCACTATCCGGAGCAACTCCATCCGGATTCCCTAAGGGAGAAGCACACGGCACTCGTGAACATCACACCCCGGACGATAGCATATCCTATCCGAATATGTTGTCCGAATCATTGACTAAAGTGAGCAAGCCTTGCTACGTCATTCCGACAGCCTGCCATAGCCCATGTTCTGCCGCTCTTCGATGGTGTGTCCGGACGCCCTGTCCGGACATCTTTGCCATGGATTCCAAAGAACTCTCCTCAATCTCGGATTGCTTTGGTGATAAAAAAGCTATCAAAACACTAAAACTTAACACAATTTGATTAGAATTGATTACAAGGGTCCTTAATATGTTAATTGGGTTAAAAGGTGATAACTACTACTCAAAAGTGTTTAAAAGAGTTAATTACAAGCTATCAAATAGAACTTTTTGAGTAGTAATTAGATATCAATGACTAGGATGTGAGCATAGGGCCCTAGATGCAATGAACAACTCTAGTTTACGCTTGACACAAAAAACACTAGGTCATGGGCTCAAAGCTTTAGATGCTATGAACAACTCGGGGTTATGGAGGACATGAATCACTTTGGGTCTTCAGCTCAAGGCTGTAGATGCTATGAACAACTCTGGGTTATGGTTGACATGAATAACCTTAGGTCATGAGCTGAGGGATTCAGATGCTATGAAAGCTGAGAGCTATCGATGACATAAGCCTCTCTGGGTAGTGAGGCGAGGGCTTTAGATGCTATGAACTCTTTTGGGTTGTTCTTGACATGAATAACTCTAGGTCGTGAGCTTAGGGCTCTAGATTCTATGAATAGATCAGGGCTATCAATAACATGAAAGACTCTAGGTCATGAGCTCAAGGCTCTATATGCTATGAATAGCTTAGGGCTATCGATGACATGAAAGACTCCGGGTCGTGAGATCAGGGGTTTAGATTTTATGAATAACTTAGTGTTGTGGATGATATGAATGACACTAGGTCGTGATCTCAAGACCGTAGATGTAATGAATAATGTTGGGTTATGGTTGACATGAAAGACTCTGGGTCGTGACCTTAGAGCTTTAGATGCTATGAATAGCTCAAGGTTGTGGATGACTAGAGCCACCCTTGGTCTTAAGCTCACGGCTCTAGATGCTATGAACAACTCTTGGCTATGGTTGATATGAATGACCCTGGGTCATGAGCTCAAGGATTTAGATGCTGTGAACAACTTAGGGCTATCAATGACATGAAAGACTTTGGGTCATGAGCTTAGGACTCTAGAGTCTATGAGCAACTCAAAGTTGCGGATAACATGAACAACTATGAGTCATGTGCTCAAGTACCTAGATGCAATGAACGGCTTTAGGCAGTGCTTGACATGAAAAACTTTGGGTCATGATCTCCGAGCTTTAGATATTATGAACAACTCAGTCTTGTGGACAACATGAACCACTCTATGTCTTGAGCTCAAAGCTCTAGATGCTATGAGCAGCTCTAGGTTGTGGTTAACATGATCGACTCTGGGTCATCAGCTCATGCCTCTAGATGCTATTAACAACTCAGGTTGTTGATGACATGAGGTACACTATGTCATGACCTGAGAGTTCTAGATGTTATGAACAACTTTAGGATGTGGTTGACATTAATGACTCTAGGTCATGTGCTCAGGGATCTTGATGCTATGAATAGCTTAGGCCTATCAATGACATGAAATACTATAGGTTTTGAGCACTATTGATGCTATGAACAGCTTAGTGTTGTGGATGACATGAGCCACTTTGTGTATGAACAACTCAGGGCTCTAGATGCTAAGAATAGCTCTGGATTGTGGTTAACCTAGACAATTGTTAGTCATGAGCTTAGGGCTCTAGATACTACTAACAACTTAAAATTATTGATAACATGAACTACTCAAGCTCGTTAGCTTAGTATCTATAACAACTCTAGGTTGTCGTTGACATGAAGGACTACAGGTTGTGTGCTTGATGCTATGAATAACTCAAGATAATTAATGATATGAAAGACTATGGGTCGTGAGCTCAGGGCTCTTGATCCTATGAATAGCTTAGGACTGTGGATGACAAAAGCTACTCTAAGTCATGAGCATGTGTCTCTAAATGCTATGAACAACTAAGGTTTGTGGATGACATGAGCTTCTTTCAATCATGAGCTTAGGGCTTTAAATGCTATGAACAACTCTGGGTTATGGTTGACAAGAACGACTCTAGGTCTTTAGCTCTGGGTTATAGATGCTATAAATATCTCAGGGCTATGGATGACATGAGCTACTTTGGGTCATGAGCTCAGGCCTCTAGATGCGATGAACAACTCTAAGCAATGGTTGACATGAATGACTCTAGGTCGTGAGCTCAAGGCATTAGATGCTATGAACATCTCAGGGTTATGGATGACATGAATGACTCTGGGTCATCAACTAAAGGCCCTAAATGCAATGAACAACTTTGGGTTGTGGTTGATATAAAATACTTCAGGTCGTGAGCTCATGACTTTAGATGCCATGAATAACTCAAGGCTGTAAATGACATGCGCCACATTGGGTCTTAAGCTTAGGGCTCTAGATGTTATGAATAACTCTAGGTTGTGGTTGGCATGAATGCCTTTGGGTCGTAAGCTTTGAGCTTTAGAAGCTATGAATAGCTCAGCGCTGTCAATGACATTACCCACTTTGGGTTGTGAGCTTGCTTTAGATGCTATGAACAACTTTGGGCTATGGTTGACATGAACGACTCCGGGTCATGAGCTCAAGGCACTTGATGCTATGAACAACTCAGGGTTGTTTGATTGCATGCCTAGCTGGTGTACCTTGAGTTTGGTCCTCAGACAGGAGTAATCAACAAAATTTATAACTGATATCACCATGCACTAGGATAGCCTTAGCTAATATAGCATAGTGGCTCTAGGATCGTTCACTGGGAAGGGTTTTCAACTTACAACTGATACCAATTCAAAGTTGAATTGGTGGTTTTTCATTTCAAGGTTAGCTTCAAAAGAAAACATAACCTTTAGTTGAAAAAGGATTGGTTTTAAGCTAACTAAAAAGAAAGTAATGGGAATTACTTATGAAGAAAAGCGTTTCTTGGAGTTTTAGGATCACTGGGGTCAGGCTCCTCATTAAAAAATAGAGCTCTGGTCACTTGAATCTTTTCCTCGCATTAGAGAATTAACATATAGTTAATTCTCTAACCGATGTTGTACAGATGTTTCCCTTTAATGGATTTCAGCACTAATTCCCTCTCATTGATGCATCTTGCAATGGCTCGTGCCTCTCACCTAGCCTTCATCATTCAAGGTGATCATTAACCTTGGACTTCCCTTCTCAAGCTCGTAAGAGATAACTAATGGATGTCTCCTTAGAGTCCAAAAGCTTACCAAGTGTTGGCAATTCTAGAAAATCCTACCTTCAAGTCACCTCCCAAAGGCTCGCAAGAGGTAAACTAGTGCATCTTAATGGACGGAGATCACTTGCCTTACCAAGTGTTGGCCTAGGTGAATTAAAGGCGTTTTAAGTTAACTAAAAACATAGAAATCATTAACGGGTCACACTTTCTCTTCATTAACAGTTGAAACAACAAGACTACCAATTCTTGCATTCGGGACCTTACCCGACTACCTTAGCTCCAAGAGACAAAAAGGCTAGCCACTCATTCTCTGAGGAAACATCCTCAGAGCTTGTTTGGCTAGTAAGAAAAATAAATACAATCAAAACGAGAAGGTAAGGCAGAGCAAAGCTCTGTATTTTACTTCCTTTTAAAACTATACAAAAAGTTGTCTCTGAGAACAAGCTCCCGAGAGATATCTGTAATGAAAATTACAAAACAATATATATGAGGTTATTCACCCTTTGTTCTTACTTAATAACTAAGGAATCCTATAATTGGTGGATTACAAAGAGAAAATGGGGATTTAGACATCAAATATCTGAAGTAAAAAATCTAAAAATGTCAGTCGCAAATATCTGGAAGCACTTAGGAGGATTTCACAGGCGTGCAAGATGGCTGCGAAATTTCGCAAGCTAAAGGACACCATTTCACAGCCATCCTCTTGTGATTTCGCAGCCTGCAAAATTGGCCTTCGGCTTGGTGTGATCGGCTTCCAATGGCTCTAACTTCTTCATTTCAACTCCGAATCTCACACCGTTTGAAGCATTGGATTTTTGACTTCCCAAGCTTCTAAAAAA
Organism: Vitis cinerea var. helleri x Vitis riparia; assembly: GCA_946000715.1. Lineage (NCBI taxonomy): Eukaryota > Viridiplantae > Streptophyta > Magnoliopsida > Vitales > Vitaceae > Vitis > Vitis cinerea var. helleri x Vitis riparia. Next base: position 15,561,419 of record OX254009.1, on the reverse strand, counting down.
CATATGGTATGCATCAAATGGGCTACAGGAAGTTCTCCAAAAGTGTCCAATAGTTGCTATCCTTTTGAATTCTTCATGTTAGATTTCTCTCTTTGCTTTCCCTCCTTGCATTCATGATTTGCTTATGGCAAATGACTATAAAGCTTCAAAGCTTTAGTTCTTCATGTTAATGAGCTTCCAATTGCTTTGCCATGGATTCCATAGAACTCTCCTCAATCTTAGATTGCTTTGGTGATCAAATTACTATAAAAAAACACCAAAACTTACACAATTTGATTAGAAACCATTGCAAAGGTACTTAATATGCTAATTGAGTTAAAAGGTAATAACTACTACTCAAAAGTGTTTAAAAGAGTTAATTACAAGCTATCAAATAACACTTTTTGAGTAGTAATCACTCCCCCCAACCGACATATTGCTAGTCCCTTAGCAATAAAGGAGAGAAAAAGTAAACTAAATAGTAATATACTTTACAAGATCATGTTGATCACTGCACAAAATTTTAAGTGGCATGATGATCAAACTCTGACATGGGACATTAAAGAAATATAAAACTCAAATTTCAACAAAAGTTATTAAATACTTTACCTAATCACAATTCCTAAAGAGAAGGCATTATGCAAAATGAAGCTTTAAAATCATTTCCACTTCCAAAGGACCAAACCTTACTCTTCCACTAAAATCTAAGTGTTACTTGATAGTTTCTGAATATAGTATGCTAAACTAATCTCTCCCCCCAACCTAGTTCTTTTTCAACACTTAGCAAACTAACCAAATTCAATAGGCTAAGAACGCATCCTTTTGTTTCACAATTTTTTTTCATGTAGGAGTACAAGGCTTAAAGGTATTCTTTTCTAAATTGTCCATGTAACGGGGGTCCATCGATGACTCCCAACCAATTAGGTTTAGGGCATCAAGCTTTTAAGGATCTTTCAACCACTAACTCCTCGGATTTTACCCCGGACTTTTGAGAATGAATTTAATACCCAAGCACCTATAGTATGTTAAACTTCACCTATTCACCCTTGTAACGAGCATTGAGGTCGGTGACCCCCAACCAATTAAGGCTTAGGGCACCAGGTTTTAAAGATTTTCACCATATACCCCTCAGACCTTGCTCAGGTTTCAAGGTAAGCAAACATTTTTTCTTTCTTTCTTTTTCCAAAGGCTCATTGGCCTTTTATAAGGTGTCCCAACACTATTAAAATAAGGTTAAAGGTACCAAGTTTAAATTTTCCTAAGTCAAGAGGGAAATAGTTTCTCATCTTATAATTGAAACCTATTGTGCGCAGTGTGTGAAAATCTTAAAGTGGAAGAACTAAGGTTGAATTCAATAGAAGTTCAACAACTCACCAACTTTAGTAAGCATAATACGAACTCTAAGTCAAGTGAAAAACAAAAATTCAATTTCTCTCATTTTAATTTTGAGAATTTTTCCTTAATAACCATGGAGAGTAGAATAAAAACTTTAAAAAAATTTAAAAATTTTAAAATTAAGCAAAAAGAAACTAAATTATCAAAATAACTTAGCATTAATAACAAAACTTCCTTTCTCAACTTTCCCCTCAACCAAGCTGAACATTGTCCTTAATGTGGCATGAGCGATTTAAATTATAGGGAGGAAGTGGTACCTCCTGAATGATATGAAGTTCAAGTAGAATAGGAGAAAACACATGTTTCAAAAACAATAAAAGATATGAGTAGAGGAATTAAAATAAAATAATGCTAAGAGTGCTAAAAAATTGATAGATTTGTATTACTTCATGAAAGTACAATATAAAGGAGAACAAGTAATACAACTAATCTCAATATAGGAAATATTGGGATTACAAGTGCTACTATAGTAAGAAAATACATAAAGGAAACTATGCAAATGATTAGATAGTGGCGGGAGGATGATGTGAAGATGATGGCTCAACTGAAGAGGTCTGAATGCTAGGGTTGGATGCCTCTGCCTCTCTTGTAGTCGGCTCCTTAGAGGGCAAATTCTGCTCTACGAGAGGAGGGGCCTGTGATGGCTCTGTGGGCTCTATTAGGATAGGAATGGGGTGCTCAAGAGTCGATAGAATACCTAGATGGTGCTGAATCTACCTCAGGATGGCAGTATGCTGGGTCTGAGTGGTGATAATCTGCTCCTGATGAGCACGAAGAGCTGTCCTCTGCTGAGTGAGGATGCTCTGAGAAGTGGTCAATGCCTGCAAAGTGTGACATAGGCCTCTATACTCGGAAATGGATATAGGAATCCTAGGCTCAAATGAAGGAAAGGGCCTTGATATAGGTGGAATAACAGGGGGGTCCGTGGTGTGGCATGAGGAGCAGAGGGTGCAACCTCAGGTACAGGCTCTGAAGAGGGCACTACAGGGGCAGGTACTCTCATGTCAGCTAGTATTTCAACCGGTTGTGGCTCATCTGGCTGCTCTGGATGTGGAATATCTGGATGCTCAGGTCCAACTGGGGCTCCCGGCTCTGCACCATATGCTGTCATACTTGTCCATTTGTTGAGAGTGAATATCTCTAGACAAATGCATCTGTGCTCTAGCTGAGGCTCTGCTGGGTATCCCAAGTGCTCCAAAATCTGGCATAACAATCTGGGAAAGAGAAGTGGAATAGCATCCGCTCTGAGAAGATTCTTCCTATGGACCTTCTCTAAAAAGTACAAAAGAGCGGCTATAATGAGATGATGAGGGCCAAAGAAGAATCCCTCAGATATCCTAAACAATGCCTCTAGCAAGACTCTTCTCCTCTGCACCCAATGCTGAAGTGGAAAGATGTTATGGCGCAGGAGTGCATCTATAAAGAACATGCTGGGAGGGAGCTCCTTCCTTAACAGATACTGGCGTGTGGATGCCCCTCTGGACAGAATGTGGACTATGTCGCTCTGAGAAGGATGAGTCCAGACTCGATAATCCTCTAGACATGCTAGTTCATAGGGAATACGGAGTGCCTCTGCTATGTGTCTGGCTCCCAAAATACCATGGTGTCCGTCTATGGTAAAATGGATGACAGTAGGATCTTGGACCTGGTGTGTGGTCATGGAATGATAAAAGTCCAATGCTACATGGGGATAGAAAAAATCCCTAAGAGTCATCAAGTGCTCCATATGGTACTTCTGTAGCAGATAGAAGGAATGCCTGATCTCTGGCTGAAGTCTGAAAGTAGCTGTGTCAAAGTAGAGCTCGGAGTGGAATGACCTAGCCCTACAATCCAAATTACCCTCAATGGGTGGTTGAGTGACCATGGGATGTCTGATAACCACCTCAGAAGTCATGCCTGAGGGAATTTGAGACTCTATGGCTAGTGGCTGAGACGGTTGAGGCTCTAATGGAGGCTCTGAAGACGACTCTGATAAGTCAATTGGTGCTGATACCCTGGCTTTCTTCTTTGGGGGATGGCTACCTGAATTTTTGGCTTGGGAGAAACTTGCCCCAGGTGTGGTGGGTGGCCTCCTCGTCTCATAGCGCCTCGAAGGAGGACTCAAGGGTGCGTCCGCAATTGGAGGTGGGATGACTAGTGGCCATGGAGGCTCGGGTATGGCGCCTTGGACAAGGGTCTCTCTTGGGACTCTCAGGCAACTTGAAGGAGACGAGGACTCAGCTCCTCGGGTTTTTGCCATGGCTATCTCAGAGAAGGTAGTCGGAGGTGCGCGCGCGGCTTGGGCTCAGATGGGGGTCAGATGGAAGGTTGCTCTGGTTTGGCTCCTCTTTGGCACCTATTTGAAGTTCAAATGACCGGCTTAAAATGAAATGTGGAATTTATAATGTTTAAAAATGGATGCTAAGGAACGGTTTTATTTTTTTGCAGCAGAGAGGCGATTTTGTAGCAGGAGGTCGATTTCGCAGCGGAGGGGCATTTTCGTAGTGAATGGCCATTTTCGTAGCCCATTTCGCAGCTGTGAAATGAGAGGGGAGGGGCTGCTAAATGGCACTCGTGTGCCAAGGGGTGGTTTTGCAGCTGCGAAATGGGGCTATGGCTGTGAAAATGGGATTTTTAAAGCTTTGGGGATTTCTTAGACCATTTTGCAGCTGCGAAATGAGGCTAGGGGCTACGAAATGGCACTCATGTGCCAAAGGGGTGTTTCGTAGAGGGGGTGCATGGGGCTGCGAAATTATTTCGCAGCCAAGGGCCATTTTCGTAGGGGCCCCTTTAGGCTGCGAAATTTCGCAGACCATGGATTTTTCCTTGCTTTTGAGCTCCTCTTGATTCCCAGAGACCTTCCTTCAATTTCTTTGTAATTCCTCATAAATTAGATCATTCAAAAAGATTAAGTTACATATAAATAACAAAAATTTAGACCAAAATTAAAATCAAAGCAATTAAGAAAGCTTTAAATTAACAAAATTAAACAAAAATATGGACTTTGGTGAAACCAAGTCCATCTAACCCTTTTCTGATTAGGCTTTCTGTGGCTCAAGGAGGTTGATTTCCTTATTTTCTTGCTTGAATGGCTCAATGAATGGCTTGAGACGATGACCATTGACTTTAAAAGTGTCTGTGCTATTGGAATTCAGTAATTCCACCACTCCATTGAGATGTACTTGGTGAATAATGAAAGGGCCTATCCATCTTGACTTGAGCTTCCCAGGAAAGATATGGAGCCTTGAATCAAAGAGTAAGACTCTTTGTCCTTTCCGGAATTCTTTGTTGGAGATTAATTGATCATGCCACCTCTTCATCCTCTGTTTTGCTACTTTAGAATTGATGTAAGCATCATATCTTAATTCCTCCATCTCATTAAGGTCTAAGAACCTCTTTGCCCTAGCTCTGATCAAGTCCATGTTTAACTTCTTGATTGCCCACCAAGCCTTATATTCAACTTCCACAAGGAGATGACATGCTTTGCCATAGACTAGGCGATAGGGAGACATGCCAAGAATAGTCTTGTAAGCTATTCTATATGCCCATAGTGAATCATGAAGCTTAATAGACCAATCTCTTCTACTCGTGATCACTACCTTCATCAATATGTTCTTGATTTCCCTATTTGCTAGCTCAACTTGCCCGGAAGTCTGAGGGTGATAAGGTGTGGCTACCTTATGCTTCGCTCCATACTTGGCTAATAGGGTTTCAAAAAGTCTGTTGCAAAAATAAGTACCTCCATCACTGATTATGGCCTTAGGCACCCCAAATCTTGAGAAAATGTTCTCTTTGAGAAACTTAAGAACCACCCTGTGATCATTGTGTTTACAGGGGATTGCCTCAACCCATTTAGAAACATAGTCCACCCCCACCAAGATATAAGAGTTACCAAAAGACATTGGGAAAGGTCCCATGAAGTCAATGCCCCAAACATCAAAGAGATCAACTATTAGAATGGGGTTCATAGGCATTTGATTCCTTCTTATTAGCTTCCCGAGCCTCTGGCATCTATCACAGCTCTTACACATGGTGTGGGCTTCTTTGAAAAGTGATGGCCAACAAAACCCTGATTGCAACACCTTCATGGCTATTTTCTGAGAGGCAAAGTGGCCTCCACATGCACTTTCATGGAAATGGCTAAGGATTCCTTCTTGCTCTTCTTCAGGGACACACTTCCTTATTATCTGATCTGCATAATACTTGAAAAAGAAAGACTCTTCCCAATAATAAGCATGAATCTTTGCAAAGAAGTGCTTCCTGTCTTGTGCTTTCCACTCACTTGGAACTTCACCAGTAACTAAATAGTTAGCAATATGAGCATACCAAGGAGTTTTTTCTAGCAACATAAGTGATTCCTCAGGAAAGTCATCATTAATAGGTAAGACATGGGAATTGTGTGTTATAGATAACCTTGAAAGGTGATTAGCTACCACATTCTCCACTCCTTTCTTGTCTTTGATTTGGAGATCGAGCTCTTGTAGTAAAAGAATCCATCTAATCAACCTTGCTTTTGCATCTTGCTTTGTCAATAAATACTTCAAGGCTGAATGGTCAGTGAAAACAATGATGAAAGACCCTACTAGATAAGCACGAAACTTGTCTAAGGCAAACACTACAACTAACAATTCTTTCTCTGTAGTTGTGTAGTTCCTTTGAGCTTCATTCAATGTCTTGCTTGCATAGTAGATCACATAGGGCTTTCCATCTTCTCTTTGGCCAAGTACAACTCCTATAGCAAAGTCACTAGCATCACACATTACTTCAAAGGGTAGTTGCCAGTTGGGAGCCCTCACTATTGGAGCAGTTGTCAAAAATTGCTTCAATTAATCAAAGCTCCTTTGACATCTTTCATCCCATATAAACTTAGCATCCTTAGCCAAAAGTTCACAAAGAGGCTTTGAAAGCTTAGAGAAGTCTTTTATAAATCTCCTGTAGAATCCTGCATGGCCAAGGAATTGCCTTACTCCTTTTACAATTGTTGGGGATGACAATTTGACAATAAGTTCCACCTTTGCTTTATCAACTTCAATGCCTTTCTCGGAGATGATATGGCCAAGGACAATTCCTTGATGTACCATAAAATGGAATTTATCCCAGTTAAGCACCAAGTCCTTTTCAATGCATCTATTAAGAACCGCTTCCAAGTTGACTAAGCATGCTTCAAATGTACCTCCATATATGGTGATGTCATCCATGAAAACCTCCATAATTCGCTCCACCATATCATTGAAGATACTTAGCATACATCTTTGGAATGTAGCAGGTGAATTGCATAAACCAAAAGGCATTTTTCTATAGGCGTATGTTCCAAATGGACATGTGAAAGTGGTCTTCTCCTGATCTTCAACATCAATTTCAATTTGAAAATACCCGGAGTACCCGTCCAAGAAACAATAGAAAGGATGGCCAAAGACTCTCTCCAACATTTGATCAATAAATGGCAGTGGAAAATGATCTTTCCTTGTCACAACATTCAATTTTCTATAATCAATACACACCCTCCAACCTGAAGTGAGGCGTGTAGCAATTTCTTCTCCCTTTTCATTTTGAACCATAGTAATCCCTGACTTCTTTGGTACCACTTGAGTAGGAATCACCCAAGGGCTATCAGATATGGGGTAAATAATACCTACTTGAAGTAGCTTCAGCACCTCAGTTTGCACCACCTCTTGCAAATGAGGATTCAATCTCCTTTGAGGTTGAGGAATTGGTTTAGCTTCTTCATCCATATATATATGATGTGTACAAACCAAAGGCTTGATGCCTTTTAAGTCAGATATTTTCCATCCTATTGCTTTCTTACACCTCTTAAGAACTTCAAGTAGAGAAATCTCCTAATGAGTAGTAAGAGATGAAGATATAACAACAGGGCATTGTTTATTTTCTTCCAGGTAAGTTTATTTCAACTCCATGGGTAGAGGCTTCAAATTAAGCTTTGGGGTCTCTTCTTTAGCAGCTTCTTGTGCCTCCTCTTTATTGAACAAAGGTAGAATCTCTTCTCTCCTCCTCCAACCTTATAGAGTAGCAAGCACATCAGAGGGTTCAAGCAACCCTTCTTCAAGATCCCCAAGACTTTCATTCAACTTGTCTTGCATATTCTGATTATAGTGCTCCTCCACTAGAGTGTCAATAATGCATACCTCTTCTAGACCTTCTTCTTCTTCGAGAGTGATTAGCTTTTTAGACATATAAAAGATATTGAGCTTAAGTGTCATGTTGCCAAAAGTGAGTTGCATGAGTCCATTCCTACAATTGATGATTGCATTTGAGGTAGCAAGAAATGGCCTTCCAAGGATGATAGGAACATAATTAGCTTCCTTGACAATGGGGTCCATATCAAGAACAACAAAATCTACTGGATAGTAGAAATTATCAACTTGAGCTAAGACATCTTCAAGGTGTACAAGCCAACCTTAGCATTGAAAGCATTCGATTAAGACTTCATCTTCCCCACTTCTCCTTTGTTCAGTTCATCCCATCCCTTTGAAACTTCAGCTACATAACTCAAGAAATCCATAGCTTCCTCTGGATTCTTACTCATGAAATCTCCTCCACACATTGTCTCGAGGAGTTGCTTCATTGAGGAAGACATCCCATCATAGAAATAACTCACCAATAGCCATGTATCAAAACCATGGTGCGGACAAGCATTGATGGCTTCCATGTATCTTTCCCAACACTCATAGAATTTCTCATTCTCTTTAGTTGAGAAGTTTGAAATTTGCCTTTTCAAGCCATTTGTTTTGTGAGTAGGAAAAAACTTCTGGAGGAATTCAGCTTGTAGATCAGTCCAAGTACGGATACTCCTTGGCGTTAAAGAATTAAGCCAAATCTTGGCCTTATCCTTTAAAGTAATAGGAAATAGCTTAAGCCTCATCAAGTTGATTGAAGCTCTTCCTTCTTGGAATGTATTACAAACATCTTCAAATTCCTTGATATGTGCATAGGGATTCTCACTTTCCATCCCATGAAAGTAGGTAGAAGTGGAACAATATGTGGTCTGATCACTAGCTGCTCTGTAGGGGGCACTATACATGATGGTGCACTCATACGAGGTGGATGCATGCGGTCCCTCATTGATCTGAATGCATTGGGATTGTCCTGGTGACCATGGTGACTATGTTGATCTTCAGGTGTAGCTTCCATGATATTCAAGCTCAATTCCAATTCCTTGTTATGAGGTGTTTCACATTTCACAAGCCTTCCTCCACTATCTCGTATCCAATTTGGCATACACAACTAGTATCAACTATAACAAAAACAAAAACAAAAGAAAACAAAAGAAAACAAGACTACCAAAAAGACTTAGATTAACTAAAACTAAATTAAAAGATATGTTAGCGTATGAACAAGTAAAAGAAACAATTAAAAGAGTTAGTAAAGTGAAAGAAAAATCACCAAACTTGTGATGAAAATCACAAGTACTCTGAAATAATATAACTGCGAAGTTGGCACCTTCCCTGGCAACGGCGCCATTTGATTGCGTGCCTAGTTGGTGTACCTTGAGTTTGGTCCTCAGACAGGAGTAATCAACAAAATTTATAACCTATATCACCATGCACTAGGATAGCCTTAGCTAATATAGCATAGTGGCTCTAGGATCGTTCATTGGGAAGGATTTTCAACTTACAACTGATACCAATTCAAAGTTGAATTGGCGGTTTTTCATTTCAAGGTTAGCTTCAAAAGAAAACATAAACTTTGGTTGAAAAAGGATTGGTTTTAAGCTAACTAAAAAGAAAGTAATGGGAATTACTTATGAAGAAAAGCGTTTCTTGGAGTTTTAGGATCATTGGGGTCAGGCTCCTCTTGCAAAAATAGAGCTCCGGTCACTTGAATCTTTTCCTCGCATTAGAGAATTAACATATAGTTAATTCTCTAACTGGTGTTGTACAGATGTTTCCCTTTAATGGATTTCAGCACTAATTCCCTCTCACTGATGCATCTTGCAATGGCTCGTGCCTCTCACCTAGCCTTCACCATTCAAGGTGATCATTAACCTTGGACTTCCCTTCTCAAGCTCGCAAGAGATAACTAATGGATGTCTCCTTAGAGTCCAAAAGCTTACCAAGTGTTGGCAATTCTAGAAAATCCTACCTTCAAGTCACCTCCCAAAGGCTCGCAAGAGGTAAACTAGTGCATCTCAATGGACGGAGATCACTTGCCTTACCAAGTGTTGGCCCAGGTGAATTAAATACGTTTTAAGTTAACTAAAAACATAGAAATCATTAACGGGTCACACTTTCTCTTCATTAACAGCTCAAACAACAAAACTACCAATTCTTGCATTCGGGACCTTACCCGACTACCTTAGCTCCAAGAGACAAAAAGGCTAGCCACTCATTCTCTGAGAAAACATCCTCAGAGCTTGTTTGGCTAGTAAGAAAAATAATACAATCAAAACGAGAAGGTAAGGCAAAGCAAAGCTTTGTATTTTACTTACTTTTAAAACTATACAAAAAGTTGTCTCTGAGAACAAGCTCCCAAGAGATATCTGTAATGAAAATTACAAAACAATATATATGAGGTTATTCACTCTGTGTTCTTACTTAATAACTAAGGAATCATATAATTGGTGGATTACAAGGAGAAAATAGGGACTTAGACATCAAATATCTAAAGCAAAAAATCTAAAAATGTCGGTCGCAAATATCTGGAAGCACTCAGGAGGATTTCGCAGGCGTGCAAGATGGCTGCGAAATTTTGCAAGCTGAAGGACACCATTTCGCAGCCAAAGGCTGATTTCGCAACCATCCTCTTGTGATTTCGCAGCCTATGAAATTGGCCTTCGGCTTAGTGTGATCGGCTTCCAATGGCTCTAACTTCTTCATTTCAACTCCGAATCTCATACCGTTTGAAGTGTTGGATTGCTGACTTCTGAAGCTTCAAAACGACATATAGTATACATCAAATGGACTCCAAGAAGTGCTCCAAAAGTGTCCAACAGTTTCTGTCCTCTTGAATTCTTCATGTTAGATTTCTCTCTTTGCTTTCCCTCCTTGCATTCATGATTTGCTTATGGTAAAGGACTATAAAGCTTCAAAGATTTAGTTCTTCATGTTAATGAGCTTCCAATTGCTTTGCCATGGATTCCATAGAACTCTCCTCAATCTTAGATTGCTTTGGTGATCAAATTACTATAAAAAAACACCAAAACTTATACAATTTGATTAGAAACGATTGCAAAGGTACTTAATATGCTAATTGAGTTAAAAGGTAATAACTACTACTCAAAAGTGTTTAAAAGATTTAATTATAGCTATCAAATAGCACTTTTTGAGTAGTAATCATTGTTGATAACATGAAAGGTTCTGGGTCATGACCTAAGGGCTCAAGATTTTATGAACAACTTAAGGTTGTCAATGACATGAAACACTTTGGCTCATGAACTCAAGTGATTACTACTCAAAAAGTGCTATTTGATAGCTTGTAATTAACTCTTTTAAATACTTTTGAGTAGTAGTTATTACCTTTTAACTCAATTAACATATTAAGGACCTTTGCAATCATTTCTAATCAAATTGTGTAAGTTTTGGTGTTTTTCATAGTAATTTGATCACCAAATCAATCCAAGATTGAGGAGAGTTCTTTGGAATCCATGGCAAAGCAATGGGAAGCTCAGTAACATGAAGAACCAAATCTTTGAAGCTTTATAGTCCTTTGCCATAAGCAAAGCATGAATGCAAGGAGGGAAAGCAAAGAGATAAATATAACATGAAGAATTCAAGAGAACAGCCACTGTTGGACACTTTTGGAGCACTTCCCGGAGCTCAAATTATGCATACTATATGTTGTTTCAAAGCTTGGGAAGTCAGTAATCCAATGCTTTAAATGGTACGCGATTCGAAGTTGAAATGAAGAAGATAGATCCATTTGAAACCGATCAGCCTTTGGCTGCGAAATGGTGTCCTTCAGGTTGCGAAATTTCGCAGCCATCTTGCACGCCTGTGAAATTCTCCTGAGTGCTTCCAGATATTTGCGACCAACATTTTTTGATGTTTTGCTTCAGATATTTGATTTCTAAATCCCCATTCTCTCCTTGTAATCCACCTATCATAGGATTCCTTAGTTATTAAGCAAAAATAAAGGGTAAATAGCCTCATATATATTGTTTGTAATTTCCAATTACAAATAGATGTCGGGGAACTTGTTCTCAGAGACATCTTTTGTATAGTTTTAAAAAAGAAGTAAAATACAAAGCTTTGCTTTGCCTTACCTTCTCGTTTTGATTGTATTTATTTTTTCTTACTAGCCAAACAAGCTCTGAGGATGTTTCCTTAGAGAATGAGCGGCTAGGCTTTTAGTTCCTTGGAGCTAAGGTAGCTGGGTAAGGCCCCGAATGCAAGAATTGGAAGTTTTGTTGTTTCAGTTGTTAATGAAGAGAAAGTGTGACCCGTTAATGATTTCTATGTTTTTAGTTAACTTAAAACGCCTTCAATTCACCTGGGTCAACACTTGGTAAGGCAAGCGATTTTCGTCCATGGAGATGCACTAGTTTATCTCTTGCGAGCCTTTAAGAGGTGACTTGAAGGTATGATTTTCTAGAATTGCCAACACTTGGTAAGCTTTTGGACTCTAAGGAGACATCCATTAGTTATCTCTTGTGAGCTTGAGAAGGGAAGTCCAAGGTTAATGATCACCTTGAGTGGCGAATGCTAGGTGAGAGGCACGAGCCATTGCAAATTGCATCAGTAAGAGGGAATTAGTGCTGAAATCCATTAAAGGTAAACATCTGTACAACACCGGTTAGAGAATTAACTATATGTTAATTCTCTAATGCGAGGAAAAGATTCAAGTGACCGGAGCTCTGTTTTTGCATGAGGAGCCTCCCCAGTGAACCTAAAACTCCAAGGAACACTTTTCTCCATAAGTAATTCTCATTACTTTCTTTTTAGTTAGCTTAAAACAAACCCTTTTTCAACTAAAGTTTATGTTTTCTTCTTAAGCTAACCTTGAAATGAAAAAGCACCAATTCAACTTTGAATTGGTATCAGAGTTAAGTTGAAAACCCTTCCCAGTGAACGATCCTAGAGCCACTATGCTATAGTAGCTAAGGCTATCCTAGTGCATGGTGATATAGGTTATAAATTTTGTTGATTACTCCTGTCTAAGGACCAAATTCAAGGTACACCAGCTAGGCACGCAATCATGAAGGCTTTAAATTCTATGAACATATTGGGGTTGTGGATGATACGAATGACTCTTGATCATGATCTTAAGGCCCTAGATGCAATGAACAACTCTAGTTTGTACTGGAAATGAAAGACTCTAGGTCATGAGCTTCGAGCTATAGATGCTATGAACTACTCAGGGCTATGGATGACATGAGCCACTATAGGTCTTGAACTTAGGGCTGTAGATGCTATTAACACCTTTAGGTTGTGGCTGACGTTAACGATTCTAAGTCGCTAGCTTAGGCCATTAGATGCTTTGAACAACTCAGGGCCGTTGATGACCTGAGCCACTCTCGATCGTGAGTTTAGGGCTTTAGATATTATGAACAGCTCTAGGTTATGGTTGACATGAACAACTCTGGGTCATGAGCTCAGGGCTTTAGATGCTATGAAGTGCTTAGGGTTGTCAATGATAAGAAAGACTCCAGGTCGTGAGCTTAGGACTCTAGATTCTATGAATTGCTCATGGTTATGGATAACATGAATGACTTTGAGTCATGAGCTTAGGGCCCTAGATGCAATGAACAACTCTAGGTTGGGGTTGGCACAAAAGACTTCTGGTTGTGAGCTCACAGCTCTAGATGCTATGAACAGCTTAAGGTTATGGATGACGTCAGCCACTTTAGGCCTTGAGCTCAAGGCTCTTGATGCTATGAACAACTCTAGCCTATAGTTGAAATGAATGACTTCGGTTTGTGAGCTCAGGGCTCTAGATGCTATTAACAACTTAGGGTTATGGATGACATGAGCTACTCTAGGTCGTGAGCTCAAGGCTCTAGATACTATGAGCGACTGTAGGTTATGGCTGGCATGAACAATTTTGGGTAGTGGGCTTAGGGCTCTTGATGTTATGAATAACTCAAGGTTGTCGATGACATGAAAGACAATGGGTCATGAGCTAAGGGCTCTTGATACTATGAACAACTCAAAGTTATGGTTGACATGAACGACTCTTGGTTGTGAGCTTAAAGCACTAGTTGCTATGAATAGTTGAGGACTGCGGATAACATGGGCTACTCTGGGTCGTGAGCTCAAGGCTTTAAATGCTATGAATAGCATTGGGCAGTGGCTGAGATGAACAACTCTGGCTCATGAGCACAGGGCTTTAGATGTTATGAACAACTTTACGTTGTGGTTGATATGAATGAATCTGGGTCATGAGCTCTGGGCTCAAGATTCTATGAATAACTTACAGTTGCGGATGACATGAACAACTCTATGTCGTGAGCTCAAGGCCTTAGATGTAAGGAGATGCTCTAGGTTATGGTTGGCATGAAACACTCCGAGTTGTGAGCTCATGGCTCTAGATGCTATGAACAACTAAGAGCTATGGATGACATTTGCCACTCTAGGTCTTGAGCTCATGGTTTTAAATGCTATAAACAACTTTGGGTTGTGGGTGTGATGAATGACTTTGAGTCGTGAGCTACAGGCTCTAGATGCTTTGAATAGCTCAGGGTTCTGGAAGACATGAGGTACTTTAGGTCGTGAGCTTAAGGCTATAGATGCTATGAAAAAATTTGGGTTATGGTTGAGATGAAGGACTCTGGGTCATGAGCTCAGGGATCTTTATGCTATGAACAACTTAGAGTGGTCAATGACATGAAAGACTATGGGTCATAGGCTTAGCGTTGTAGATACTATAAACAAGTCAGACTTATGGCTGACATGAACAACTCTCCATCATGAGCTCAAGGCTCTAACTATTATGAATAGCTAAGGGCTGTGGATAACATGGGATACTCGAGGTTGTGAGCTCAGGGCTCTAAATGCTATGAATAACATCGGGCTGTGGTTGACATGAATGACTCTGTGTCGTGAGCTCATGGCTCTAAAAGCTATGAACAAGTTAAGGTTATGGATGACATGAACGACTCTAAATTGTGAGGTCAGGGCTTTAGATTCTATGAAAAGCTCTACATTGTGGTTGAAATGAATGACTACGGGTCGTGAGCCCAAGGCTCTAAATACTATAAACAACGTTGCGTTGTGGCTGAAATGAATGAATCCAGGTTGTGAGCTTAGGGCTTTAGATGCTATTAACAACTCAAGGATGTGGATGACATGAGCTCAAGGCACTAGACTATATGAATAGCTTTGGACTATGGTTGACATAAACAACTCCTTTTCCTAAGCTCAAGGCTTTAAATGCTATGAACAACTCAGAGTTGTCAATGACATGACTTAATTTGGGTCGTGAGCTCAAGGCTTTAAATGCTATGAACAACTTTTGGTTGTGGTTCACATGAATGACTCTAGGTCATGAGCTCAGAGCTCTAGATGTTGTGAATAACTTAGGGCTGTTGATGACATGAAAGACTCTAGGTCGTGAGCTTAGGGCTATAGATGCTATGAACACTCAGGGTTATTAATGAAATTTGTCGTTCTAGGTCTTGTGCTCAAGGCTCTAGATGCTATGAATGACTTTGGGTTGTGGTTGACATGAATGAATCTAGGTCGTGAGCTCAGGGCTTTAAATACTATTAACAACTCAGGACTGTGGATGAAATGAGCTTCTCTTGCTTGTAAGCTTAGGGCTCAAGATGGTATGAACAACTCTAGGTTATGGTTGACATGAATGACTCTGGGTCATGAGCTTAGGCCTCTTGATGCTATGAACAACTCAGGGTTGTCAATGACATGAAATACTATGGATCATGAGCTCAGGACTCTAGATACTATTAACAACTCAGAGTTGTGGATGACATGAATGACTTTGGGTCTTGAGCTCAAGGCCCTAGATGCATTGAACAACTCTAGGCTATGGTTGGCATGAAAGACTATGAGTTGTGAGCTCATGGCTCTACATGGTATGAATAACTCAAGGCTATGGATGACATTAGCCACTCTAGGTCTTTAGTTCAAGGCTCTAAATGCTATGAACAACTCAAGGTTGTGGTTGACATGAACGACTCCAAGTCGTGAGCTCCAGGGCTCTAGATTCTATGAACAACTTCGGGCTATGGTTGAGATGAACGACTCAGGGTTGTGAGCTTAAGGCTCTTGATGCTATGAACAACTTTGAGCTATTAATGACATGAAATACTATAGGTCATGAGCTCAGCATTGTAGTTACTATGAATAACTTAGGATAATGGTTGACATGAACAACTCTCGATCGTGAGCTCAAGGCTTTAGTTGCTATGAATAGTTAAGGGTTGTGGATAACATGGGATACTCTTGGTTGTGAGCTTAGGGCTCTAAATGCTATGAATAGTGTTGGGATGTGGATAACATGAATGACTCTATGTTGTGAGCTCTAGGCTTTAGATGCTATGAATAATTCAGAGTTGTGGATGACATGAATGACTCTAGGTCGTGAGCCTAGAGCCCTAGATTCAATGTACTGCTCTAGGTTGTGGTTGGCATGAAAGACTCCAAATTGTGAGCTCTTGCCTCTAGATGCTATGAATAACTCAGAGCTAAGGATGATATTACCCATTATAGGTCTTGAGCTCAGGCCTCTAAATACGATGAACAACTCTAGGTTATGGTTGACATGAACGACTCCAAGTTGTGAGTTCCAAGCATTAGATGCTATTAATAGCTCAGGATTATGGAAGACATGAGGTAATTTAGGTCGTGAGCTCAAGGCTCTAGATTCTATGAACAGATTTGGGCTATGGTTGAGATGAAAGGCTTTGGGTCATGAGCTCAGGGCTCAAGATGCTATGAACACTCAAGGCTATTGATGACATCGATCATTCTAGGTCATGTGCTCAAGGCTATAGATGATATGAACGACTCTAGGTTGTGGCTGACATGAATGACTCTGGGTTGTGGCTGACATCAATGACTCTAAGTTGTGGGCTTAGGGCTCTAGACGCTATTAACAACTCAAGGTTGTGGATGAAATGAACTTCTCTTGACATGAACTACTCCGGGTCATAAGCTCAAGGCTCTTAAAGCTATAAAACACTTAGGGTTGTCGGTGACATGAAATACTATGGCTCATGATCTCAGGGCTCTTGATACTGTAAACAACTCAGAGTTGTGATTGACATGAATCACTATAGGCCGTGAGCTCAAGGGACTGGTTGCTATAAACAATTAAGGGTTATGGATAACGTAGGCTACTCTGAGTGGTGAGCTTAGGGCTCTAAATGCAATGAATAGTGTTGGGTTATGGTTCACATGAACAAATCTATGTCATGATCTCAAGGCTCTAAATGCTATGAACAACTCAAGGCTATTGATGACACGAAGGACTTTAGGTTGTGAGGTAAGGGTCTAGATGCTATGAACAACTCTGGGTTTTGGTTGACATGAATGACTCTAGGACATGTGATGAGGACTCTAGATGCAAAGAATGGATCAGGGATGTGAATAACATCAGTTACTCTAGGTCGCGAGCTCAAGACTCAAAATGTTATGAACAATGCTTGGTTGTGGTTGACATAAGCAACTCCGGGTTATGAGCTTAGGGCTCTAAATGCAATTAAGGCTCTAGATACTATGAACAACTCAGGGTTGTGTTTGACATGAACGACTTTAGGTCCTAAGCTCAAGGCTTTAGATGTTATGAATAGCTCAAGGCTGTGCATAACATGGGCTACTCTAGGTCGTGAGGTCATGGCTCTAGATGCTATGAACAACGTTGGGCTATGGTTGACATGAACAACTTTGTTTCGTGAGTTTAGGGCCCTAGATGCTATGAATAGCTCTAGGAGTTGGTTTTCATGAACGACTCAAAGTTTTCAGATTAGGGCTATATATGCTATTAGATGCTCTAGACAATGGTTGACATGAACGAATCCGGGTCATGAGCTATTGACTTTAGATGTTACGAATAGCTTAAGGTTGTTAATGATATGAAAGACTTTGAATCATGAGCTTAGGGTTGTGGATGACATGAATGACTCAGGATTTTGAGCTAAGGGCTATATATACTATAACATCTTAAGGTTGTGGTTGACATGAATGATTGTAGGTTGTGTGTTCAGAGCTTCAGATGCTATGAACAACTCAACGCTATCAATGGCATGAGCCACTCTGGGTCTTTAACTTAAGGCTCTAGATACTATGAATAACACTAGGTTGTGGTTGATATAAACGACTCTAGGTCGTGACCTCACGACTCTAGATGCTATTAAAAGCTCAAGGCTATGGATGACATGAGCTACTCTAGTTTGTGAGCTCAAGACACCAGATGCTATATACAACTCTTAGCTGTGGCTGACATGAACTACTCTGGGTCGTTGGTTAAGGGCTCTTGATGTTATGAATAACTTAGAGTTGTTGATGACATAAAAGACTATAGGTCATGAACTCAATGCTCTTGGTGCTATGAATAACTTAGGTCTATGGATGACATGAACTACTATAGGTCATGAACTCAAGACTCTAAACGTTATGAACTGCTCAAGCCTATGGATGACATGAGGTCCTCTTGGTCATGAGTTGAGGTCTCTAAATGTTATAAACAGGTCAGGATTATGGATGACATGAATGACTTAGGGTCGTGAACTAAAGGCTATGTATACTATGAACATCTTAGGGTTGTGGTTGACATGAAGGACTTTGGGCCATGAACTTAGAGCTTTAGATGCTATGAATAACTTACGGTTTTCAAAGACAAATTCCACTTTGGGTCATGAGCTCAAGGGTTTAGTTGCTATGAATTGCTCTAGGATGTGGTTGACATGAACGACTCTAGGGGGTGAGCTCACGGTTCTAGGTGCTATGAACAACTCAAGGTTCCTAATGACATGAAAGACTCCATGTTGTGAGCTTAAGGCTCTAGATTTAATTAGCAAATAGGGTTTTAGATGACATGAATGACTCTAGGTCAGGAGCTTAGGGCCTTAGTTGCTATGAACAACATTGGGCTGTGGTTGACATGAACACTCTGTTTCATGAGTTCAGAGCCCTAGATGGTATGAAGGGCTCTAGGCAATGGTTTACATGAACTACTCTAAGTCATCAGGTTAGGGCTCTATATGGTATTAGCAGCTCTGGGCAATGGTTGACATGAATGAGTCCGGGTCTTGAGCTCCGGAATTTTGATTTTATGAATATCTCAGAGTTGTTAATGACATGAAAACTCTAAATCATGAGCTTAGGGTTGTGCATGACATGAAAAACTCTAAATCATGAGCTTAGGGTTGTGCATGACATGAATGACTCGAGGTTTTGAGGTAAGGGCTATAGATACTATAACATCTTAAAGCTATGGTTGACATGAATGACTTTACATCGTGCATTTAGGGTTTTAGATGCTATGAACAACTCAAGGTTGTGAATGACATGAGCCACTCTGGGTCTTCAGTTTAGGGCTCTAGATGCTATGAATAGCACTAGGTTGTGGTTGATATAAATGACTCTAGGTCATGAGCTCACGACTCTGGATGCTATTAAAAGCTCAGAGCTATGGATGAGATGAGCTACTCTTGTTCGTAAGCTCAAGGCACTAGATGCTATCAATAGCTCTTGGTTGTGGCTGACATGAACGACTCCGAGTTGTGAGCTGAGGGCTCTTGATGCTATGAATAGCTCAGGGCTATTGATGACATAAAAGACTACAGGTTGTGAGTTCAGGGATCTTAGTGCAATGAACAACTTAGGGCTATGGATGACATGAGCTACTCTATGTCAAGAACTCAAGGCTCTAAATCCTATGAACTCAGGCCTCTAGATGACATGAGCTCCTTTTAGCGTTAAGTTAAGGTCTCTAAGTTATATGAACATGTCAGGATTGTTGATGACATGAATGACTTGGGGCCATAAACTAAATGCTATATATATACTATGAACATCTCAGGGTTGTGGTTGACATGAACGACTCCAGGTCATGGGCTTAGGGCTTTAGATGGTATGAACAGCTCAGGGTTGTCGATGACATATGCTAGATTGGTCGTGAGCTTAGGGCTTTAGTTGCTATGAATTGCTCTAGGATGTGGTTGACATGAACGACTCTAGGGGGTGAGCTTAGGGTTTTAGATGCTACAAACAACACAAGGTTCCTAATGACATGAAGGACTCCAGGTCGTGAGCTCAGGCCTCCAGATTCTATTAGCAACATAGGGTTGTGGATGACATGAATGACTCTAGGTCAGAAGCTTAGGGCCCTATATGCTATGAACAACATTGGGCTGTGGTTGACATGAAGGACTTTGTTTCGTGAGTTTAGGGACCTAGATGCTATGAACAGCTCCGGGCGGTGGTTTACATGAATGATTCTAAGTCATCACATCAGGGCTCTATATGCTATTAGTAGCTCTAGGCAATGGTTGACATGAATGAGTCTGATTTGTGAGCTCTGGACTTTAGATGTTATGAACAACTTAGGATTGTTAATGACATGAAAGACTCCGAATCATGAGCTTAGGGTTGTGCATGACATGAATGAATCAAGGTTTTGAGTTAACAACTACAGATACTATAACATCTTAAGGTTGTGGTTGACATAAACGACTTTACGTCATTGATTTCGTGCCCAGCTGGTGTATGTCCAGTTGATTGGTGTTCAATCAATTGGTGTACCTTGATTTCGGTCCTCAGACGGGAGTAATCAACAAAATGTATAACCTATTTCACCATGTACTAGGATAGCCTCAGCTAGCATAGCATAGTGGCTTTAGGATCATTCACTGGGATGGGTTTTCAAATTATAACTGATATTAGTTCAAAGCTGAATTGGTGTTTTTTCTTTTCAAGATTAGCTTTAAAGGAAAACATAAAGATGTTTGAAAAGGTTGGTTTTTAAATAAAACCAATAATAAAGTAATGGAAATTACTTACAAAGAAAAGTGTTTCTTGGAGTTTTTAGATCACTAGGCTCAAGTTCCTATTACAAAAAGAGAGTTCCGATCACTTGAATCTTTTCCTCGCATTGGGGATTTAACATATAGTTATTTCCCAAACTGGTGTGGTACAGATGCTTCCCTCCTAAGGATTCAAACACTAATTCCCTGTCACTAAATCATCTTGCAATGGTTCATACCTCTCACCTAGTATTGGCCATTCAAGGTGATTCTTAACCTTGGATTATTCGTCAAAAGCTTGCAAGAGATAACTAATGGATGTCTCCTTAGAGTCCAAAAGCTTACCAAGTGTGGGCTATTCTAGAAAATCCTACCTTTAAACCACCTCCCAAAGGCTCACAAGAGATAAACTAGTGTATCCCAATGGACGGAGACCACTTGCCTTACCAAGTGTTGGCCCAGGTGAGTTCAAGGCATTTTAAGTTAGCTAAAAAAAAAAAAAAAAACCATTAACGAGTCACACTTTCTTTTCATTAAAAGCTGAAACAATAAAACTTCCAATTTTTGCATTCGGCACCTTACCCAGCTTCCTTAAATCCAAGAGACAAAAATCCTAGCCACTTATTCTTTGAGAAAACATCCTCAGAGCTTGTTTGGCTAGTGAGAAAAATATAATCAAAACGAGTAGGTAAGGTAGAGCAAAAGCTCTGTGTATTACTTTTTTCAAAAACTATACAAAAAGTTGGTCTTTGAGAACAAACTCTGAGAGATTTGTAAAAAGAAAATTACGAATGATATATAGGAGGTTATTCACCCTTTCTTCTTACTTCCTAACTAAGGAATCCTATGATTGGTGGATTACAAGGAGAAAGTAGGGATTTAAACAACAAATATCTGAAGAAAAAAATCTAAAAGAGTCGGTTGCAAATATCTGGGAGCAAACAGGTGGATTTCGTAGCTTGCAACATGACCTGTGAAAATTTAGCAAGCTGAAAGTGTCCATTTCGCAAGAAAAGGTTGATTTCGCAACTTGCATTTTGTGATTTCGCAGCTTGCGAAATTGTCTTTCAGCTTGGTGCGATTGTCTTCCAATGCCCATAACTTCTTCATTTTAGCTCTAATTTGTGGACCGTTTAAAGCGTTGGACTCCTAACTTCCCAAGATTTGAAATGACATATAGTATGTATAAAATGGACTCCAAGAAGTGTTCAAAATGTGTCCTACAGTTGCTATCCTCTTGGATTTCTTCATGTTAGATTCCTCTCTCTGGTTTTCCTCCTTGCATTCTTGATTTGCTTTTGGCAAAGGACTACAAAGCTCCAAAGATGTATTCTTCTTGTAAATGAGCTTCCATTTTCTTTGCCATGAATTATACAGAGCTCTCCCTCATCTTAAATTGCTTTGGTGATAAAAAATCTATCAAAAACTCCAAAACTTAACACAATTTGATTAGAAATGATTGCAAGGGTCCTTAACATGCCAATTGAGTTAAAAGGTAATAACTACTACTCAAAAGTGTTTAAAAGAGTTAATTACAAGCTATAAAATAACACTTTTTGAGTAGTAATTAGTCATGCATTCAGGGCTTTAGATTCTATGAAAAGCTCAAGGCTATGAATGACAAGATCCCCTTTGGGTCTTCAACTTAGGGCTCTAGATGATATGAATAGCATTAGGTTGTGGTTGATATAAAGGACTCCAGGTCGTAAGCTCATGACTCTGGATGCTATTGAAAGCTCAGGGGTATGGAGGACATGAGCTAGTGAGCTCAACGCACTAGATGCTAGCAACAATTCTTAGCTATGGCTGACATGAACGAGTTCGGGTCATGAGCTGAGGGCTCTAGATTCTATGAATAAATCAGGGTTGTTGAGCAGGGTTGTTGAGGATATAAAAGACTACAGGTCATGAGCTCAGGGCTCTTGGTGCTATGAACAACTTAGGGCTATGGATGACATGAGCTACTCTAGGTTGAGAACTCAAGGTTCTAAATGCTATGAACAGCTCAGGTGTGTGGATGACATGAGCTCCTCTTGGTCATGAGTTAAGGTCTCTAAAAGCTATGAATAGGTCAGGATTATGGATGAGATGAATGACTTGGGGTCTTGAACTAAAGGCTATATATATTCTACGAACATCTTAGGGTTATGGTTGACATGAATGACTTCGAGTCATGAGCTTAGAGCTTTAGATGCTATGAACAACTCAGGGTTGTCGATAACATGTGCCACTTTGGGTCGTGAGCTTAGGGCTTTAGTTGCTATGAAAGTCTCTAGGATGTGGTTGACATGAACGACTCCAGGGGGTAAGCTCAGGGTTCTAGGTGCTATGAACAACTCAAGGTTCCTGATGACATGAAAGACACTAGGTCGTAAGCTCAAGGCTCTAGATTCTATTAGCAACATAGGGTTTTGGATGACATGAATGACTCTAAGTCGAGAACTTAAGGCCCTATATGATATGAACAACTCTGGGTTGTGGTTGACATTAATGAATCCAAGTATTGATATGAGGGCTTCACATGCTATGAATAGCTTAGGGCTATGAATGACATAAACTACTCTAGGTTATGAGCTCAAGGCTTCAGATGCCATGAAAAGCTTTCAACTGTGGTTGACATAAACAACTCCAGGTCATGAGCACATGACTCTAGATGCTATGAACAACTTAGGATTCTCAATGACATGAAAGTCTTTGGGTTGTGAGCTTAGGGCTCTAGATTCTTTGAACAGGTTAAGGTTGTGGATGACATGACTGACCCTTGGTCATGAGCTCTAGGCCCTAGATGCAGTGAACAACTCTAGGTTATTGTTGACATGAAAGAATCTGAGTCGTGAGATTATGGCTCTAGATGTTATGAACAACTCAGGGCTATCGATGACATGAACCACTCTGGGTCGTGAGCTTAAGGCTTTAGATGCTATGAAAAGCTCTAGGTTGTGGTGACATGAACAACTTTGAACCATGAGCTCACAAATCTAGATGCTATGAACCGCTCAGGGTTTTTATGACATGAAAAACATAGGGTGTTGAGCACAGGGCTCTAGATTCTATGAACAGGGGGTTGTGGATGACATGAACAACTCTCAGTCCTAAGCTCTGGGCTCTATATGCAATGAATAGATTAGGGCTATGGTTGACATGAAATACTCTGAGTCGTGAGCTCATGGCTTTAAATGCTATGAAGAACTCTAAGCTATGGTTGACATGAATGACTCTGGGTCGTGAGCTCAGGGCTCTACATGCTATTAATAACTTAGGGTTGTGTATGACATGAGGTACTCTAGGTTGTGAGCTCAAGGCTCTAAATGCTATGAATAGCTTTGGGTTGTGGTTGACAAAAACGACTTAGGGTTTTGAGCTTAAGGCTCTTGATGCTATGAATAACTCAAAGTTGTCGATGATATGAAATACTACAAGACTGTAGATACTATGAACTACTTAAGGTTGTGGTTGACATGAACTACTTTAAGTAGTGAGCTCAAGGCTTTAGTTGCTATAAACAACTAAGGGATGTGGTTAACATCGACTATTCTAGGTCGTGACCTTAGGGCTCTAGATGCAATGAACGACTTCATGTTGTGAGCTCAAAGCTCTAGATGCTATGAACAAGTTAAGGCTATGGATGACATGAATACCTTTAGGTCATGAGGTAAGGGCTCTAGATTCAATGAATAACTCTGGGCTATGGTTGAGATGAATGACTCTGAGTCGTGAGCTCAGGGCTCTATATGCTAAGAACGACTCAAGGCTCTAAATGCTATGAACAATGTTAGGTTGTGGTTGACATGAACTACTTTGGGTTATGAGCTTAAAGCTCTAAACGATATGAACAACTTAGGGGTTTTTATGACATGAAAGACTCTGAGTGGTGAGCTCAGGCTTTAGATTCTATGAATAGCTCAAGGGTGTTGATGACATGTATGAAACTGGTTTGTGAGCTCAAGGCCTTAGATGCAATGAACAACTCTAGGTTGTGGTTGACATGAAAGACTCTAGGCTGAGAGCTCAAAGCTCTAGATCCTATGACCAACTCAGGGTTGTGGATGACATCAGCCACTTTATGTCTTGAGCTCAAGACTCTAGATGCTATGAATAACTCTATGTTGTGGTTCATATGAACGACTCTGAGTCGTGAGGTTAGGGTTCTATAAACTATTAATAGCTCAAGATTGTCACTAATATGAGATACTCTAGGTTGTGAGCTTAGGGCTCTAGATGATATGAACAACTCTGGGCAGTGGTTGACATGAACGACTTCAACTCGTGAGCTCCGGGCTCATAATTCTTGAAATAAATTAGAGTTGTCAATGACATGGAAGACTATGGGCATGAGCTCAAGGCTCTAGATACTATGAACAACTTAAAGTTGTGTGATTAGTGCCCAACTGGTGTCTTCTAATTCAGTCCTCAAATGGGAGTAATCAACAAAATTTATAACCTATTTCACCATGTACTAGGATAGCCTCAGCTAGCATAGCATAGTGGCTCTAGGATCGTTCACGGGGATGGGTTTTCATTTCACACCTGATATTAGTTTAAAGAATTGGATTGGTGCTTTTTCTTTTCTAAGTTAGCTTTAAAAGAAAACATAATCTTTGATTTGGAAAAGGTCGGTTTTAAACTAACCAAAAATAGTAATTCAGTTTAATTACAAAGAAAAGGGTCTCTTGGATTTTCAGGTCACTAGGTTCAGGCCCCTTATACAAAAATGGAGATTCCGAATATTTCCTTGCATTGGGGATTTAACTTATAGTTATCCTCCCAACCGGTGCGTTACAGTTGCTTCCCATTAATGGTTTCAACGCTAAATCCCTCTCACTGATGCATCTTGCAATGCCTCGTGCCTCTCACCTAGCATTTGTCATTCAAAGTGATCCTTAAACTTGGATTACCCTTCACAAGCTTGCAAGAGATAACTAATGGATGTCTCCTTAGAGTCCAAAAGCTTACCAAGTGTTGGCTATTCTAGAAAATCCTACCTTTAAACCACCTCCCAAAGGCTCGCAAGAGATAAACTAGTGTAACTCAATGGACGGAGTCCACTTGCCTTACCAAGTGTTGGCCTAGGTGATTTTAAGGCATTTTAAGTTAACTAAAAATATAAAAACCATTAATGGGTCACAACT
This sequence comes from Vitis cinerea var. helleri x Vitis riparia, assembly GCA_946000715.1. Taxonomy (NCBI): domain Eukaryota; kingdom Viridiplantae; phylum Streptophyta; class Magnoliopsida; order Vitales; family Vitaceae; genus Vitis; species Vitis cinerea var. helleri x Vitis riparia. Next base: position 15,536,057 of record OX254009.1, on the reverse strand, counting down.
TTCTCTTCATTAAAAATTGAAACAAGGAAAACTCCCACTTTTGTAGTCGGGTCCCTTACCAAGCTCCCTTCTGTCCAAGAGACAAAAAGTCTAGCCACTCATCCTATGAGAAAACATCTTTAGAGGTTGTTTGGCTAGAATGAAAAATACAATCAAAACAAGAAGGTAAGGTAGAGCAACGCTCTGTATATTTCTTACTAAAAACATATACAAGTGATCCCCACTCCAATGTCTTCCCCTCTTCAGAGAGATGAGAGATATGAGAGATAGTGATATTACAATGAGATATCTTATGATATATAAGGAGAGATATTTTCAACCTCTTAATTAGATATCCTAAATATCTTAAAAGATCTTCAACTAATTTCAAAGAGAGAATTGATAATTACACCAAATATCTTAAGGTAAAAAAATCTAAAAGAGTCGGTGTAAAATATCTAACTATTACATTTTCGCATTGGAGAAAGGTGGTGCGAAAAATTTCGCATTAGAGAAAGTCAGTGCGAAAATTTTTGCATTTGGAAAGTGTGCTGTGAAAATTTTCGCATTGGGAAATGTCATTGCGAAAATTTTCGCATCAGGGAATGTCAATGCAAAAATTTTCGCATCAAGAAATGTCAATGCAAAATTCCTCTTTAGCTTTGTGCAGTTGCCTTCAATTGGCCATAACTTCTTTGTTTCAGCCCCAAATTGTATACCGTTTAAAGAGTTGGACTCCTGACTTCTCGAGCTTCGAAATGATATATAGTATGTAGACAATGGACTCTAGGAAGTGCTCCAAATTTTCCTTGAAACTGCTATCCTTTGAATTTTTCATAGCAAGTGAAGATTTTGCAATGCCATGCAAAATTGCTTCATGATGGATTTCTTTCTTTGATCCTCTTCCTTGCATCTCTTGATTAGCTTGGAAGCTCATTCCCAAGGGTTGCACAAAGTTCTCCCTCATTCTTGGCTTGCTTCAATGATAAAAAAGCTACTGAAAACACCAAAACTAGCCAAAATTTGATTAAAAACATTTGCAAGGGTCCTTAACGTGCCAATTGAGTTAAAAGGTATTAATTACTGCTCAAAAGTGTTTAAAAGAGTTTATAACAAGCTATAAAAGAGCACTTTTTGAGTAGTAATCATTGTGGTTCACATGAATGACCCTAGGTCATGAGACTAAGGCACTAGTTGCTATAAACAATTGAGAATTGTGGATAATAAAGGCTACTTTGGGTCGTGAGCTTAGGGCTCTATACGCTATGAACAATGCTAGGTTATGGTTGACATGAATGACTCTGTGTAATGAGATCTAAGCTCTAGATACTATCAATAACTATGGGATATGGATGACATGAAAGACTTTAGGTCATGAGGTTAGGGCTCTAGATGTTATGAATAACTCAGGGGTATCGATGACATGAACCACTCTGGGTCATGAGCTCAAGGCTTTAGAGGCCATGAAAAGCTCTAGGTTGTGGTTGACATGAACGACTTCGAGCCGTGAGCTCATGGCTTTAGATGCTATGAACCGCTTAGGGTTTTTATAACATGAAAAACTTGGGGTGTTGAGCACAAGGCTCTAGATTCTATGAATAAGCCAGGGCTATGGATGACATGAATGGCTATCAGTCCTAAGCTCTAGCCTCTATATGCAATGAATAGCTCAAGACTATGGTTGACATGAAATACTCTGAGTCGTGAGCTCATGGCTCTAAATGCTATGAACAACTCTAGGCTATGGTTGACATGAATGACTCTAGGTCGTGAGCTCAGGACTCTAGATGCTATTAATAACTTAGGGTTGTGTATGACATGAGGTACTCTAGGTTGTGAGCTCAAGGCTATAAATGCTATGAATAGCTTTGGGCTGTGGTTGACAAGAACAACTCTAGGTTTTGAGCTTAAGGCTCCTAATGCTATGAATAACTCAAAGTTGTCGATGACATGAAAGACTACACGTCATGAGCTCAGAATTATAGATAATATGAACTACTTAAGGTTGTGGTTGACATGAACTACTCTAAGTAGTGAGCTCAAGGCTTTAGTTGCTATAAACAAGTAAGGGATGTGGATAACATGGGCTACTCAAGGTCGTGACCTTAGGGCTCTAGATGCAATGAACAACATCATGTCGTGAGCTTAAAGCTCTAGATGCAATGAACGACTTCATGTCATGAGCTCAAAGCTCTAGATTCTATGAACAAGTTAGGGCTATAAATGACATGAACACCTTTAGGTCATGAGGTAAGGGTTCTAGATTCAATGAATAACTCTGGGTTATGGTTAAGATGAACGACTCTAAGGCGTGAGCTCAGGGCTTTATATGCTAAGAATGACTTAGGGCTCTAAATGCTATGAACAATGTTAGGTTGTGGTTGACATGAACGACTTTGGGTTAAGAGCTTAAAGCTCTAGACGATATGAACAACTTAGGGTATTTGATGACATGAAAGACTCCGAGTGGTGAGCTCAAGCTTTAAATTCTACGAATAGCTCAAGGGTGTTGATGACATGTATGAGATTATTTCGTGAGCTCAAGGCCCCAGATGCAATGAACAACTCTAGGTTATGGTTGACATGAAAGACTCTGGGTCGAGATCTCAAAGCTTTAGATCCTATGAATAACTCAGGGTTATGGATGACATCAGCCACTCTATGTCTTGAGCTCAAGACTCTAGATGCTATGAATAACTCTAGGTTGTGGTTGATATGAACGACTCTGAGTCGTGAGGTTAGGGTTCTATATGCTATTAATAGCTCAGGGTTGTCGCTAATATGAGCTACTCTAGGTCGTGAGCTCAGGGCTCTAGATGATATGAACAGCTCTGGGCAGTGGTTGACATGAACAACTTCGACTCGTAAGCTCAAGGCTAATAATTCTTGAAATAAATCAGGACTATCAATGACATGAAAGACTATGGGCATGAGCTCAAGGCTCTAGATACTATGAACAACTTAAAATGGTGGTTCACATGAACGACCCTAGGTTATGAGATTAGGGCACTAGTTGCTATGAACAATTGAGAATTGTGGATAATAAAGGCTACTTTGGGTCGTAAGCTTAGGGCTCTAGATGCTATGAACAATGCTGGGTTATGGTTGACATGAATGACTCTATGTAATTAGCTTCGAGCTTTATATGCTATCAATAACTCAGGGATATGGATGACATGAAAGACTCTAGGTCCTGAGGCTCTAGATGGTATGAACAGATCTGGGTTGTGGTTGACTTGAACGATTCCAGGTCATGAGCTGAGAACTCTAGGTGCAAAGAATGGCTTGAGGATGTGGATAACATGGGCTACTCTAGGTCGTGAGCTTAAGGCTCTAAATGTTATGAACAATGCTAGGTTATGGTTGGCAGGAACAACTCCGGGTTGTGAGCTTAGGACTCTAGATGCTGTTAAGAGCTCAGGGTTGTCGATGACATGAAATACTACAGGTTGTGAGCTTAGGGCTCTACATATTATGAACAACTCAGGGCTATGGTTGACATGAACAACTCCTAGTCGTGAGCTCAAGGCTCTAGATTCTGTGAATAGGTCAAGGCTACGAATAGCATGGGCTACTTTGGGTGATAACCTCAAGGCTCTATATGGTATGAATAACTTTGGGTTGTGGTTGAAATGAATGAGCCTATGTCATGAGCTCAAGGCCTTAGATGTTATGAATAACTTTAGGTTATGGTTGACATGAATAAGTCTATGTCTTGAGCTTAAGGCCTTAGATGCTATGAACAACTCCGGGTCTTCAGGTCAAGGCTTTAGATTTGATGACCAACTTTAGGTTGTGGTTGATATGAATGACTCCAAGTCGTGAGCTTTGGACTTTATATGCTTTGAACAGCTCAGGGCTATTGAAGACATGAAAGACTTTGGGTCATAAGCTTAGGGTTGTGGATAACATGAATGGCTCAGGGTTTTAAGCTAAGGGTTATAAATACTATGAACATCTCAGGGTTATGGTTGACATGAATGACTTTGGGTCATGAGCTTAAGGGTTCAGATTATATGAAAACTCAGGGTTGTCAATGACATGAGCCACTCTTGATCTTAAGCTTAAGGCTCCAGATGCCATGAATAACATTAGGTCGTGGTTGATATGAATGACTCCAGGTCATGAGTTCATGATTCTAGATTCTATTAACACCTCAATGTTGTGGATGACATGAGCTACTCTTGTTCATGAGCCTAGGGCACCATATGCTATCAACAACACTTGGTCGTGCTTGAAATCAATGACTTGGGGTCATGAGCTGAGGGCTCTTAATGCTATGAATAGCTTAGGGCTATCGAGGACATAAAATACTACAGGTTGTGAGCTCAAGGCTCTTGATGCTATGAACAACTTAGGGTTGTGAATGACATGAGCTACTCTAGGTCGTGAGCTTACGACTCTAGATATTATGAACAACTTAGCATTGTGGATGACATGAGCTCCTCTGGCTCATGAGCACAGAGTTCTAAATGCCATGAACATGTTAGGGTTTTGGATGACATGAATGACTTGAGGTTGTGAGATAAGGGCTATAGATATTGTGAACATCTCAGGGTTGTTGTTGACATGAATAACTCTAAGTCATGAGCTCAAGGCTTTAGATGCTACATACAACTTAGGGTGTTGATAACATGTGCCACTATGAGGCATAAACTCTTGGCTCTAGATGCTATGAGTAGCTTAAGGGTATCGATGACATGAAAGACACTAGGTCATGAGCTTAAGGCTCTATATTCTATAAGTAACACAGGGTTGTGGATGACATGGATGACTTTAGGTCATGAGCTCAGGGCCTTAGATGCAATGAAAAATTCTAGGCTATGGTTCACATGAAAGACTCCGGGTCATTAGCTCAGTGCTCTAGATGCTATAAATAGCTCAGGGCTGTCGATGACATAAAAGACTACGGGTTGGGAGCTCAGGGCTCTTGATGTTATGAATGGCTCAGGGTTATGGATGACATGAGCTATTCTAGGTCGTGAGCTCACGACTCTAAGTGCTACGAACAACTTAGGATTTTGGATTATGTGAGCTCCTCTAGGTCATGAGCTTAAGCCTCTATATGCTATAAATAGCTTAGGGTTGTAGTTGACATCAACGACTCCGGGTCATGGGCTTAAGGCTTTAGATGCTATGAATAGCTCAAGGTTGTCAATGATATGAAAGACTCCAAGTTGTGAGCTCAAGGCTCTAGATGCTTTGAACAACTCAAGGTTATGGATGACATGAACAACTATCGATTGTGAGCTCAAGGCTCTAGATGTTATAAATAGCTCTAGGCTGTAGTTCACATGAACGACTTCGATTCTTGAGCTCAGGGCTCTAGATGCTATGAATAGCTTCAGGTTGGGGTTGACATGAGTGACTCCGGGTGGTGAGCTCAAGGCTTTAGATGCTATTAGTAACTCAAGGCTTTGAATGACATGAACTACTCTAGTTTGTGAGCTCAAGGCACTAGATGCTATGAATAGCTCTAGGGTGTGGTTGACATGAACAACTCCAAGTTGTGAGGTCAGGGATCTTAATGCTATGAACACCTGAAGGTTGTGGATGACATGAGCTACTCTGAGTCATGAGCTCAAGGCTCTAGATGTTATGAACAAATTTTGGTTGTGGTTGACATAAACGACTTTGGGTTGTGAGCTCAAGGCCTTAGATGCTATGAATAGGTTATTCTTGTCGATGATGTGAAAGTCTCTCGGTCGTGAGCTTAGGGCTCTAGATGCGATGAACATATCAAGGTTGTGGATGACATGAACGATTCTCATAAGCTCAAGCCTGTAAATGTTATAAACCGCTCAAGTCTATGGATGAGATGAACAACACCAGGTTATGAGCTCAATGCTTTAGATACTATGAACAATTCAGGGTTGTGGTTGACATGAAAGACTCTAGGTCGTGAGTTGAAGCCTCTAAATTTTATGAACAACTCAGGGCTCTGGATGACATGGACGACATCGGATCGCGAGCTTAGGGATCTAGATACTATGAACAGCTCAACGTTGTGGTTAACATAAACAACTCCGAGTCGTAAGCTTAAGGCTCTAGATGCTATCAACCTCTTAGAGGTGTGGATTGGATGAGCTACTCTAGGTCATGAGCTTTAGGCTCTAAATGCCATGAAAAACTCAGTGCTCTAGATTCTATGAACACCTCAGGGTTGTGGATGACATACGCTACCCTAGGTTATTTGCTCGGGTGTCTGGATGCTATGAATAACCTAGAGTTCTGAATGATATAAATGACTCATGATCCCATAAGCTTAGGGCTCTAGATTTTATGAACAACTAAGAGTTGTGGATGATAAGAACAACTCGACATCTCGTGAGCTCGGGCCTTTAGATGGTATGAATCCCTTAGGAGGTTGATGATATTCATGATTTTACGTCATGAGCTCAAGCCTATATATGCTTGATTCGTTCCCAATTGGTGTCTCAGCTGATTCATGTCTAGCTGGTGCTCTTTGATTGAGGGAGTAATCAACAAAATTTATAACCTATATGACCATGCATTAGGATAGCTTTAGCTAATATAGCATAGCGGCTCTAGGATCGTTCTCTGGGAAGGGTTTTCAACTCACAACTGATACTAATTCAAAGTTAAATTGGTGCTTTTTCATTTCAAGGTTAGCTTAAGAAATAAAACACAAACTTTGGTTAAATGAGGTTTTGTTTCAAGCTAACTAAAAAGAAAGTAATGGAAATTACTTATGAAGAAAAACATTCCTTGGAGGTTTGGGTTCACAGGGGAGGTTTCTTATGCAAAAACAGAGCTCCAGTCATTTGGCTCATTTCCTCGCATTAGAGAATTAACATATAGTCAATTCTCTAACCGGTGTTGTACAGATGTATCCTTTAAATGGATTTCAGCTCTAATTCCCTCTCATTGATGCAACTTGCAATGGCTCGTGCCTCTCACCTAGCATTTGCCATGCAAGGTGATCTTTAACTTTGGACTTCCCTTCTCAAGCTCGCAAGAGATAACTAATGCATGTCTCCTTAGAGTCCAAAAGCTTACCAAGTGGTGGCAATTCTAGAAAATCCTTCCTTCAAGTCACTTCCCAAAATCTCGTAAGAGGTAAACTAGTGAATCTCCATGGACAGAGATCACTTGCCTTACCAAGTGTTGGCTCAAGTGAATTGAAGGTGTTTTAAGTTAACTAAAAACATAGAAATCATTAAAGGATCACACTTTCTCTTCATTAATGGCTGAAACCACAAAGCTATAAATTCTTGCACTTGGAACCTTTCCCGGCAACCTTAGCTCCAAAGAACTAAAAGCCTAGCCACTCATTCTCTGAGGAAACTTCCTCAGAGCTTGTTTGGCTAGCAAGAAAAAGAATGAGAAAACAAAAATATATAGGAAAAACAGAGCAAGTGCTCTGTAAAATATATTTCTTGCAAAATTGTACAAAGGATGCGTCTGAGAACAAGCTCCCGACTCACCTTACATGATATATATGATTGATCCTGTGTAAAGGAAATTACAAACTATATATAAGGGGTTATTCACCCTTTGTTCTTACTTAAAGACTAAGGAATCCTATGATAGGTGGGTTACAAGGAGAGTTTGGGGATTTAGACAACAAATATCTAAAGCAAAATATCTCAAAAAGTCGGTCGAAAATATCGTGAAGCTTCAAGAGAACACCGCGGCACTGTGCAAAATGGCTGCGAAACTCTCCGGGTAAGCGCTATCAGAGGATCCAGACATGTCTAATCGGGAAAGTTGAAACGCCCTTCTCTCCCATCCGGCCCCAAGTGCTGGATGTGAAATATTCGATCAGAGGATCCGGACATGTCTGGTCGGACAGAATTCCAGGAGTGAGATATCCGTGCGTCGCAAGGGGGACCATTTGCATGTACAAGGTGTAGGGACCCCCCCCCCCCTTGATGACACGGAGTGCGCATTGCTATCCGGCACAAATCCATCTGGATTCCCTCAGGGGACACACGCCTCATTCCTATCCGACGCAACTCCATTCGGACTCCCTCAGGGAGAAGCACATGGCACTCGCGATCATCACACCCCGGACGATAGCATATCCTATCCGGATATGTTGTCCGGATCATTGACTAAGGTGAGCAAGCCTTGCTACATCATTTCGACAGCCTGCCATAGCCCATGTTCCGCCGCTCTCCGATGGTGTGTCCGGACGCCCTGTCCAGACATCTTCTGCAGGGAAGACTGAAGGATCCTATACTCCTTGCATTCCGGATTTGCTTATGGAAAAGGACTTTAAAGCTTCGGTTCATCATGTTTCTGAGCTTTCCATTGCTCTGCCATGGATTCCAAAGAACTCTCCTCAATCTCGGATTGCTTTGGTGATAAAAAAGCTATCAAAACACCAAAACTTAACACAATTTGATTAGAATTGATTGCAAGGGTCCTTAATATGTTAATTGGGTTAAAAGGTGATAACTACTACTCAACAGTGTTTAAAAGAGTTAATTACAAGCTATGAAATAACACTTTTTAAGTAGTAATCAATGCTATGAACAACTCAAGGTTGTGGATGACATGAACAACTTCGGGAAGGAAGCTTAGGCCTTTAGATACTTTAAACACCTCAGGGTTATGGTTGACATGAAAGACTTCGGGTTGTGAGTTCAAGGCTCTAAAAGCTATGAATAGCTCAAAATTGTACATGATATGAGTGACTTAGGATCCCATGAGCTCAAGCCTCTAGATGCTATAAACCATCTAGGATATATATAATATGAATGATTCTACATTATAAGCTCAAGCCACTAGTGCTATGAACAACTTAGGGTCGTGGATGACATGAACGACTTTAGGTCAGGAACTCTGGGCTCTCGAAAACCATATCAATGACTTCAAGTCATAAGCTTAGGGCTCTAGATTATATGAACTGCTCAAGAGTGTGGATGTGATTAGCTACTCCGGGTTGTGAGCTTAGGGATTTGGATGCTATGAACTGCTTAGAGCTTTGAATGCTATAAAAAGCTTAGGGTTGTGGATGACATGAATGAGTTCGAGAACTGAGCTCAGGGCTCTAAATGCTATGAACAACTCTAGGTTGTGGTTGGCATGAATGACTCCGGTTCATGAGCTTAGGGCTCTAAATGCTGTGAAAAACTCAAGGCTCTGGATGACATCAAGAACATCGAGTCATGAACTCAGGCCTCTAGATACTATGAACATCTCAAGGTTGTGGCTAACATGAAAGACTCCTCTTCGTGATTTGAGCATTCTATAAGCTATGAACAACTTAAATTTGTAGATGATATAAATGACTTAGGATCCCATGAGCTTAAGCCTCTAAATGCAATGAACCGTTCTAGGATTGGATGATATGAATGATTCTACATCATGAGTTCAAGCCTTTAGATGCTATGAATAGGTCAAGGCTGTGGATGATATGAATGACTCCAGGTCATGAGCTTAAGGCTCCAAAAAATCACATGAACGACTCCAGGACGTAAGGTCAAGGCTCTAGATGCTATGAACAACTTAGGGGTGGGGGTGAGATGACATACTATAAGTCATGAGTGATTGCGTGCCCAGCTGGTGTACCTTGATTTTTGGTCCTCAGATAGGAGTAATCAACAAAATTTATAATCTATATCACCATGCACTAGGATAGCCTTAGCTAATATAGCATAGTGGCTCTAGGATCGTTCACTGGGAAGGGTTTTCAACTTACACCTGATACCAATTCAAAGTTGAATTGGTGCTTTTTCATTTCAAGGTTAGCTTCAAAAGAAAACATAAACTTTGGTTGAAAAATGATTGATTTTAAGCTAACTAAAAAGAAAGTAATGGGAATTACTTATGAAGAAAAGCGTTTCTTAGAGTTTTAGGATCACTGGGGTCAGGTTCCTCATGCAAAAACAGAGTTCCGGTCACTTGAAACTTTTCCTCGCTTTAGAGACTTAACATATAGTTAATTCTCTAACCGATGTGGTACAGATGCTTCCCTTTAATATATTTCAACACTAATTCCCTCTCACTGATGCATCTCGCAATGGCTCGTGCCTCTCACCTAGCATTTTCCATTCAAGGTGATCATTAACCTTGGACTTCCCTTCTCAAGCTCGCAAGAGATAACTAATGGATGTCTCCTTAGAGTCCAAAAGCTTACCAAGTGTTGGCAATTCTAGAAAATCCTACCTTCAAGTCACCTCCCAAAGGCTCACAAGAGGTAAACTAGTGCATCTCAATGGACGGAGATCACTTGCCTTACCAAGTGTTGGCCCAGGTGAATTAAAGGCATTTTAAGTTAACTAAAAATATATAAATCATTAACGGGTCACACTTTCTCTTCATTAACAGCTGAAATAACAAAACTACCAATTCTTGCATTCGAGACCTTACCCGGTTACCTTAGCTCCAAGAGACAAAAAGTCTAGCCACTCATTCTCTGAGGAAACATCCTCAGAGATTGTTTGGCTAGTAAGAAAAATATAATCAAAATGAGTAGGTAAGGCAGAGCAAAGCTTTGTATTTTACTTCCTTCAAAACTATACAAAAAGTTTTTCTGAGAACAAGCTTCCGAGATATATCTCTAATGAAAATTACAAACAATATATATGAGGTTATTCACCCTTTGTTCTTACTTAATAACTAAGGAATCCTATAATTGGTGGATTGCAAGGAGAGAATGGGGATTTAGACATCAAATATCTGAAGCAAAAAATCTAAAAATGTCGGTCGCAAATATCTGGTAGCACTCAGGAGGATTTCACAGGCGTGCAAGATGGCCGTGAAATTTTGCAAACTGAAGGTCACCATTTCGCAGCCAAAGGCTGATTTCGCAGCCATCTTCTTGTGATTTCGCAGCCTACGAAATTGGCCTTCAGCTTGTGTGATTGGCTTCCAATGGCTATAACTTCTTCATTTCAGCTCTGAATCATGCACCGTTTGAAGCGTTGGATTGCTGACTTCCCAAGCTTTGAAATGACATATAGTATGAATAAATTGAGCTCCATTAAGTGCTCCAAAAGTGTCCAACAGTTTCTGTCCTCTTGAATTCTTCATGTTAGATTTCTCTCTTTGCTTTCCCTCCTTGCATTCATGATTTGCTTATGGCAAAGGACTATAAAGCTTCAAAGCTTAGGTTCTTCATGTTAATGAGCTTCCAATTGCTTTGCCATGGATTCCATAGAACTCTCCTCAATCTTGGATTGCTTTGGTGATCAAATTACTATCAAAAACACCAAAACTTACACAATTTGATTAGAAACGATTGCGAAGGTCCTTAATATGCTAATTGAGTTAAAAGGTAATAACTGCTGATTAAAAATGTTTAAAAGAGTTAATTACAAGGTACAAAATAACACTTTTTGAGTAGTAATCAATGAGCTTAGGGCTCTCGATGTTATGAACAACTCGAGGCTTTGGATGGTATTAACAACTTAGGGCTTTAGATGACATGAGCTACTCCGGGTCAGGAGCTCAAGGCTCTGGATGCTATGAACAACCTAGAGTTGTGAATGATATGAAAGACTCGAGATCCAGTGAGCTCAAGCTTCTAGATGCTATGAACAACTCAAGGATTTGGTTGACATGAACAACTACGGATAATGAGCATAAGGCTCTAGATGCTCTAAAACACTCAGAGTTGTAGATGATAAGAATGATTGAGTATCCCATAAGCTCAGTCCTTTAGATGCTATGAATCACTCAGAGTAGTGGATGATATTAACAATTCTGCAGCATGAGCTCAAGCCTCTAGATGATATGAAGAGCTCAAGGTTGTGGATGACATGAACGACTCCGAGTCGTGAGCTCAAGGCTCTAGATGCTATGAATAGCTTTAGGTTATGGTTGACATGAATGACTCTAGGTCGTGAGCCCATAACTTTAAATGCTATGAACAACTCAAGGTTGTGGATGACATCTACGACTCTAGGTCATGAGCTTAGGCCACTGGACATGAAAGACATTGGGTAGTGAGCTCAAGCCTCTAGATGCTATGCACAACTTATGGCTATTAAATACACGAAAGAGTCTAGGTCGTGAGCTCGGGGTTTTAGATGCTATGAGCAACTCTAGGCTATAGTTGACATGAATGACTACTGGTCATGAGCTTATGGCTTCAGATGCTACGAACAACTCAGAGCTACTGTTGACATGAACAACTCTAGGTCGTCAGCTAAGGGCTTTAGATGTTATGAACAACTTAAAGCTATGTATAACATGAACGACTCTAACTCATGAGCTCATACCTCTACATACTATGAATAGATCAAGGCTGATGTTGACTTGAAAGACTCCAGGTCATGAGCTTAAGCCTCTAGATGCTATGAGTAGCTCAGAGATGTGGCTGACATGAATGACTCTTGGTTGTGAGCTCAAGGCTCTAGATCCTATGAATAATTAAGGGTTTTAGATGACATGAATGACTCTGGGTCATAAGCTCAAGCCTCTAAATACAATGAACAACTCAGGGTTGTGGTTTACCAGGAAAACTCTAGCCCATGATCTTAATGATTACTACTCAAAAAGTGCTATTTGATAGCTTGTAATTAACTCTTTTAAACACTTTTGAGTAGTAGTTATCACCTTTTAACCCAATTAACATATTAAGGACCTTTGCAATCATTTCTAATCAAATTGTGTAAGTTTTGGTGTTTTTGTTAGTAATTTGATCACCAAAGCAATCCGAGATTGAGGAGAGTTCTTTGGAATCCATGGCAAAGCAATGGAAAGCTTAGAAACATGAAGAACCATATCTTTGAAGCTTTAAAGTCCTTTGCCATAAGCAAATCCGGAATGCAAGGAGGGGAAGCAAAGAGAAATCTACCATGAAGCATACCTGAGGACAGTCACTGTCAGTCACTATTGGAGCACTTTCTGGAGCTCATTTTATTCATACTATATGTCTTTCAAAGCTCCGAAAGTTAGCAATCCAATTCTTCAAACGATGCACAATTCGGAGTTGAAATGAAGGAGTTATAGCCATTGGAAGCCAATCACTCCAAGCTGAAGGCAAATTTCGCAGGGCTGTGAAATCAGCCTTTGGCTACGAAATGGTGTCCTCTATGCTGCGAAATTTTGCAGCCCTCTTGCATGGCTGTGAAATTCTCCTGAAGCTTCCCGATATTTGTGATCGACATTTTTTGAGATATTTTGCTTTAGATATTTGACGTCTAAATCCCCAAATTCTCCTTGTAATCCACCTATCATAGGATTCCTTAGTCTTTAAGCAAGAACAAAGGGTAAATAACCCCATATTTAATGCTTGTAAGTTTCCATCAAAGAGAGGACGAAAAAAAGCTTGTACACAGACAACTTTGTATAGTTTTTTAAGGAAGTAAAATTCAAAGCCTTTGCTCTGCCTTACCTACTCGTTTTGATTGTATATATTTATTTAATTTTTCTTACTAGCCAAACAAGCTTTGAGGATGTTTCCTTAGAGAATGAGTGGCCAGGGTTTTAATTTCTTGGAGCTAAGGTTGCCGGGAAAGGTTCCAATTGCAAGAATTGGTAGTTTTGTTGTTTCAGCCATTAATGAAGAGAAAGTGTGACCCTTTAATGATTTCTATCTTTTTAGTTAACTTAAAACACCTTCAATTCACCTGAGCCAACACTTGGTAAGGCAAGTGATCTCCGTTCATGGAGATGTACTAGTTTACCTCTTGCAAGCTTTTGGGAGGTGACTTGAAGGTAGGATTTTCTAGAATTGTCAACACTTGGTAAGCTTTTGGTCTCCAAAGAGACATCCATTAGTTATCTCTTGCGAGCTTAAGAAGGGAAGTCCAAGGTTAATGATCACCTTGAATGGAAAATGCTAGGTGAGAGGCACGAGCCATTGCAAGTTGCATCAGTGAGAGGGAATTAGTGCTGAAATCCATTAAAGGGAAGCATCTGTACAACACCGGTTAGAAAATTGACTATATGTTAATTCTCTAATGCGAGGAAATGAACCAAGTGACCGGAGCTCTGTTTTTGCATAAGGAACCTCCCCTGTGAACCTAAACCTCCAAGGAATGTTTTTCTTCATAAGTAACTTCCATTACTTTCTTTTTAGTTAGCTTAAAACAAAACCTTTTTCAACCAAAGTTTATGTTTTTTCTTAAGCTAACCTTGAAATGAAAAAACACCAATTTAACTTTGAATTGGTATCAGTTGTGAGTTGAAAACCCTTCCCAGTGAACGATCTTAGAGCCACTATATTATATTAGCTAAAGCTATCCTAATGCATGGTGATATAGGTTATAAATTTTGTTGATTACTCCCTCAATCAAGGAACACCAACTGGACATGAATCAACTGAGACACCAATTGGGAACGAATCAAATGGCGCCGTTGCCAGGGACGGTGCCAACTTCAAAGTGATATTATTTCAGCGTACTTATGGTTTTCATCACAAGTTTGGTGAATTATCTTTCATTTTACTAACTCTTTTAGTTGTTTCTTTTACTTATTCATATTCTAACGTAACTTTTAATTTAGTTTTAGTTAATCTAAGTCTTTTTGGTAGTCTTGCTTCTTCCTCTATTTTTGTTTTTTTTTTTCTCTTTGTTACAGTTGATACTAGTTGTGTATGCCAAATTGGATACGAGATAGTGGAAGAAGGCTTGTTAAATGTGAAACACCTCATAACAAGGAGTTGGAATTGAGCTTGAATATCATGGAAACTACACCTGAAGATCAGCATAGTCACCATGGTCATCAGGACAATCCCAATGAACTTAGATCAATGAGGGACTGCATGTATCCACCTCGTATGAGTGCAACATCATGTATAGTGCCCCCTACAGAGTAGCTAGTGATCAGACCCCATATTGTTCCACTTCTACCAACTTTCCATGGAATGGAAAGTGAGAATCCCTATGCACATATCAAGGAATTTGAAGATGTTTGTAATACATTCCGAGAGGGAGGAGCTTTAATCGACTTGATGAGGCTTAAGATATTTCCTTTTACTTTAAAGGATAAGGCCAAGATTTGGCTTAATTCTTTAAGGCCAAGGAGTATCCGTACTTGGACTGATTTACAAGTTGAATTCCTCAAGAAGTTTTTTCCTACTCACAGAACAAATGGCTTGAAAAGGCAAATTTCAAACTTCTCAGCTAAAGAGAATGAGAAATTCTATGAGTGTTGGGAAAGATACATGGAAGCTATTAATGCTTGTCCTCACCATGGTTTTGATTCATGGCTGTTGGTGAGTTATTTCTATGATGGGATGTCTTCCTCAATGAAGCAACTCCTCGAAACAATGTGTGGAGGGGATTTCATGAGTAAGAATCCTGAGGAAGCTATGGATTTCTTGAGTTATGTAGCTGAAGTCTCAAGGGGATGGGATGAACCGAACAAAGGAGAAGTGGGAAAAATGAAGTCTCAACCAAATGCTTTTCATGCTAAGGTTGGGATGTACACCTTGAATGAAGATGTTGATATGAAAGCAAAATTTGCAGCTATGACAAGAAGATTAGAGGAGCTAGAACTGAAAAAGATGCATGAAGTGCAAGCTGTTACTGAAACACCAGTGCAAGTAAAGCCATGTTCTATTTGTCAATCTTATGAACACTTGGTGGAGGAGTGCCCTACAATTCCAGTTGCTAGAGAAATGTTTGGAGATCAAGCAAATGTCATTGGACAATTCAAGCCCAATAGCAATGCTTCATATGGCAATACTTACAACTCAAGTTGGAGTAATCATCCAAATTTTTCATGGAAGCCAAGAGCACCTCAGTACCAATAGCCGGCTCAACCATCTCAACAAGCTTCAAGTCTTGAACAAGCAATAGTGAGTCTCAGCAAGGTTGTGGAAGATTTTGTTGGAGACCAAAAATCCATCAATGCTCAACTCAGTCAAAGAATTGACAGTGTAGAGAATACATTGAATAAAAGGATGGATGGGATGCAAAATGACTTATCTCAGAAGATAGATAATCTCCAATACTCAATCTCAAGGCTCACTAATTTGAACACAGTGCAAGAGAATGGTAGATTTCCTTCTCAACCTCACCAAAACCCCAAGGGTATCCATGAAGTGGAAACTCATGAGGGAGAGTCTTCACAGGTGAGAGATGTTAAAGCCTTGATCACTCTAAGGAGTGGTAAAAAGGTTGAGTCGCCAACACCTAAGCCACATGTTGAAGAGAAAGAAGAAGAAGAGACAAAGAAGAGGGTGGAAATCAAAGGAAAGAAGAAATATATCAGTGAAGGGAAAGAGGACCATGATTCAACAGTGAATGCAAATCCGGAGAAAGAGCTTATTAAGGAAGAACTGATGAAGAAACACACATCTCCACCTTTTCCTCAAGATTTGCATGGAAAAAAGGAGATAAAAAATGCATCAGAAATCCTTGAAGTATTGAGGCAAGTGAAGGTCAATATTCCATTGCTGGATATGATTAAGCAAGTTTCAACATATGCAAAATTCCTAAAGGACTTGTGTACTATCAAAAGAGGGTTGAATGTGAATAAGAAAGCCTTCTTGACTGAGCAAGTAAGTGCCATCATACAATGCAAGTCTCCTTTGAAGTACAAAGATCTAGGATGTCCTGCCATTTCAGTCATGATTGGAGGAAAGGTAGTGGAAAAAGCTTTGTTAGACTTGGGAGCAAGTGTGAATTTGCTACCATACTTTATCTATAAGCAATTGGGACTTGGTGAATTGAAGCCAACATCAATCACTCTATCTTTAGCTGATAGATCAGTGAAAATTCCAAGGGGGATAATTGAAGATGTCTTAGTTCAAGTTGATAATTTCTACTATCCAGTAGATTTTGTTGTTCTTGATTGATGCGACTCATGGTAGCTTAGCTTTAAAGGCGTATCAACAAAATTTATACCTTAGATACTATTACTAAAGTAGCTAAGCTACTATAGCATAGTGGTTCTAGGATCGTTCACTGGGAAGGGTTTTCGCAAACACAAGTGATATTCAAATTAGGAAAATAGGTGATTTTCTTATGGATGTTAGCTTTAAAAGAAAATGTAAATGGTTTAGAAAGATTTAAACTAATTTAAGCTAACATTAAAGACTAAAATGAAATGGTGTAAAAACAAGTTTCTCAAAGATAGGATAGCTATGCTCCGGCTCTTTATGCAAATTGGAAATCTCAGGATAGGCTCCTCGCGTTGGGGTTGCAACTATGGTGATGCTTGCTTCCCGAACCGGTATGGATTTAGCAAATCAAGTTTTAATCCTTTAAAATGGCAAAACAGATGGTAGTGAATTTCATCAATGGTTATTCACCGTAGACTTCCTTTGAATGGCTCGTAAGAGATAACTAATGGTCTAAAGCCAAAAGCTTACCAAATATTGGCAACTCAAAGTCATTCCAAGTGATAAACTCACCTTTCAATGGCCATTGAAATTGGTTCTAATGGATTAATGCAAAACTTGGAATTGAAAACCTCACCTTCCAATAGCTCGTAGGAGATAACTAATGGATAGAAATCCAAAAGCTTATCAAGTATTGGCCGTTGGAAGTTGTCCAATGGAAATAAAAACTAAACTTTGTATTAATGAACCATTAATGAAAAACGACTACCTTACCTTCCGGGTGCAAGAAATTTCCATGGGAATGCATCCAAGCCATCACATAACATCCATACTTTGAGAAACTTAAAAGGTTAGCCTCTCATCCTTGGAGATTTCATCCACCAAGGATGTTTGGCTACTAAGAAAATAAGAAAGAGAAAAGAAAAGAAGAAACAGAGCAAGGCTCTGTGGTATATTTCAATATATATGGGTATATTACATATATTTCTCCATATGTTTCAACGGATGCAAAGGAGTATAAATAGAGAAGCTTTTCCATCCTTCCTAGCTAAGAAATCTTATGATTGGTGGATTACAAGGAGAAGAATGGAAATTTATACAAAAATATCCAAAATAAAAGATCTCGTGTGGAGTCGGCAAAACAGGGGAGGGGGTGTGCAAATTTCGCACACCTCAAGAGGGATTTCGCACAGGTGTGCGAATTTCGCACACCCTTCAGAAGGTATGCGAAATTTTCGCATACCTGGAGCAGTTCTCTTCCGAAAGTCATAACTTCCTCGTTTCAGCTCCAAATCGTGCACGGTTTGAAGCGTTGGATTCTTGACTTCTTAAGCTTCGAAACGGTATATAGAATGTAGAAAATGGACTTCGGAAAGTGCTCCAAAAGTGCCAAAGAAGACTGCAGCTGCTGTCCTCAGATTTCCTCCTTGCTTCTCTTTGCTTCTCTTTTGCTTTTCTTTGCTTCTCTTTGCTTTTCTTTGCTTTTCTTTGCTTTTCTTTTTTGGTTGGCTTGTCTAAGTAGCTCCTCCATCATTTGGCATGCTTGAATTGATTCATAAGCTGATATAAACATATAAACTTGCCACAAAATGGTTAAAACCAATTACTAAGGACCTTAATGAATTAATTGGGTTAAATGAATATGATTACTACACAAAGGTGCTTAAAACCATTATAATTAGGTCTACAAAATAGCACTTTTTGGTAGTAATCATTGATACTAATCCTTTTGTTAAGGAATCTAATTATGTTCCTATCATCCTTGGAAGGCCATTTCTTGCCACTTCAAATGCAATCATAAATTGTAGGAATGGACTTATGCAACTCACTTTTGGCAACATGACACTTGAGCTTAATATCTTTTATATGTCTAAGAAGCTAATTACTCCGGAAGAAGAAGATGGTCCAAAAGAGGTATGCATTATTGACACTCTAGTGGAGGAGCATTGTAATCAGAATATGCAAGACAAGTTGAATGAAAAATCTTGAGGATCTTGAAGAAAGGTTGTCTAAACCTACTGATGTGCTTGTTACTCTATAAGGTTGGAGGAGAAAAGAAGAGATTCTACCTTTTTTCAATAAAGAGGAGGCACAAGAAGATGCCGAGGGAGAGATCCTAAAGCTCAATTTGAAACCTCTACCCATGGAGTTGAAATATACGTACCTGGAAGAAAATAGTCAATGCCCTGTTGTTATATCTTCATCTCTTACTATTCATCAGGAGATTTCTCTACTTAAAGTTCTTAAGAGATGTAAGAAAGCAATAGGATGGAAAATATCTGACTTGAAAGGAATCAGTCCTTTGGTTTATACACATCACATATATGTGGAGGAAGAAGCTAAACCAATTCGTCAACCTCAAAGAAGATTGAATCCTCATTTACAAGAAGTGGTGCGAGCTGAGGTGCTGAAGTTAGTTCAAGCAGGTATTATTTATCCCATATCTGACAGCCCTTGGGTGAGTCCTACTCAAGTGGTACCAAAGAAGTCAGGGATTACTATGGTTCAGAATGAAAAAGGAGAAGAAATTGATACACGCCTCACTTCAGGTTAGAGAGTGTGTATTGACTATAGGAAATTGAATGTTGTGACAAGGAAAGATCATTTTCCACTCCCGTTTATTGATCAAGTGTTAGAGAGGGTCTCTGGTCATCCTATCTATTATTTCTTGGACGGGTACTCAGGGTATTTCCAAATTGAAATTGATGTAGAAGATCAGGAGAAGACTGCATTCACATGTCCATTTGGAACATACGCCTACAGAAGAATGCCTTTTGGTTTATGCAATGCACCTGCAACATTCCAAAGATGTATGCTTAGTATCTTCAGTGATATGCTGGAGCGAATTATGGAGGTTTTCATGGATGATATCACCATATATGGAGGTACATTTGAAGAATGCTTAAGCGATTCTTAACAGATACATTGAGAAAGACTTGGTGCTTAACTGGGAGAAATGCCACTTTATGATACATCAAGGAATTGTCCTTGGCCATATCATCTCCAAGAAAGGCATTGAAGTTGATAAAGCAAAGGTGGAACTTATTGTCAAATTGCCATCCCCAACCACTGTAAAAGGAGTAAGGCAATTCCTTGGCCATGCAGGGTTCTACAGGAGATTTATACAAGACTTCTCTAAGCTTTCAAAGCCTCTTTGTGAACTTTTAGCTAAGGATGCTAAGTTTATATTGGATGAAAGATGTCAAAAGAGTTTTGATCAATTGAAGTCATTTTTGACAATAGCTCCAATAGTGAGGGCTCTTAACTGGCAACTACCCTTTGAAGTAATGTATGATGCTAGTGACTTTGCTATAGAAGTTGTACTTGGCCAAAGAGAAGATGGGAAGCCCTATGTGATCTACTATGCAAGCAAAACATTGAATGAAGCTCAAAGGAACTACACAACTATAGAGAAAGAATTGTTAGTTGTGGTGTTTACCTTAGACAAGTTTCGTGCTTATTTGGTAGGGTCTTTCATCATTGTTTTTACTGACCATTCAGCCTTGAAGTATTTATTGACAAAGGAAGATGCAAAAGCAAGGTTGATTAGATGGCTTCTTTTGTTACAAGAGTTCGATCTCCAAATCATAGACAAGAAAAGAGTGGAGAATGTGGTAGCTGACCACCTTTCAAGGTTAGCTATAGCACACAATTCCCATGTCTTACCTATTAATGATGACTTTCCTGAGGAATCACTCATGTTGCTAAAGAAAGCTCCTTGGTATGCTCATATTGCTAACTATTTGGTTACTGGTGAAGTTCCAAGTGAGTGGAAAGCACAAGACAGGAAGCACTTCTTTGCAAAGATTCATACTTATTATTGGGAAGAGCCCTTTCTTTTCAAGTATTGTGTAGATCAGATCATAAGGAAGTGTGTCCCTGAAGAAGAGCAACAAGGGATCCTCAACCATTGCCATGAGAATGCATGTGGAGGCCACTTTGCCTCTCAGAAAATGGCCATGAAGGTGTTGCAATCAGGGTTTACTTGGCCATCACTTTTCAAAGATTCCCACATCATGTGTAGGAGTTGTGATAGATGCCAAAGACTCGGGAAGCTTACAAAAAGAAATCAAATGCCCATGAACCCCATCCTTGTAGTTGATCTTTTTGATGTTTGGGGTATTGACTTCATGAGACCTTTCTCAATGTCTTTTGGTAACTCTTATATATTGGTGGGAGTGGACTATGTTTCTAAATGGGTTGAGGCAATCCCCTGTAAACACAATGATCACAGGGTGGTTCTCAAATTTCTTAAGGAGAACATCTTCTTAAGATTTGGGGTGCCCAAGGCCATAATCAGTGATGGAGGTACTCATTTTTGCAACAAACCTTTTGAAACCCTATTAGCCAAGTATGGAGTGAAGCATAAGGTAGCTACACCTTATCACCCTCAAACTTCCGGGCAAGTGGAGCTAGCAAACAGGGAAATCAAGAACATATTGATGAAAGTGGTGATTACAAGTAGAAAAGATTGGTCTATTAAGCTTCATGATTCATTATGGGCATATAAAACATCTTATAAGACTATTCTTGGCATGTCTCCCTATCGTTTAGTCTATGGCAAAGCATGTCATCTCCCTGTGGAAGTTGAATATAAGGCTTGGTGGGTAATCAAGAGGTTGAACATGGACTTGATCAGAGCTGGGGCAAAGAGGTGCTTAGACCTTAATGAGATGGAGGAATTAAGAAATGATGCTTACATCAATTCCAAAGTTGCAAAACAGAGGATGAAGAGGTGGCATGATCAACTAATCTCCAACAAAGAATTCCGGAAAGGGCAAAGAGTCTTACTCTACGACTCAAGGCTCCATATCTTTCCTAGGAAGCTCAAGTCAAGGTGGATAGGTCCTTTCATTATTCACTAAGTGCATCTCAATGGAGTGGTGGAATTACTAAATTCCAATGGCACAGACATCTTTAAGGCTAATGGTCATCGTCTCAAGCCATTCATTGAGCCATTCAAGCAAGAAAATGAGGAAATCAACCTCCTTGAGCCACAAAAAGCCTGATCAGAGAAGGGTTAGATGGACTTGGTTTCACCAAAGTCCATATTTTTGTTTAAATATGTTAATTTATAAGCTTTGTAAATTGTATTGATTTTAATTTTGGTCTTAAATTGTGTTAATTGTATGTAACTTAATCTTTTTGAATGATTAAAATCATGAGGAATTGCAAGGAAATTGAAAGAAGGAAGATAGGAATCGAAAAGAGCTCAAAAACAAGGAAAAAGCTTGGGCTGCGAAATTTCGCAACCTAAAGTGAGCCGCTGTGAAACTCCCCTCTCGCTGCGAAAAAATTTCGCAGCCCTAAGGAGCTGCTGCGAAAATCCCTCTCCTCGTTGTGAAAATCAATTTCCGCTGCGAAACCATTTCGCAGCCGCCTAGTGCCCTCTGCGAAAATTTTCACAGCTGCGAAGAGCCATTTCGCAGCCAAGTACACCCGTTTCAAAGCTGCGAAATGGGTGCGAACTTTCTACGCCTTGAGATCCACCGTTTCGCAGCCGAGGCACCATTTCGAAGGGTGTTTACAGCTGCGAAACCACCCTTTGGCACACGAGTGCCATTTCGCAGCGCCGTACACCCGTTTCGCAGCTGCGAAATGGGCTGTGAAATCGATGCCAAAATTCCCCTCGCTGCGAAAATGCCTAGCCGCTGTGAAATTCACGCCTCCTAGCTGCGAAAAGGAACATTGACCGTTGGTGTCCCTTTTAAACGGTATAAATTCCATTTTTCCTATTTTAAACTGTCATTTGAACTTCAAAAAGGAGCCAAGCCAGAGCACCCTCCCATCTATCTCCTCCACCTGAGCAAGCCGCGCGCATCTCCGACCATTTTTGCTGACACCGCCATGGCCAGAACACGAGGAGCAAAGTCTTCGCTTCACTCCATACTTGGCTAATAGGGTTTCAAAAGGTTTTTTTGCAAAAATGAGTACCTCCATCACTTATTATGGCCTTGGGCACCCCAAATCTTGAGAAGATGTTCTCCTTAAGAAATTTGAGAACCACCTTGTGATCATTGTGTTTACAGGGGATTGCCTTAACCCATTTAGAAACATAGTCCACCCCCACCAAAATATAAGAGTTACCAAAAGACATTGGGAAAGGTCCCATGAAGTCAATACCCCAAACATCAAAGAGATCTACTATTAGGATGGGGTTCATGGGCATTTGATTTCTTTTTGTTAGCTTCCCGAGCCTTTGGCATCTATCACAACTCCTACACATGATGTGGGCATCTTTAAAAAGTGATGGCCAAGTAAACCCTGATTGCAACACCTTCATGGCTATTTTCTGAGAGGCAAAGTGGCCTACACATGCATTCTCATGGCAATGGTTGAGCATTCCTTGTTGCTCTACTTTAGGGACACACTTCCTTATTATCTGATCCGCACAATACTTGAAAAGAAAAGGCTCTTCCCAATAATAAGCATGAATCTTTGCAAAGAAGTGCTTCTTATCTTATGCTTTCCACTCACTTGGAACTTCACTAGTAACCAAATAGTTAGCAATATAAGCATACCAAGGAGTTTTCTCTAGCAACATGAGTGATTCCTCAGGAAAGTCATCATTAATAGGTAAGACATGGGAATTGTGTGCTATAGCCAACCTTGAAAGGTGGTCAGCTACCACATTCTCCACTCCTTTCTTTTCTCTGATTTGGAGATCGAACTCTTGTAATAAAAGAATCCATCTAATCAACCTTGCTTTTGCATCTTGCTTTGTTAATAAATACTTCAAGGCTGAATGGTCAGTGAAAACAATGATGAAAGACCCTACCAAATAAGCACGAAACTTGTCTAAGGCAAACACCACAGCTAACAATTCTTTCTCTGTAGTTGTGTATTCCTTTGAGCTTTGTTCAATGTCTTGCTTGCATAGTAGATCATATAGGGCTTCCCATCTTCTCTTTGGCCAAGTACAGCTCCTATAACAAAGTCACTGGCATCACACATTACTTCAAAGGGTAGTTGCCAGTTGGGGGCCCTCACTATTGGAACGGTTGTCAAAAATTGCTTTAATTGATCAAAACTCTTTTGACATCTTTCATCCCATATAAACTTAGCATCCTTAGCTAAAAATTCACAAAGAGGCTTTGATAGCTTAGAGAAGT
This sequence comes from Vitis cinerea var. helleri x Vitis riparia, assembly GCA_946000715.1. Lineage (NCBI taxonomy): Eukaryota > Viridiplantae > Streptophyta > Magnoliopsida > Vitales > Vitaceae > Vitis > Vitis cinerea var. helleri x Vitis riparia. The sequence goes on along the minus strand of OX254009.1, from coordinate 15,512,258 downwards.
CTTTTATAAATCTCCTGTAGAACCCTGCATAGCCAAGGAATTGCCTTACTCCTTTTACAGTTGTTGGGGATGGCAATTTGACAATAAGTTCCACCTTTGCTTTATCAACTTCAATGCCTTTCTCGGAGATGATATGGCCGAGGACAATTCCTTGATGTACCATAAAGTGGCATTTCTCCTAGTTGAGCACCAAGTCTTTTTCGATGCATCTGTTAAGAACTGCTTCCAAATTGACTAAGCATTCTTCAATTATACCTCCATATATGGTGATATCATCCATGAAAACCTCCATAATTCGCTCCACCATATCACTGAAGATACTAAGCATACATCTTTGGAATGTTGCAGGTGCATTGCATAAACCACAAGGTATTCTTCTGTAGGCGTATGTTCCAAATGGACATGTAAAAGTGGTCTTCTCCTGATCTTCAACATCAATTTCAATTTGGAAATACCTTGAGTACCCGTCTAAGAAACAATAGAAATGATGGCCAGAGACTCTGTCCAGCACTTGATCAATAAACGGGAGTGGAAAATGATCTTTCCTTGTCACGACATTCAATTTCCTATAGTCAATACACACCCTCCAACCTGAAGTGAGGCATGTAGCAATTTCTTCTCCTTTTTCATTTTGAACCACAGTAATCCCTGACTTCTTTTGTGCCGCTTGAGTAGGACTCACCCAAGGGCTGTCAGATATGGGATAAATAATACCCGCTTGAAGTAACTTCAGCACCTCAGCTTGCACCACCTCTTGCAAATGAGGATTCAATCTTCTTTGAGGTTGACGAATTGGTTTAGCTTCTTCCTCCATATATATGTGATGTGTACAAACCAAAGGATTGATTCCTTTCAAGTCAGATATTTGCCATCCTATTGCTTTCTTACACCTCTTGAGAACTTCAAGTAGTAAGAGATGAAGATATAACAACAGGGCATTGGTTATTTTCTTCCAGGTACGTGTATTTTAACTCCATGGGCAGAGGTTTCAAATTGAGCTTTGGGATCTCTTCCTTAGCAGCTTCTTGTGTCTCCTCTTTATTGAATAAAGGTAGAATCTCTTCTTTCCTCGTCCAACCTTGTAGAGTAGCAAGCACATCAGTGGGTTCAGACAACCTTTCTTCAAGATCCTCAAGACTTTCATTCAACTTGTCTTGCATATTCTGATTACAATGCTCCTCCACTAGAGTGTCAATAATGCATTCCTCTTTTGGACCTTCTTCTTCTTCCAGAGTGATTAGCTTTTTGGACATATAAAAGATATTAAGCTCAAGTGTCATGTTGCCAAAAGTGAGTTGCATAAGTCCATTCCTATAATTGATGATTGCATTTGAGGTAGCAAGAAATGGCCTTCCAAGGATGATTGGAACATAATTAGCTTTCTTAACAAAGGGGTCAGTATCAAGAACAACAAAATCTACTGGATAGTAGAAATTATCAACTTGAACTAAGACATCTTCAATTATCCCCCTTGGAATTTTCACTGATCTATCAGCTAAAGACAGAGTGATTGATGTTGGCTTCAATTCACCAAGTCCCAATTGCTTATAGACAAAGTATGGTAGCAAATTCACACTTGCTCCCAAGTCTAACAAAGCTTTTTCCACTACCTTTCCTCCAATCATGACTGAAATGGTAGGTCATCCCGGATCTTTGTACTTCAAAGGAGACTTGCATTGTATGATGGCACTTACTTGCTCAATCAAGAAGGCTTTCTTATTCACATTCAACCCTCTTTTGATAGTACACAGGTCCTTTAGGAATTTTGCATATGTTGGAACTTGCTTAATCATATCCAGGAATGGAATATTGACTTTCACTTGTCTCAATACTTCAAGGATTTCTGATGCTTTTTTTATCCCCTTTTTCCATGCAAAGCTTGAGGAAAAGGTGGAGATGTGTGTTTCTTCATCATTTCTTCCTTAATAAGCTCTTTCTCCGGATTTGCATTCACTGTTGAATCATGGTCCTCTTTCCCTTTACTGATATCTTTCTTCTTTCCTTTCATTTCCTCCCTCTTCTTTGTCTTTTTTTCTTCCTTCTCTTCAACATGTGCTTGGGTGTTGGTGACTCAACCTTTTTACCACTCCTTAGAGTGATCAAGGCTTTGACATCTCTCACCTGTGAAGATTCTCCCTTATGAGTTTCTACTTCATGGATACCCTTGGGGTTTTGGTGAGGTTGAGAAGGAAATCTACCCTTCTCTTGCACTGTGTTCAAGTTAGTGAGCCTTGAGATTGAGTATTAGAGGTTATCTATCTTCTAAGATAAGTCATTTTGCATCCCATCCATCCTTTTATTCAAAGTATTCTCTACACTGTCAATTCTTTGACTGAGTTGAGCATTGATGGATTTTTAGTCTCCAACAAAGTCTCCCACAACCTTGCTGAGATTCACTATTTCTTGTTCAAGACTTGAAGCTTGTTGAGATGGTTGAGACGGCTGTTGGTACTGAGGTGCTCTTGGCTTCCATGAAAAATTTGGATGATTCCTCCAACTTGAGTTGTAAGTGTTTCCATATGAAGCATTGCTATTGGGCTTGAATTATCCAACGACATTTGCTTGATCTCCAAACATTTCTATAGCAACTAGAATTGTAGGGCACTCCTCCACCAAGTGTTCATAAGATTGACAAATAGAACATGGCTTTATTTGCACTGGTGTTTCAGTAACAGCTTGCACTTCATGCATCTTTTTTAGTTCTAGCTCCTCCAATCTTCTTATCATAGCTGCAAATTTTGCTTTCATATCAACTTCTTCATTCAAGGTGTACATCCCAACCTTAGCATGAAAAGCATTTGGTTGAGACTTAATTTTTCCCACTTCTCCCTTGTTCGGTTCATCCCATCCTGATTCATGCCTAATTGGTGTCTCAGCTGATTCGTGTCCAGTTGATGCTCCTTGATTGAGGGAATAATCAACAAAATTTATAACCTATTACACCATGAACTAGGGTAGCAAATAAAAAGCTACTATAGCATAGTGGCTCTAGGATCGTTCACTGGGAAGGGTTTCCAAACTAAAAATGATACCAATTCAAAGTGAATTGATGCTGTTTCATTTCAAGGTTAGCTTTAAAAGAAAACAAAAAGATGTTTGAATGAAAGAGGTTTAGACTTAGACTAACGGCACAGCAAGTAATGGAAATTACTTATGAGAAAAACATTCCTTGGAGATTTAGGTTCACAGGGGAGGTTCCTCATGCAAAAACATAGCTCCGGTCAGTTGGTTCATTTCCTTGCATTAGAGAATTAACATAAAGTCGATTCTCTAACAGGTGCTGCACAAATGCATCCCTTAATTGGATTTCAGCTCTAAATCTCTCTCACTGATGCAACTTGCAATGGTTCGAGCCTCTCACTTAGCCTTTACCATTCAAGGTGATCTTTAACCTTGGACTTCCTTTCAAAAGCTCGCAAGAGATAACTAATGGATGTCTCCTTAGAGTCCAAAAGCTTACCAAGTGTTGGCAATTCTAGAAAATCCTACCTTGAAGTCACCTCCCAGAGGCTCGTAAGGGGTAAACTAGTGCATCTCCATGGATAGAGATCACTTGCCTTACCAAGTGTTGGCCCAGGTGACTCTAAGGCATTTTAAGTTAACTAAAAATATAGAAACCATTCACGGGACACACTTTCTCTTCATTCATAGCTGAAACCACAAAGCTACTAACTTTTGCACTTGGAACCTTTCCTGGCAACCTTATCTCCGATGAACTAAAGGTTTAGTTACTCATTCTCTGGGGAAAGCTCCTCAGAGAGTGCATAACTTAGTAAATGAAAAATACAATCAAAGTGAGAAGGTAAGGCAGAGCTCAAGCTCTGTATTTTACTTTCTTTCAAACTTTTACAAAAGGTTCATCACCCTCAGAACAGGCTCCTCGGGCTCTATTTATGAAAATTACATTAATAGCTTTTACATGGATGTTTAGCCTTTTTCCTAACTTAAAAGCTAAGGAATCCTATAATTGGTGGGATACAAGGAGAATTTGGGGATTTAGACAACAAAAATCTGAATAAAAATATCTCCAAATGTCGGTTACAAATATCGGGAAGCACTAAGGACCATTTCGCAGGTGAAAATGAGGTCTGCGAAATTTCGCAGACACACAAAAAGGGCTGCGAAATCACTTCGCAGCAAATGGCTGATTCCGCAGCGCTGCAAAGTTGGCTTTCATCTTGTGGTGTTTGGCTTCCATCGCGTCGTGAAACTTTAGGAGAAATTCCATAGCACTGTGCAAAAAGGCTGCGAAATCATTCTGCAACAAAAGGGTGATTTCGCAGCACTTTGCAAAATTCTTCCTTCAGCCTGGAGTGATTGGCTTCCAATGGCTGTAACTCCTTCATTTCAACTCCGAATTGTACACTGTTTAAAGCATTGGATTTTTGACTTCCTAAGATTTAAAATGACATATAGCATACATAAATTGGACTTCGGGAAGTGCTCCAAAAGTGGCTGACATGACTGTCATCAAGAATGCTTCATGGCTGGTTTCTCTTTGCTTCCCCTCCTTGCATTCCGGATTTGCTTATGGCAAAGGACTTCAAAGCTTTGGTTCTTCATGCTTCTGCTCTTTCCATTGCTTTGCCAAGGATTCCAAATAACTCTCCTCAATCTTGGATTGCTTTGGTGATCAAATTACTAACAAAAAAACCAAAACTTACACAATTTGATTAGAATTGATTGCAAGGGGCCTTAACATGTTAATTGGGTTAAAAGGCACTAACTACTACTCAAAAGTGTTTAAAAGGATTAATTACAAGCTATCAAATAGCACTTTTTTTAGTAGTAATCACTCCCCTCAACTGACATATTGCTAGTCCCTTAGCAATGAAGGAGAGAAAAATAAAATAAAAGTACCATAATTTACAACATCATGCTGAGTACTTCAAAAAAAATGCTTAAGTGGCATGACTGATCAAACTCTCACATGGAACATTAAAGAAATCAAACTCAAACTTCAATAGAAGCTAACAAAAACTTTGCTAAATATCATTGATCAAGGGAATGCATTATGCAAATTGAAGTTTTAAAATCATTTTCACTTCCAAAGAACCAAACTTTATTCTTCCACAAAAATCTAAGTGTAAGATGATAGACTCCGAATATAGTATGCTAAACTAATCTCTCCCCCCAACCTATCTCTTTTCAACACTTAGCAAACTGACCAAATTCAATATGCAGAGAACACACTTTTTTTTTTTTTTAGAAGGTACAAGGCTTAAGGGGCATCCTTTTCTGAATTGTCCATGTAACGGGGGTCCATCGATGACTCCTAACCAATTAAGGTTTAGGGCATCAAGCTTTAAGGATCTTTCAACCACTAACTCCTCGGATTTCACCCCGGACTTTTTCATATACCCATGCGCCTACCATATGCTAACTCCACCTATCCACCCTTGTAACGGGCATTGAGGCCAGTGACTCCCAACCAATGAAGGCTTAGGGCACCAGGTTTCAAAGGTTTTCACCATATACCCCTCAGACCTTGCTCGGGTTTTAAGGCAAGCAAACATTTTGCTTTCTTTCTCTCTCTTTTTTTTCAAAGGCTCATTGGCCTTTCATAAGGTGTCTCAATATTATTAAAATGAGGTCAAAGATACCAAGTCCCAAAATTTTCTAAGTCAAGGGGGAAATAGTTTTTCATCTTATAGTCGGAACCTATTATGCACAGTGTGTGGATAGCTTAAAGTGGAAGGACTAAACTTGAATTCAATAGAAGTTTCAACAATTGAACCACTTTAGCAAGCATAATCCAAACTCTAAGTTAAGTGAAAAGCAAAAGTTCAGTTTGTCCTCTTTTAATTTGAAAATTTTTCCTCAAAATCCATGGAGATTAGAATAATAAAAAAAAACTACAACTAATTTACTAGGCACAGATGAATTATCAAAATAACTTAGCATACTTCCTTTAACTTAGCATACTTCCTTCCTCATTTCTCTCTCCCCCCCAACCGAGCTGAGCATTGTCCTCAATGTGATATGGGTGATTGAAATTATAGGGAGGAAGTGGTGCCTCCTGAGTGATATCAATTTCGAATACTGATTGGAGAAACCACATGTTTCAAAAAGAATAAAAGGTGTGAGCAAAGGAAATAAGAATAAATTAATGCTAAGAGTTAACAAAAAACTAGATTTGTATTACTTTAATCATTTGAGTACAATTGGCAAGAAAGTAATACAAGCAATTCAAGTAATCCCCAAATGTGATATCAAAATGAGGGGATTTCATATGAGACTAACGAAAATGAAATACATAAAAGCAATATATAATAGATATATATATATATGATCAGATAGGAGGATGATACTGAAGCTGATGGCTTAGGCAGAAGGCTCTGCTTCTTCATTAGTTGACTCATGAGGGGCCTGAGGCTTTGTGGACTAAGAGTGTGGCACTGCAGTGGTGGGAGTGAGATGCTCAGCAACTGCTGGGAGACCGAGGTGATGCTGGAGCTGCCTCAAGATGGCAGTGTGCTGAGCCTGGGTGGTCAACATCTGCTCCTGGCGAGCTCGCATAGTTGCCATCTCCTGAGCAAGGCTGCTCTGAGAGGCTATCAAGGTCTGCAATGCTTGGCATAAATCCCTATACTCAGAAATAGGGATGGCCATCCTTGGCTCAGCTGAAGTGGAGGGCTGTGATGAAGCTGGAGTAACTGGAGGGGCTCTGGCTATGGAGGGAGAAGCAATGGGTATACCCTCAAGTATAAGACGTGGAGATGCTCTTCTGGCAGCTGGAATCTGAGCTGGCTGTGGAAGCTCTGGCTGCTCCATTCTATACGCTGTCATATTGCTCCATTTGTCGAAAGTAAACACCTCTCGACATATCCGCTTGCGCTCCAGCTGAGGCTCTGATGGGTACCCCAGATGCTCAAGAATCTGACATAGCAGCCGCGGGAAGAGAAGTGGAATGGCATCAGCTCTTGGCAACTTCTTCTTATGCACCTTCTCTTCAAAGTAGAGAAGGGCAGCCATGATTAAGTGGTGAGGGCCAAAAAAGTATCCCTCAGACATTCTGAACAAAGCCTCCAAAAGAACTCCTCTCCTCTGGGTCCAATGCTGGAGTGGATAAATATTATGACGCAAGAGTGCATCAATGAGAAACATCCTTGGAGGAAGTTCCCCCCTCAACAGATGTGGATTTGTAGAGGCTCCTCTGGACAAGATATGCACCATCTCCAGCTGAGAAGGACTAGCCCATGCTCTGTAATCATCAAAATGGCTTGGCTCGTATGGTATATGCAGGTAGGATCTCTGACCTGCTGAGTGGTCATGGACTGATAAAAATCCATGGCTACTCTGGGATAGAAGAAGTCTCGTGGGGTCTGTAGCTCCCCCATGCGATATCTGCGCAGCAATTGGAATGACCCTTCAAGCTCCGACCGCAATTGGAAGGCAGCTGTGTCAAAGCACAGCTCGGAGTGAAATGGCCGAGCTCGGCAATCCAAATTGCCTTCAATTGGTGGTTGAGTGAGCATTGGACACCTGAGTATCACTTCAGGAGCTGTTTCAGATTGAATTTGGGGCTCAGAAGGTGGCGGTTGGCTTGCTTGAGGCTTCGCTGGCGGTGTTGGAGATGGCACCAGAGAGGGCTCTGGAGAGGGAACAGGGGACTGCCCTGTCAAGTTGATGGGCTCTGAGCTTTCGACTCTAGCTCTTTTTTGCAGGGGACGGCCCCCTGACCTGGTAAGATAACGCCTCGCCGGTGGTTGCTGTACTGCGGGCTTGGCCGGACGTTTCTGTGGTACGAGCTTGGCCGGAGGCGAAACGGCTTCTGGCCTTGGAGGCTCAAAAGTAGAAGCTTGAATAGGCGCCTTGCGCAGCGTTCGCTTTTGGGCAGAAGGAGAGGAAGATTTGGCTCCTTTGGTTCGTGCCATTTCGATTTGATGAAATTTGGCCGAAAATGACGACCGGAAGGGATGACCGGAGGTGCGCGCGACATCGGGCTTTGGAGAGGAGGCGAACGGACGGTTGCTGTGACTTTTCCCCTTTCTAAAATGCTTTCGCAGCTCAAATGATCGGTATTTATAAAAAATAACGGAATATTAAAGGTCATCTTGGGTTTCGCAGAAGAAGGCCGATTCCGCAACAAAAATTGGGGTTTCGCAAGAGAAAACCACTTTCGCAGCTCACTTCGCAGCTGCGAAATTGGTGTCACTGTACCGCGGAATGGCACTCGTGTGCCAAAAATCGGTTTCGCAGCTGCGAAACACCCTGCGGAATGGAGTTATTGCTGCGAAATTAGGGTTTTTTATGCCTTAGATCTTCGCAGCCACTTTCGCAGCTGCGAAATGGGGGCTCCTGTGCTGCGAAGTGGCACTCGTGTGCCAAAATCACCTTCGCAGCTGCGAAAATTTTCGCAGAGGATTCAAATGTGTTGTGAATTGATTTCGCAACAAATGGCCGTTTTCGCAGAGAATTCCTCTTTGGCTGCGAGATCTCACAGAGCTCTTTTTCTCCTCTGTTTTCACTTTATTTTTGCTCTGTTTTCGCTCCGATTTCTTCCCGATTTCTTCCTTTGCATTTTCTCCCACCTGAGATCATTCAAAAAGATGAAATTACATAAAAACACACAATTTAAAATCAAAAATTAAGATCAAAAGTAGAGATAAAACTTTAAAATTTACAAAATTTACAAAAATTTTGGACTTTGGTGAAACCAAGTCCATTAAACCCTTCTTTGCTTAAGCTTTTTGAGGCTCAAGGAGGTTGATTTCCTCCTTTCCTGGTTTGAACGGCTCCATAAACGGCTTGAGACGATATCCATTGACTTTAAAGGTGTCCTTGCCATTGGAATTCAATAATTCCACTACCCCATTGATATGTACTTGATGAATAATGAAAGGACCTATCCATCTTGACTTGAGCTTTCCAGGGAAGATATGGAGTCTTGTGTCATAGAGTAGAACTCTTTGTCCTTTCTGAAATTCCTTGTTGGAAATTAGTTGATCATGCCACTTCTTCATCCTCTGTTTTGCAACTTTGGAATTGATGTAAGCATCATTTCTCAATTCCTCCATCTCATTAAGGTCTAAGCACCTCTTTGCCCCGGCCCTGATCAAGTCCATATTCAACTTTTTGATTGCCCACCAAGCTTTGTATTCAACTTCCACAGGGAGATGACACGCTTTGCCATAGACAAGACGATAGGGGGATATGCCAAGAATAGTCTTATAAGCTGTTCTATACGCCCATAATGAATCATGAAGCTTAATAGACCAATCTTTTCTACTTGAACTCACCACTTTCATCAATATGTTCTTTATCTCCCTGTTTGCTAGCTCAACTTGCCCGGAAGTCTGTGGATGATAAGGTGTAGCTACCTTATGCTTCACTCCATACTTGGCTAATAAACTTTCAAAAGGCTTGTTGCAAAAATGAGAACCTCCATCACTGATTATAGCTTTGGGCACCCCAAATCTTGAAAAAATGTTCTCTTTCAGAAACTTGAGAACCACTCTATGATCATTTTGTTTACAGGGGATTGCCTCAACCCATTTAGAAACGTAATCCACCCCCACCAAGATGTAAGAATTACCAAAAGACATTGGAAAAGGTCTCATAAAGTCAATGCCCCATACATCAAATAGCTCAACTATTAGTATGGGGTTCATGGGCATTTGATTTCTTTTTGTCAGCTTGCCAAGCCTTTAGCATCTATCACAACTTCTACACATGATGTGGGCATCTTTAAAAAGAGATGGCCAAGTAAACCCTGATTGCAACACCTTCATAGTTGTTTTCTGAGAGGCAAAGTGGCCTCCACATGCATTTTCATGACAATGGGTTAGAATTCCTTGTTGCTCTTCTTCGGGCACACACTTCCTTATGATCTGATCTGCACAATATTTAAAAAGGAAAGGCTCTTCCCAATAATAAGCATGGATTTTTTGCAAAGAAGTGTTTCCTGTCCTGTGCATTCCACTCACTTGGAATTTCACCAGTAACTAAATAATTAGTAATATGAGCATACCAAGGAGTTTTTACTAGCAACATAAGTGATTCCTCAGGAAAGTCATCATTAATAGGCAAGGCATGAGAATTATGTGCTATAGCTAACCTTGAGAGGTGGTCAGCTACCACATTCTCCACTCCTTTCTTATCTCTGATTTGAAGATCGAATTCTTGTAACAAAAGAATCCATCTTATCAACCTTGCTTTTGCATCTTGCTTTGTCAATAAATACTTCAAGGCTGAATGGTCAGTGAAAACAATGATGAAAGACCCTACCAAATAAGCACGAAATTTGTCCAAGGCAAATACCACAGCTAACAATTCTTTCTCTGTAGTTGTGTAGTTCCTTTGAGCTTCGTTCAATGTTTTGCTTGCATAGTAGATCACATAGGGCTTCCCATCTTCTCTTTGACCAAGCACAGCTCCTATAGCAAAGTCACTGGCATCACACATTAGTTCAAAAGGTAGTTGCCAGTTAGGGGCCCTCACTATGGGAGTTGTTGTTAAAAATTTCTTCAGTTCGTCAAAGCTATTTTGACATCTTTCATCCCATATAAACTTAGCATCCTTAGCTAACAGCTCACAAAGAGGTTTTGAAAGCTTTGAAAAATCTTTGATGAACCTCCTATAGAAGTCTGCATGGCCAAGGAACTGCCTTATTCCTTTTACAGTTGTTGGGGATGGTAGTTTGACAATAAGCTCCACCTTTGCTTTATCAATTTCAATGCCCTTTTCGGAGATGATATGACCAAGGACAATTCCTTGACGTACCATAAAATGGCATTTCTCCCAATTGAGCACCAAGTCTTTTTTAATGCATCTGTGAAGAACCGCTTCCAAATTGACTAAGCATTCCTCAAATGTACCTCCATATACGGTGATGTCATCCATGAAAACCTCCATAATTCGCTCCACCATATCACTGAAGATACTCAACATACACCTTTGGAATGTTGCAGGTGCATTACATAAACCAAAAGGCATTCTTTTGTAAGCATATGTTCCAAATGGACATGTAAAAGTGGTCTTTTCCTGATCTTCCACAGCAATTTCAATTTGAAAATACCCTGAATACCCATCCAAAAAACAATAGAACGGATGACCAGAGACTCTCTCCAACACTTGATCGATAAATGGCAATGGAAAATGATCTTTCCTGGTTACTGCATTCAATTTTCTATAATCAATACACACCCTCCACCCTGAAGTGAGACGCGTAGTGATTTCTTCTCCTTCTTCATTCTGAACCACAGTAATCCCTGACTTCTTTGGTACCACTTGAGTAGGACTCACCCAAGAGCTATCAGATATAGGGTAAATAATACCTGCTTGAAGTAATTTCAGCACCTCAGCTCGCACAACCTCTTGTAAATGAGGATTCAATCTTCTTTGGAGTTGTCGAATTGGTTTAGCTTCCTCCTCCATATATATATGATGCGTGCAAACTAAAGGACTAATGCCTTTCAAATCAGATATTTGCCATCCTATTGCTTTTTTACACCTCTTGAGAACTTCCAGTAAACACTTCTCTTGATGACTGGTCAGAAATGAAGATATTACAACAGGACATTGATTATTTTCTTCAAGGTATGTGTATTTCAGCTCCACGGGTAGAGGCTTCAAATTGAGTTTTGGGATCTCTTTTTCAGCATCTGCTCCTTCTTCTTTATTGAACAAAGGTAGAATCTCTTCTATCCTCCTCCAACTTTGTAGAGTAGCAAGCTCATTAGGGGGTTCAGACAAACCTTCCTCACAATCCGCAAAACTTTCATTCAGCTTGTCTTGCACATTCTGATTACAGTGCTCCTCTACTAGAGTGTCAATAATACACACCTCTTCTGGACCCTCTTCTTCTTCCGGAGTGATTTGCTTTTTAGACATATAAAAAATGTTGAGATCAAGTGTCATGTTGCCAAAAGTGAGTTGCATGAGCCCATTCCTACAGTTGATGATTTCATTTGAGGTAGCAAGGAATGGCCTTCCAAGGATGATAGGAACTAAATTAGCTTCCTTTACAGTATGATCCATATCAAGAACAATAAAATCCACCAGATAGTAGAAATTATCAATTTGAACCAAGACATCCTCAATTACTCCTCTGGGAATTTTTACTGATCTATCTGCTAGAGATAGAGTGATTGCTGTTGGCTTCAACTCACCAAGTCCCAATTGCTTATAGACAGTATATGGAAGCAAATTAACACTTGCTCCCGAGTCCAATAAAGCTTTCTCCACTACCTTTCCTCCAATCATGACTGAAATGGTAGGACTTCCCGGATCTTTGTACTTCAAAGGAGATTTACATTGTAAGATTGCACTTACTTGCTCAATCAAGAAGGCTTTCTTATTTACAGTCAACCCTTTTTTATAGTACACAAGTCCTTTAGGAATTTTGCATATGTTGGAACTTGTTTAATCATATCCAACAGTGGGATATTGACTTTAACTTGTCTCAATACTTCAAGAATTTCAGCTGCATTTCTAATCCCCTTTTTCCCATGCAATGCTTGAGGAAAAGGTGGAGAAGTTGATTTCTTCAGCATTTCTTCCTTCAGAAGTTTCTTCTCTGGATTTGCATTCATTGTTGACTCATAGTCCTCTTTCTTTTCACTGATCTCTCTCTTTTTATCTTCCATTTCTTTCCCTTTCATTGTCTCTTCTTCTTTCTCAACAGGTGGCTTAAGTAGCGGCTGCTCAATTTTTTTACCACTCCTTAGAGTGATCAAGGCTTTGACATCTTTCATCTGTGACGATTCTCCCTCATGGCTTTCCACTTCATGGACACCCTTGGGGTTTTGGTGGGGTTGAGAAGGAAATCTTCCCTTTTCTTGCACTGTATTCAAATTTGTAAGCCTTGATATTGAGTATTGGAGATTATCTATCTTTTGGGTTATATCATTTTGCATTCATCCATCCTTTTGTTTAGAGTACTCTCTACTCTATCAATTCTTTGATTAAGTTGAGCATTGATGGTTTTTTGTTCTCCAACAAAATCTCCCACTACCTTGCTAAGATTCAAAATTGCTTGTTCAAGACTTGAAGATTGCTGAGATGGTTGATCTGGCTGTTGGTACTGAGGTGCTCTAGGCTTCCATGAAAAATTTGGATGATTCCTCCAACTTGAGTTGTAAGTATTTCCATAGGGCACATTGTTATTGGGCTTGAATTGTCCAAGAACATTTGCTTGATCTCCAAATCTTTCCTTTTCAGCTGAAATTGTAGGGCATTCCTCCACCAAGTGTTCATAGGATTGACAATTAGGACAAAGCTTCACTTGCACTGGTGCTTCAGCAACAGCTTGCACTTCATGCATCTTTTTCAGTTCCAGCTCCTCCAATCTTCTTGTCACAGCTGCAAACTTTGCTTTCGTATCATCCTCTTCCTTCAAGGTATACATCCCAGCCTTAGAATTGAAAGCACTAAGTTGAGACTTCATCTTTCCCACTTCTCCTTTGATCGGTTCATCCCATCCCCTTGAAACTTTAGCCACACAATTCAAGAAATCCATAGCTTCCTCTGGATTTTTGCTCATGAAATCTCCTCCACACATTGTTTCTAGGAGTTGCTTCATAGAGGACGACATCCCATCATAAAAATAGCTCACCAATAGCCAAGTATCAAAACCATGGTGAGGACAAGCATTTATAGCTTCCATATATCTTTCCCAACACTCATAGAATTTCTCATTCTCTTTAGCTGAGAAGTTTGAAATTTGCCTTTTCAAGCCATTTGTTCTATGAGTGGGGAAAAATTTCTTAAGGAATTCAGCTTGTAAGTCAGTCCAAGTACGGATACTCCTTGGCCTTAAAGAATTAAGCCAAATTTTAGCTTTATCCTTTAAAGTAAAAGGAAATAACTTAAGCCTCATCAAATCAATTGAAGCTCCTCCCTCTTGGAATGTATTACAAACTTCTTCAAATTCCTTGATATGTGCATAGGGATTCTCACTTTCCATCCCATGGAAAGTTGGTAGAAGTGGAACAATATACGGTCTGATCACTAGCTGCTCTGTAGGAGGTACTATACATGACGGTGCACTCATACGAGGTGGATGCATGCGGTTCCTCATTGATCTAAATTCATTGAGATTGTCTTGACGACCTTGGTGACTATACTGATCTTCAGGTGTAGCTTCCATGATATTCAAGCTCAATTCCAATTCCTTAGTATGAGGTGTATCACTTTTAACAAGCCTTCCTCCACTGCCACGTATCCACTTTGGCATATACAACTAGTATCTATCTGTAACTAAAATGAAAATAAAGGACAACAAAAGAAAACAGGGCTACAAAAACAAAATAAAACTAAGCTGAATTCAAAAGCTAAATTTAGATTATGAGTCAGTAGAAAAGAAAGAAAAAGAATTAATAAAGCGAAAGAAACGTTACCAAACTTGTGATAAAAATCACAAGTACACTGAAATAGTATCACTAGAAACTTGACACCTTCCCCGGCAATGGCCCCATTTGATTCATGCCTAATTGGTGTTGATTCGCATGAATTGATCCAGTCGGGTCATTTAATCAAAAACATTTATAAAACCTATGACCTCATACTAGTGTAGCAAAACTACTATAGTATAGTGGCTCTAGGGTCGAACTCTGGGATGGGTTTTCATTCTACCAGTGATATACTCATGATTAGAAATTGAATTTAATGATTTCCTTTATCAAAAACTTAAAGTTAAAAAGAAAATAAAATTTGTTTTGAAAGTGTTTGAAACTAAATTAACATAAACTAATTAAAAATGGAAGAAAGAAAGTTTCTCGGAGCTAAGGATTGGTAGGATCAAGTTTAGAATGCAAAGTGGAAAATTCCGGATTTTTCTCCTCGCATTGGGGATTTAACCTATAGTTATTTCCCGAACCGGTATAGGTTTAACAATGAAGATTTAATCCATAAAAATCAATAGAAATGGTAGTCAAGGTCCATTAATGGCTTTAGACACTATATAGATCTTCACCTTGAACCACTTTCCAATGGCTCCTACATGATAACTAATGGACTAATATGGATCTAGCAATAAGCATCCATAAAGACCTGAAGCTTACCATGTAGTGGCCATTCAAAGTGATTCTAAGGGATTTAAAGCAAAACTTTGGATTTAAAAGCCATTTATGAAC
This sequence comes from Vitis cinerea var. helleri x Vitis riparia, assembly GCA_946000715.1. Taxonomy (NCBI): domain Eukaryota; kingdom Viridiplantae; phylum Streptophyta; class Magnoliopsida; order Vitales; family Vitaceae; genus Vitis; species Vitis cinerea var. helleri x Vitis riparia. Next base: position 15,497,181 of record OX254009.1, on the reverse strand, counting down.
TTCAACTACCTGTATTTAATGCACGAGCATTTTCCACCTTTGCATCTGGACTTTTCACCTAGCTTCCTTCACTCCAAGAAACCAAGAGTTTAGCCTCTCATCCTCTGAGAAAACATCCTCAGAGGTTGTTTGGCTTCCAAGAAAAAGAAAATAGTAAAAAGAAAATAGAAAATGAGAGAGCTCTGTATATTGCTAAGTGTTAAGCTTAACACTCGGGTTCCATTTTCAAGAGGTGATTTCCACCCCTTATATAGTTTTTACAAAAGCAAAGCTTTTCATTGGCTTGTTACAAGGAGAAGAAAGGAAATTACATCAAAAAATACTTAAGAAAATATCTAAAGTGGAGTCCGCAAAAACAGAGGAGATTTCACACCACGCATGGGGTGTGCGAAATTTTCGCACACCTAAAGGGGGTGTGCGAAACTCGCACACCATTCGCACACCTGCAGGGGGTGTGCGAAACTCGCACACCATTCGCACACCTGTAGGGGGTGTGCGAAATTTTCGCACACCTGGAGCAGTTATCTTCCGAAGGCCATAACTTCCTCGTTTCAGCTCCAAATCATATACGGTTTGAAGCGTTGGATTCTTGACTTCCTGAGATTTGAAACGGTATATAGCATGTAGAAAATGGACTTCGGGAAGTGCTCCAAAAGTGCCCAAGAAGACTGTAGATGCTGTCCTCTGATTTCCTCCTTGCTTCTCTTTGCTTTTCTTTGCTATTCTTCTTTGGTTGGCTTGTCTTAATGATCCAAAAAGATGTCAAAACACTAAAACTAGCCACAATTATGATTAGAAGTTAATGCTAAGTCCTTAACATGCCAATTGGAATAAAGGTGAAGAATTACTACACAAAAGTGCTTAAAACATAATGACTTAAAGGTGTAAAATGGCACTTTTTGGGTAGTAATCAGGTGTCTCAGCTGATTCATGTCCAGCTGATGCTCCTTGATTGAGGGAATAATCAACAAAATTTATAACCTATTACACCATGAACTAGGGTAGCAAAGAAAAAGCTACTATAGCATAGTGGCTCTAGGATCGTTCACTAGGAAGGGTTTCCAAACTAAAAATGATACCAATTCAAAGTGAATTGGTGCTGTTTCATTTCAAGGTTAGCTTTAAAAGAAAACAAAAAGATGTTTGAATGAAAAAGGTTTAGACTTAGACTAATGGCACAGCAAGTAATGGAAATTACTTATGAGAAAAACATTCCTTGGAGATTTAGGTTCACAGGGGAGGTTCCTCATGCAAAAACATAGCTCCGGTCAGTTGGTTCATTTCCTAGCATTAGAGAATTAACATAAAGTCGATTCTCTAACAGGTGCTGCACAAATGCATCCCTTAATTGGATTTCAGCTCTAAATCTCTCTCACTGATGCAACTTGCAATGGTTCGAGCCTCTCACTTAGCCTTTACCATTCAAGGTGATCTTTAACCTTGGACTTCCTTTCAAAAGCTCGCAAGAGATAACTAATGGATGTCTCCTTAGAGTCCAAAAGCTTACCAAGTGTTGGCAATTCTAGAAAATCCTACCTTGAAGTCACCTCCCAGAGGCTCGCAAGGGGTAAACTAGTGCATCTCCATGGATAGAGATCACTTGCCTTACCAAGTGTTGGCCCAGGTGACTCTAAGGCGTTTTAAGTTAACTAAAAATATAGAAACCATTCACGGGACACACTTTCTCTTCATTCATAGCTGAAACCACAAAGCTACTAACTTTTGCACTTGGAACCTTTCCCGGCAACCTTATCTCCAAGGAACTAAAGGTTTAGTTACTCATTCTCTGGGGAAAGCTCCTCAGAGAGTGCATAACTTAGTAAATGAAAAATACAATCAAAGTGAGAAGGTAAGGCAGAGCTCAAGATCTGTATTTTACTTTCTTTCAAACTTTTACAAAAGGTTCATCACCCTCAAAACAGGCTCCTCGGGCTCTATTTATGAAAATTACATTAATAGCTTTTACATGGATATTTAGCCTTTTTCCTAACTTAAAAGCTAAGGAATCCTATAATTGGTGGGATACAAGGAGAATTTGGGGATTTAGACAACAAAAATCTGAATAAAAATATCTCCAAATGTCGGTTACAAATATCGGGAAGCACTAAGGACCATTTCGCAGGTGAAAATAAGGTCTGCGAAATTTCGCAGACACACAAAAAGGGCTGCGAAATCACTTCGCAGCAAATGGCTGATTCCGCAGCGCTGCGAAGTTGGCTTTCATCTTGTGGTGTGTGGCTTCCATCACGTCGTGAAACTTTAGGAGAAATTCCATAGCACTGTGCAAAAAGGCTGCGAAATTATTCCGCAACAAAAGGGTGATTTCGCAGCACTTTGCAAAATTCTTCCTTCAGCCTGGAGTGATTGGCTTCCAATGGCTGTAACTCATTCATTTCAACTCCGAATTGTACACTGTTTGAAGAATTGGATTGTTAACTTCCTAAGCTTTAAAATGACATATAGCATGCATAAATTGGACTTTGGGAAGTGCTCCAAAAGTGGCTGACATGACTGTCATCAAGAATGCTTCATGGCTGGTTTCTCTTTGCTTCCCCTCCTTGCATTCCGGATTTGCTTATGGAAAAGGACTTCAAAGCTTTGGTTCTTCATGCTTCTGCTCTTTCCATTGCTTTGCCAAGGATTCCAAATAACTCTCCTCAATCTTGGATTGCTTTGGTGATCAAATTACTAACAAAAACACCAAAACTTACACAATTTGATTAGAATTGATTGCAAGGGGCCTTAACATGTTAATTGGGTTAAAAGGCACTAACTACTACTCAAAAGTGTTTAAAAGGATTAATTAAAATCCATCAAATATCACTTTTTGAGTAGTAATCACATCCCCTTGAGACTTCAGCCACATAACTCAAGAAATCCATAGCTTCCTCAGGATTCTTACTCATGAAATTCCCTCCACACATTGTTTCGAGGAGTTGCTTCATTGAGGAAGACATCCCATCATAGAAATAACTCACCAATAGCCATGTATCAAAACCATGGTGAGGACAAGAATTAATGGCTTCCATGTATCTTTCCCAGCATTCATAGAATTTCTCATTCTCTTTAGTTGAGAAGTTTGAAATTTGCCTTTTCAAGCTGTTTATTCTGTGAGTAGGAAAAAACTTCTTGAGGAATTCAGCTTGTAAATCAGTCCAAGTACGGATACTCCTTGGCCTTAAAGAATTAAGCCAAATGTTGGCCTTATCCTTTAAAGTAAAAGGAAATAGCTTAAGCCTCATCAAGTTGATTGAAGCTTCTCCCTCTCGGAATGTATTACAAACATCTTCAAATTCCTTGATATGTGCATAGGGATTCTCACTTTCCATTCCATGGAAAGTTGGTAGAAGTGGAACAATATGGGGTCTGATCACTAGCTGCTCTATAGGGGGCACTATACATAATGGTGCACTCATACGAGGTGGATGCATGCGGTCCCTCATTGATCTGAATTCATTAGGATTGTCCTGATGACCATGGTGACTATGCTGATCTTTAGGTGTAGTTTCCATGATGTTCAAGCTCAATTCCAATTCCTTGTTATGAGGTGTTTCACATTTAACAAGCCTTCCCTTCACTATCTCATATCTAATTTGGCATACACAACTAGTATCAACTGTAACAAAAACAAAAATAGAGGAAAACAAAAGAAAACGAGACTACAAAAAGACTTAGATTAACTAAAACTAAATTAAAAGATATACTAGAATCTAAACAAGTAAAAGAAACAACTAAAAGAGTTAGTAAATGATAGAAACTTCACCAAACTTGTGATGAAAATCACAAGTACGCTGAAATAATATCACTGTGAAGTTGGCACCTTCCTCGGCAACGACGCCATTTGATTCGTGGTTCCCAATTGGTGTATCAGCTGATTCATGTCCTCTCAATGGTCGCTGACAGTGGTACCATTTGATTCATGTCCAGCTGGTGTCCCTTGATTGTGGTCCTTAGAAGGGAGTAATCAACAAAATTTATAACCTATATCACCATGCATTAGGATAGCTTTAGCTAATATAGTATAGTGGCTCTAAGATCGTTCACTGGGAAGGGTTTTCAACTTACAACTGATATCAATTCAAAGTTAAATTGGTGCTTTTTCATTTCAAGGTTAGCTTAAGAAGAAAACATAAACTTTGGTTGAAAATGGTTTTGTTTTAAGCTAACTAAAAAGAAAGTAATGGAAATTACTTATGAAGAAAAACATTCCTTAGAGTTTTAGGTTCATAGGGGAGGCTCCTTATGCAAAAACAGAGCTCCGGTCACTTGGTTCTTTTCCTCACATTAGAGAATTAACATATAGTTAATTCTCTAACCGGTGTTGTACAAATGCTTCCCTTTAATGGATTTCAACACTAATTCCCTCTCACTGATGCAATTTGCAACGGCTCGTGCCTCTCACCTAGCATTTGCCATTCAAGGTGATCATTAACCTTGGAATTCCCTTCTTAAGCTCGCAAGAGATAACTAATGGATGTCTTCTTAGAGTCCAAAAGCTTACCAAGTGTTGGCAATTCTAGAAAATCCTACCTTCAAGTCACCTCCCAAAAGCTCGCAAGAGATAAACTAGTGCATCTCCATGGATGGAGATCACTTGCCTTACCAAGTGTTGGCTCAGGTGAATTGAAGGTGTTTTAAGTTAACTAAAAACATAGAAATCATTAATGGGTCACACTTTCTCTTCATTAATGGCTGAAACAACAAAACTACCAATTCTTGCATTTGGGGCCTTACCCGACAACCTTAGCTCCAAGGAACTAAAAGCCTAGCCACTTATTCTCTGGGGAAACATCCTCAAAGCTTGTTTGGCTAGTAAGAAAAATTAAATAAATATATACAATCAAAACAAGAAAGTAAGGCAGAGCAAAAGCTCTGTATTTTACTTCCTTGCAAAACTATACAAAGTTCTTTGAGAACAAGCTTCCCGTCCTGGTTAATGGAAATTTACAAACAATATATATGGGGTTATTTACCCTTTGTTCTTGCTTAAAGACTAAGGAATCCTATGATAGGTGGATTACAAGGAGAGTTTGGGGATTTAGACATCAAATATCTAAAGCAAAAAATCTCAAAATTTCGGTCGCAAATATCGGGAAGCTTCAGGAGAATTTCGCAGCCATGCAAGAGGGCTGCGAAATTTCGCAGCATGAAGGACACCATTTCGCAGCCATCCTCTTGTGATTTCACAGCCAAAGGCTGATTTTGCAACCCTGCGAAATTGGCCTTCAGCTTGGAGTGATCGGCTTCCAATGGCTGTAACTCCTTCATTTCAACTCCGAGTCATGTACTGTTTGAAGCATTGGATTGCTAACTTCCCGAGCTTCGAAATGACATATAGTATGCATAAATTGAGCTCCAAAGTGCTCCAAAAGTGGCTGACAGTGACTGTCCTCTAGAATGTTTCATGTTAGATTTCTCTTTGCTTCCCTTCCTTTCATTCCGGATTTGATTATGGCAAAGGACTATAAAGCTTCAAAGCTTTGGTTCTTCATGTTTCTGAGCTTTCCATTGCTTTGCCATGGATTCCAAAGAACTCTCCTCAATCTCGGATTGCTTTGGTGAACAAATTACTAACAAAAACACCAAAACTTACACAATTTGATTAGAAATGGTTGCAAAGGTCCTTAATATGTTAATTGGGTTAAAAGGTAATAACTACTACTCAAAAGTGTTTAAAAGAGTTAATTACAAGCTATCAAATAGCACTTTTTGAGTAGTAATCAAATTATGGTTTCACAAGTTGCGAAATTGTCTTGCAATTAATCAGCTCTCTGTCCTACAACGATTCCTTTCCTCTTCCTATTTCGCAAGTTGTGAAAAATTCGCATGTTGGATTCCACAACTTGCGAAATTGCTGGATGGTTGATTTCTTCTGTGATTTTCTTCCTTGCCTCCTTGTTTTGCTTTGGAAAAGGGTTATGAAGCTCCCAAGCTTAGTTTCTTCATGAACTTGATCTTCAACTTGATTTGCCATGAACTATACAAAGATCTCCCTCAATCTTGGATTGCTTTGGTGATAAAAAAGCTATGAAAAACACCAAAACTTAACACAATTTGATTAGAAACGATTGCAAGGGTCCTTAACATGCCAATTGAGTTTAAAGGTAATAACTACTACTCAAAAGTGTTTAAAAGAGTTAATTACATGCTATAAAATAACACTTTTTGAGTAGTAATCACTCCCCCAACCGACATATTGCTAGTCCCTTAGCAATGAAGGAGAGAAAAATAAAAATAAATAGTACTATAATTTACAACATCATGCTGATCACTCCAAAAAATTTCTAGTGGCATGACGATCATACTCTCACATGGAACATTAAAGATGTAAAACTCAAACTTCAACAAGAGTTATCAAATAACTTGCCTAATCACAATTCATAAAGAGAAGGGATTATGCAAATTTAAGCTTTAAAAGAATTTCCACTCCAAAAGGGTCAATGATTACTACTCAAAACATGCTATTTTGTAGCTTGTAATTAGCTCTTTTAAACACTCTTGAGTAGTAATTATTACCTTTTAACTCAATTGACATGTTAAGAACCCTTGCAATCATTTCTAATCAAATTGTGTTAAGTTTTGGTGTTTTTGATAGCTTTTAGCTACACCAAAGCAATCCAAGAATGAGGGAGAGCTGTATATAGTTCATGGCAAAGCTTTTGGAAGCTCAAATTCATGAAGAACCAAGCTTTTCAGCTCCATAGCCCTTTGCCAAAGTCGTTCAAAGTATGCAAGGAAAGAACAACGGAGAGAGGAAAAACAGAGTGAAGAAAACAGAGGACAGCAGCTGCAGTCTTCTTTCACACTTTTGGAGCACTTCCCGAAGTCCATTTTCTACATACTATATACCATTTCAAATCTCAGGAAGTCAAGAATCCAACGCTTCAAATGGTGTACGAATTGGAGCTGAAATGAGGAAGATATGGCCTTCGCAAGACAACTGCATCCAGCTGAAGGACAAATTCGCATCTTGCGAATTTGGAACTCCAACGTGCGAAATTAAAGCCTATCTTTCGAAATGGAAATGGAATACAGCTGCACAGTCACAAAGAAACCCAACTTGCGAAAGTGATTTTGCAACATGCGAACTTGGAGCTCAACGTGCAAAAATGGATTCCAAGTTGCGAAATCAACTTGCGAGATTTTCGCAAGTCACCATGCAACGTGCGAAATCTACATGCGAATGGGATATTTGTGCACTGACTCTTTTAGATCTTTTCTTCAGATATTTTTGTATAAATTTCCATTCTTCTCCTTGTAATCCACCAACCATAAGATTTCTTAGCTAGGAAGGTTGGAAAAACTTCTCTATATATATTCCCTTGCATCCATTGTAAAATATATAGATATATAAGTATGTAGAATCGATCAATATATAGAATATACAGAGCCTTGCTCTATTTTTCCTTCTCTTTCATTTTCATTTTCTTGCTAGCCAAACATTCTCTGAGATGTTTTCTCAGAGGATGAGTGGCTAGGCTTTTTGTTTCTTGGGTGAAGCAAGCTAAGTAAGGTTCCGGCTACATAAGTGTGAGATTTTGTTGTTTCCGTTTTTAATGAAGAGAAAGTGTGATCCATTTTTTGTTTTTACATTTTTAGTTAACTAGGATTACCATGAATAGCCAATACTTGGTAAGCTTTCGGATTCCATGGATTCTTATTGCTTGCAATCTTGCTCCATGGAGGTCTAATTGTTATCTCTTGTTCGCTTGTGAAGGATGATTCGATGGTAAGGATCACCTTGAATGGAAAATACTAGGTGAGAGGTACGAGCCATTGCAAGGTGTATTAGTGAGAGGGATTTAGCATTGAAACCATTAATGGCAAGCATCTGTATCACACCGGTTTGGGAAATAACTATAGGTTAAATTCCAAATGCGAGGAAAAGATTCAAGTGACCGGAATCTCCCTCTTTGTAGTTGGCACCTGATCCTAGTAACCTGAAATCCCAAGAAACACCTTTCTTTCTAATTTCTTTCTAGTTAATTTTAGTTACTTTATGTTAGGTTAGCTTAATACCATCCGTTTTCATTCAAACTTATGTCTTCTTTTAAAGCTAACAAAGAAAAGAAAAAGCACCAATTCAGTTTTTGAACTAATATCATTTATGAAGTGAAAACCCATCTCTGTGGACGATCCTATAGCCACTATACTATGCTAGCTAAATGCTACCCCGGTATATGGTGAAATAGGTTTATAAATTTTGTTGATTACTCTCGTTTGAGGATTGAGATCAAAGCACATCAATTGAGTTGAATCAATTGGAACACCAATCGGGCATGAATCAGTCAATCCTTACTCTTCCACAAAAATCTAAGTGTTACTTATTAGTTTCCGAATATAGTATGTTGAACTAATCTCTCCCCCTAACCAAGCTCTTTTTCAAATCTTAGCAAGCTGACAACCTCCAATAGGCTAAGAATGCACCTCATTTATTTCACACTTTTGTTTCTTGTAGGAGTACAAAGCTTAAAGACATTCTTTTCTAAATTGTCCACGTAACGGGGGTCCATCGATGACTCCCAACCAATTAAGGTTTAGGGCATCAAGCTTCAAGGATCTTTCGACTACTAACTCCTCGGATTTTACTCCGGAATTTTGAGATTGGAATTCAATACCCAAGCACCTATAGTATATTAAACTCCACCTATTCACCCTTATAATGAGCATTGAGGTCGGTGACTCCCAACCAATGAAGGCTTAGGGCACCAGGTCTTAAAGATTTTCACCATATACCCCTCAGACCTTGCTCGGGTTTCAAGGCAAGTAAAACATTTTTTTTCCTTTCTTCTTTTTCTTCTCTTTTCAAAGGCTCATTGGCCTTTTCTAAGGTGTCCCAACACTATTAAAATGAGGTCAAAGGTACAAAGTCTAAAATTTCCTAAGTCAAGTGGTGAAATAGTTTTTCATCTTATAATCGGAACCTAGTGTACAGAGTGTGTGGTAAGCTTAAAGTGGAAGAAATAAGGTTGAATTCAATAGAAGTTTCAACAATTCATCAACTGTAACAAGCATAATACAAACTCTAAATTCTATGAACAACTCAGGATTGTGGTTGTCATGAATGACTTTGGGTTGTGAGCTTAAGGCTCTAGATGCTATGAACAACTCTTCGCTATGGATGACATGAACTACTCCTGGTCATAAGCTTAGGGCTCTAGATGCTATGAAGAGCTTAGAGTTGTGTATGATATGAATGGCTCGGGATCCTATCAGCTTAAGCTTCTTGATTTTATGAATTGCTTAGAGGTGTGGATGATGTGAATGATTCTCCATCATAAGCTTAAGCCTCTAGATGATATGAACTGCTCTGGCTATGGATGACATGAACAACTCCGGGTCATGAGCTCAAGGCTATAAATGCTATCAACAACTCAGGGTTGTGAATAACATGAATGACTTTAGTTCATGAGATCAGGACTCTAGATTTTATGAATAGCTCAGGGCTGTGGTTGACAAAAAGACTCTAAGTTGTGAGCTTAAGGCTCTAGATGCTATGCATAACTTAAGGTTATCGATGATAAGAAAGACTTCAAGTCGTGAGTTCAGGGCTCTAGATGCTATGAACATCTTAGGGCTATGGTTGACATGAACGAGTTTGGGTCATGAGCTTAGGTCTCTAGATGCTATGAACAAATGAGGGTTGTGTTTGACATGAATGACTCTATGTCCTGAGCTCATGGCTCTAGATGATATGAACTACTCAGGGTTGTGGTTAACATGAAGGACTCTAGGTCATGAGCTCAAGACTGTAGATGCTATGAACAACATAGGTTTGTGGTTGACATGAAGACTTCAAGTCATGAGCTTAGGGCTCTAGATGCTCTTAATAACTCAATGTTGTGGTTGTCATAAATTACACCAGTCATGAGATAAGGCCTCCAGATTCTTTGAACAACTCAGGGTTGTGGTTGACATGAAAGAGTGCAGGTCATGAGCTAAGAGTTGTAGATGTCATACACAGGTTTGGGTTGTCGATCACATGAAAGACTCTGGGTCGTGAGCTGAGAGCTTTAGATGCTATAAACAATTTAGGATGACAAGAATGACTCTGGGTTGTGAGCTCCAGGCTCTATATACTATACACAACTCAAGGTTGTGGATGACGTGAACGACTTTGGGTAGTGTTCATAGGGCTTTAGATGTTATAAACTACTCATGGTGCTAGTTGACATGAGCAACTCTAGGTCATGAACTTAAGGCTCTAGATGCAACATACACCTCTAGGTTGTGGTTCACATGAATGACTTTGGGTTGTTAGCTCATGGCTTTAGATGCTATGAACAACTCAAGGTTATGGATGACATGAATGACTTTGGGTCTTGAGCTTAATCCTCTAAATGCTACGAATGGCTCAGGGTTGTGGTTGACATGTATGATTCCGAGTTGTCAGCTCAAGGGTCTAGGTTCTATAAACTGCCTAAGGTTGTTGATGACATGAACTACTTTGGGTCATGAGCTCATGGCTTTAGATGCTATGAACAACCCGGGGCTATGGTGGACAAGAACCACTCCGAGTCATGATCTTAGGCCTCTAGATGATATGAACAACTCAGGGTTGTGGTTGATGTGAATGACTCTAAGTCATGAGTTTAGGGCTTTAGATGTTTTTAACAACTCAGGGTTATGGATTACATGAACGACTCAGGGTCGTAGCCCTAATATTCTATGATCAGATTAGGGTCGTGGTTGACATGAAAGGCTTCGGTCCTGAGCTGAGGGTTCTAAAAGTTATGAAAAACTCAAAATTGTGGATGATATGAATGACTTGGGATCCCGTGAGCTCAGTCCTCTATATTTTATGAACTAATCAGGGCTGGAAAAAAATACGAATGATTTTGTGTCATGAGCTTTAGCCTTTAGATGCTACGAACTGCTTAATGTTGTGGATGACATGGATGCCTCCAGGTTGTGAGCTTAGGGCCTAAGATGCTATGAACAACTCAGGGTTGTGGTTAACTTGAACAACTTTGGGTCGTGAGCTCAGGTGTCAAGATGCTACGAACAGCTCATAGTTGTGGATGATATGAATGACTCGATCTCCTCTAACCTGAGCCCTCTGATGCTATGAACTACTCAGGGCTCTAGATTTTAATAACGATTCTACATCATGCACTCAAGCCTCTATATGCTATGAACAACTCAAGGCTGTGGATGCTATGAACAACCCTAGGTTGTGAGCTCAAGGCTTTAGATGCAATGAAATACTCATGGTTATGGTTGACGAGAAGAAGTTCGGGTGATGAGCTCAAGGCTCTAAATTCTATTAAAAGCTAAAGATTATGGATGACATGAGCTACTCCGAGTCATAAGCTTACAACTTTGGATGCTATGAAGAACTCAGGGTATTGGATGATATGAACGACTTGAGATTTTATGAGCTTAGTCCTCTAGATGCTATGAACAACTCAGGGCTGAGGATGATATGAATTATTATTGGTCATGAGCCTTGGCTCTAAATCATATGAATAGCTTACGACTATGAATGGCATGAATGACCCTAGGTAGTGAGCTTAGAGCTCTAGATGCTATGAACAACTTAGGACTATGGTTGACAAGAACAACTCTGGGTGGTGAGCTCAATGCTCTAAATGATATGAATAGATCAAGGTTATGGATGACATGAATGACTACAAGTCATGAGCTCAGGGCTTTAAACACTATGAATAGCTTAAGGTTATGGTTGACACAAATGACTCTGGGTCGTGAGCTCACGACTCTAAATGCTATGAAGAGCTCAAGGCTATGAATGATATGAACTACTCTAGGTCATGAGATGGGGGCTATGGATGCTAGGAACAACTAAGCATTATGGATGATATGAATGACTCAGGATCCTGTGAGGTCAAGCCTATAGATGCTAAGTACAACTCAAAGTTGTGGATGCTATGAATTTGTCTGCTTCGTGAGCTCAAGGTTATGGATGACATGAACGACTCTAGGTTGTGAGTTCAGAGTTGTGAATGATACGAAAGACTTAGGATCCCATGAGCCCAAGCTTCTAGATGCTATGAACAACTTAGGGTTGAGGATAACATGAACGATTCTTAGTTTTAAGCCAATGGCTTTAAATGCTATGAACAGTTGAAGGTTGTGCATCACATGAAAGACTCTGAGTCATGAGCTTAGGGATCTATATGTTATGAAAAGCTCAGGGTTATGGTTTACAAGAATGAGTTTGGATCATGAGCTCAGGGCTCTAGATGCTATAAACTACTCACGGTTGTTAATGACATGAGCTACTCCAGGTCATGAGCTCACGACTTTGGATACTATGAGGAACTTAGGGTTATGGATGATATCAACGACTCGTGATCCTGTGACCTCAGTCCTTTAGATGCTATGATCAGATCAAGGCTGTGGATGATATGACTAGTTCTTAATTGTGAGCTCATGGCTTTAAATGCTATGAGCAATTGAGGACTGTAGATGAGATGAATGACTCCGGGTAGTGTGCTCAAGGCTTTAGATGCTATGAATGGCTTAAGACTATGTTTGACATCAACAACTTTGGTTCGTGAGCTCAGTGCTTTAAATACTATGAACAACTCAAGGTTATAGTTGACATGAATGAATCCGGGTTATGAGTTGAGGGCTTTAGATGCTATGAACAACTTAGGGTTATGGATGACATGAACGACTCTAGGTCATGAGCTCAAGGCTCTACATATTATGAAGAACGTGAGCCTGTGGTTAACATGAACAACTCTACGTTATGAGCTTAGGGCTTTAGATGCTATGAACAACTTATGCCTATTAATGACATGAACTAATCTAGGTCATGAGCTCAGGTCTCTAGATGCTATGAACAACTCCATATTGTGGATGATACACATGATTCTAGGTCATAAGCTCAAGGATCTAGATGCTATGAACTACTCAGGGTTGTGGATGATATGAACAATTTTGGGTCATGAACTCAAGGCTCTAGACATAATGAACAACTCAAGGTTATGTATGAATAAATGACTTCGGGTCGTGAGCTCAGGATCCTAGATGTTATGAACACCTCATTATTGTGGATGATATGAACAACTTGGGATCCCATGACCTTAGGCCTCTAGATGCTATGCGGAACTTAGGGTTGAGGATGATATGAATGATTCTTGGTCGTGAACCTATGGCTTTAGATGCTATGAGAAACTAAGGGCAATGGATGATGTGGAGGACTTCTGGTCATGAGCTCAAGCCTTTATATGCCATGAAAAACTCTGGATTATGGTTGACAACAAAGAGTCCTAGGCATGAGCCCAAGACTTTAGATGCTATGAACAAGTCAAGGTTGTGGGTGACATGAGCTACTCTGGGTCATGAGCTTATTACTCAGGATGCTTGGAATAACTCAGGGTATTGGAAGATATGAACGAATTAGGATCCCGTGAGCTTAGGACTCTATATGCTATGAACAACTCAGGGTTGTAGATGATATGAACGATTCTTGGTCGTGAGTTATGACTCTAAATTCTATGAACAACATAGGGCTATGGATGACATGAACGAGTCCGGGTAGTGAGCTCAAGGCTTTAGATGCTACGATTAACTCAGGGTTATGGTTGACATGAACAACTCCAGGTTGTGAGCTCAACATTCTAGATGCTATGAATAGCTCAAGGGTGCGGATGACATGAACAACTCTAGGTCATGAGCTCAGGGCTCTAGATACTATGAAGAACTTAGGGTTTTGGTTGACATGTACGAATCCAGGTCATTAGCTTAGAGTTCTAGATTTTATGAACAACTCTTGGTTGTGGTTGCAATGAACGACTATAGGTCATGAGCTCAAGACTCTAGATGCTATGAACAACTTAGAGTTGTGGTTGACAAGAATGACTCCAGGTCATGAGCCTAGGTCTCTAAGTGGTATGAATAGCTCTGGAGTGTTGTTGATATGAACAACTATGGGTCATGAGCTAGGAGCACTAGATGTTATGAGCAATTGAGGGCTTTGGTTGAAATGAACAACTCCAACTCATGATGTCAAGGCTCTTGATGTTGTGAACAACTCAAGGTTGTGGATGAAATGAATGACTCCGACTCATTAGATCAGGCCTATTGTTGACTTGAATGACTTTAGGTCATGAGCTCAAGGCTCTAGATGCTATGAATACATTAGGGTCATGGTTGATATGAATGACTCCATGTTATGAGTTGAAGGTTTTAGATGCAATGAGCAGCTCTTGGCTGTGGTTGACATGAATTACTACGGGTCATCAGCTGAGGCCTCTAGATATTGTGGCATACTCCGGCCAGTTATTGACTTAAATGACTTTAGGTCATGAGTTGAAGGCTCTAGATGCCATGAACAGGTTTGGGTTATAGTTGACATGAATGACTCTAGGTTGTGAGCTCAAGGTTCTAGATGTTATAAGCAGCTCTCAGCTATGGTTGACATGAATGACTATGGGTCATAAGCATAGGGCTTTAGATAATATGGCCAATTTAAAGCTATAGTTGACATGAACAACTCCAGGTCATGAGCTTAAGGCTCTAGATCCTATGAATAACTCAGGGTTGTGAATGACATGAATGACACTAGCACAAGAGCTCAAGCCTCTAGATACTATGAAATACTCAAGGTCTTTATTAACTTGAAAGACTCCGAGTCATGATCTAATGGCTCTAGATGAAATGAACAATTCAGTATTGTCGTTGAAATTAATGACTCGAGGTCATGAGCTTAGGGCTCTAGATCCTAAGATTAATTAAGGTATGTGGATAACATGAACTACTCCAGGTCATGATCTCATGCCTATAGATACTATGAACACCTCAGGGTTGTAGTTGGCATGAATAACAACAAGTCATGAGTTCAAGGCTCTAGATTCTATGAACAGCTCTAGGTTGTGGATGACATGAAGGACTCTAACTCATGAGTTATGGCCTTTAGATACTATGATTAAGTTAGTGTTGTTATTGAGTTAAAAGTCTCTAGGAAATGAGCTCAGGCTCTAGATGCTTTGAATAGCTCAAGGTTGTGGCTGACATGAACATCTCTAGGTCATGATCTCAAGGATCTAAATCCTATGAATAATTAAGGGTTGCAAATGACATGAACGACTCCGAGTCATTAGCTCAAGCCTCTAGATACTATGAAGAGCTGAGGGTTGTGGTTGACATGAACAAATGTAGATCATTAGCCTAGAGTTCTAGATTTTATGAACAACTCTTGGTTGTGGTTGACATGAATGACCATAGGTCATGAGCTCAAGACTTTAGATGCTATGAACAACTCAGAGTTGTGGTTGACATGAATGAATCCAAGTCATGAGCTTAGGTCTCTAGATGGTATGAGTAGCTTTGGAGTGTGGTTGACATGAACAACTAAGGGTCATGAGATCAGGGCACTAGATGTTTTGAGCAATTGAGGGCTTTGGTTGAAATGAAGAACTCCAGCTCATGATCTCAAGGCTCTTGATGTTGTGAACAAGTTCGGGTTGTGGATGACATGATTGACTCCAAGTCATGAGCTCAAGTTGTTGTTGACTTGAATGACTTTAGGTCATGAGCTCAAGGCTCTAGATGCTATGAATAGGTAAGGCTTATGGTTGATATGAATGACTCCAAGTTGTGAGTTGAATAACTCAGAGCTATGAATGACATGAATGACTCCGACTCATAAGCTCAGGCCTCTATATACTATGAATAGCTCAAGTTTGATATTGACTTGAAAGACTCTAGGTCATGAGCTCAAGGCTCTAGATGTTATGAGTAGTTTAAGGTTGTGGTTGACATAAATTATTATGGGTTGTGAGCTAAGGGCTCTTAATCCTATGAAAAATTGAAGGCAATGGATGACATGAACAACTCTGGGTCATGGTGATTCGTGCCCAGTTGGGTATTTTAATAAAAAATGTTTATAAATCCTATGACCTTATACTAGCGTAGCAAAGCTACTATAGTATAGCAGCTCTAGGCTCGAACTCTGGGATGGGTTTTCACTCTACCAGTGATAGACTCAAGATTAGAAATTGAATCTGATGATTTCCTTTGTCAAAAACTTAAAGTTTAAAAGAAAATAAAATTTGTTTTGAAAGTGGTGTTTGGAACTAAACTAACATAGAACTAGGTAAAAATGGAAGAAAGAAAGTCTCCCGGAGCTAAAGGTTGCTAGGATCAAGTTCAGAATGCAAAGTGGGAAATTCTGGATTTTTCTCCTCGTATTGGGGACAACAACATAAAGGATGGTTGTTTCCCGAGCCGGTATAGGTTTAACAATGAAGATTTAATCCATAAAAAGTCAATAGAAATGGTAGTCAAGTTCCATTAATGGCTTTAGACACTATGGGTCTTCACCTTGAGCCACTTTCCAATGGCTCGTATATGATAACTAATGGTCTTATGTCGATCTAGCAATAAGTATCCATAGAAACCTAAAAGCTTATCATGTATTGGCCATTCAAAGTGATTCTAAGGGATTTAAAGCAAAACTTTAGATTTAAAAGCCATTTATGAACTCCAACTACCTGTATTTAAGGCACGAAAGTTTTCCACTTTTGCATCTGGACTTTTCACCTAGCTTCCTTCACTCCAAGAAACCAAAGGTTTAACCTCTCATCCTCTGGGTAAACATCCTCAGAGGTTGTTTGGCTTCCAAGAAAAAGAAAATAAAAGAGAGAAAAGGAAAGCAAAGAGAGCTCTGTATATTTTTCCCAAGAGGAAAATTTCACTCAGTGTAAAATATACAAAAAGTCCCCTCCCGAGAGATGATTTCCACCCCTCTTATAGTCTTTACAAAGCAAAGCCTGTGATTGGCTAATTACAGGGATAAGAAAGGAATTTACATCAAAAAATACAAAAGAAAAGATCTCATGTGGAGTCGTCAGAACAGAGGAGATTTCGCACCAAAGTCGCATGAACAATACAAGGTGCGAAATTCGCACTCGCATGGGCTGGTGCGAAATTCGGACTTGCATGAACAGTACAAAGTGCGAAATTTGCCATTTTGAGCTCCTTATACGAATGGCAATATACCACTATAGGTACTTGATTTGTCAGCAATTCCGAGCCGGTTCCGAGTATGGGATTCTTGAAAGGTGATTTTGCACGATGAACAAAATAGAGCCTCCCAAAGTGATAGTGCATGGCTACAAAAACTGCTTCTTTCCTCTGTTTTTCCTCTTTGCTTCTCTCCTTTACTTGGCTTGTCTTAATGATCCAAAAAGCTGTCAAAACACTAAAACTAGCCACAAATATGATTAGAAGTCATTGCTAGGTCCTTAACATGCTAATTGGAATAAAAATGGAGAACTACTACACAAAAGTGCTTAAAACATAATGAATTAAAGGCACAAATAGCACTTTTTGGGTAGTAATCACTCCCCCCAATTGACATATTGCTAGTCCCTTAGCAATGAAGGGGAGAAAAAGAAAGAAAAATATATAATATAATAATTTACAAAATCATGCTGATCACTCTAAAAAAATAATCAAGTGGCATGATTGGATCAAACTCTCACATGGCAAGTCAAGGATATAAAACTCAATCATCAACAAGAGTCATCAAATAACTTACCTATCACAACATACAAAGAGTGGGCATTATGCAAATTTGAGAATCAAAATAATTTCCACTCCCAAAGGACCAACTCTTAATTTTCCACAAAAATCTAAGTGTTAAGGTGCTTAGTTTCCAGTTATAGTATGTCAAACTATATTCTCTCCCCAAATAAGGTTTTTCTCTAACTTTAGCAACACTAACCCCCATATAAAAGGCTAAGAATGCACATTTTTTTTTTTTTTTTTAAACTCCACCCATCCACCCATGTAACGAGCAGTGAGGTCGGTGACTCCCAACCAATAAAGGATTAGGGCACGAGGCTTCAAAGATTTTCACCATATACCCCTTGGACCTTGCTTGGGTTTCAAAGCAAGTGAAGCAAATTTTTTTTTTTTTTTGCATAAGACACATTGGCCTTTTATAAGGTGTCCCAACACTAATAGAATGAGGTCAAAGGCACCAAGTCGAAAATTTCCTAAGTTTAGGGGGTGAGAAAGTTTTCCATCTTAAAACTGGAATCTAATGTGTTCAGTGTGTGAAAAGATTAGAGTGGAAGACTTAAGATTGAAATCAAAAGGAGCTTCAACAATTTATCAACTTTAATAAGCATAATACAAACTCTGAGACTATGGCAATAAGATAAGAATTTAATTTCTCCCATTTACTTTTGAGAATTTATCTTTGAGAAACAAAGAGAGTTTGCAAAAAATTTGTTAGCAAAATAACCTAACCAAAAATCCAACAAATTACTTCCTCAACTCTCCCCCCAACTAGGATGAACATTATCCCCAATGTTCCAAAAGCAAGTGATTATAAAAGGGAGAAAGTGATACCTCCTGATAGTAAGGGACTCTGAATGGACAGGAGAAACCACATGTTGCAAAAGAAAAAAATCATAAGAGTGATGAGTAGAGGAAATAAAAAGGAATAGCTAATATACACAAAAAGGAAGATGTCTATATAAACTAAGAGAGTACAATATACAAGATAAACATGGAATACATCCAATCCCAGTATAAAAGTGGTCCAAAATATATATCACATCCAAAAACATAGAATATAGATACAAAAAAAAAAAAAAAAAAAGAGGAGTGATCGTATGATCAAGTAGTAGGCTTCTCTGGTGGATAGGAGGGGTCCTCAGCTGCAACTGTGGAAGGTACCGCTACAGGTGTAGCATCATCAGCTGGATCAAAATCATCAGCTGGAGCAAAAGGCTTTGAGGGCACAGGAGAAACAGGTGGAGCTGGTGGCAAAAGATCGAGGTGCTGCTGAATCTCACGAAGAATGAGAGTCTGTTGGTCCTGCCGAAGCTGGAGGTGGTCCATCCACTCCATAATGGCCGTCTGAGTAGTGGTCAGAGTTTGGAAAGAAGCGAGCAAGTCACGATACTCTGCACCAGGGATAGTAATGGGCGGCTCTGGGGTAGGAGGAACAGCAGGTGGGGCATCAGACGATGTTGCCTCTGGTACGGGCTTTCGAGGGAGCTGAAGTGGACGGAGCAAATATAGATGGTAAGGGTTGTGGAGGAACTTCCCTTGGCTAGGGAAGTTCTGGGGAATGCTGATGGTGCAATACATGATTCCATTGGTCAAGAGAGAAGCTCCCTCGAAAATGGCGGCGGGTCTCAGAATGAGGGTCTGCAGGGAAACCCATATGCGCCAGAACATGGCATAGCAGTTGAGGGAAAAGTAAAAGAATGGTGTCTGCCCTCGTAAGACGCCTCTTATGCACCTTCTCCTCAAAATGGAGGAGGGAAGCAATAATCAAATGATGGGGGCCAAAGTAGTAGCCCTCAGAGATACGGAATAACGCCTTTAGAATGGCCCCTCGCCTCTGCACTTTATGCTGAAGAGGAAAAAGATTGGTGCGAAGCACCACATCAACTAGGAGCATCCCAGGGGGAAGCTCCTTCCTCATAATGATCCTATCTGAAGATGTTCCTCAAGATAAAATACTAACCATGTCCCAATCAGAAAGTGGGGCCCACCGTCTAAATGCAATTGGATCTACTGGTGCATAAGGGATATGGAAAGCCTCAACAATCTATCTAGCCCCCAAAATTCCCTGGCGTCCATCAATGGTAAAAAGGATCGAGGTGGGTGTCGGGACGCCACGAGTAGTCATAGACTGGTAAAAGTCTAAAGCTACTCAAGGATAAAAGAACTGTGGTGGAGTCATAAAGGGTACAAGATGGTACCTCTCAAATAGGCGGTATGAATCCCCCAACTCAGGCTGCTGTCGCAAAACATAGTGATCAAAATATGCCTCGTCATGGAATGCTCTCGCTCGGCAATCGGAGTTGCCCTCAATGGGCGAGCTGGTGAGGATAAGGCGTCTGGTGGGAGGAGGCTGAGACTGTGAATCTTGAGCTGCTTTAGAGGACTTTCCTAGCTCTGAAGTCTTGGCCTTCTTTGTAGGAGGACTCCTAGCTGGAATCTGAGTAGGGGCCACAGACGTGGTAGCTGCTCTCCTCGTATGGTATCTGCGCTGGGAGGCAGAATCAGGTAAATGTGGGGGTGCATCTAGCGAGACCCGCACAGGGGCAGCTCTATGACTACTCTGGGGAGCTGAGGCAGAGCCTCCTCGGGTCTTAGGCATAAGGGAGCAAAGAAATGAGGCTCAGAGGCTTGGATTTGGGGAGGGTAGGGGTGAAAAATCCCAAAAATTCGCACAAGGGGGTAGGGTGGTGCGAATTTCGCACAAGTGGATAGTGTTGTGCAAATTTTGCACAATGCACTATTCACTTGTGCAAGATGAGAAATTTGTGATTCTTTCAAATGGCAAAAATTTTTGGTTTTTGAGGGTGGGAAATGTGGGTTGAGGTAGGAAAGGGGTTTTTCATGGTGGGAAAGCTTGGAAATGGGAGTTTTACAAGAAGAGAATGGAGGATTTTGAAGCTCCCATAGCCGCGAAAATGGGTTTCTTTTGAAGAAACCGTGGCTTTGAATCCTTAGCTTGAGGTTTTGGTTTTGACAAATCAAGGTTAGGTTTTGTTTAGGGATGGATTTGGAATGTTGAGTGAAGAAATGAAAGGTTTTTTATGGTGGAAGAAGGAGAAAGAGCTGAAAATGGAAGTCACGGACTGTTATGAATAGTGTGGTGCCGCGACTATGGGATGAAGCTCTTGAGATGGCCTGCCATGGTGGGATTGAGGATGGGAGATGATGAAGGAGAGGACCTTGTGGATGGAAAGGAGTGATCGGAAAAGAGGTGTTGAGAGGATTGAAGAAGAATAAGTTTAGACTTTAAGAAGAGAAATCGGCTTTTAAAGTTACAAAAATGGGTTTGTTCATGTTCTTCAATTTCGCACTAGGTGAATAGTGAAATGCGAAAATTTTCACATTCCTGAGATTTTCGAAGACCTAGAGCATGCTTTCTGGAAAATGGTCATAAAGGCAATTTCGCACAAGGTTCGCATTTCTATGCATTTTCGAAGACCGAGAGCATGCTTTCTGGAAAATAGTCACAAAGGCAATTTCGCACAAGGGAGTAGGGTGGTGCGAATTTCGCACCAGAGAATTGAGTAGTGCGAAATTCCCTATGTCTTGGCTTTTCTCCCCTGTTTTCCTCTGTTTTCCCCTTGACTTCATTCTTCAAGCTTTCCTACCTGCATGTTAACACAAAAACCAATTCAAACCACATTAGAATGAAATTAAGGTCAAAAAGTAAAAATCAAAACATGCATATACACAAGAAAAAACACTAGATTAAACTAAAATCAACGCAAAAGGAAACAAAAAGAGGATGAACTTTTTAGTCTTTGAAGAGACTAAGTTCAACCATGAACTGAGTGTTTTCATGTTAGAGGTGGATCAAGGAGGATGAATTCCTCCTTGTCTCGGGAAAATGATTCCATATAGGGCTTGAGACGATGCCCATTCACTTTGAAAGTTCGAGTGCTCTTGAAGTTGAGTAGTTCCACTACTCCATTTGATTGCACGTCATGAATTATGAAAGGACCCGTCCACCTTGATTTCAATTTTCCCGGAAAAAGATGAAGTTTAGAGTCATAAAGCAAGACTCTGTCCCTTGGTAAAATTCTTCTGATTTACCAACTGATCATGCCATTTCTTCAACCTCTCTTTTGCAATTTTTGAATTGAGGTAAGCATCATTCCTCATTTCCTCCAATTCATTCAAATCCAAACATCTCTTTAACCCGGCTCTTGTCAAATCCATGTTGAGCTTCTTGATTGCCCACCATGCTTTATATTCAACCTCCACTGGGAGATGGCACGCTTTGCCATAAACAAGGCGATAAGGAGACATTCCAAGAATGGTCTTATAAGCGGTCCTATAAGCCCATAATGAATCCAGGAGCTTAATAGACCAATCCTTCCTATTCACATTCACCACCTTCATCAGTATATTCTTGATTTCCCGATTGGCTAACTCAACTTGGCCACTTGTTTGAGGGTGATAAGGTGTAGCTACCTTGTGCTTGACCCCATATTTGGCTAGAAGAGTCTCAAAAGGCTTGTTGCAAAAGTGGGTTCCTCCATCACTGATAATGGCCTTAGGCACTCCAAATCTTGAAAAGATGTTCTCCTTGAGAAATTTGAGAACCACCTTATGATCATTGCTCCTACATGGGATTGCTTCTACCCACTTAGAGACATAATCCACTCCCACCAAAATGTAGGAGTGTCCAAATGACATTGGAAATGGTCCCATGAAGTCTATCCCCCAAACATCAAAGGCATCCACTATCAAGATGGGGTTCAAGGGCATCATATTCTGGCGTGTTAGCTTCCCTAGCCTTTGACACCGATCACATCCCTTGCACATAGAGTGGGCATCCTTGAAAAGAGAAGGCCGCCAAAAACTTGATTGAACCACTCTCATGGCTGTTTTCTGGGAAGCAAAATGACCTCCACATGCACTATCATGACAATGGGATAGAATTCCTGATTGCTCTTGTTCAGGAACACATTTCCTTATGATTTGATCCGCATAATATTTGAAGAGAAAAGGCTCCTCCCAATAATAGGCATGGATCTTAGCAAAGAAATGCTTCTTGTCTTGGGCACTCCACTCACTTGGAACTTCTTCAGTAACCAAGTAATTTGCAATGTGAGAATACCATGGAGCTACCTCTATTGACATGAGAGACTCCTCAGGGAAGCCATCATTGATAGGTAGACCATGTGAGTCATGTGCTATCACAAGTCTTGACAAGTGGTCAGCTACCACATTTTCTACTCGCTTTTTATCCTGGATTTGGAGATTGAATTCTTGAAGCAAAAGGATCCATCTTATCAATCTTGCCTTGGCATCTTGCTTGGTTAGCAAGTACTTCAAAGTAGAATGGTCAGTGAACACCACTATAAAGGACCCTACCAAATAGGCACGAAACTTATCCAAGGCAAAAACTACTGCCAACAACTCCTTCTCAGTAGTTGTGTAGTTCCTTTGAGCCTCATTCAAAGTTTTGCTTGCATAATAAATCACATAGGGCTTTCCATCTTCTCTTTGCCCCAAAACAACCCCCATAGCAAGATCACTTGCATCACACATTACCTCAAAAGGTAATTTCCAATTTGGGGCTCTCACTATTGGTGCAGTTGTGAGGAATTGCTTCAATTCCTCAAAACTCTTCTGACATTTCTCATCCCACACAAACTTGGTATCCTTTACCAAGAGTTCACAAAGAGGTTTTGAGATTTTTGAGAAATCCTTAATGAACCTCCTATAGAACCCGGCATGTCCTAGGAATTGCCTAATTCCTTTAACATTTGTGGGAGGTGGCAACTTAACAATTAGCTCCACCCTTAACTTATCTACCTCAATGCCATTCTTGGAGATTATATGTCCTAAGACAATTCCTTGTTGTACCATAAAATGACACTTCTCCCAATTTAGCACTAGGTCTTTCTCAATACATCTTTGGAGAACAGCTTCTAAATGTAACAAACACTCCTTATAAGAACCTCCATATACAGTGATGTCATCCATGAAGACTTCCATGATGTGCTCCACCATATCACTGAAGATGCTTAGCATACATCTTTGGAAAGTTGCAGGTGCATTACATAAACCAAAGGGCATCCTACTATAGGCAAAAGTACCAAAGGGGCAAGTGAAGGTTGTCTTTTCTTGATCTTCCAAATCAATCTCTATTTGGAAGTACCCCGAGTAACCATCCAAAAAATAGTAGAAAGGATGCCCTGAGACTCTCTCAAGGACTTGGTCCATGAAAGGCAATGGGAAATGGTCCTTCCTAGTCACTGAATTCAACCTCCTGTAGTCTATACACACCCTCCATCCTGAGGTAAGACGTGTAGAGACTTCCTCCCCTTTCTCATTCTGGATCACAGTAATTCCAGATTTCTTTGGGACTACTTGGGTTGGGCTCACCCACAAGCTATCTGAAATGGGATATATGATCCCTGCTTGAAGTAGCTTCAGAACTTCACCCCTTACCACCTCTTGCATGTGAGGATTCAACCTCCTCTGGGGCTACCTCACTGGTTTTGCATCTTCCTCCATGTAGATATGGTGGGTGCATACCAAAGGGCTAATCCCTTTCAGATTAGAAATTTGCCATCCAATGGCTTTTTTGCATTTTCTGAGGACTCCCAAAAGACTATCCTCTTGATCACTTGTTAGAGTTGAAGAAACCACCACTGGACATTTCTCATCTTCCTCCAAATATGCATACTTCAAATCAACAGGAAGTGGCTTCAAAACTAGCTTTGGAGGGTCCTCCCTAGCTGCTCCTTGTGAGTCCTCCTTATTGAACAAGGGTAAGATCTCTTCCCTTCTCCTCCAAGGAGACATGATGGCTAACACATCAGAGGGTTCAGGTAACCCTTCTTCAAGCACTCCAAGGCTTTCGTTCAAGCTCTCTTCTAAATTCTTGTCACAATGCTCTTCAACCAAAGTGTTGATCAAGCACACCTCCTTCAATCCTTCCTCCTCTTCGGGGTGAAGATGCCTCTTGCATAGGTGGAATATGTTTAGTTCCAAGGTCATGTTTCCAAATGTGAGCTACATCACCCTATTCCTACAATTGATGATGGCATTGGAGGTAGCTAGGAAAGGTCTCCCAAGGATGATTGGCACATAATTTGCTTCCTTAATAGTGGGATCCGTATCAAGCACCACAAAATCCACGGGATAGTAGAATTTGTCCACTTGAACTACAACATCCTCTATCACCCCCCTTGGGATTTTGACTGACCTATCAGCTAAGGAGAGAGTGATGGTTGTGGGCTTCAATCCTCTAAGTCCCAGTTGCTTATACACAGAGTATGGGAGCAAATTCACACTTGCCCCCAAGTCTAGTAGAGCCTTCTCCACATGTGTCCCTCCAATGTTGACTGAAATGGTGGGACATCCCGAATCTTTGTACTTAACTGGAGACTTACACTGAATGATGGCACTTACTTGCTCAGTGAGGAATGCCTTCTTTGTCACATTTAACCCTCTCTTGACCGTGCACAAGTCCTTTAAAAATTTTGCATATGTGGGGACTTGCTTGATCATATCAAGTAAGGGTATATTCACCTTCACTTGTCTCAAAACTTCAAGAATTTCTTATGAATTCTTGATTCCCTTCTTTCCATGTAAAGCTTGAGGAAAAGGGGGAGGTATATGTTTCTTCATCATATCCTCTTTAATCACTATCCTTTGCTCTTCTTCAATGCTTGATTTAGATGCATTTTTCTTCCCACTCTTCTCTTCTTGGTTATTGCTCTCTTTAACCAAGGTTCTCCTTGACATGAGTTCTTCATCTTGCCTCACCTTAGGCAAGGGTTGATCAACCTCCTTCCCACTCCTCAAGGTGATCACAGCTTTGACCTCCCTCAACTTTGAAGACTCCCCATCTTGGGTTTCAACTTCATGAACACCCTTTGGATTTTGGCTTGGTTGAGAGGAAAACTTTCCTTTCTCATTAACTGTGTTGAGGTTGGTAAGCCTAGAGATGGAGTATTGAATATTATCTATCTTCTGAGATAGATCATTTTGCATCCCATCCATTCTCTTAATTTGAGAACTCTCAACATTTTCAATCTTTTGGTGCAATTGGGAGTTGATTGCCTTTTGTTCACCTACAAAGTCACCCATGACTTTACTTAGGTTCACAATGGCTTGCTCCACTGAAGAGGTTTGTTGAGGTGCTTGGGTTTGGGCTTGTGGTTGGTATGGAGGTGGCCTTGGTTTCCAAGAAAAATTTGGATGGTTTCTCCAGCTTGAATTATAGGTGTTTCCATAAGGTGCATTGTTGTTGGGCCTAAATTGCCCCACAACATTGGCTTGATCACCTAACATCTCCCTCACAGCTGGGATGGTTGGGCACTCATCTACCACATGATCACATGATTGGCAAATGGTGCATGGCATGACATGGGCTTGTGTCTCGGAAATGGCTTGGACTTCATGCATTTTTTTCAACTCAAGTTTTTCCAACCTCCTTGCCATTGTTGCCACCTTAGCTTTCATGTCCATGTCTTCACTTAACATGTACATTCCACCCTTTGGATTTACAGGAGCTTTCATCCTTCCCATTTCTCTTGAGTTGGGCTCATCCCATCCTCTTGATACCTCAGAGACATAACTTAAAAAGTCCATGGCTTCTTCCGGATTCTTACTCATAAAATCTCCCCCACACATGGTTTCAAGAATTTGCTTCATGGAGGAAGACATCCCATCATAAAAATAGCTCACCAAGAGCCATGTATCAAAGCCATGATGAGGACAAGCATTGATGGCCTCCATATACCTTTCCCAACATTCATAGAACTTCTCATTTTCTTGTGCAGAAAAGTTTGAGATTTGTCTCTTCAACCCATTGGTCCTATGGGTGGGGAAAATTTTCTTCAAAAATTCGGCCTGAAGATCAACCCAATTCCTTATGCTCCTTGGCCTTAAAGAGTTAAGCCATATTTTTGCCTTATCCTTCAAAGTAAAAGGGAATAGCTTGAGTCTCATCAAGTCTATTGAAGCTCCTCCCTCTCTAAAAGTATTGCACACCTCCTCAAACTCCTTGATGTGGGCATATGGGTTCTCACTCTCCATTCCATGGAAATTTGGTAGGAGGGGCACAATATGGGGCCTTATAATCAATTGCTCAAGAGGAGGTACGATGCATGAGGGTGCACTCATCATTGGTGGGTGCATTCTATCCCTCATGGATAGATATGCATTTGGATTATCCCCTTGACTGTGTTGAGAATTCTGATCCTCTTGTGGAGGGTCCATGATGTTTACATAGATATCCAACTCTGTGTCTTGAGGATTCTCTATCCTTACTAGTCTTCCCTCTTGGTCCCGAATCCAATAGGGCATGCACAAGTTACAACTTCCCTGAAAACAAAACAAAGACAACAAAAACAAAAGAAAGCTAGAAGAAAGTTAAGGTTAGAAAGAAAATGAAAGTAAACTTAACAAAAGGAATTCTACAATTAAAATAAAGGAAATGAAGTTAGTGAAAAAGGAATTCACCAAACTTGTGATGGAAATCACAAGTAGCCTCTAAAAAGTTGTATCACTGTATCGTGGCACCATCCCCGGCAACGACACCATTTTGATTCGTGCCCAGTTGGGTATTTTAATAAAAAATATTTATAAATCCTATGACCTTATACTGGCGTAGCAAAGCTACTATAGTATAGCAGCTCTAGGGTCGAACTCTGGGATGGGTTTTCACTCTACCAGTGATAGACTCAAGATTAGAAATTGAGTCTGATGATTTCCTTTGTCAAAAACTTAAAGTTTAAAAGAAAATAAAATTTGTTTTGAAAGTGGTGTTTGGAACTAAACTAACATAGAACTAGGTAAAAATGGAAGAAAGAAAGTCTCTCGGAGCTAAAGGTTGCTAGGATCAAGTTCAGAATGCAAAGTGGGAAATTCCGGATTTTTCTCCTCGTATTGGGGACAACAACATAAAGGATGGTTGTTTCCCGAGCCGATATAGGTTTAACAATGAAGATTTAATCCATAAAAAGTCAATAGAAATGGTAGTCAAGTTCCATTAATGGCTTTAGACACTATGGGTCTTCACCTTGAGCCACTTTCCAATGGCTCGTACATGATAACTAATGGTCTTATGTGGATCTAGCAATAAGTATCCATAGAGACCTAAAAGCTTATCATGTATTGGCCATTCAAAGTGATTCTAAGGGATTTAAAGCAAAACTTTAGATTTAAAAGCCATTTATGAACTCCAACTACCTGTATTTAACGCACGAGAGTTTTCCACTTTTGCATCTGGACTTTTCACCTAGCTTCCTTCACTCCAAGAAACCAAAGGTTTAACCTCTCATCCTCTGGGAAAACATCCTCAGAGGTTGTTTGGCTTCCAAGAAAAAGAAAATAGAAGAAAGAAAAGGAAAGCAAAGAGAGCTCTGTATATTTTTCCTAAGAGGAAAATTTCACTCAGTGTAAAATATACAAAAAGTCCCCTCCCGAGAGATGATTTCCACCCCTCTTATAGTCTTTACAAAGCAAAGCCTGTGATTGGCTAATTACAGGGATAAGAAAGGAATTTACATCAAAAAATACAAAAGAAAAGATCTCATGTGGAGTCGTCAGAACAGAGGAGATTTCGCACCAAAGTCGCATGAACAATACAAGGTGCGAAATTCGCACTCGCATGGGCTGGTGCGAAATTCGCACTTGCATGGGCTGGTGCGAAATTCGCACTTGCATGAATAGTACAAAGTGCGAAATTTGCCATTTTGAGCTCCTTATACGAATGGCAATATACCACTATAGGTACTTGATTTGTCAGCAATTCCGAGCCGGTTCCGAATATGGGATTCTTGAAAGGTGATTTTGCACGATGAACAAAATAGAGCCTCCCAAAGTGATAGTGCACGGCTACAAAAACTCCTTCTTTCCTCTGTTTTTCCTCTTTGCTTCTCTCCTTTACTTGACTTGTCTTAATGATCCAAAAAGCTGTCAAAACACTAAAACTAGCCACAAATATGATTAGAAGTCATTGCTAGGTCCTTAACATGCCAATTGGAATAAAAATGGAGAACTATTACACAAAAGTGCTTAAAACATAATGAATTAAAGGCGCAAAATAGCACTTTTTGGGTAGTAATCACATGGGCTCAAGCCTTTATATACTATGAACAACTCAGGGTTGTGATTGACATGAACGACTCCTAGTTGTGAGCTCAAGGCTCTAGATGGTATGAACAACTCTGGGTTACGGATGACATGAACGACTATGGCTCATGAGCTCAAGCTTCTAGATATTATGAATTGCTCAGGGCTGTTATTGACTTGAGAGACTTTGAGTCATGGTCTCAAGGCTCTAGATGTTATGAATAACTTGGGGTTGTGGTTGACATGAATGACTTTGAGTTGTGGTCTCAAGGCTCTAGATCCTAGGAATAATTTATGCTTATAGATGACTTGAACGACTCCAGGTCATGAGCTCAGGCCACTAAATACTATGAAGAGCTTAGGGTTGTGGTTGACATGATGACTTTAGGTCATGAGCTTAAACCTTTAGAAGCTATGAACAACTTTAGGTTGTGGTTGACATGAATGACTAGATGTTTCAAACAACTTTAGGTTGTGGGTGACATGGGCGACTATATGTCATGAGCTCAGGGCTTTAGATGCTATGAATAACTAAGGGTTGTGGTTCACATGAATGAATTTAGGCCATGGGCTTAGTGCTCTAAATTCTATGAATAGATCTAGGTTGTGCTTGACATGAACAACTATGGGTCTTGAGCTTTGGGCTTGAGATACTATTGATTCATTCCCAATTGGTGTCTCAGCTGATTCATGTCCTCTCAATGGCCACCGGCAATGGTGCCATTTGATTCCGTGCCCAGCTGGTGCCTTGATTTTGGTCCTCAAATGGGAGTAATCAACAAAATTTATAACCTATTACACCATGTACTAAGATAGCCTTATGTCACAAGCTTATTCAAATGAGCCTCCCCATGGCCTTATATAGAGCCAGGAAGCTTCTGGAGACTCCTAGAGTAGGAAGAGTGTGGAAGGTTCTAGAGAAGCCTGGAGAAATCCACACAATTCTACACCATGATGGAAGGCACGAGAGGAGTCCAGGGCTTTCTAGAAAAATCTAGAAGACTCTTATATATACTTGTATATAGGCTTGCACCTAGAATGGTGTAGGACATTCTAGAATAGTCTTGGTTGTAAGGAACCCTCCAAGGTTCCAGAGAGTTCCATTGGTGCCTATAAATAGGTGAGGGCCTCATTTGGCCAGGGCACCAAGCAAGTGAGCATCCAAACACTTGTAAAGGCTTTCTTGAGTTAATAAGAGCTTCCATTCTTTCAAGAGTTGCCTACCAAGCCTTTTAAGCTTTTGAGTCGCGAGTGTCTTAGCCGAGCGAGCTAAGCATTAGGGAGCAAGGCTGACTTAGCAAGATCAAGCGTCTTGGCTTGTCTAAGTGCCGCACGAGCTTAGTGAACGATTAAGTCCACAAGTGGTATCAGAGCGCGGTTACAAGGTGGGCATAGCAAAGGAAGCATGTCGGGCTCTAACGTAGAGGAGACTAGCGAGCAAACCCGTGGATGAGAGATGGAGCATATCGCACGGGGCCGAGGCAGGAAGGATAAGTCTCGTGACGCCTTAGCCAACATGGAGGCCAGGCTAGCCAAGGTGGAGCTAGCCATGGCGGACACTCAGGAAGGGGTGGACTTGATCGAGCAAGGCATGGAGAAGGGCCTAGAGGATCTAAGGGAGCAGATCCAAGACCTTCGTGAGGGCATGCTAGGTTCCCAAGTTCAGCCTATGTCACACGAGGAGTTCATGTCCTTCCAAGACAAGGTCATGACCATGTTCGCTAGTGTGGAGTCAAGGATGGAGGCCTTGGCTACACGCGTGGATGCCCGAGACCAAGAGATTCGTCAAGAGTTGGCCATCTACAAGACTGCGGTGTCAGCACGAGTCATGGCCACTCATGAGGCACCAAGGGTGGAGGTGCCCAAGCCACACACGTTCAATGGCAAGAGGGATGCTAAGGAGCTTGATAATTTCTTGTGGCACATGGAGCGTTACTTTGAGGCCATTGCACTAATGGATGAAGCCACTAAGGTATGCACCACGACCCTTTACCTCACTGATAATGCTACTCTATGGTGGCGTCGATGGTTTGCAGACATAGAGAGAGAGATGTGCCCCATAGACACGTGGGATGCCTTTAAGAGAGAAATCAAAAGGCAATTCTATCTCGAAGACGTGGCTTATCTAGCAAGGAAGAGTTTGAAGCATCTCAAGCACATGGGCTCGATCCGTGAGTATGTCAAGGAGTTCTCTACGCTTATGCTTGAGATACCTAACATGGCTGAGGAGGAGCTACTGTTTAACTTCATGGACAACTTGCAAAGCTGGGCCGAGCAAGAGTTGAGGAGGCGTGGTGTCCAAGACCTAGCCACGGCCATGGCAGTAGCCGAGTCCTTGGTGGATTACAGAAAGGGAGACTCCTCCAAGCCAAAGCCACCATCAAAGGGTAACCAGGCCAAAGGTGGGGGAGACAAAAGGTCGCAAGGCCACACTTCTAAGGAGGGATCAAGCAAAGGCCCTAGTGGCAAGGAGGGTAAAGGCAAGGACAAGCGGAAGGAGTTCATGCCCAGGACCAATTGTTTCCTGTGCGATGGTCCGCACTGGGCACGGGACTGCCCTAAGAGAAAGGCTTTAAATGCTATGATTGAGGAAAAGGAGCAGGAAGGCGATGCTAAGGTGGGATCGTTGCAACTCCTAAATGCCTTTAAGGCCAAGCCGTTGCCTAAAACGCCTCAAAGCAAAGGGCTGATGTATGTAGAAGCCCTTGTCAATGGGAAGGCCACCAAGGCCCTGGTGGACACAGGTGCCACTCACAACTTTGTCTTAGAGGATGAGGCAAGAAGGTTGGAGCTCCAAGCATCCAAGGAAGGAGGATGGCTCAAGGCAGTCAATTCAGCTGCCAAGCCATCACATGGAGTAGCTCGTGGGGTGACTATGCACATCGGCTCGTGGGAAGGAAGAGTCAACTTCACAGTGGCACCCATGGACGACTTCAAGATGGTGCTAGGAATGGACTTCCTACAAAAGGTGAAGGTCGTGCCACTACCTTTCTTACGCTCAATGGCTATCCTAGAGGAGGAGAAGCCATGCATGGTCCCTACGGTCACTGAAGGTACGCTCAAGACCCCTACGCTATCCGCTATGCAAGTAAAGAAGGGGTTAAAGAGAGAAGAGGTGACCTACCTCGCCACCCTTAAGGAAGAAAGGGATGATGGGTCGGGAGAACCCATGCCTAAGGAAATCGAGGGGGTCCTTGATGAGTTCAAGGACGTGATGCCGCCCGAGTTGCCCAAGAGACTTCCTCCTAGGAGAGAGGAAGATCACAAGATTGAGCTGGAGCCGGGAGCCAAGCCCCCTGCTATGGGGCCATATAGGATGGCACCACCTGAGTTGGAGGAACTAAGGAGACAACTCAAGGAGTTGCTAGATGCGGGGTTCATCCAACCATCCAAGGCTCCCTATGGCGTGCCGGTCCTATTTCAGAATAAGCATGATGGGTCCCTACGGATGTGCATAGATTACCGGGCACTCAACAAGGTGACGGTAAAGAACAAGTACCCTATTCCGCTCATTGCTGACTTGTTCGATCAACTTGGTAGGGCAAGGTACTTCACGAAGCTAGATCTAAGGTCGGGCTACTACCAAGTAAGGATTGCGGAGGGGGATGAGCCGAAGACTACATGTGTGACCAGGTACGACTCATATGAATTCTTAGTGATGCCCTTCGGACTCACTAATGCCCCAGCAACATTCTGCACCCTCATGAACAAGATCTTCCACCCATACTTAGACAAGTTTGAGGTGGTATACTTGGATGACATAGTCATCTATAGTAACACTCTAAAGGAGCATGAAGAACACTTGAGGAAGGTCTTTAAGATCCTGAGGCAGAACGAGCTGTACGTGAAGAAGGAGAAATGCTCATTTGCTAAGGAAGAGGTGAGCTTCCTAGGGCATCGCATCAAGGATGGCAAGCTGATGATGGATAATAGCAAGGTGAAAGCCATCTAGGAATGGGATCCACCAACCAAGGTACCTCAACTCCGATCTTTCCTTGGTTTAGTTAATTACTACCGGCGGTTCATAAAGGGTTATTCGGCAAGGGCCGCTCCACTCACTGACCTTCTTAAAAAGAATAAGGCATGAGAGTGGGATGAAAGGTGCCAACAAGCCTTTGAGGATCTGAAGAAGGCTGTGACTGAGGAGCCAGTGTTGGCACTACCCGACCACACCAAGGTCTTTGAGGTACACACAGATGCCTCAGACTTTGCTATTGGGGGAGTCCTTA
This sequence comes from Vitis cinerea var. helleri x Vitis riparia, assembly GCA_946000715.1. Classification (NCBI taxonomy): domain Eukaryota; kingdom Viridiplantae; phylum Streptophyta; class Magnoliopsida; order Vitales; family Vitaceae; genus Vitis; species Vitis cinerea var. helleri x Vitis riparia. The sequence goes on along the minus strand of OX254009.1, from coordinate 15,464,392 downwards.
TGCAAGAAAGGCACCCAATTGCATTTGAGAGTCGCAAGTTGAACGACACAGAAAGGCGTTACACGGTGCAGGAAAAGGAGATGACCGCTATCGTCCACTGCTTGCGCACCTGGAGGCATTATCTGCTAGGGTCTCACTTCATAGTGAAGACCGACAACGTGGCCACTAGCTACTTCCAGACATAGAAGAAGTTGAGTCCTAAACAAGCTAGGTGGCAAGACTTCCTGGACGAGTTCGACTATACGCTGGAGTATAAGCCAGGAAGTGTTAATCATGTGGCCGACGCCCTAAGCCGCAAAGCCGAGCTAGCATCTATGACGAGTCAGCCCCAAGGAGACATAATGGATCTTCTAAGGGAGGGATTGTAACATGATCCAGTGGCTAAAAGCCTCATCACCCTGGCTCATGAAGGGAAGACTAAGCGGTTCTGGGTGGAGGACGGCCTACTCTACACTAAGGGGAGATGACTCTATGTGCCTAAGTGGGGGAATATAAGGCGGAACTTAATAAAGGAGTGCCATGACACCAAGTGGGCTGGGCACCCTGGGCAACGACGCACAAGGGCACTACTTGAGTCAGCTTACTATTGGCCTCAGATACGGGACGAGGTTGAGGCCTATGTGAGGACTTGTCTTGTGTGCCAACAAGACAAGGTGGAACAGCGACAACCTAGAGGCCTGTTAGAGCCACTACCTATAGCAGAACGCCCATGGGACAGCGTCACCATGGACTTCATCATCGGGCTACCCAAGTCGGAGGACAGCGGGTCGATCATAGTGGTAGTGGACAGGTTCTCTAAGTACGCAACCTTCATAGCAGCCCCGACTGACTGCACGGCGAAAGAGACAGGGAGGCTATTCCTTAAGCACGTAGTCAAGTATTGGGGGTTGCCTAAGTTTATCATCAGTGATCGCGACCCGCGCTTCACTGGGAAATTTTGGACGGAGCTCTTCAAGCTTATGGGGTCGGAGCTTCACTTCTCCACAAGTTTTCACCCACAGACGGATGGACAGACCGAGAGGGTGAACGCGTTATTGGAGCTATACTTAAGGCACTTCGTGAGCGCCAACCAGAAGGATTGGGCTAAGCTGCTAGACATAGCCCAATTTTCGTACAACCTACAAAGGAGTGAGGCGACCAATAAGAGCCCGTTCGAGTTAGCCACAGGGCAGCAACCGTTAACTCCTCACACTCTCACGATTGGCTACACGGGGAGAAGTCCGGCGGCTTTCAAGTTCGCGAAAGGGTGGCACGAGCAAGCTGACATAGCACGCTCATACTTGGACAAGGTCGCTAAGAAAATGAAGAAGTGGGCTGACAAGAAGCGACGACACATGGAGTACAAGGTCGGAGACATGGTGATTGTCAAGCTCCTTCCTCAGCAATTCAAGTCCCTAAGGCCAGTGCATAAAGGCCTTGTGAGGAGATATGAAGGACCCTTCCCCATACTTGGGAAGGTCAGCAAGGTGTCTTATAGAGTCGAGCTGCCCCCGAGGTTGAAGATTCATCCTGTCTTCCACGCAAGCTACTTGAAGCCCTATCACGGAGACAAGGATGATCCAAGCCGAGGGTTGTCTAAGAGGGCACCTACAGCGGTCGTGACCTCCTATGATAAGGAGGTAGAACACGTCCTCGCAAATCGGGTCATCAGGAGACGAGGGGTACCTCCTGCTACGGAATACTTAGTGAAATGGAAGGGACTACCAGAAAGCGAGGCTAGCTGGGAGCCAGCAGAGGCACTATGGCAGTTCCAGGAGCAGATCGAGCGGTTCCGGGCAGAAGGCGCGACGAGGACGTCTGCGGCATAGGTGGGGGAGAGTGTCACAAGCTTATTCAAATGAGCCTCCCCATGGCCTTATATAGAGCCAGGAAGCTTCTGGAGACTCCTAGAGTAGGAAGAGTGTGGAAGGTTCTAGAGAAGCCTGGAGAAATCCACACAATTCTACACCATGATGGAAGGCACGAGAGGAGTCCAGGGCTTTCTAGAAAAATCTAGAAGACTCTTGTATATACTTGTATATAGGCTTGTACCTAGAATGGTGTAGGACATTCTAGAATAGTCTTGAGTTGTAAGGAACCCTCCAAGGTTCCAGAGAGTTCCATTGGTGCCTATAAATAGGTGAGGGCCTCATTTGGCTAGGGCACCAAGCAAGTGAGCATCCAAGCACTTGTAAAGGCTTTCTTGAGTTAATAAGAGCTTCCATTATTTCAAGAGTTGCCTACCAAGCCTCTTAAGCTTTTGAGTCGCGAGTGTCTTAGCCGAGCGAGCTAAGCTTTGGGGAGCAAGGCTGACTTAGCAAGATCAAGCGTCTTGGCTTGTCTAAGTGCCGCACGAGCTTAGTGAACGACTAAGTCCGTGACACTTAGCTAGCATAGCATAGTGGCTCTAGGGTCGTTCACTGGGATGGGTTTTCACTTCACAATTCATTTTAATTCAAAGCTGAATTGGTGCTTTTTTATTTCAAGGTTAGCTCTAAAAGAAAACATAAAGATGTTTGAGTGAAAAAGGTTTGGTTTTAAACTAACCAATAATAAAATAATTGAAATTACTTACAAAGAAAAGCGTTTCTTGGAGTTTCAGATCACTAGGCTCAGGTTCCTAATACAAAAAGAAAGTTCTGGTCACTTGTTTCTTTTTCTCGCATTAGAGAATTAACATATAGTTAATTCTCTAACCGGTGTGGTACAGATGCGTCCCATTAATTCCCTCTCACTGATGCATCTTGCAATGGCTCATGCCTCTCACCTAGCATTTGCCATTCAAGGTGATCCTTAACCTTGGATTTCCCGTCAAAAGCTCCCAAGAGATAACTAATGGATGTCTCCTTAGAGTCCAAAAGCCTTACCAAGTGTTGGCTATTCTAGAAAATCCTACCTTCAAACCACCTCCCAAAGGCTCGCAAGAGATAAACTAGTGTATCTCAATGGATGGAGACCACTTTCCTTACCAAGTGTTGGCCCAGGTGATTAAAAGGCGTTTTAAGTTAACTAAAAAGATAAAAACCATTAACGGGTTACACTTTCTCTTCATTAAAAATTGAAACAACAAAACTTCCAATTTTGCATTCAGAAACTTACCCGACTTTCTTCACTCCAAGAGATAAAGAGCCTAGCCACTCATCCTCTGAGGAAACATCCTTAGAGTTTGATTTGCTAGAAATAAAAATAACGAGAAAACAAAAATATGAAGGAAAAATAGAGCAAGTGCTCTGTAAAATATATTTTTTCCTCTCGTCGGATTACATCTATGATATATGATTTATGATATATTTCTTTACATTGGTTCAAAGATATATATAGAGAAGATATTTTCTAAGAAATATCCTAATAATATCTTTGAATAAGGAGAAAATAGAAATTTACACAAAATATCTTGAGAAAAAATCTAACTGAGTTGGTTGCAAATATCTAAGATTGCACAGGTGGATTTCGCAAGGTGATTTACATGTTGAATTATCCATTTTGCAAGTTTGAACTTTGGTTTTGCAACTTGGAGGTGATTTCACAACTTGGAGATGATTTGCAACTTGATTCGTAGCTTGGAGGCCATTTCGCAACCAAGGGCCATTTCGCAGCCAAGGAGCATTTTTGCAGGGTGGAGACATTTTCGCAGCCCATTTCGCAGCTGCGAAATGAGGGGGTGGAGCTTCAAAATGGCACTCGTGTGCCAAAGGGTGGTTTCGCAGCTGTGAAACACCCTGCGAAATTTTCGCAGCTCATTTCGCTCAACTTTGCGCAATTGTCTTCAAATAGCCATAACTTCTTCGTTTCAACTCCAATTTGTGCACCGTTTGAAGCATTGGACTCCTGACTTCCTGAGCTTGGAAACGAAATATAGTATACATGAAATGGACTCCAGGAAGTACTCGAAATGTGTCCAACAGTTGCTGTCCTCTTGAATTCTTCATGTTAGATTTCTCTCTTTTTCCTCCTTGCATTCTTGATTGGCTTTGGCAAAGAACTACGAAGCTCCAAAGCTTGAATTATTCATGTAAATGAGCTTCCATATGATTTTCCATGGATTATATAAAGCTCTCCCTCATCTTAGATTGCTTTGGTGATAAAAAAGCTATCAAAAACACCAAAACTTAACACAATTTGATTAGAATTGATTGCAAGGGTCTTTAACATGCCAATTGAGTTAAAAGGTAATAACTACTACTCAAAAGTGTTTAAAAGAGTTAATTATAAGCTATAAAATAGCACTTTTTGAGTAGTAATCAACTATGCACAACTGAAGGCTATAGTTGACATGAATGACTCCAAGTCGTAAGGACAGGTTTGTAGATGCTATGAATAACTCTGGGCTGCAGTTCACATGAAGAACTATGGGTCATGAGCTTAGGACTCAAGATGCGATGAAAAGCTCAAGGCCATGGTTGACATGAACAACTCCAGCTCGTGATCTTAAGGCTTTAGATGTTGTGAACAACTCAGGGTTGTGGATAACATGAATGATTCCGTCTCCTGAGCTCAAGCCTGTAGAAACTATGACCAACTCTAAGCTATTGTTAACTTGAAAGACTCTAGGTCTCAAGGTCAAGGCTCTAGATGCTATGAACAGATCAGGGTTAGGGTTGAAATGAACAACTCGAGGTTGTGAGTTATGGGCTCTAGATCTTATGAACAATTCAGGGTTGTGGATGACATGAATGACTCCGGGTCATGAGATGAGGTAGTAGATACTATGAACAGATCAAGGCTATCATTGAATTGAAAGATTACGAGTTAGGAGCTCTAGGCTTAACATGCTATGAACAAATCAGGGTTGTGGATAAGATGAATGACTTCGAGTCATGAGCTTAGGGCTCTAGATGCTATGAACAACTCAGGGTTATGAATGACATGAACAACTTCAGGTTACGAGCTTAGAGCTTTAGATGCTATGAATAGGGTTGTGGTCGACATGAAAGACTTTGGGCTATGAATGACTCAAGATCCTATGAGCTCACACCTCAAGATGCTATGAACCAGTAAAGGCTATGGATGATATGAACAATTATTTATCATGAGCTCAAAACTTCAGATGTTATGAACAACTTAGGACTATGGATGACATGAACGATTTCTGGTCATGATTTCAAGGCTCGAAATACTATGAACAACTTAAGACTATGATTGACATAAATGACTCTGAGTCATGAGCTTAGGGCATTTGATGCTATGAACTGCTTAGGGTTGTGGATGAGATGGGTGATTCTGGGTCATGAGCTTAGGGCTTTGGATGCTATGAATCACTCAGGGCAGTGGATGACATGAGCTACTTCGGATCGTGAGGTAAAGGTTATGGATGCGATGCACAACCTAGAGTTGTGAATGATATGAATGACTCATAATCCCATGAGCTCGAGCCTATAGATGCTATGAATCACTCAAAGCATTGGTTGACATGAATGACTTCGGGTTGTGAGCTCAAGCCTTTAGATGCTATGAATAGCTTAGAGTTGTGGATGATATGAATGACTTTGGATTCTGTCAGCTCAAGCCTCTAGATACTATTAACCGCTTAGAGTTGTGGATGATATGAATTATTCTACACCATTAGCTCAAGCCTCTAAGTGTTATGAATAGCTTAAGGCTATGGATGACATGAACACCTCCTGGTCATGAGCTCAGGGCTTTAGATGTGATGAACAACTCTTTGCTCTAGTTGAGATGAACAACTTTGAGTTATGAGCTTACGGGTTTAAATGCTATGAATAGCTCAGAGCTGTCACTGATAGCTTAGGGCTGTGAACTTGGGGTTTTAGATGTTATGAATAGCTTAGGCCTATGGTTGACATGAATGACTCGAGGTCTTGACCTCAGGGCTCTAAATGCTATGAACAACTCAAGGTTATAAAAGACAAGAATGACTTTGGGTGATGAGCTTTGGCATTTAGATACAATAAAAAGCTTAAGGTTATGGTTGACATGAAAGAATCTGGAACATGATCTCAAGCCTCTAGATGCTATGCACAACTTAGGGCAGCCGATGACATGAAAAACTTCAGGTTGTGAGCTCAAAGCTCTAAATGCTATGCACAACTTAGGTTTGTTGATGTCATGAAAGACTCCAGGTTAGGATCTTAGGGATCTAGATGCTATGCACAACTCAAGGTTGTGGATGACATGAATGACTCTAGACCAAAAGCTTAGGTCTCCAGATACTATGAACAACTGAGTGTTGTGGTTGACATGATAGACTCTTGGTTGTGAGCTCAAGGCTCTAGATGTTATGAACAGCTCAGGGTTGTGGATGACAAGAGCTACTCCAGGTGGTGAGCTCAAGGCTCTGGATGCTATAAAAAACTCAGAATTGTGGATGAAATGAATGAAATGGGATCCCATGAGCTTAGGCCTCTAAATGTTGTGAACCACTTAAGGTTGTGGATTTTATGAAAGATTCTACATCATGAGCTTAAGCCCATAAATGCTATGAAAGGTCAGGGCTATGAATGACATGAAAGACTTTGGGTTGTGAGCTCAAGGCTCTAGAAGCAATGGACAACTTAGATTTATGGATGATATGAATGACTAAGGATCCTGTCAATTCAAGCCTCTAGATGTTGTGAACCGCTTAGGGTTGTGAATGACATTCATGACTCCGTGTTGTGAGCTTAGCGCTCTAGATACTATGAACACCTTAGGGCTATGATTGGCATGAATGACTCTGTGTTGTAAGCTCAGGGCTCTAGACGCTATGAAAGACTCAGGGATATGGATAAGATGAACTACTCTGAATCATGAGCTCAAGGCCTGGCTGTTATGAACAACTCAGGGCTATGGATGACATGAGCTACTCTGGGTCATGAGCTTAAGGCTTTGGATGTTATGAACAACTTAGAGTTATAAATGATATGAATGACTCAGGATCTTATGAGCGTAGGTCTCTAGATGATACGAACTGCTGAAGGCTTTGGTTAAGGTGAATAACTCCAAGTCGTGAGCTTAGGGATCTAGATGCCTTGAATAAGTCAGAGTTATGGATGATATGAATGACTCGAGATCGCGTGAGCTCAGGCCTCTAGATTCTTTGAACTACTTAGGGCAATGGATGATATGAATAATTCTACGTCATTAGCTCAAGCTTCTAAATGTTATGAATGGATAAAGGGTGTGGATGAAATGAACAACTCTAGGCCGTGAGCTTAGGGCTTTAGATGTGATGAACAGTTTTAGGGCTATGGTTGACATGAATGATTATTGGTCATAAGCTCTAGGCTCTAGACAGTGTGAACAACTCAGGGTTATGGATGACATTAATGACACTGAGTCATGAGCTCGGGGTTCCAAATACTGTGAATAGCACAAGGTTATGGTTGACCTGAAAAACCCTGGGTCATCAGTTGAGGGCCTTAGATGCTATGAACATGTAAGAGTTATGGATGATATGAACAACTTAGGATCCCATGAGCTCAGGCCCTTAGATACTATGAATCGCTCAAGCCTATGGATGATATAAATGATTCTGCATAATGAACTCAAGCCTCTAGATATTATGAACAACTCAAGGTTATGGATGACATGGATGACTCTGGGTCATAAACTTAAGGCTCTAAATGCTATGAACAACTCAGGGGTGTGGATGAAAGGAGTTGCTCCAAGTCACGAGCTCAAGGCTTTAGATGCTATGAACAATATAGGGCTATGGATGGCATGAGCTACTCAAGGTCATGAGCTCAGGACTTTGGATGCTACGAACAATCTAGAGTTGTGAATGATATGAACGACTTAGGATCCAGTGAGCAAAGTCCTCTAGAAGCTATGAACTGCTCAGGTCTTTGGTTCACATGAATGACTCTAGGTTATGAGCTCAAGGCACCAGATACTATGAATAACTTAAAGTTGTGGATGAAATGAATGAGTTGTGATCTCGTATGCTCAGGCCTCTATTCTATGAATAACTCAGGGTTGTGGATGACATGAATGACTTTGGGTCATGAGCTCAGGGCTCAAGATGCTATGAAAAGCTCAAGGATGTGGTTGACATGAATGACTCGGGGTCGTGAACTTAAGGCTCTAAATTCTATGAACAACTTTAAGTTGTTGATTACATAAGCTACTACGGGTCATGAGTCGAGGGCTCTAGATGCTACAAACAACTCAAAGTTGCAGATGATATGAATGACTCAGGATCCTATGAGCTCAAGCCTCTATATACTATAAATAGGAAAGGGTTGTGGATGATATGAATGATGCTATGTCATGACCTCAAGCCATTAGATGCTATGAACTTCTTAGGGTTGTGGATGACTTGAACAAATTTAGGTCATGAACTTAAGGCTCTAGATGTTATTAACAACTTAGGCTAGTGGATGACATGAATGACTCCAGGTCATGAGCTCAGGCCTTTAGATTCTATGAACAACTAAGGGTTATGGTTAACATGAAAGACTCTAATTTGTGAGCCCAAGGCTCTAAATGTTATGCACAACTTAACGTTGTTGATGAAATGAAAGACTTCAACTCATGAGCTCAGGGCTCTAAATGCTATGAACAACTCAGGGTTTTTGTTGACATGAACAACTCCGGGTCATGAGCTAAGGCCACTTGATGCTATTAACAACTCAATGTTATGGACACATGAACAACTCTTGGTTATGATCTCACGTCTCTAGATTGTATGAAGTGATGCGACTCATGGTAGCTTAGCTTTAAAGGCGTATCAACAAAATTTATACCTTAAATACTATTACTAAAGTAGCTAAGCTACTATAGCATAGTGATTCTAGGATCGTTCACTGGGAAGGGCTTTCGCAAACACTAGTGATATTCAAATTAGGAAAATAGATGATTTTCTTATGGATGTTAGCTTTAAAAGAAGATGAAAATGTTTGAAAGAGATTTAAACTAATTTAAGCTAACATTAAAGACTAAAATGAAAGGGTGTAAAAACAAGTTTCTCAAAGATAGGATAGCTATGCTCTGGCTCTTATGCAAATTGGAAATCTCAGGATAGGCTCCTCGCGTTGGGGTTGAAACTATGGTGATGCTTGCTTCCCGAACTGGTATGGATTTAGCAAATCAAGTTTTAATCCTTTAAAATGGCAAAATAGATGGTACTAGATTTCATCAATGGTTATTCACCTTAGACTTCCTTTGAATGGCTCGTAAGAGATAACTAGTGGTCTAAAGCCAAAAGCTTACCAAATATTGGCAACTCAAAGTCATTCTAGGTGATAAACTCACCTTTCAATGGCCATTGAAATTGGTTCTAACGGATTAATGCAAAACTTGGAATTGAAAACCTCACCTTCCAATAGCTCGTAGGAGATAACTAATGGATAGAAATCCAAAAGCTTATCAAGTATTGGCCGTTGGAAGTTGTCCAAAGGAAATAAAAACCAAACTTTGCATTAATGAACCATTAATGAAAAACGACTACCTTACCTTCCAGGTGCGAGAAATTTCCATGGGATTGCATCCAAGCCATCACATAACATCCATACTTTGAGAAACTTAAAGGTTTTAGCCTCTCATCCTTGGGGATTTCATCCACCAAGGACGTTTGGCTACTAAGAAAATGAGAAAGAAAAGAGAAAAGAAACGTATGAACAAAAGTGCTCTTATAACTTCTAAAGTTACAGGTTACAAGATTCCTTTGTCTGAGGCTCTTCACCTCTATTTAAAGACAATAACAAGCTAAATTACAAGAGCTATTACAAAAGCAACCTTTTCATTGGTTGATTACAAGGTTACAAAAGGAATTTACATGAGAAAATATCAAGCTAAAAATATCTGGGAAGTCGGTGGTGCGTGCGTTGAGAAACAGAGGAAATTTGGCATTTTCGCAAGGTGCCTAAATCCTCCTTGCGAAATTTCGCAAGGAGAAATTCACCTTGCAAAATGGAAAAATTTCGCACCATGAGGAAAATCCCTTTGCGAAATTTCGCAAGGAGAAATTCACCTTGCGAAATTTGCGCAAGGTTTGATGCAGTTGTCTTCCGAAGGCCATATCTTCCTCATTTCAGCTCCAAATTGTACATGGTTTGAAGCGTTGGATTCTTGACTTCCTGATCTTTGAAATGGTATATAGTATGTAGAAAATGGACTTCGGAAAGTGCCCCAAAAGTGTGAAAGAAGACTGCAGCTGCTGTCCTCTGTTCTCTTCACTCTGTTCTCCTCTTCGCTTCTCTTTGCTTGTGCTCGTGTTTCCACTTGAAATTCAAGCCTGTAAACTTCCAAAATCCTTCCTTTAACTTGTCCAAGTAGCTCCTCCATCATTTGGCATGCTTGAATTGATTCATAAGCTGATAAAAACATGTAAACTTGCCACAAAATGGTTAAAACCAATTACTAAGGACCTTAATGAATTAATTGGGTTAAATGAATATGATTACTACACAAAGGTGCTTAAAACCATTATAATTAGGTCTTAAAAATAGCACTTTTTGGTAGTAATCATGAAGAAATCAAGGTTATTTTTGACATAAAAGACTTTGGGATGTGAGTGCAATGCTCTACATGTAATGAACAACTCAAGGTTGTGATTGACATGAACGACTATCGGTCGTGAGCTTAGGGCTCAAGATGCTATGAAAAATTCAGGGTTGTGAATGACATGAACAACTCTAGGTCATAAGCTTGGGGCTCTTGATGTTTTAACAACTCAAGGTTGTGGATGACATGAATGACTTTGGGTCATGAGCTTAGGTTTCTAGATTCTATTAACAACTAAGGGATGTGGTTGACATGAATGACTCTTATTTGTGAGCTTAGGGCTCTAATTGCTATCAATAACTTAAGGTTGTTGATGACATGAAAGACTTTGGGTCGTGAGCTTAGGGCTCTACATGCTATACACAAGTCTGGGCTATCAATGACATGAAAGAGTCCAGGTCATGAGGTTAGGGCTCTTGATACTATGAATGGCTTAAGACTATGGATGACATGAATGACTTTGGTTTATGAGCTTAAGGCTCTAAATGCTATGAATAGCTCAAGGCTGTAGATGACATGCACTACTCTGAGTCATGATCCTAAGGCTTTGGATGCTATGAATAACTTAGAGTTATGGATTATATGAATGACTCAGGATCCCATGAGCTTAGTCATCTAGATGCTATAAACCACTCAAGCTGTGGAAGATATGAGTGATTCTGTGTCATGTGTTCAAGTCTCTAGATGTTATGAACTGCTCAAGGCAATGGAAGACATGAACAACTTTTAGTTATGAGCTCAAGGTTCTAGATGTTATGAACAACTCAGGGTTGTAATTGACATGAATGACTCTGGGTAGTGAGCTTAGGGATGTAGATGCTATTAATAATGATTACTACTCAAAAAGTGCTATTTGATAGCTTGTAATTAACTATTTTAAACACTTTTGAGTAGTAGTTATTACCTTTTAACTCAATTAACATATTAAGGACCTTTGCAATCATTTCTAATCAAATTGTGTAAGTTTTGGTTTTTTGTTAGTAATTTGATCACCAAAGCAATCCAAGATTGAGGAGAGTTCTTTGGAATCCATGGCAAAGCAATGGGAAGCTCATTAACATGAAGAACCAAAGCTTTAAAGCTTTATAGTCCTTTGCCATAAGCAAATCTGGAACACAAGGAGGGGAAGCAAAGAGAAAAAGCTAACATGAAGCATTCAAAAGGACAAAAACTGTCAGCCACTTTTGGAGCACTTCCTGGTGCTCAATTTATGCATACTATATGTCGTTTCGAAGCTTGGGAAGTCAGCAATTCAATGCTTCAAACGGTGCATGATTCAAAGTTGAAATGATGGAGTTAGAGCCATTGGAAGCCGATCATACCAAGCTGAAGGCCAATTTCGCAGGTTGCGAAATCAGCCTTTGGCTACGAAATCACAAGAGGATGGCTACGAAATGGTGTCCTTCACGTTGTGAAATTTCGTAGCCATCTTGCACGCCTAAAAAAATCTCCTGAGTGCTTCCCAATATTTGCGACTGACATTTTTAGATTTTTTGCTTTAGATATTTGATGTCTAAATCCCCATTCTCTCATTGTAATCCACCTATCATAGGATTCCTTAGTCTTTAAGCACAAACAAAGGGTAAATAGCCTCTTATATAATGTTTGTAATTTCCAGTACAGTGGGAGGTCGGGGAGCTTGTTCTCAGAGGCATCCTTTGTATAGTTTTGAAAGGAAGTAAAATACAGAGCCTTTGCTTTGCCTTAACTTCTCATTTTGATTGTATATTATTTAATTTTTCTTACTAGCCAAACAAGCTCTGAGGATGTTTCCTCAGAGAATGAGTGGCTATACTTTTAGTTCCTTGGAGCTATGGGTTCCCGGGTAAGGCCCCAAATGCAAGAATTGGTAGTTTTGTTGTTTCAGCCATTAATGAAGAGAAAGTGTGACCCACTAATGATTTCTATGTTTTTAGTTAACTTAAAACACCTTCAACTCACCTGAGCCAACACTTGGCAAGGCAAGTGATCTTCGTCCATGGAGATGCACTAGTTTATCTCTTGTGAGCTTTTGGGAGGTGACTTGAAGGTAGGATTTTCTAGAATTGCCAACACTTGGTAAGCTTTTGGACTCTAAGGAGACATCCATTAGTTATCTCTTGTGAGCTTGAGAAGGGAAGTCCAAGGTTAACGATCACCTTGAATGGTAAGTGCTAGGTGAGAGGCACGAGCCATTGCAAGTTGCATCAGTGAGAGGGAATTAGTGTTGAAATCCATTAAAGGAAAGCATCTGTACAACACCGGTTAGAGAATTAACTATATGTTAATTCTCTAATGCGAGGAAAAGATTCAAGTGACCGAAACTCTGTTTTTGCATGAGGAGTCTCCCCTGTGAACCTAAAACTCCAAGGAACGCTTTTCTTCATAAGTAATTTCCATTACTTTCTTTTTAGTTAGCTTAAAACAAAACCCTTTTTCAACCAAAGTTTATGTTTTCTTCTTAAGCTAACCTTGAAATGAAAAAGCACCAATTCAACTTTGAATTGGTATCAGTTGTAAGTTGAAAACCCTTCCCAGTGAATGATCCTAGAGCCACTATGCTATACTAGCTAAGGCTATCCTAGTGCATGGTGATATAGGTTATAAATTTTGTTGATTACTCCCGTTTGAGGATCAAACTCATACAACATTGGGACACGAATCAAATAACACAAAGTTTTGGATGACATGATCGACTTCGGGTCATAAGCTAAGGCCTCTAGATTCAATTAACAACTGAGGATTGTAGTTGACATGAAAGACTCTTAGTCGTGACCTATAGGCTTTAGATGCCATGCACAACTTAAGGTTGTAGATTACATGAAAGACTCCTGGTCATGAGCTGAGGGTTGTAGATTCTATACACGGGTATGGGTTTTCGATGACATGAAGGACTCTAGGTCGAGAGCTTAAAGTTGTGGTTGACATGAACGACTCTAGGTTCTGAGCTCAAGGCTCCACATACTATGACCAATTGAGAGTTGTGGATGACATGATGGAGTCAGCATCCTGTGAGCTTAAGCCTCTAAATGCTATGAACAACTAAGGGTTATGGATGATTTGAATGATTCTGCATCATGAGCTCAAGCCCTTAGATTATATGAACTCCTCAGTGTTATGGATGATATGAATGCCTACGGGTTGCGTGCTTAAGGCTTTAGATTCTATTAAAAACTCAGGGTTGTGGATACAATGAATGACTTCAAGTCATGAGCTCAGACCTCTACATTTTATGAACAACTCGGGGTTGTGGTTGACATGAATGACTTCGAGTCATGAGCACAAGGCTCTAGATGCTATGCATAACATAAGGTTGTCAATGACATGAAAGACTGTGCATCATGAGCTTAGAGCTCTAGATGCTATGAATAACTCTAGGTTGTGCATGACATGAACAACTCTGGGCTTTAAATACTATGGACAACTCAGGATTGTGGTTGGCGTGAATGATTCCAATTCATGAGCTCAGGGCTTTAAATGCTATGAACAACTCAGGACTGTGGATGACATGAGCTACTCTAGGTTGTGAGCTTAAGGCTTTGGATGCTATGAATAGCTTAGAGTTGTGGATGATATGAACGGGTTAGGATCCCATGAGCTTAATTCTCTAGATGTTATGAATTGCTTATGAATCCCTTGAGCTTAATCCTCTAGATGTTACGAATTTCTTATGAATTCCATGAGCTCAATCCTCTAGATCCCATGAGCTCAATGCTCTTGATGAACGGGCTATGGAAGACATGAACAACTTGGAGTTATGATCTCAGGGTTCTAGATACTATGAAAAGCTCAAGGCTGTGGCTGACATGAATGTCTCTAGGTCGTGAGCTAAAGGCATTAAATGCTCTCAACAACTTAAGGTGATGGATGGCATGACCAACTCCGGGTTATAAGCCTAGAGCTTTAGATATTATGAACAACTCAAGGGATTGGCTAACATGAAGGAGTTTGGGTCCTAAGCTCAGGGCTCTAGTATGAACAACTCAGGGTTGTAAAGGATATGAACGACTTAGGATCTCATGAGCTTAGGCTTATAGATGCTAAGAACCACTCTAGGTTGTGGATGATTTAAACAATTTTGTGTCATGAGCTTAAGCCACTAGATGCTATGAACTACTCAAGGCTGTGGAAGATATGAATGACTAGAGGTTGTGAGCTTAGGGCTCTAGACACTATGAACAACTTAGGGTGGCAATTAACATGAATGACTTCAATTAGTGAGCTAAAGGCTTTAGATGCTACAAACAAGTTAGGGTTATGGATGACATGAATGACTTTAGGTCATGCGCTCAGGCCTATAGATTCTATGAAGAGCTCAAGACTATGGTTGACATCAAAGACTCCTAGACGTGAGCTTAGGGCTTCTAAAGTTATGCATAACTTAAGGTTATTGATGACAAGAAATACTCCGGGTCATGAGCTGAGGGCTCTAGATGTTATACAAAGGTTAGGGTTGTTGATGACATGAAAGACTCTAGGTCGAGAGCTCAGGGCTCTAGATACTATGAATAGCTCAAGGTTGTGGTTGACATGAACAACTCCGAATTATGAGCTTAAGGCTCTAGCTGCTATGAATTGCTATAGGCTATGGATGACATGAGCTACTCTAGGTCATGAGAGTAAAGCTTTAGATGTTATAAAGAGCTTAGAGTTGTGGATGGTGTGAATGACTCAGGATCCCATGAGATTAAGCCTCTAGGCACTATGAATTGCTCACGGTTGTGGATGATATGAATGATTCTGTGTCATGAGTTGAAGCCCCTAGATGATATGAACTATTAACAGTCATGGATGACATGAATGACTCTAGGTTGTGAGCTTAGGGTTGTAGATGCTATTAACAACTTAGGATTGTGGATAAGATGAATGACTCCAATTCATCAGCTTAATCCTCTAGATTCAATGAACAACATAGGGTTGTGATTAACAAGAAAAGCTCTTAGTCATGAGCTCAGGGCTCTAAATGCTATGCACAACTTACGACTGTCGATGACATGAAAGTCTCCAAGTCGTGAGCTCAAGGCTCTAGATGTTATGAACATCTCGGGGCTATGGTTGACATGAATAACTCTTGGTCATGAGCTAAAGGCTTTAGATGCTATGAACAGCTCAAGGTTATGGTTGACATGAACAACTCCAAGTCGTGAGCTCAGGGCTCTAGATACCATAAACAACTTAGGGTTTTAATTTTCATGAATGACTATGGGTCATGAGCTTAAGGTTCTAGATGTTATTAAGAACTTAGGGTTGTGGATGTCATGATGACTTCGGGTCATGAGCTCATGCCTCTAGATTCTATGCATAGCTCAAGGCTGTGTTTGACATGAAAGACTCCAAGTCATGAGTTCAGGGCTCTAGATGTTATGCACAACTTAAGGTTGTC
Source organism: Vitis cinerea var. helleri x Vitis riparia (assembly GCA_946000715.1). Taxonomy (NCBI): domain Eukaryota; kingdom Viridiplantae; phylum Streptophyta; class Magnoliopsida; order Vitales; family Vitaceae; genus Vitis; species Vitis cinerea var. helleri x Vitis riparia. The sequence goes on along the minus strand of OX254009.1, from coordinate 15,448,608 downwards.
GATGACATAAAAGACTCTGGGTTGTGAGCTTATGGCTCTACATGCTATACACAAGTCTAGGTTGTTGATGACATGAAAGAGTCTAAGTCATGAACTTAGGTCTCTTGATAATATAAATAGCTCAAGATTGTAGATGACATGAATGACTCTAGGTCGTGAGCTCAAGCTTGTAGATGCTATGAATAGCTTAGAGCTGCGGATGACATGCTCTACTTTGGGTCGTGATCTTAGGGCTTTAGATGCTATGAACAACTTACAGTTGTTGATTATATGTACAACTTGGGATCTCATGAGCTTAGACCTCTAAATGCTATGAATAGCATAGGGCCGTGGTTGATATGAATGATTCTATGTCATGAGCTCAAGCTTTTAGATGCTATGAAAAGATATGAACCACTCTAGGTTTTGATCTCAAGGCTCTAGATGCTATGAACAACTTAGGGCTATGGTTGACATGAATGACTCCAGGTCGTGAGCTCAAGGCACTAGATGCTATGAAAAACTCAAGGTTGTATATGACATGAACAACTCTGGCTTATGAGTTTAGGGCTCTAGATACTATGAACAACTTCGAGTGGTGGTTGACATAAAAGACTCTAAGTGTTGAGCTTAGGGCTCTAGAAGTTATGAACAACTCATAGTTATGGATGATATGGATGACTTGGGATCCCGTGAGCTTAGGCTTGTAGATGTTATGAACCACTCTAGGTTGTGGATGATATGAATGATTCCATGTTATGAGCTCAAGCCTTTAGATGCTATGAACTGCTTTGGGTAATGGAAGACATGAACGACTCTGGGTCATGAGCTCAGGGCTCTAGATGCTACTAACAAACTAAGGTTGTGGATGACATGAATGATTCCGGGTCATGAGATCAAGCCTTTAGATTTTATGTAAAGCTCAAGGTTGTGGTTGACATAAAAGACTCCTAGTTATGAGTCTAGAACTCTAGATGTTATGCATAACTTAAGGTTGTCGATGACATGAAAGACTCCGAGTCATGAGCAGAGGGCTTTATATGCTATACATAGGTCAAGGTTGTCGATGACATAAAAGACTTGGGGTTGAGAGTTGAGATATGCTATAAACAGCTCAAGGTTATGGTTGTTATGAAAGACTCTAGGTCATGAGCTTAAGGCTCTAGATGCTGTGAACAACTCTTAGCTATGGATGACATGAGCTACTTCTGGTCGTAAGCCTAGGGCTCTATATGCTATGAAGAGCTCAGAGTTGTGAATGATATGAATGACCTAAGATCCTGTGAGCTTAAGCCTCTAGATCTTATGAATTGCTCAAAGCTATGGATGATGTAAATTATTCTCCATCATGAGCTCAAGTCTTTATATGCTATGAACTGCCTAGGCTATGGATGACATGAATGACATTGGGTCATGAGCTCAAGATTGTAGATGCTATCACCAACTCAAGGTTGTGAATAACATGAATGACTCTAATTCATGAGATAAGGCCTCTAAATTCTTTGAACAACTCAGGGTTGTGGTTGACAAGAAAGTCTCCAAATTATGAGCTTAGGGCTCTAAATGTTATGCACAACTTAAGCTTGTCGTTGACAAGAGAAACTCCAAGTCGTGAGTTTAGGGCTTTAGATGCTATGAACATCTTAAGGCTATGGTTGACATGAATGGCTTTGGGTCATGAGCTCATGATTGTTGATGCTATGAACAACTGAGGGTTGTGTTTGACATAAACAAATCTATGTCTTGAGCTCAAGGCTTTAGATGCTATGAACTACTCAGGGTTGTGGTTAACATGAATGACTCTTTGTGATCAGCTCAAGGCCATAGATGTTGTAAACAATGTAGGTTTGTGGTTGACATGAAGACTCTAGAGCATGAGCTTAGGGCTTTATATGATCTTAGGAACTCAATGCTGTGGATGGCATAAATGACATTGGTCATGAGCTGAGACCTCCAGATTCTATGAACAACTTAGGGACGTGGTTCACATTAAAGAGTCTATGTCACGAGCTAAGGGTTGTAGATGCATACATAGGTCTAGGTTGTTGATCACATGAAAGACTGTGGGTTTTGAGTTGAGGGCTGAAGATGCTATGAATAGCTCAAGGTTGTGGATGACATGAACAACTCTAGGTCATGAGCTTTAGGCTTTATATACTATAAACAACTCAGGCTTATGGTTGACATGAACAACTTTGGGTCATGAACTCAAGGCTCTAGATGCTTTGAACATCTCAAAGCTATGAACTACTCAAGGTTGTGGATGACATGAACGACTTCGGGTCATGATCATAGGGATCTAGATGTTATAAACTATTCATGGTGCTAGTTGACATGAGCGACTCTAGATCGTGAGCTCAAGGCTCTAGATGCACCATACACCTCTAGGTTGTGGTTGACATGACTGAATTTGGGTCATGATCCCATGGCTTTAGATGCTATAAACAACTCAAAACTATGGATGACATGAATGACTTTAGTTCTTGAGCTCAATCCTCTAGATACTTTGAACAACTCAGGGTTGTGGTTGACATGAATGATTCCGGGTTGTGAGCTCAAGGGTCTAGGTTTTATGAACTGCCTAAGGTTATTGATGACATGAACTACTCCAGGTCGTGAGCTCAAGGCTCTAGATGCTATGAACAGCTCGAGGTTGTGGTGAACAAGAACCACTCCGAGTCATGATCTTAGGCCTCTAGATGCTATGAACAACTCAAGGGTTATGGTTGATATGAACGACTCTAGGTCATGATATTATGGCTCTAGATGCTTTTAACAACTCAGGGTTGTGGATCGCATGAATGACTCCAGGTCATGGCCTCAAGATTCTATGAACAGCTCAGGGTTGTGGTTGACATGAAATGCTCTAGGTCTTGAGCTCAAGATTTTAGAAGTTATTAACAACTCAAAGTTATGGATGATGTGAACGACTTGGGATCCCATGAGCTCAGCCCTTTAGATTTTATTAATTGATCAAGGCTTGCAAAAATACGAATGATTTTGTGTAATGAGCTCAAGCCTTTGGATGCTATGAACTACTCAATGTTGTTGATGACATGAACGACTTCGGGTCGTGAGCTTAGGGCTCTAGATGCTATCAACAACTCAAGGTTGTGGTTGACCTGAACTACTTCAGGTCGTGAGCTTAGGGGTCTAGATGCTATGAACAACTCGTAGCTATGGATTCTATGGATGATATGAATGACTCGGTCAATTGTGTCCTAAGGACTCTAAATGCTATGAACCGCTTAGGGTTCTAGATGTTAATAATGATTCTACATCATGTGCTCAATCCTTTATATGTTATGAATAACTCAAGGCTATGGATGCTATGAACAACCCTAGGTCATGAGTTGAAGGCTTTAGATTCTACGAACTACTCATGGTTATGGTTGACAAGAAGAAGTTTGGGTCGTGAGCTCAGGCCTCTAGATTTTATGAGCAGCTAAAGATTATGGATGACACGAGCTATTTCGAGTCATGAGCTTACATCATTGGCTGCTATGAAGAACTCGGGGTATTGGATGATATGAACAACTTGGGATTTCATGAGCTTCATCCTCTAGATGCTATGAATAGCTTAGGGCTAAGGATGATATGAACGATTCTTCGTCATGAACCCATGGCTCTAAATGATATGAATAGCTTAAGCTATGGATAACATGAACGACCTCATGTAGTGAGCTCAGGGCTCTAGGTGCTATGAACAACTTAGGGCTATGGTTGACAAGAACAACTCCGAGTCGTGAGCTCAACGCTTTAAATGCTATTAATAGCTCAAGGCTGTGGATGACATGAATGACTCGGGGTCATGATCCTATGAGTCTAAATGCTATTAATAGCTCAGGGCTCTAGTTGACATGAATTACTCCAAATTGTTAGTTTAGGACTTTAAATGCCATGAAAAGGTCAGTGTTGTGGATGACATGAATGACTCTAGGTTGTGAGTCAAGGGCATTAAGTGCTATGATAAACTCATGGTTATGGTTGACATCAATGACTTCAGGTTGTGAGCACATGGCTCTATATACTATGAAAAGCTCCATGTTGTAGTTAACATGAATGACTCCTGGTCGTGAGCTTAGGGATCCATATGCTATGAACAGCTCAGGCCAGTGGTTTACATGAACAACTCTAGGTCCTGGGTTTAGGGCTCTAGATGCTATGAACAAATCAGGGTTAAGGTTTAATTGAATGGCTCCGGGTAATGAGCTTAGAGCTCTAAATGCTATGAACAAGTTAGAGTTGTGGATGATATGAACAAATCGGGATCCTATAAGCCAAGACCTATAGATGCTATGAACAACTTAGGGTTATGGATGATATGAACTATTCTTGGTCGTGAGCCTATGAGTCTAAATATTATGAATAGCTCAGGGCTGTGGATGACATGAACAACTCTGGGTCCTGAGCATAGGGCTATAGATGCTATGAATAGCTTAGGGTTGTGGTTGACGTGGATGACTACAAGTTGTGAGCTCAGGACTCTAGATGCAATGAATAGCTTAAGGCTCTGGATGACATGAATGATTCCGGGTCTTGAGCTTAGGGCTCTAAATGCTATGAACAGCTCAGAGTTATGGTTTACGTGAATGACTCCTTGTTGTGAGCTTAAGGCTCTAAATGCTATGAACAACTCAGGGCTATGGATGACATAAACAACTTCAGGTCATGAGATTAGGACTTTAGATACTATGAGCAGCTCAGAGCTATGGTTAACATGAATGACTTCAAGTTGTGAGCTCAAGACTTTGTATGCAATGAATAGATCAAGTTGTGGTTGACAGGAATGACTTCGGGTCATGAGCTCAAGGCTTTAGATGTTATGAACAACTCAGAGTTGTGGATGATATGAACAACTCAGGATCATGTGAGCTAAGGCCTCAAGATGCTATGAACAACTTAGGGATAAGAATGATATGAATGATTCTTGGTCATGAGCCTATGAGTTTAAATGTTATGAACAACTCAGGGTTGTGGATGATTCGAATGACTCTAGTGATTACTACTCAAAAAGTGCTATTTTATAGCTTGTAATTAAATCTTTTAAACACTTTTGAGTATTAGTTATTACCTTTTAACTCAATTGGCATGTTAAGGACCCTTGCAATCGTTTCTAATCAAATTATGTTAAGTTTTGGTGTTTTTGATAGTTTTTTTTATCACCAAAGCAATCTAAGATGAGGGAGAGCTTTATATAATCCATGGCAAAGCAAATGGAAGCTCATTTACATGAAGAATTCAAGCTTTGGAGCTTCGTAGTCCTTTGCCAAAGCCAAATCAAGAATGCAAGGAGGAAAAAGAGAGGAATCTAACATGAAATTCAAGAGGACAGCAGCTGTAGGACACATTTCGATCACTTCCCGAAGTCCATTTCATGCATACTATATGTCGTTTCGAATCTCGAGAAGTTAAGAGTCCAATGCTTTAAACGGTGCACAAATTGGAGTTGAAACAAAGAAGTTATGACCGTTTGAAGACAACCGCACAAAGCTGAGTGGAAATTTCGCAGCCGAGCCCCCATTTCGCAGGTGGTTTTGCAGCTGCAAAACCACCCCTTGGCACACAAGTGCCATTTCTCAGCCCCGTACACTAATTTCACAGCTACGAAATGGTTCTGAAATTGACCCCTAGCTGCGAACCACGTTGCAAAATCACCTCCAAGCTGCGAATGAAGTTGCAAATCATCTCCAAGTTGCGGAATCATCTCCAAGTTGTGAAATCACCTCCAAGTTGCAAAACCAAATATCAAACTTGCAAAATGGACAATTCAACGTGTGACTCACCTTGCCGAATCCACTTGTGCACTCTCAAATATTTGCAACCGACTTAGTTAGATTTTTTTTCTCAAGATATTTTCTCCTTGTAATCAGTCAAAGATATTATTAGGATATTTCTTTGAAAATATCTTCTCTATATATATCTTTGAACCAATGTAAAGAAAAGATATACATCATATATCAGATATGTAATCAACGATAGTAAGAAATAGATTTTACAGAGCACTTGCTCTGTTTTCCTTCATATTTTTGTTTTCTCGTTATTTTTATTTCTAGCAAATCAAACTCTGAGGATGTTTCCTCAGAGGATGAGTGGCTAGGCTCTTTGTCTCTTGGAGTGAAGAAAGCTGGGTAAGTTTCCGAATGCATAAATTAGAAGTTTTGTTGTTTCAATTTTTAATGAAGAGAAAGTGTGACCCGTTAATGGTTTTTATCTTTTTAGTTAACTTAAAACGTCTTTAAATCACCTGGGCTAACACTTGATAAGGCAAGTGGTCTCCGTCGATTGAGATACACTAGTTTATCTCTTGCGAGCCTTTGGGAGGTGGTTTGAAGGTAGGATTTTCTAGAATAGCCAACACTTGGTAAGCTTTTGGACTCCAAGGAGACATCCATTAGTTATCTCTTGCGAGCTTTTGAAGGGTAATCCAAGGTTAAGGATCACCTTGAATGGAAAATGCTAGGTGAGAGGCACGAGCCATTGCAAGATGAATCAGTGAGAGAGATTTAGTGTTTAAACCCATTAAGGGGAAGCATCTGTACCACACCGGTTAGAGAATTAACTATATGTTAATTCTCTAATGCGAGGAAAAGATTCAAGTGACCGAAACTCCCTTTTTGTATTAGGAACCTGACCCTAGTGATCTGAAACTCCAAGAAACATTTTTCTTTATAAGTAATTTCCATTACTTTATTTTTGGTTAGCTTAAAACCAACCTTTTCAAACATCTTTATGTTTTCTTTTAAAGCTAACCTTGAAATGAAAAAAACACCAATTCAGCTCTTTAACTAATATCAATTGTGAAGTGAAAACCCATCCCAGTGAACGACCCTAGAGCCACTATGCTATGCTAGCTGAGGCTATCCTAGTACATGGTGTAATAGGTTATAAAATTTTGTTGATTACTCCCATCTGAGGATCGTAATCAAGGAACACCAACTGGACACAAATCAAATGGCACCATTATCAGGGACCATTGAGAGGACAGGAATCAGCTGATACACCAATTGGGAATGAATCATCTAGGTCATAAGCTTAGGGCTCTAGATGATATGAATAGCTCAGGGTTGTAGTTGACATGAAGGATTTCGAGTTATATGCTCTGGGTTGTAGATGTTATGAACAACACAAAGTTGTGGATGATATAAATAACTTCGGATGCCATGATCTTACACCTCTATATGCTATTAACTCATAGTTGAGGATGATATGAACGATTCCTAATTGTCAACCTAAGACTCTAAATGCTAAGAATAGATTAGGATTGTGTATGACATGAACGAATCTTGGTCATGAGCCTAGGAATTTGGATGCTATGAACAACCCAGGGTTATGGATGATTTGAACAACTATGGATCCAATGAGCTTAGGCCTCTAGATGCTATGAAAAGCTAAGGGGTGTTGATTATATGAACGATTGTTAGTCGTGGGGCTATGGCTCCAAATGCCTTGAACAACTCATGGTTGTGGATGACATGAAGGAATTTGGGTTGTGAGCTCAAGGCTCTATATGCTATGAATAGCTCAAGGCTATGATCGACATGAATGACTCCAAGTCATGAGCTCAGGGCTTTAGATACTATGAACAACTCAAGGCTATGGTTGACATGAATGACTTTGGGTCGTGATCTCAAGGCTCTAGATGCTATGAACATCTCAGAGTTATGGATGATATGAATAACTCAGGATCCTATGAGTTGAGGACTCTAGATGCAATGACCAACATAGTGCTACGAATGATTCTTCATCGTGAGCCTATGATCCTAAATGTAATGAACAACTCAAGGTTGTGGATGACATGAATAATTATGGGTTGTGAGCTCAAGGCTCTAGATGCTATGAATAACTCAAGGTTATGGTTGACGTGAAGGATTCCGAGCCATGTGCTCAAGGACCTAGTGGTTATGAACCACTCAAAGTTTTAGATGATATGAATGCCTAAAGATCCCTTAATCTAAGGCCTCTAGATGTTATGAATGACTCAAGGCTGAAGACAACATGAACAATTCTTGGTTATGAGCCAATGACTCTAAATGTTATGAATAGCTTAGGATCGTGCATGAAATGAATGACTCCCGATCATTAGCTTAGGACTCTGGATGCTATGAAGAACTCGGGGTTGTGGATGATATGAATGACTATGAATCTCATGAGTTCAGGCCTCTCGATGCTATGAAAAGCTCAGAGGTGTGGATGATATGAACAATTTTTGGTCATGTACGCATGACTTTAAATGTTATGAACAACTCAGGGTTGTGGATGACATGAATGACATTGGGTCGTGAGCTCAAGGCACTGAATGTAGTGAACAACTCTAGGTCATGAGCTTAGGGTTCTAGACGCTATGGACAACTCAGGGTTGTGGATGATATGAATGACTCTAGGTCATGAGCTTTGCTCTTTAGATAGTATGAACAACTAAAGGTTGTGGTTGACATGAATGACTTCGGGTCATGAGCTCAATCCTCTAGATGCTATGAATAGCTCAGGAGTGTGGATGACATGAGCTACTCCAGGTTGTGAGCTTAAGGCTATTGATGTTGCGAACAAGTGTTGTTAATGATATGAACGACTCGAGATCCCATGAGCTCAAACCTCTAGCTGCTAAGAACATTTCAGGACTATGGATGATATGACTCGTTCTATGTCATGAGCTTAGGTCTATGGATGACATGAATGATTGTATGTTGTGAGCTTAGGGCTTTGAATACTATGAACAACTCAAGGTTGTGATTGACATTAATGACTTTGAGTCATGAGCTCAGGGCTCTAGATGTTATGAACAACTCAGGGTTATGGATGATATGAGCTACTCCAAGTTGTGAGCTCAAGGCTATGGATGCTATGAAGAACTCAATGTTGTGGATGGTATCAATGACTCGGGATCCCATGAGCTCACACCTCTAGATGCTATAAATAAATCAGGGTTGAGGATGACATTAATTATTAGTCCTAAGCCAATGACTCTAAATGCTATGAACAACTCAGAGTTATGGCTGACATGAATGACTTCGGGTCATGTGCTCAAGCTTAGGGTCGTAGTTCACATGAAGAATTTGGGTTGTGAGCCTAGGGCTCTAGATGCTATGAAGAGCTCAGAACTATGAATGACATGAGCTCCTTTGAGTCGTTAACTCAGGGCCCTGGATGCTTGAAATAACTCAGGGTTGTGGATGATATGAAAGATTCTGGATCATGTGAGTTTAGGCCTCTAGATGCTATGGATAACTTAGTGGTGTAAATGATATGAAAGATTCTTGGTCATGTATCCATGGCTCTAAATGTTATGAACAACTCAAGGTTGTAGTTGACATGAATGACTATAGGTTGTGAGCTCAAGGCTCTGGATGCTATGAGCAACTTAGCGCTTTAGATGACATGAATGACTCTGGGTAGTGAGCTTAGGGTTCTAGATATTATTTATAACTCAAGGTTGTGGATAACATGGATGACTATGGATCTTGAGCTCCAGGCTTACAAACTATGAATAGCTTAAGGTTGTGGTTGACATAAACAACTCCAGGTCATGAGCTGAAGCCTCTACATGTTATGAAAGCTCAAGGTTGTAAATGATTTGAATGATTCTAAATCATGAGCTTAGAGCTATGGATGACATCAACGACTCCTGTTCATGAACTCAATGTTCTAGATACTATGAACAACTCAGAGTTATTGTTGACATGAACGACAATGGGTTATGGTCTAAGGGCTCAACATGCTATGAATAAATCAAGGCACCGGGTTGTGGTCTTGAGTTCTAAGCTCTGGGTTCTATGAACAGCTCAGGACTCTGGATGATATGAACGATTCTTGTTCGTGAGCCCAATGCTCTAAATGTTATGAATAGCTTAGGATTGTGGATGACACAAACAACTTTGGGCCGTGAGCTTAGGGCTCTAAATGCTATGAACAACTCAGGGCAATGGTTGACATGAATGACTCTGGGTTATGAGCTTAGTGCTTTAGATGCTATTAATAACTCAGGGTTGTGAATGACATGAACAACTCTAGGCCGTGAGCTCACAACTCTAGATGCTATGAACAACTCAGGCTTGTGGATGACATGAGCTACTTTGAGTTGTGAGCTAAGGGATTTGGATGCTATGAACATGTCAGGGTTGTAAATGATATCAACGACTCTTGGTCATGAGCTCAAGGCTATAAATCTTATGAATGATTGTGGATGACATGAATGACTCAAGGTCGTGAGATCAGAGCACTAAATGTTCTGAACAACTCATGTTTATGGTTGATATGAACAACTCCAAATCTTGAGCTCTTAGCTCTAGATACTATCAACATGTCAAACCTATGGATGATATGAGTTGCTCTGGCTCTTGAGCTCATGGCTCTAAAATCTATGAATAACTGGTTAGGGTTATGAATGACTCAAGGTCATTAGCTCAAGGCTCTTCATGCTATGAACAATTTAGGGTTGTGATTAACATGAATGACTTTATGTTGTCAAATCAGGGCTCTAGATGCTATGAATAGCTTAGAGTTGTGGATAATATGAACGACTTAGGATCCTATGAGCTACAATCTCTAGATGCTTTGAACAGCTCAACATTGAGGATGATATGAACTATTTTTTGTCTTGAGCCTATGACACTAAATGTTATGAACAACTCGGGGTTGTGGATGACATGAACGACTCAAGGACGTAAGCTCAAGGCTCTAGGTTTTATGAACAACTCAGGCATGTGGATGATAGGAACTACTCCAAGTCATGAGCTTAGGGCTCTTGATGTTATGAACAACTCAAGGTTGTGGTTAATATGCACGTTGTGAGCTCATGGTTTTGGATGCTATGAACTGCTCGGGGTTGTGGATGATATGAATGACTTAAGATCTTATAATCTCAAGCCTTTAGGTGCTATGAATAGCTCATGGTTGTGGATGATATGAATGATTCATGGTCATGAGTCAAAGGCTCTAAATGTTATGTACAGCTAAGGGTTGTGGATGACATGAATGATTAAAGGTCCTGAGCTTAGGGCTCTGGATGCTATGAACAACTCAGGGCTCTAGATGCTATCACTATTTCAGAGTTGTAGATGATATGAATGACTCGGGACCCGTATGCTTAGGCCTTTAGTTGTTATGAATAGCTTAGGGTTGTGGAAACATAAATAACTCAAAATAGTGAGCTATATGAACTGCTTAAGGATGTGGATGATGAGAATGAATCAAGATCATGAGCTCTGGGCTCTGGATGTTAAGAACAACTCAGGGCTCTAGATGACATGAACAACTCTAGGTCGTGAACTCAATGCTCTATATGTTATGAATAGCTCAAGGCTATTGTTGGCATGAATGACTCTAGGTCATGAGTTCTGGGCTCTAGATGATATGAATAGTTTAGGGATGTGGATGACTTGAATGACTCCTTGTGTTGAGCTTAGGGCTCTAGATGATATGAACGACTCGTGATCCCATGAGCTCAGGCCTTTAGATGTAATGAACAACTTAGGGCTTTAGGTGATATGAACCAATCTTAGTCATGAGGAGAAGGCTCCAAATGTTATGAACAAGTTAGGGTTGTGAATGAAATGAACGACTCAAGGTCGTGAGCTTTGGGCATTAGATACTATGAACAACTCTCAACTATGAATGATATGAACATCTCAAGGTCGTGAGCTTAGGGCTCTAGATGTTAAGAACAACTCAAGGTTATAGATGACTTGAATGACTCAAGTCATGAGTTCAAGGCTCTAGATGCTATGAACAGTTCAGGGATATGGATGACATAAATGACGTTGTGTTGTGAGCTCGAGGCTTTAGATGCTATGAACAAGTCAAAATTGTGGATGATATGAACGACTCGGGATCTTGTGAGCTTAGGCCTCTAGATGCTATGAACAATTGAAGGCTTTGTATGATATGAAAAATTCTTGGTTTTGAACACAAGGCACTAAATGTTATGAACAACTCAGGGTTGTAGAGGACATGAACTACTCGAGGTTGTGATCTCAAGGCTCTAGATGATATAAATAGATCAGGTATATGGTTGACATGAAAGACTCCAGGTTGTGAGTTTAAGGCTCTCAATGCTATGAACAGTGTAGGCCTATGGATGACATGAGTTGCTCCACGTTGTGAGCTCATGGCTTTGGATGCTATGATCTGCTTAAGGTTGTGAATGATATGAATGAATCGAGATCATGTGAGTTCAAAGCTTTAGGTGTTATCAATCGCTCGAGCCTGTGGATGATATGAATGATTCTTGGTCATGAGTAACTTAGGGCTTTGGATGACACGAAGGACTTATGGTCGTGAGCTCAAGGCTTTGGATTTTTTGAATAGCTTAGGGCTCTAGATTCTATGAACAACTCAGAGTTGTGGATGATATGAATGACTCGGGATCTCGTGAGCTTAGGCTTCTAAATGCTATGAATAGCTAAGGGTTGTGGATGACATGAATGAATCTAGGTCGTGTGGTTAGGGCTCTTGATGCTATGAACCACTTTAGGCTATGAATGACATGAATGACTCAAGGTCATAAGCTTAGAGTTGTAGATGTTAGGAAGAGTTCAAAGTTGTGGATGACATCAACAAGTATGGGTCATGAGCTTATGGATTTAGATGCTATGAACAAATCAAGGCTATGGTTGACATGAACTACTTTGGGTCATGAGCTAAGGGCTCTAGATAATATGAACAGTTTAGGGATGTGGATGACATGAATGACCCCGTGTCGTGAGCTCAAGGCTTTAGATGTTATGAACAACTCAAAGGTGTGGATGATATGAAAAACTCATGATCCCATGAGCTTAGGCCACTAGATGCTATGAACGGTTAAGGGCTCTAGAAGATATGAACAATTCTTGGTCATGAGCACCAGGCTATAAACGTTATGAACTCCTCAGGGCTATGGATGACAAGAACGACTCATAGTTATGAGCTCAAGGCTCTAGATGATATGAACAACTCAGGTCTGTGGCTGATATGAACTACTCTAGGTCATGAGCTAAAGGCTCTAGTGTTAGGATAAAACCCTTAAAAGCATGACATGATGTTGTAAAATTAGAATTCATTATTTATATAATAATGATCCAATTTCACTATTATCCATCCTTATTCCATGTATTATACTTTATGAGCATTCTATCCTCAACCTTTTTGCATTGTGCATGACTTAGGTGCATTTCCACCAAGCTGCTTCATTGTATTATTTCTCAAGCTTGAGAGAATATTGAGCTTATGTTGAAGTTAGTACTGGCTTTTACCTATGGGTGAGATCGTAAGCCGATCATATATTTCCTATGGATTGGGTCACTATTAATGAAAGTTGATAGTAATAGGTATTCTCAATAAAGGCACCATGATATCTCTTGGGATTGAGATAGAGTGTCCCATTGAGTGATCCTAAGGAAGTGTATTCATGGAAACTATGGCCATAGTAGTTCCTTAAGTGGAACTTGACATAAGCTCTTTAAGAGCTAAGATATGTCAATTGAACCCAAATAGGAGGATCTATAACTCAAGGATGGTAGAGGTATTCTTGAAATATTGATAGCTTTCACCTTGTTAGACTACATGTACTAGTTTATGGGGAGACTGAACACAATGGACACCAAGTCACGAACCTGAGCACTTGGTGTCTTGTTGTTATTTACATAGGATACTAGAGTTTAGTTCATGCTCTATAATGGGATGTTGAATCAACTTTAGAATTGGATTTTAAGGGAGGCAGTATTCCTATTGGTCCCAATTGTTCCCGCTTTGTGCTCATATACCTTGTTGGCATGGGTTATGAGGGTCGAATTGGCTCTAAGTTCACTTTTGTGCACAAGGGTGTTTTGCTAATTACATAAGGTTGCATAGGGGTAAGTGAACAAGATCTCTAGATTGGATTGAGTGATTAATTAGTAGGCTTAATTGGGTTAATTAATCAATTATAACCCATTTTGGGTTAGATTAAGTGACCCAAGCCGATATGGGCTCAAGTCAGTTAAACCCACTCAGGAACCCTATAAATATCCCCTAAGGGTTAGGGTTTCCATAGCTTTTGTCTTCTACCATCTAGAAAGGTAGAGAACCATAGCCTCCACCCTCTTTTCCTCCCCACCAAAAGTGTGCCAAGATCAAGGTTCAAGTCATCAAGTGGAAGACTTCGAGTTTACGAGACTTCTACGATTTCGATCTTCATCTTCACCATGTGGATTTGATTCGAGAACATATGAATTCAAGGAATGGTTTTTGTTAGCACTTTCTAAATCCTTTTAAAGTATAAAAATGTTATTTTTCACTGTGCATAGAATTTAGAAAAAACCTAGGATAGTTATGCATATTCCTAAACTGATCCAGACTTGGGAAATGGAATGATCTGGGTTTTCAGTTAACTAAAGGCTCTGGATGTTATGAACAACTTAGGGTTATGGAAAATATGAATGACTTGGGATCCTATAAGCTCAAGCCTCCAGATGACATGAACAACCCAACGGTGTGGATTATATGAATGATTCTTGGTCGTGAGCCGAAGGCTTTAAATGTTATAAACAAATCAGGCTTATAGATTACATGAACAACTCAAGGTCGTGAGCTCAAGGCTCTAAATGCTATGAATATCTCAGAGTTATGGTTGACATGAACGACTCTGGGTTGTCATCTGAAGGCTCTAGATGTTATGACCAACTCAAGGTTGTGAATAATATGTGCACTCAAGGTTGTGGATGCTTTGAATAGCTCAACATTGTGGGTGATATGAATGACATAGGATCCCATGAGCCCAGGCCTCTAGATGATATGAGTAGCTCAGGGATGTAGATGATTTGAATGATTTTGCGTCATGAGCTTAAGGTTGTGCATGACATGAATGACTCCAAGTCGTGAGCTCACCACTCCAAATACTATGAATAACTCAAGGTTGTGGTTGACATGAACCACTTCAAGTTGTGAGCTTAGGGCTGTAGATGCTATGAAAAGCTTAGAGTAGTGGATGATATGAATGACTCGAGATCCTATAAGTTTAGGCCTCAAGATGCTATGAACACCTCAGGGTTAAGGATGATATGAACAAATTAAGGCTATGGTGAACATAAACAATTCTTGGTCATGAGCGCAAGGCTCTAAATGTTATCACAACTCAAGACTCTAAATGTTATTAACAACTTAGGGTTATAGAGGAGATGAACAACTTTGGGTTGAGAGCTCAGGGCTATAGATGCCACGCACAACTCAGGGCTATGGTTGACATGAATGACTCTGACTTGTGAGCTCCAGGCTCTAGATTCTATAAACAACTCAAGGTTGTAGATCATATGAGCTACTCTAGATTATGAGCCCAGGCTATGGATGCTATGAACAACTCAACTTTGTGGATAATATGAACGACTTGGAATTCTATGAGTTCAGGCCTTTAGCTGCTATAAATAGATCAAGGTTGTGGATAATATGAATGATTCTTAGTCGTGAGCCTATGGCTCTAAATGCTATGAACAACTTAGGTATATGGATAACATGAACGACTTCAAGTCATGAGCTTAGGGCTTTAAATGTAATGAATAGCTCAGGGTTGTCATTGACATGAACGACTTTGGGTCGTGACCTCAACACTCTAAATGTTATGCATAGCTCAAGGTTGTGGATGACATGAGCTACTCTGGGTCGTTAGCTCAAGGCTTTGGATGTTATGAAGAACTAAAGGTTGTGGATCATATGACTGACTTGGGATCTCGTGAGCTCAGACCTCTAGATGGTATGAATAACTCAGGGGTGTGGATCATATGAATGATTCTTGGTCGTGAGACCATGGCTCTAAAATGATATGAACAACACAGGCCTATCATTGATGTGAACGACTCTAGGTCATGAGCTCAAGGCTTTAGATGCTATCAATAGCTTAGAGTTGTGGATGACATAAACGAATTCAGGTCGTGAGCTTAGGGCTTGAGATGCTATGAACAACTCATGGTTATGGATAACATGAATAACTCTGGGTCGTGTGCATTGGAATCTAGATACAATGAACAACTCAGGGTTATGGTGGACATGAATGTCTCTGGGTTATGCGCTTAAGGCTCAAGATGCTATGAATAGTTCACGACTTTGGATGACATGAATGATTCTATGTCGTGAGCTCAAGGCTCTAAATGCTATGAATAGAATAAGGTTATGGATGACATGAATGAATCTTCATTGTGAGCTCAGAGCTCTAGATACTACGAAAAACTAAGGGCTATGGTTGACATGGATGACTCTAGATCGTGAGTTTAGGGCTCTAGATGTTATGAACAAGTCAAGGCTTTGGATGATATGTGCTACTCTTAGTCATGAGCTCAAGGATGTGGATGCTTTGAACAACTCAACATTATGGATGATATGAACGACTTGGGATCTTGTGAGCTCAGGCCTCTAGATGCTATGAGCAGCTCGAGGTTATGGATGATATGAATGATTCTGGATCATGAGCTAAGGGTTGTGGATGACATGAACAACTCCAGGTCATGAGCCCACGGTTCTAGATACTATGAATAGCTCAAGGCTATGGTTGACATGAATGACTCAGGGTTATGAGCTCATGGCTATAGATGTTATGAGCAGCTCAAAGCTGTGGATGATATGAACAACTCAGGATGTTGTGAGTTCAAGCCTCAAGATGCTATGAACAACTCATGGATGGTGATGATATTATTGATTCTTGGACGTGAGCCTATGACTTTAATTGCTATAAATAGTTCAAATCTATCGATGACATGAACGACTCTAGGTCGTCAACTCAAGGCTCAAGATGATATGAACAACTCAAGGCTATGTATGACATGAACAACTTTGGATTGTGGGGTTAGGGCTCTAGATGCTATCAATAGCTCAGGCTTGTTGATAACATGAATGACTCAAGGTCGTTTGCTCAGGGCTCTAAATGCTATGAATAGATCAAGGCTGTGGTGGACATAAACGACTTCGGGTCATGAGCTCAGGGCTTTAGATGCTATGAACAACTTAGGGTTATGGATGACATGAACTACTTCAAGTTGGTAGTTTAGGGCTCTAGATGCTATGAACAACTAAGGGTTATGGATGACATGAACTACTTCAAGTTGGGAGTTTAGGGCTCTAGATGCTATGAATAACTCAAGGTTATGGATGACATGAACAACTTTAAGTGGTGTGCTCTGGGCTCTAAATGATATAATAGCTTGGGAAATTTTCGCAAGGTGAATTTGAGGTTGCGAAATTTTCGCATGCCCTGCGAATTGCTCTATTTTTTTTACTTTCCCATCCTCTAGACAATTTTCATCGCTTTTCCCTAACTATTTTGAAATCCACTTGGAATTGATCATAAAAAATTTAAAATAATTCACAATAAAATAAATTAAAACACGAAATCACAATTAAAACAAGTATTAAATCAATAAAACTTTAAATAAACATTAAAATAAAAAATATGAACTTAATGTCTTCCGACAGACTAAGTCCATCTAACCATTTGTCTTTTTAAACTTGATGTGGCTCAAGGAGGTTGATTTCCTCCTTGTCTTGAGAAAATGGCTCTAGGAATGGCTCGAGACATTGGCCATTAACTTTGAAACTCCCAGTGCTGTTGAAATTGAGTAGTTCCATTACTCCATTTGAATACACTTGTTGGATAGTAAACGGACCTATCCACCTTGACTTCAACTTTCCCGGGAAGATGTGGAGCTTAGAGTCATACAACAAGACTCTTTGTCCCTTCTGGAATTATTTGTGGGAGACTAATTGATCATGCCACCTTTTCAATCTTTGTTTTACAATGTTTGAATTATTGTAGGCATCATTTCTCAGTTCCTCCATCTCATGAAGGTCTAGAAATCTCTTCATGGTGGCTCTGTTCAAGTCCATGTTGAGCATCTTGATTGCCCACCAAGCTTTGTATTGCCCTTCAATGGGGAGATGGCAGGTTTTTTCGTAGACTAGGCGATAAGAAGACATTCCAAGAATGGTCTTGTAAGCTGTTCTGTAAGCCCATAGTGAATCATGAAGCTTAACAGACCAATCTCTTTTGCTCGTATTCACCATCTTCATCAGTATGTTTTTTATCTCTCTATTTGCTAACTCAACTTGCCCAGAAGTCTGAGGGTGGTAAGGTGTAATGATTTCATGCCCAGTTGGTGTATGTCCTGTTGATTGGTGTTCAATCAACTGGTGTACCTTCATTTTGGTCCTCAGACAGGAGTAATCAACAAAATTTATAACCTATATCACCATGTACTAGGATAGCCTCAACTAGCATAGCATAGTGGCTCTAGGATCATTCACTAGGAAGGGTTTTCAACTTACTACTAATATTAATTCAAAGTTCAATTGGTGTTTTTTCATTTCAAGGTTAGTTATAAAAGAAAACATAATCTTTGGTTGAAAAAGGATTGGTTTTAAGCTAACCAAAAAAAAAATAGTAACTGAAATTACTTATAAAGAAAAGTGTTTCTTGGAGTTTTTGAATCACTGGAGTCATGCTCCTAATACAAAAACAAAGTTCCGATCACTTGAATCTTTTCTTCGCATTGGAGATTTAACATATAGTTATTTCTCTAACCGATGTGGTACAGATGCTTCCCTTTTATGGATTCAAACACTAAATCCTTCTCACTGATTCATTTTAGAATGGCTCGTGACTCTCACCTAGCATTTACCATTCAAGGTGATCCTTAACCTTGGATTACCCTTCACAAGATATAGTATGCCTGAAATGGACTCCAGGAAGTGCTCGAAATGTGTCTAGGAGTTTCTATCCTCTTGAATTCTTCATGTTAGATTTCTCTCTTTGCTTCTCCTCCTTGCATTCATGATTTGCTTTTGACAAAGGACTACAAAGCTTCAAAGCTTGGATTCTTCATGTAAATGAGCTTCCAATTGCTTTGCCATGGATTGTATAGAACTCTCCTCAATCTTGGATTGCTTTGGTGATAAAAAAGCTATCAAAAACACCAAAACTTAACACATTTTGATTATAAATGATTGCAAGGGTCCTTAACATGCCAATTGAGTTAAAAGGTAATAACTACTACTAAAAAATGTTTAAAAGAGTTAATTACAAGCTACAAAATAACACTTTTTGAGTAGTAATCACTTAGCTACCTTATGCTTCACCCAATACTTGGCTAAGAGAGATTCAAATGGCTTGTTACAAAAATGAGTACCCCCATCACTGATTATGGCCTTGGGTACTCCAAATCTGGAAAAGATGTTCTCTTTGAGAAATTTGAGAACAACTTTGTGATCATTTCGTTTGCATGGGATCACTTCAACCCATTTAGAAACATAATCCACTCCCACCAAGATGTAGGAATTGCCAAAGGACATAGGAAAAGGTCTCATGAAGTCAATGCCCTGGACATAAAAAAAATCAACTATTAAAATGGGGTTCAAAGGCATCATGTTCTTACATGTTAATTTCCCAATCATTTGGCATTTTTCACAGCTCTTGCACATGGTGTGGGCATCATTGAAAAGTGATGGCCGGTAAAAACCCGATTGCAATACCTTCATAGTTGTCTTCTGAGAAGCAAAGTGGCCTCCACATGCGCTTTCGTGGCAATGACTGAGGATCCCCTGTTGCTCTTGCTCAGGGACGCACTTCCCTATTATTTGATCCACATAATATTTGAATAGAAATGGCTCTTCCCAATAGTAGGCATGAATTTTTGCAAGGGTCCTTAACATGCCAATTGAGTTAAAAGGTAATAACTACTACTAAAAAATGTTTAAAAGAGTTAATTACAAGCTACAAAATAACACTTTTTGAGTAGTAATCACTCCCCCCAATGGACATATTGCTAGTCCCTTAGCAATGAAGGAGAGAAAAAGAAAAATAAATAGTAATATAATTTACAACATCATGCTGATCACTTCAAAAAAATTTCAAGTGGCATGATGATCAAACTCTCACATGGAACATTAAAGATATAAAACTCAAACTTCAAAAAGAGCTATCAAATAACTTGCCTAATCACAATTCATAAAGAGAAGGAATTATGCAAATTGAAACTTCAAAATGATTTCCACTTCCAAAGGGCCAAACCTTATTCTTCCACAAAAATCTAAGTGTTACTTAACAGTTTTCGAATATAGTATGTTGAACTAATCTCTCCCCCCAACCTAGTTCTTTTTCAACACTTAGCAAACTGACAAAATTCAATAGGCTAAGAACGCACCCTTTTGTTTCACAATTTTTTCATTGTAGGAGTACAAGGCTTAAAGGTATTCTTTTCTAAATTGTCCATGTAATGGGGGTCCATCGTTGACTCCCAACCAATTAAGGTTTAGGGAATCAAGATTTAAAGATCTTTCAACCACTAACTCCTCGGATTTTACCCCGGACTTTTGAGAATGAATTTTAATACCCAAGCACCTATAATATGTTAAACTCCACCTATTCACCCTTGTAACGAGCATTGAGGTCAGTGATTCCCAACTAATGAAGGCTTAGGGCGCCAGGTTTTAAAGATTTTCACCATATACCCCTCAGATCTTGCTCAGGTTTCAAGGCAAGCAAACATTTTTCTTCTTTTTTTTTTTCAAAGGCTCATTGGCCTTTCATAAGGTGTCCTAACACTATTAAATGAGGTCAAAGGTACCAAGTCTAAAATTTTCCTAAGTCAAGAGGGAAATAGTTTTTCATCTTATAATCGGAACCTATTGTGCACAGTGTGTGCATAGCTTAAAGTGGAAGACATAAGGTTGAATTCAATAGAAGTTTCAACAATTCATCAACTTTAATAAGCATAATACAAACTCTATGTCAGGTAAAAAGACAAAAATTCAATTTCTCCCATTTTATTTTTAGCATTTTTCCTTAATAACCATGGAGAGTAGAATAAAAACTTAGAAAATTTTAAAAATTAAGCAAAAACAACTAAATTACCAAAATAACTTAGCATTTAAAATAAAAACTTCCTTCCTTAACTCTCTTTCCCCCAACCAAGCTGAACATTGCCCTCAATGTGGCAAGAGCGATTGAAAAACACAGGGAGGAAGTGGTACCTCCTGAGTGACATGGAGTTTGAGTAGAATAGGAGAAACCACATGTTTCAAGAAACAACATAAATTATGAGTAGAGGAAATAAAATAAGATAATGCCAAGTATACTAAAAAAATGATAGATATGTATTACTTTTTAAAGAAAATACATTATGGAGCAAAAACAACTAATACATCCAATACAAATATATAAAACATAAAAAAAACATGGGATTATGAGTTCTACTAAAGTAAAGAAATACAGAAAAGAAACTAGGTAAATGATCAGATGGTTGTGGGAGGATCATGTGGAGATGATGGCTCGACTGTAGAAGTCTAAATACTCGGGATCTATCTCTCCTATAGTCATCTCCTCAGGGGGCATAGTCTGCTCGGCTAGAGGAGGGCCTTGGGATGGATTTGTAGGCTTTGATGGGATAAGAATATCATGCTCAGGGGGTGATAGAATACCCAAATGCAGCCTGTATCTACCTAAGGATGGTAGTATGCTGGGTCTGGGTGGCGATAAGTTGATCCTGATGTGCACGTATGGCCACCATCTGCTGGGTCAGGATGCTCTGAGTAGTGGTCAATGTCTGCAAAGTATGACATAGGCCTCTGAACTCTGAAATAGGTATGGCAACACTAGACTCAGATGGATGAGGCTCGATGCAGCTGGTACAATTAGCGGAGTCCCGAGAGTGGCATGAGGAGCAGAGGATGCAACCTTAGGCATAGGTCCTATAGAGGGCACTATAGGGGCAGGTGCTCTGATGTCTATAGGTATCTCAACTGGGTGTAGCTCCTTTGGATGCTCTGGATGTGGTATCTCTAGATGTTCTGGTCCAGCCGGTGCTCCTGGCTTTGCATCATAGGCTGTTATACTCGTTCATTTGTCGAGAGTGAATATCTCTAGGCAAATACGTTTGCGCTCAAGCTGAGGCTCAGATGGATATCCCAAGTGCTCTAATATCTAACAGAGCAACCTCGAGAATAGAAGTGGAATGGCATCTACTCTCAGTAGCTTCTTCCTGTGGACCTTCTCTTCAAAGTAAAGAAGAGCGACCATGATGAGATGATGAGGGCCAAACAAAAATCCCTCTGATATTCGAAATAAGGCCTCTAGCAAAGCTCCCCTCCTCTATACCATATGCTGAAGTGGATAGATGTTGTGGCGCAGGAGTACATCAAGAAAGAACATGCTGGGTGGGAGCTCCTTCCTCAACAGATATGGGCGTGTGGATGTCCCCCTGGATAGTATATGAACCATATCACTCTGAGAAGGATGAGCCCACACTCTATAATCCTCTGGACATGCTGGCTCATAAGGAATGTACAGGGCCTTTGCTATGTGTCTGACTCCCAGGATACCATGGCATCCGTCAATGGTGAAGTGGATGACAATAGGATCCTGGACGCGATGTGTAGTCAGAGACTGATAAAAGTCTAATGCTACACGGGGATAGAAAAAATCCCTGGGAGTCATCAGGTGTTCCAAATGGTACCTCTGTAGTAGATGGAATGAATCTTTAAGCTCTGGCTGAAGCCTGAAGGTTTCTCTGTCAAAACAGAGCTCAGAGTGGAATGGCCTAGCTCGGCAATCCAAATTGCCTTTTATGGGTGGTTGAGTGACCATGGGCTGCCTAATAATCACTTCAGGAGTCATCCCATAGGGAATCTGAGACTCTGTAGTAGGCGGCTGAGGCTCTGATGAAGGCTCTGATGGCTTAACTGGAGCTGATATCCTTGCTTTCTTCTTAGGAGGGTGGCTAGCTAACTTCTTGGGACGAGAGGAGCTTGCCTCGGGTGTAGTGGGTGGTCTCCTCATCTCATATCGTCTTAGAGGAGGACTCGGGGGCACGCCCTCTACTAAAGGTGGGACGAAAAGTGGCTATGAAGGCTCAGTCATGAAGTCTTGCACAGAACCACTCTCGGTGCTCTATTACGAGCTGACAGAAGTGGGGTCTTGGCTCCTCTTGTTTTGGCCATGGCCGACTTGGAGAAGGTTGAGAGAGGGTGGCTGGAAGTGCGCTTGGGGCTTCGTTTCAGACGGAGGTCCCTTGGAATCCCCTTGAAGATGGTGTTATGGTTTGGCTCAATTTCGCACCTGAGGGGGATTTTCGCAAAGCAAATGACCGGTGCGAAATGGAATTTAGCAATTTAAAGGCTCAAGTTAGGATTTAAGTGACGGTTGAGATTTTCACAGGAAAAGGCTCTTTTCGCAACCAAGGGGCGATTTCGTAGCCAAGGGGTAATTTCGTAAACCAATTCACAACCCATTTCAATGGGAGTGTGGGGCTGTGAAATGGCACTCGTGTGCCAAGGGGGTGTTTCGCAGCTGCAAAATGGTTTCGCAAAGGGTGGTTGGGCTGCAAAATTAAGCTTTGGAGGATTTCGTAGCCATTTTGTAGCTACAAAATGAGGGTTTAGGCTGCAAAATGGCACTCGTGTGCTAAGAGGGTGTTTCGTAAAGGGTGGTCTTGGGGCTACGAAATGGTTTCCCAGAGGGGGTCCTGTTTTGCAGCAAGACCTCAATTTCATAGAGGGTGGTCTTGGGCTGCGAAATGATTTCGTAGAGGATGCTTCATTTTACAAGGGAGCTATTTTGGCTGCGAAATTTTCACAGGCCAATGAATTTGCATGCTTTTGAGTTCCTTTGGTTCCTTGAGACCTTCTTTCACTTCTTTTGCAATTCCTCCTAAATTTGATCATTCAAAAAGTCTAAGTTACATCAAAATAACATAAATTAAAACTAAGATTAAAATCAAAACAATTAATAAAGCTCTTAAATTAGTAGAATTAAACAAAAATATGGACTTTGGCAAGACCAAGTCCATCTAACCCCTTTCTGATTAGGATTTCTGTGGCTCAAGGAGGTTGACTTCCTCCTTATCTTAATTGAATGGCTCCATGAATGGTTTGAGACGATGGCCATTGACTTTAAAGGTGTTGTGCTCTTGGAATTCAGTAGTTCCATCACTCCATTGAGATGGACTTGGTGAATAATGAAAGGGCCTATCCACCTTGACTTCAGCTTCCTAGGAAAGATATGGAGCCTAGAGTCATAGAGTAAGACTCTTTGTCCCTTCCGGAATTCTTTGTTAGAGATTAACTAATCATGCCACCTCTTCATCCTCTGTTTTCCAACTTTGGAATTGATGTAGGCATCATTTCTTAATTCCTTCAGCTCATTAAGGTCTAAACACCTTTTTTCCCTGAATCTAATCAAGTCCATGTTTACCTTCATGATTGCCCACCAAGCCTTATATTCAACTCCCATAGGGAGATGGCATGCTTTGCCATAGACTAAGCAATAAGGAGACATGCTAAGAATAGTCTTATAAGCTGTTCTATATGCCCATAATGAATCATGGAGCTTAACAGACCAATCTCTTCTGCACATGTTCACCACCTTCATCAATATATTCTTGATTTCCCTGTTTGCTAGCTCAACTTGTCCGAAAGTCTAAGGGTGATAAGGTGTAGCTACCTTATGCTTCACCCCATACTTGGCTAAAAGGGTTTCAAAAGGTTTGTTGCAAAAATGAGTACCCCCATCACTGATTATGGACTTGGGCACACCAAATCTTGAGAAGATGTTCTCTTTGAGAAACTTGAGAACCACCCTATGATCATTGTGTTTACAGGGGATTGCCTCAACCCATTTCGAAACATAGTCTACCCCCATCAAAATGTAAGAGTTACCAAAAGACATTGGGAAAGGTCCCATGAAGTCAATGCCTCAAACATCAAAGAGATCAACTATTAGAATGGGGTTCATAAGGATTTGATTCCTTCGTGTTAACTTCCTGAGCCTTTGGCATCTATCACAGCTCCTACACATGGTATGGGCATCTTTGAAGAGTGATGGCCAACTAAACCCTGATTGCAACACCTTCATGGCTATTTTCTGGGAGGCAAAGTGGCCTCCACATGCACTCTCATGGCAATGACTAAGGATTCCTTGTTGCTCTTCTTTAAGGACACACTTCCTTATTATTTGATCTGCACAATACTTGAAAAGGAAAGGTTCTTCCCAATAATAGGCATGAATCTTTGCAAAGAGCTGCTTCACTTGGAACTTCAATGATTACTACTCAAAAAGTGCTATTTGATAGCTTGTAATTAATCCTTTTAAACACTTTTGAGTAGTAGTTATTTCCTTTTAACTCAATTAACATGTT
Source organism: Vitis cinerea var. helleri x Vitis riparia (assembly GCA_946000715.1). Taxonomy (NCBI): domain Eukaryota; kingdom Viridiplantae; phylum Streptophyta; class Magnoliopsida; order Vitales; family Vitaceae; genus Vitis; species Vitis cinerea var. helleri x Vitis riparia. Next base: position 15,423,505 of record OX254009.1, on the reverse strand, counting down.
AAGGACCCTTGCAATCAATTCTAATCAAATTGTGTTAAGTTTTGGTGTTTTGATAGCTTTTTGATCACCAAAGCAATATGAGATTGAGGAGAGTTATTTGGAATCCTTGGCAAAGCAATGGAAAGAGCATAATCATGAAGAACCAAAGCTTTGAAGTCCTTTGCCATAAGCAAATTCGGAATGCAAGGAGGGGAAGCTAAGAGAAATCAGTCATGAAGCATTCTTGATGACAGTCATGTCACCCACTTTTTGAGCACTTTCTGAAGTCCAATTTATGCAGGCTATATGTCATTTTAAAGATTAGGAAGTCAACAATCCAATACTTCAAACGGTGCACAATTCGGAGTTGAAATGAAGGAGTTACAGCCATTGGAAGTCGATCACTCCAAGCTGAAGGAAGACTTTTGCACAGTGTTGCGAAATCACCCTTTTGTTACGGAATGATTTCGCAGACTTTTTGCACAGTGCTATGGAATTCCTCCTAAATTTTCACGACACGATGGAAGGCGGCCACCACAAGCTAAAAGACCATTTCGCAGCGGTGCGAAATCAGCTGGTTGCTGCGAAGAAATTTCGCAGCCCTTTTTGTACATCTACGAAATCTCGCAGACCTCATTTTCACCTGCGAAATGGTCCTTAGTGCTTCCCGATATTTGTAACCGACACTTGGAGATATTTTTCTTCAGATTTTTGTTGTCTAAATCCCCAAATTCTCCTTGTATCCCACCAATTATAGGATTCCTTAGCTTTTAAGTTAGGAAAAAGGCTAAAATATCCAGGTAATAGATATTAATGTAATTTTGATATAAATAGAGCCCGAAGAGCCTGTTCTGAGGGTGATGAACCTTTTGTAAAAGTTTGAAAGAAAGTAAAATACAGAGCTTGAGCTCTGCCTTACCTTCTAACTTTGATTGTATTTTTCATTTACTAAGTTATGCACTCTTTGAGGAGGTTTCCCTAGAGAATGAGTAACTAAACCTTTAGTTCCTTGGAGCTAAGGTTGCCGGGAAAGGTTCCAAGTGCAAGAATTAGTAGCTTTGTGGTTTCAGCTATGAATGAAGAAAAAGTGTGTCCCGTGAATGGTTTCTATATTTTTAGTTAACTTAAAACGCCTTGGAGTCACTTGGGCCAACACTTGGTAAGGCAAGTGATCTCTATCCATGGAGATGCACTAGTTTACCCCATCCATGGAGATGCACTAGTTTACCCCTTGCGAGCCTCTAGGAGGTGACTTAAAGGTAGGATTTTCTAGAATTGCCAACACTTGGTAAGCTTTTGGACTCTAAGGAGACATCCATTAGTTATCTCTTGCGAGCTTGAGAAAGGAATTCCAAGGTTAAAGATCACCTTGAATGGAAAAGGCTAAGTGAGAGGCTCGAACCATTGCAAGTTGCATCAGTGAGAGAGATTTAGAGCTGAAATCCAATTAAGGGATGCATTTGTGCAGCACCGGTTAGAGAACTGACTTTATGTTAATTCTCTAATGCGAGGAAATGAACCAACTGACCGGAGCTATGTTTTTGCATGAGGAACCTCCCCTGTGAACCCAAATCTCCAAGGAATGTTTTTCTCTTAAGTAATTTCCATTACTTGTTGTGCCGTTAGTCTAATTCTAAACCTTTTTCAACCAAAGTTTGTATTTTATTTTTTTAAGCTAACCTTGAAATGAAACATCACCAATTCACTTTGAATTGGTATCATTTTCAGTTTGAAAACCCTTCCCAGTGAACGATCCTAGAGCCACTATGCTATAGTAGCTTTTTCTTTGCTACCCTAGTTCATGGTGTAATAAGTTATAAATTTTGTTGATTTCTCCCTCCATCAAGGAGCACCACTGGACACAAATCAGCTGAGACACCAATTGGGCATGAATCATTCACCAGTAACTAGATAGTTAGCAATATGAGCATACCAAAGAGTGTTTTCTAGCAACATAAGTGATTCCTTTGGAAAGTCGTCATTAATAGGTAAAACATGGGAGTTATGTGCTATAGCTAACCTTGAAAGGTGGTCAGCTACCACATTCTCCACTCCTTTCTTATCTCTGATTTGGAGATTGAACTCTTGTAGTAAGAGAATCCATCTAATCAACCTTGCTTTTGCATCTTGCTTTGTTAATAAATACTTCAAGGCTGAATGGTCGGTGAAAACAATGATTAAAGACCCTACTAGATAAGCACGAAACTTGTCTAAGTCAAACACTATAGCTAACAATACTTTTTATATGGTTGTGTAGTTCCTTTGAGCTTTGTTCAATGTCTTGCTTGCATAGTAGATCACATAGGGCTTTCCATCTTCTCTTTGGCCAAGCACAACTCCTATAGCAAAGTCATTGGCATCACACATCACTTCAAAGGGTAGTTGCCAGTTAGGAGCCCTCACTATTGGAGCAGTTATCAAGAATTGCTTCAGTTGATCAAAACTCCTTTGGCATCTCTCATCCCATACAAACTTAGCATCCTTAGCCAATAATTCACACAGAGGCTTTGAAAGCTTAGAGAAGTCTTTTATAAATCTCCTGTAGAACCCTGCATGGCCAAGGAATTGCCTTACTCCTTTTACAGTTGTTGGGGATGGCAATTTGACAATAAGTTCCACCTTTGCTTTATCAACTTTAATGCCTTTCTCGGAGATGATGTGGCCAAGGACAATTCCTTGTTGTACCATAAAATGGCATTTCTCCCAGTTGAGCACCAAGTCCTTTTTGGTGCATCTGTTCAGAACCACTTCTAAGTTGACTAAGCATTCTTCAAATGTACTTCCATATATGGTGATGTCATCCATGAAAACCTCCATAATTTGCTCCACCATATCACTAAAGATACTTAGCATACATCGTTGGAATGTTGCAGGTGCATTACATAAACCAAAAGGCATTCTTCTATAGGCATATGTTCCAAATGGACATGTAAAAGTGGTCTTCTCCTGGTCTTCAACATCAATTTCAATTTGAAAATACCCGAAGTACCCGTCCAAGAAACAATAGAAAGGATGGTCTGAGACTCTCTCCAACACTTGATCAATAAATGACAATGGAAAATGATCTTTCCTTGTCACAGCATTCAATTTTCTATAATCAATACACACCCTCCAACCTGAAGTGAGGCATGTAGCAACTTCTTCTCCACTTTCATTTTGGATCACCGTGATCCCTGACTTCTTTGGTACCACTTGAGTAGGACTCACCCATGGGCTATCTGATATGTGGTAGATAATACCTGCTTGAAGTAGCTTCAGAACCTCAACTCGCACCACCTCTTCCATATGAGGATTCAATCTTCTTTGAGGTTGACGAATTGCTTTAGCTTCTTCTTCCATGTATATATGATGTGTATAGACCAAAGGACTGATGCCTTTCAAGTTAGATATTTGCCATCCTATTGCTTTCTTACACCTCTTGAGAACTTCAAGTAGACACACCTCCTGAGGAGTAGTAAGAGATGAAGATATAACAACAGGGCATTGTTTATTCTCTTCTAGGTATGTATATTTCAACTCCGTGGGCAGAGGCTTTAGATTGAGCTTTAGGGTCTCCTCTTTAGTAGCTTCTTGTGCCTCCTCTTTATTGAACAAAGGTAGAATTTCTTCTCTCCTCCTCTAACCTTGTAGAGCAGCAAGCACATCTGAGGGCTCAAGCAACCCTTCTTCAAGATCCCCAAGACTTTCATTCAACTTGTCTTGCATCTTCTTATTACAATGCTCCTCCATTAGAGTATCAATGATGCACACCTTTTCTGGACCTTCTTCTTATTCTTCTTCTTGAGTGATTGGCTTTTTGGACATATAGAAGATATTGAGCTCCAATGTCATGTTGCCAAACGTGAGTTGCATAAGTCTATTCCTACAATTTATGATTGCATTTGATGTAGTAAGGAATGGCCTTCCAAGGATGATAGGGACATAATTGGTTTCCTTGACAATTGGGTCTGTGTTAAGAACACCAAAGTCTACTGGATAGTAGAAATTATCAACTTGAACTATGACATCTTCAATAATCCCCCTTGGAATTTTCACTGATCTATCTGCAAGACATAGAGTGATTGATGTTGGCTTCAATTCACCAAGTCCCAATTGCTTGTAGACAGAGTATGGTAGCAAATTCACACTTGCTCCCAAGTCTAACAAAGCTTTCTCCACTACAGTTCCTCCAATCATGACTAAAATGGTAAGGCAACCCGGATCTTTGTACTTCAAAGGAGACTTGCATTGTATGATAGCACTCACTTGCTCAATCAATAAGGCTTTCTTATTCACATTCAATACTCTTTTGATAGTACACAAGTCCTTTAGGAATTTTGCATAAGTTGGAAGTTGTTTAATCATATCTAGCAATGGGATGTTGACCTTCACCTATCTCAATACTTCAAGAATTTCTGATGCATTTCTGATTCCCTTTTTCCCATGCAAAGCTTGAGGAAAATGTGGAGGTGTGTGTTTCTTCATCACATCTCCCTTGATAAGTACTTTCTCTAGATTTGCATTCACTGATGAATCATGGTCCTCTTTCCCTTCATTGCTATCTTTCTTCTTTCCTTTGATTTCCTCACTCTTCTCTGTCTCTTCTTCTTCTTCTTCTTTATCAACATGTGGCTTGGGTGTTGGCAGCTCAACCTTTTTACCACTCCTTAGAGTGATCAAGGCTTTGACATATCTAACCTGAGAAGATTCTCCCTCATGAGTTTCCACTTCATGGATACCCTTGGGGTTTTGGTGAGGTTGAGAAGGAAATCTTCCCTTCTCTTGCACTGTGTTCAGGTTAGTGAGCCTAGAGATTGAGTATTGGAGATTATCTATCTTCTAAGATAAGTCATTTTGCATTCCATCCATCCTTTTATTCAATGTATTCTCTACACTGTCAATTCTTTGACTGAGTTGAGCATTGATGGATTTTTTATCTCCAACAAAATCTCCCACAACCTTGCTTAGATTAACTATTGCTTGTTCAAGATTTGAAGCTTGTTGAGATGATTAAGCTAGCTATGTATACTGAGGTGCTCTTGGCTTCTAGGAGAAATTTGGATGGTTCCTCCAATTTGAGTTGTAAGTATTTCTATATGAAGCATTGTTGTTGGGCTTGAATTGTCCAATGACATTTCCTTGATCTCCAAACATTTCCCTAGCAGCTGGAATTGTAGGGCACTCCTCCACCAAGTGCTCATAAGATTGACAAATAGGACATGGCTTGACTTACACTGGTGTTTCAGCAACAGCTTGCACTTCATGTATCTTTTTCAGTTCTAGCTCCTCCAATCTTTTTGTCATAGCTGCAACCTTTGCTTTCATATCAATATCTTCATTCAAGGTGTACATCCCAGCCTTAGCATTGAAGGCATTTGGTTGAGACTTCGTCTTCCCCACTTCTCCTTTATTCAGTTCATCCCATCCCCTTGAAACTTTAGCCACATAACTCAAGAAATCTATGGCTTCATCCAGATTCTTACTCATGAAATCTCCTCCACATATAGTCTCAAGGAGTTGTTTCATTGAGGAAGACATCCCATGATAAAAGTAACTCACCAATAGCCATGTATCAAAACCTTGGTGAGGACAAGCATTGATGGCTTCCATGTATCTTTCCCAACACTCATAGAATTTCTCATTCTCTTTAGCTGAGAAGTTTGAAATTTGCCTTTTCAAGCCATTTGTTCTATGAGTAGGAAAAAATTTCTTGAGGAATTTAGCTTGCAAATCAGTCCAAGTTCGGAAACTCCTTGGCCTTAAAGAATTAATCCAAATCTTAGCCTTATCCTTCAAAGTAAAAGGAAATAGCTTTAGCCTCATCAAGTTGATTGAAGCTCCTCCTTCTTGAAATGTATTACAAACATCTTCAAATTCCTTGATATGTGCATAGGGATTCTCACTTTCCATCCCATGGAAAGTAGGTAGAAGTGGAACAATATGCGGTCTAATTACAAGCTGCTTTGTAGGGGGCACTTTACATGATGGTGCACTCATACGAGGTGGAAGCATGCGGTCCCTCATTGATTTGAACGCATTGGGATTGTCCTGGTGACCATGGTGACTATGCTGATCTTCAGGTGTAGTTTCCATGATGTTCAAGCTTAATTCCAACTCCTTGTTATGAGGTGTTTCAAATTTCACAAGCCTTCCTCCACTGTCTCGTATCCAATTTGGCATACACAACTAGTATCAATTGTAACAAAAACAAAGAAACAAAAGAAAATAAAAGAAAACAACACTACAAAAAGACTAAGATTAACTAAAACTAAATTAAAAGATATGTTAAAATATGAACAAGTGAAAGAAACAATTAAAAGAGCTAGTAGAATGAAAGAAAAATCACCAAACTTGTGATGACGATCACAAGTACTCTGATAATATCACTCTGTAGTTGGCACCTTCCCCGGCAACGACGCCATTTGATTTCATGCCTAGGTGGTGTATGTCCTGTTGATTGGTGTTCAATCAACTGGTGTACCTTGATTTTAGTCCCCAGACGGGAGTAATCAACAAAATTTATAACCCATATCACCATGTACTAGGATAGCCTCAACTAGCATAGCATAGTGGCTCTAGGATCGATCACTGGGAAGGGTTTTCAACTTACTACTGATATTAATTCAAAGTTAAATTGGCGTTTTTTCATTTCAAGGTTAGCTTTAAAAGAAAACATAATCTTTGGTTGAAAAATGATTGGTTTTAAGCTAACCAAAAAAATGGTAATTGAAATTACTTATAAAGAAAAGTGTTTCTTGGAGTTTTTGGATCATTGGGGTCAGGCTCCTAATACAAAAATACAGATGCTTCCCTTTTATGGATTCAAACACTAAATCCTTCTCACTGATTCATCTTAGAATGGCTCGTGACTCTCACCTAGCATTTACCATTCAAGGTGATCCTTAACCTTGGATTACCCTTCACAAGCTCGCAAGAGATAACTAATGGATGTCTCCTTAGAGTCCAAAAGCTTACCAAGTGTTGGCTATTCTAGAAAATCCTACTTTCAAACTGCCTCCCAAAGGCTCACAAGAGATAAACTAGTGCATCTCAATGGATGGAGATCACTTGCCTTACCAAGTGTTGGCCCAGGTGATTTAAAGGTGTTTTAAGTTAACTAAAAACATAAAAACCATTAACGGGTCACACTTTCTCTTCATTAAAAGCTGAAACAACAAAATTTCCAATTCTTGCATTCAGGACCTTACCCAGCTTCCATAGCTCCAAGAGACAAAAAGTCTAGCTAAACATCCTCAGAGCTTGTTTAGCTAGTAAGAAAAATACAATCAAATTGAGTAGGTAAGGCAGAGCAAGGCTCTGTGTATTACTTCCTTCAAAACCTTACAAAAAGTGGTCTCTGAGAACAAGCTCCCGAGATATCTATGTAAATAAAATTACAAACTATATATATGAGGTTATTCACCCTTTGATGTTACTTACTAACTAAGAATCCTATGATTGGTGGATTATAAGGAGAAAATGGGGATTTAAACAACAAATATCTGAAGAAAAAATCTAAAAGAGTCGGTCGCAAATATCTGAAAGCACTCAGGTGGATTTTGCAGCATGCAACATGGGTTGCAAAATTTTGCAAGTTGAAAGTCTCCATTTCGATGCCAAAGGTTGATTTTGCAGCTAGCACTTTGTGATTTGGCAGCTGCGAAATCAGCTTTCAGCTTGGTGCGATTGGCTTCCAATGGCTATAACTTCTTCATTTCAGCTCTGATTCGTGTATTGTTTGAAGCATTGGATTCCTCACTTCCCGAGCTTTGAAACGACATATAGTATGCATGAAATGGACTCCAGAAAACGCTCAAAATGTGTCCAAGAGTTTCTGTCCTCTTGAATTCTTCATGTTAGATTTCTCTCTTTGATTCTCCTCCTTGCATTCATGATTTGCTTTTGGAAAAGGACTAAAAAGCTTCAAAGCTTGGATTCTTCATGTAAATGAGCTTCCAATTGCTCTACCATGGATTCTATAGAACTCTCCTCAATCTTGGATTGCTTTGGTGATCAAAAAGCTATCAAAAACACCAAAACTTAACACATTTGATTAGAAATGATTGCAAGGGTCCTTAACATGCCAATTGAGTTAAAAGGTAATAACTACCACTCAAAAATGTTTAAAAGAGTTAATTACAAGCTACAAAATAACACTTTTTGAGTAGTAATCACTTAGCTACCTTATGCTTCACCCCATACTTGGCTAAGAGAGATTCAAACATCTTGTTACAAAAATGAGTACCCCCATCACTGATTATAGCCTTGGGTACTCCAAATCTGGAAAATATGTTCTCTTTGAGAAATTTGAGAACAACTTTGTGATCATTTCGTTTGCACGGGATCGCTTCAACCCATTTAGAAACATAATCCACTTCCACCAAGATGTAGGAATTGGCCAAGGACATTGGAAAAGGTCTCATGAAGTCAATGCCCCGGACATCAAAAAGGTCAACTATTAAAATGGGGTTCAAAGGCATCATGTTCTCATGTGTTAATTTCCCAAGCCTCTGGCATTTTTCACAGCTCTTGCACATGGTGTGGGCATCTTTGAAAAGTGATGGCCAGCAAAAACCCGAGTGCAATACCTTCATAGTTGTCTTCTGAGAAGCAAAGTGGCCTCCACATGAGCTTTCGTGGCAATGACTGAGGATCCCCTATTGCTCTTGCTTAGGGACGCACTTCCCTATTATTTGATCCACATAATATTTGAATAGAAATGGCTCTTCCTAATAGTAGGCATGAATTTTTGCAAAGAAGTGCTTCTTATCTTGTGCTTTCAACTCACTTGGAGCTTCTCCGATAACTAGATAGTTAGCAATATGAGCATACCAAGGAGCAACTTTTATCAACATGAGTGACTCCTTTGGAAAATAAAAAAAGCATTAATTGGCAAACTATGGGAATTATGTGCAATGGCTAGCCTTAACAGATGGTCAGCTACCACATTCTCCACTCCTTTCTTGTCCTTGATATGAAGATTGAATTCTTGAAGTAAGAGAATCCATCTAATCAGTCTCACTTTGCTTCTTGTTTAGTCGGCAGATATTTCAAGGCTGAGTGGTCAGTGAAAACCACAATGAAAGACCCCACCAAGTAAGCGCAGAATTTGTCTAAGGCAAAAACTACAACCAACGATTCTTTCTCTATCGTTGTGTAGTTTTTTTGCGCTTCATTCAATGTTTTGCTTGCATAGTAGATCACATAGGGCTTTCCATATTCTCTTTTCCCAAGAACAACTCCTATAGTAAAGTCAACCGCATTGCACATCACTTCAAAGGGAAATTGCCAGTGGGGAGCTCTGACTATTGGAGCGGTTGTCAGTAATAGCTTCATTTCTTCAAAACTCCATAAACATCGACCATCCCATACAAATTTAGCATCCTTTACCAATAGTTCACAAAGAGGTCTTGCAAGTTTAGAGAAATCTTTAATAAACCTCCTATAGAACCCAGCATGGCCAAGAAATTGCCTTACTCCTTTGATAGTTGTTGGCGATGGCAACTTGACAATAAGTTCAATCTTTGCTTTGTCCACTTCAATGCCTTTCTTTGAGATAATATGCCCAAGGACAATCCCTTGGGGTACCATGAAATGGAATTTCTCCCAGTTAAGCACCAAGTCTTTCTCAATGCATCGGTTCAGCACAGCTTCCAAGTTGACTAAGCATTCGTCAAACGCACTTCCATATACGGTGATGTCATCCATAAAGACTTCCATAATACACTCTACCATATCACTGAAGATGCTTAACATGCATCTTTGGAATGTTTCTGGTACATTGTATAAGTCGAAAGGCATTCTTTTGTAGGTGTAGGTTCCGAATGGACATGTGAAAGTGGTCTTCTCCTGATCTTCAACAACAATTTCTATTTGAAAATACCTGGAGTAGCCATCCAAGAAATAGTAGAATGGATGGCCTAAGACCCTCTCAAGCACTTGATCAATAAACAACAACGGGAAATGGTCCTTCCTTGTTACAACATTCAATTTTCTATAATCAATACACACCCTCCAACTTGAAGTGAGGCGTGTGGCAACTTCTTTTCCTTTATCATTTTGCACTACCGTGATCCCTGATTTCTTTGGCACGACTTGCATAGGACTCACCCATGGGCTATCTAATATGGGGTGAATAATACTGGCTTGAAGTAGCTTAAGCACTTCAACTAGCACCACCTCTTGCATGTGAGGGTTCAACCTTCTCTAGGGTTGACGAACTGGCTTAGCTTCTTATTCCATGTATATATGATGAGTACAGACTAAAGGGTTGATCCCTTTTAGATCGGAGATTTTCCACCCTATCGCCTTCTTACATCTCCTGAGGACTTCAAGTAGACAATCCTCCTAAGTAGTGGTAAGAGATGAAGAAATAATAATAGGGCTCTGCTTGTTTTCTTCCAGGTATGCATACTTCAACTCTGTGGGTAATGGCTTCAGAATAAGCTTTGGGGGCTCCTCCTTAACGGCTTATTATGTCTCCTCCCCATTGAATAAAGGTAGAATTTCTTCCCTCATCTTCAAATGGGGTAGAGTAGCAAGCAAATCTGAGGGTTCAAGTAACCCCCTTCATCAAGATCCCCAAGGCTCTCGTTCAAATCTTCTAGCATTTTCTTATCATAATGCTCCTCCACTGGGTTGTCTATCATGCACACCTCTTCTGGTCCTTCTTCTTCTTTTGGATGGAATTGTTTCTGGCACATATAGAAGATGTTGAACTCTAACGTCATTGATTACTACCCAAAAAGAGCTATTTTACACCTTTAAGTCATTATGTTTTAAGCACTTTTGTGTAGTAATTCTCCATCTTTATTCCAATTGGCATGTTATGGACCTAGCAATGACTTCTAATCATATTTGTGGCTAGTTTTAGTGTTTTGACAGCTTTTTGGATCATTAAGACAAGCCAAGTAAAGGAGAGAAGCAAAGAGGAAAAACAAGCAAAGTGAAGAAAACAGAGGACAGCAGCTGCAGTCTTCTTTTGCACCTTTGGAGCACTTTCCGAAGTCCATTTTTTACATGCTATATACCATTTCAAAGCTAAGGAAGTTAAGAATCCAACGCTTTAAACCGTGTATGATTTGGATCTAAAATGAGGAAGATATGGCCTTCGGAAGACAACTGCTCCAGGCTTGTGCGAAATTCGCACAACACCTTGAAATTCGCACAACACCTTCAGCTTGTGCAAACATTGTGCGAAATTTGCACAACACCTTCCAAATTCGCACAGCCCATGCGTGGTGTGAATTTTCCTCTGTTTTTGCCGACTCCACTTTAGATCTTTTCTTTTAGATATTTTTGTATAAATTTCCATTCTTCTCCTTGTAATCCACCAACCATAAGATTTCTTAGCTAGGAAGGTTGGAAAAACTTCTCTATATATATTCCCGTGCATCCATTGTAATATATATAGAAAGAGATAGATATTGAATTATATAGAATCGACGTACAGAGCCTTGCTCTGTTTTTCCTTCTCTTTCATTTTCATTTTCTTGCTAGCCAAACATTCTCTGAGATGTTTTCTCAGAGGATGAGTGGCTAGGATTTTTGTTTCTTGGGTGAAGGAAGCTAGGCGAAAAGTCCAGATGCAAAAGTGGAAAACTCTCGTGCGTTAAATACAGGTAGTTGGAGTTCATAAATGGCTTCTAAATCTAAAGTTTTGCTTTAAATCCCTTAGAATCACTTTGAATGGCCAATACATGGTAAGCTTCAGGTCTCTGTGGATGCTTATTGCTAGATCCATATCAGTCCATTAGTTATCATGTACGAGCCATTGGAAAGTGGTTCAAGGTGAAGACCCATAGTGTCTAAAGCCATTAATGGAACTTGACTACCATTTCTATTGAATTTTTATGGATTAAATCTTCATTGTTAATCCTATACCGGTTCGGGAAATAACTATAGGTTAAATCCCCAATGCGAGGAGAAAAATCCAGAATTTCCCACTTTGTAGTTGGCACCTGATCCTAGTAACCTGAAATCCCAAGAAACACCTTTCTTTCTAATTTCTTTCTAGTTAATTTTAGTTACTTTATGTTAGGTTAGCTTAATACTATCCGTTTTCATTCAAACTTATGTCTTCTTTTAAAGCTAACCTTGAAATGAAAAGGCACCAATTCAACTCTTGAATTAATATCAATTGTGAAGTGAAAACCCATCCCAGAGTTCGACCCTAGAGCCACTATGCTATAGTAGCTTTGCTACTCTAGTATGAGGTCATAGGATTTATAAATGTTTTTGATTAAAAGACCCGACTGGGCACAAATCAAAATGGCGCCGTTGCCGAGGATGGTGCCACTTTACAGTGATATGACCTTTTCAGAGTACTTGTGATCTTCATCACAAGTTTGGTGACTTTTCTTTTGCTTTTACTAACTCTTTTTATTTGTTTACTTTTTCTTTGTTCATATTTTAGTATATCTTTTATTTAGTTTTTAGTTAATCTTAATAATTTTCTTTAGAATTTTATTTTCTTTTATTTTCTTTTGTTTTCTCTGTTTTTAATTCACAAATTGCTAGTTGTGCATGCCATTTCTAAAACACTAGTGCAAGCTATGTCGTGTGCCATTTGTCAATCTTTTGAGCACTTGGTGAAGGAGTGTCCTACCATTCCAGTGGCGAGGGAAATGTTTGGTGATTGCAACACCTACAATTCCAATTGGAGGAAACATCCAAAGTTCTCTTGGAAACCACAGCCACCTCAGTATTAGCAACCTGCTCAAGCACCACGGCAAGCCTCAAACCTTGAACAAGCTATGATGAATCTTAACAAGGTCATGGAAGACTTTGTTGAAGCTAAAAAATCCATCATTGATCAAGTCAGGCAAGAAATTGACAGCCAAGACAAAAAGATGGATGGGAGGTTGAATGATCTGTCTCAGAAGACAGTAATCTCGAATACTCAAGCTCAAGGCTTATCAACCTCAACAAAGTGCAAGAGAAAGAAAACTCTCCTTCTCAACCTCATCAAAATCAAAAGGGTATCCATGAAATGGAGGCTAAGGAGAGTGATAAAGAGGTTGATCTGCCCACATGCAAGCTAGAGCACAAGGAAGAAAGTGAAACAGAGAAAGAAAAGAGGGAGGAAATCAAAGGAAAGAAAAAGGGGAAAAGTACAGAGGAAGATGACTATGATGTTAATGTACAAGGAGCACCACAAAGGATAGTCATCAAGGAAGAAATGATGAAGAAACACATCCCTCCACTTTTCCTCCAAGCTTTGTATGGCAAAATCATACAGAGCAATTCTCAAGTGAGGGATGCAAACTTCATATGGGATCCGGGCAAGCTGAACCAGGATCAAATTTTTTGATGGACTTAGTTTTTTTTAAAGACTAGCTAGTCTATATCTTTTTGTTTTATTTTTAAATTTGTTTTCATTTTTATTTCTTGCTTTAATTTTATTTTGGTTTGATTTAACTTGGGTTTTTTTTTTATGATCAACACAGGGGAAGCCAAAAACAGAGGAAAACAGAGCAATTCGTACCATCCCATTTCGAAAACTGTTGGACACATTTTGATCACTTCCCAAAGTTAATTTCATGTGTACTATATCTCGCTTCAAAGCTTGGGAAGTCAGGAGTCCATAGCTTCAAACGGTGATCGATTTGGAGTTGAAACGAAGAAGTTATAGCCATTTGAAGACAACTGTGCAAAGCTTAACGGAAATGTTGCAGCTGCACCCATTTCGCTACTGTTGGACACATTTTTGGAGCACTTTTTGGAGCTCAAATTATGCATACCATATGTCATTTTGAAGCTTAGGAAGTCAGGAGTCTAGTGCTTTAAACAATGCCCGATTTGGATTTGAAACAAAGAAGTTATGGCCATTTGAAAGAATCCAATTTTGCATTTGCACGGGTGAATAGTGCCCTGTGCGAATTTCGCACAACACATTCCCTTGTGCGAAATTTTCACACAACACATCCCCTTGTGCGAATTTTTGAGCTTCTTCATCCCTACCCTCCCCAATCCCAAGCCTCTGAGTCTCACTTCTTTGCTCCATTATGGCTAAGACCCGAGGAGGCTATGCCTCAGCTTACCAGAGGTAGTATCGTCTGATGCCCCACCTGTTGTCCGTCCTTACCAACAGATCCCCGCGCACCCTGGGATCACACACATGAAGCCTCTTACTCCATTTCTGACCTCCTTAAACCATCAAAGCCCATAGCTCCAGCTGAGAGCTCCAGTTGAGGAGACTATGCCATCCAAGGAGAATACCAGAACAGAGGCCAAAGTCTTGATCCAACCCACTCAGAAGACCACCACAGATGCATCAGCTCCACAGGACCTTACCATTATTTGATCATCTCTTTACTTTTTGTCTTTATATATTATACATAGCTCCATATTTTGATGTCTTATATTTTGGGATTGGATGTATTACTGATGATACATCATATATAGACATCATTTTTGTTTAAACTTGGCATTTATCTATTTCCTCTACTCACTAACTCTTTTGTTTTTTTGAAACATGTGGTTTCTCCTTTACAACTCAGACTCCATGTCACTCAAGAGGTACCACTTCCTCCCTATTTTTCAATCGCTTTTGTCACATTGAGGACAATGTTCAGCTTGGTTGGGGGGAGAGTTAAGGAAGGAAGTATTGTTAATAATGCTAAGTTATTTTGGTAATTTAGTTGCTTTTTGCTTAATTTTAAATTTTTTTTAAGTTTTTATTCTACTCTCCATGGCTATTAAGGAAAAATTCTCAAAAGTAAATGGGAGAAATTAAATTCTTATCTTATTACCATAGTCTTAGAGTTTGTATTATGCTTACTAAAGTTGATAAATTGTTGAAACTTCTATTGAATTCAAGCTTAGTTCTTCCACTTTAAGCTTATCACACAATGTGCACAATAGGTTCTGATTATAAGATGAAAAACTATTTCCCTCTTGACTTAGGAAAATTTTAGACTTGGTACCTTTGACCTCATTTAATAGTGTTGGAACACCTTGTAAAAGGCCAATGAGTCTTTGAAGAAAATAAAGAAAGAAAGAAAAATGTTTGCTTGCCTTGAAACCCGAGCAAGGTCTAAGGGGTATATGGTGAAAATATTTAAAACCTGGTGCCCTAAGCCTTCATTGGTTGGGAGTCACCGACCTCAATGCTCGTTACATGGGTTAATAGGTGGAGTTTAGCATACTGTAGGTGCTTGGGTATTTAAAAATTTATTCTCAAAAGTCCGGGGTGAAATCCGAGGAGTTAGTGGTTGAAAAATCCTTAAAGCTTGATGCCCTAAACCTTGATTGGTTGGGAGTCATCGATGGACCCCCGTTACATGGACAATTTAGAAAAGAATGCCTTTAAGCTTTGCACTCCTACAAGAAAAAATTGTGAAAGAAAAGAGGTGCGTTCTTAGCCTATTGGAGGTTGATTAGTTTGCTAAGCTTTGAAAAGAACTAGGTTGAGGGGAGAGATTAGTTTGACATACTATATTCGAAAACTAATAAATAACACATAGATTTTTGTGGAAGATTAAGAGTTGGTCCTTTGGGAGTGGAAATTATTTTGATACTCAAATTTGCATAGTGCCCGCTCTTTGTATGTTGTGATAGGTAAGTTATTTGATGACTCTTGTTAATGATTGAGTTTTATATCATTGACTTGCCATGTGAGAGTTTAATCCAATCATGCCACTTGATTATTTTTTGGAGTGATCAGCATGATTTTGTAAATTATTATATTATCTATTTTTCTTTCTTTTTCTCTCCTTCATTGCTCAGGGACTAGCAATGTGTCAGTTGGGGGGAGTGATTACTACCCAAAAAGTGCTATTTTACACCTTTAAGTCATTATGTTTTAAGCACTTTTGTGTAGTAATTCTCCATCTTTATTCCAATTGGCATGTTAAGGACCTAGCAATGATTTCTAATCATATTTGTGGCTAGTTTTAGTGATTTGACAGCTTTTTGGATCATTAAGACAAGCCAAGTAAAGGAAAGAAGCAAAGAGGAAAAACAAGCAAAGTGAAGAAAACAGAGGACAGCAGCTGCAGTTTTCTTTTGCACTTTTTGAGCACTTCCCGAAGTCCATTTTTTACATGCTATATAAAATTTCAAAGCTCAGGAAGTCAAGAATCCAACGCTTCAAACCGTGTACGATTTGGAGCTGAAATGAGGAAGATATGGCCTTTGGAAGACAACTGCTCTAGGCTTGTGCGAAATTCGCACAACACCTTCAACTTGTGCGAACATTGTGCGAAATTTGCACAACACCTTCCAAATTCGCACAGCCCATGCGTGGTGCAAATTTTCCTCTGTTTTTGCCGACTCCACTTTAGATCTTTTCTTTTAGATATTTTTGTATAAATTTCCATTCTTCTCCTTGTAATCCACCAACCATAAGATTTCTTAGCTAGGAAGGTTGGAAAAACTTCTCTATATATATTCCCGTGCATCCATTGTAATATATATAGAAATAGATAGATATTGAATTATATAGAATCGACGTACAGAGTCTTGCTCTGTTTTTCCTTCTCTTTCATTTTCATTTTCTTGCTAGCCAAACATTCTCTGAGATGTTTTCTCAGAGGATGAGTGGCTAGGCTTTTTGTTTCTTGGGTGAAGGAAGCTAGGTGAAAAGTCCAGATGCAAAAGTGGAAAACTCTCATGCGTTAAATACAGGTAGTTGGAGTTCATAAATGGCTTCTAAATCTAAAGTTTTGCTTTAAATCCCTTAGAATCACTTCGAATGGCCAATACATGGTAAGCTTCAGGTCTCTGTGGATGCTTATTGCTAGATCCATATCAATCCATTAGTTATCATGTACGAGCCATTAGAAAGTAGTTCAAGGTGAAGACCCATAGTGTCTAAAGTCATTAATGGAACTTGACTACCATTTCTATTGACTTTTTATGGATTAAATCTTCATTGTTAAACCTATACCGGTTCGAGAAATAACTATAGGTTAAATCCCCAATGCGAGGAGAAAAATCCAGAATTTCCCACTTTGCAGTTGGCACCTGATCCTAGTAACCTGAAATCCCAAGAAACACCTTTCTTTCTAATTTCTTTCTAGTTAATTTTAGTTACTTTATGTTAGGTTAGCTTAATACTATCCCTTTTCATTCAAACTTATGTCTTCTTTTAAAGCTAACCTTGAAATGAAAAGGCACCAATTCAACTCTTGAATTAATATCAATTGTGAAGTGAAAACCCATCCCAGAGTTCGACCCTAGAGCCACTATGCTATAGTAGCTTTGCTACGCTAGTATGAGGTCATAGGATTTATAAATGTTTTTTATTAAAAGACCCGACTCCATTCCTACAATTGATGATAGCATTTGATGTAGCTAGGAATGGTCTTCCAAGTATGATAGGAATACAGTTAGTTCCTTTGGCAATCGGGTCCATGGTAGTAGAATTTGTCAACTTGAACTAGGATATCTTCAATCATACCTCTTGGAATTTTCATAGATCTATTTACTAGAGATAGAGTGATTGATGTTGGCTTCAACTCTCCAAGTCCTAATTGCTTGTAGACAGAGTAGGGTAGCAAATTCACACTTGCTCCCAAGTCCACAAAGCTTTCTCCACACACGTCTCTCCAATCATCACTGAGATGGTAGGACAGCCCGGGTCTTTGTATTTCACTGGAGACTTGCACTATATAATGGAACTTACTTGCTCAATCAAGAAGGCTTTCTTACTCACATTCAACCCTTTTTTTATAGTGCATAAGTCCTTTAGGAATTTTGCATAAGTCGGAACTTGTTTGATCATGTCTAGCAAAAGGATGTTAACTTTGAGTTGCCTTAACACTTCAAGAATTTCTGATGCATTATTGATTCCCTTTTTGCCATGTAAAGCTTGGGGGAATGGTGGAGGCGTGCGTTTCTTCATCATATCTTCCTGGTTGATGGTTCTCTCTGGTTCTTCATTCACAGTTGATTCAAGGTCCTTCTTCTTTCCACTGTTCCTTATCATCTTTCCTTTAATTTTCTCTCTCTTATCTTTCTCTGCTTCACTCTCTGGTTCATGCTCTGACTTGGATATAGGTAGATCAACCTCTTTACCACTCCTTAGAGTGATCACTACTCTGACTTCCCTCACCTATGAAGATTCTCCCTCCTGAGCCTCCACTTCATGAATACCCTTGGGATTCTGATGAGGTTGAGAAGGAAATTTTCCTTTCTCTTGCACTGTGTTGAGATTGGTGAGCCTTGAGATTGAGTATTGGAGATTGCCTATCTTCTAAGATAGATCATTTTGCCTCCCATACATCCTTTTGTCTAGACTATCAATTCTTTGACTAAGCTGATCATTGATGGATTTCTGGTCTCCAACAAAATCTCCCACGACATTGCTAAGATTTACAATGGCTTGTTCAAGATTTGAGGCTTGCGGAGGTGCTTGGCCAGGTTGCGTGTACTGAGGTGCCCTTGGCTTCCAAGAGAAATTCGGATGGTTCCTCCAATTTGAATTGTAGGTGTTGCCATATGAAGCGTTGTTATTAGGCTTAAATTATCCAATAACATTTGCATGATCCCTAAACATTTCTCTCATAGTTGGAATCGTAGGACACTTCGCCACCAAGTGCTCAAAAGATTGACAAATGGAACACGACATAGCTTGCACTGGTGTTTCTGAAATAGCCTACACTTCTTGTATCTTCTTCACTTTTAGCTCCTCCAATCTTCTTGCCATAGCTGCAAATTTTGCTTTCATATCGGTGTCTTCATTTAAAGTATACATCCCAACCTTAGCATTAGAAGCATTAGGTTGAGATTTCATTCTTCCCACTTGTCTAGCATTCTGCTCATCCCATCCTCTTGAAACTTCAGTTACATAACTCAAGAAATCCATGGCTTCCTCTGGATTCTTGCTCATGAAGTCTCCTCCTCACGTAGTTTCTAAGAGCTACTTCATTGAGGAAGACATACCATCATAAAAATAGCTCACCAATAGCCATGTATCAAAGCCATGGTGAGGACAAGCATTGATAGCTTCCATGTATCTCTCCCAACACTCATAGAATTTCTCATTCTCTTTAGTTGAGAAGTTTGAAATTTGCCTTTTCAAGCCATTGGTTCTATGAGTTGGGAAAAATTTCTTGAGAAATTCAACTTGTAAATTAGTCCAAGTTTGGATACTCCTTGGCCTTAAATAATTAAGCCAAATCTTGGCCTTATCCTTTAGAGTGAAAGGAAATAGCTTGAGCCTCATCAAGTTAATTGAAGCTCCTCCTTCTCGAAAAGTATTGCAAACCTCCTCAAATTCCTTGATATGCGCGTAGGGATTCTCACTTTCCATCCCATGAAAAGTAGGTAGAAGTGGCACAATATGTGGTCTGATCACTAGCTGCTCTATAGGTGGCACTATACATGATGGTGCACTCATACGAGGTGGATGCATGTGCTCCCTCATGGATCGGTATGCGTTGACATTCTCTTCTGGAGCTTGTTGACTATGTGGATCTTCAAGCGTAGCTTCCATAAGTTCCACACACAATTCCAACTCTATTTCGTGAGGATTTTTTATTTTCACAAGTCTTCCCTCACTATCTCGTACCTAATATGGCATGCACAACTAGCAATAACTGAGACAAAAACAAAGAAAAACAATTCTAGAAAGAAAGAAAAAATTAAAATTTAAGATTAACTCAAAGTTAAATAAAAGATAAACTAAAAACATAAACAAATAAAAAAAATAAAAAAACAAACAAGAGTTAGTAAAAGAAAAGAAAAATCACCAAACTTATGATGAAGATCACAAGTGTTCTGAAAAGATCATATCACTGTAAGGTGGCACCATCCTTGGCAATGACGCCATTTCATTCATCCCCAATTGGTGTACTCTTGATTTAGTCCTCAGATGGAGTTATCAACAACATTTATAAACCTAATTCACCATATACTAGGGTAGCATAGCTAGCATAGCATAGTGGTTCTAGGATCATCCACAGGGATGGGTTTTCATTTCACACATGATATTAGTTAAAGAACTGGATTGGTGCTTTTTCTTCTATGAGTTAGCTTTAAAAGAAAAACATAAGTTTGATTGAAAATGATTGGTTTTAAATTAACAAAAAATAGTAACTGAGATTAATTACAAAGAAAAGGTTTCTTGGAGTTTCAGGTCACTAAGTTCAGGTTCCTTATACAAAAAGAGAGATTCCGGATATTTTCCTCACATTGGGGATTTAACCTATAGTTATCTCCCGAACCGGTGTGTTACAATTACTTCCCATTAATGGTTTCAAACACTAAAATCCTCTCACTGATGCATCTTGCAATGGTTCATACCTCTCACCTAGTATTGGCAATTCAAGGTGATCTTTAACCTTGGATTAACCTTTAAAAGCTCGCAGGAGATAACTAATGGATGTCTCTAGGGAGTCTGAAAAGCTTACCAAGTGTTGGCTATTCTAGGTACACCTACCTTAAAACTACCTCCCAGAGGCTCGCTAGAGATAACTAATGGATCTCAATGGATGGAGTCCGAAAAGGTTACCAAGTGTTGTCCCAGGTGATTTTAAGGGATTTTAAGTTAACTATAAAAATAAAAACCATTAAAGAGTCACAACTTCTATTTATTTAAAACTGAAACAAGGAAAACTCCCACTTTTATATCCGGATCCTTTACCTAGCTTCCTTCAGTCCAAGAAACAAAAGAGCCTAGCCACTCATTCTCTAAGAAAGCAGCCTCATAGGTTGTTTGGCTAGAAAGAAAATAAATACAAAATGAGTAGGTAAAGCAGAGCAAAGCTCTGTATATTTCTAACTAAAAAAAGAATGTACAAGTCTTCTCTCGAATTTCTTCCAAGAGATTACAAGTGATCCCAAGAATTTCTTCCGAGATTCTGAGATATTACAAAAAGAGATATCTTAAGACATATATAAAGAGATATTTTTAACCCCTCAATTAGATATCCTAAATATCTAAAAAGATCTTTAGCTCATTATAAGGAAAGAATAGGTAATTACACAAAATATCTTAAGATAAAAATCTAATGGAGTCAGTGCAAAAATATCTGAAGATTATAGGAAGATTTCACAATGCTTGCTAAAATTTCGCAAGGGGTTGCGAAATCGATTTTCTTCAGCTTTGGTTTCCCAAGGGTTGCGAAATTGATTTTCTTCAGCTTTGGTTTCACAAGGCTTACGAAAATTTCACAAGGTTGCAAAATTCATTCTCAGTTTTGCAAGGCTTACGAAAATTCATTCTTCATAGCCTTGCTATTTGTCCTGCAGCTTGTACTCCTCTTGTGAAATTCGCAAGCTTGCTAATATTTCGCAAAGGGGTTGCAAAATTGTTGGATGTTAGATTCCTTCTCTAATTCTCTTCCTTGTAGACTTGATTGATTTGGAAAAGGCTTCGAAGGTCTCCAAAACTTGGATTCTTCATGTAATTTAGTTTCAACTTGCTTTGCCATGGACTACACAAAGTTCTCCCTCATTCTTAGCTTGTTTTAATGATAAAAAAGTTATCAAAAACACCAAAACTTGCCAAAAATAGATCAGTAACCCTTGCAAGGGTCCTTAATGTGCTAATTGAGTTAAAAGGTAATAAATACTACTCAAAAGTGTTTAAAAGAGTTTATAACAAGCTATAAAAGAGCACTTTTTGAGTAGTAATCATTAGGCCTCTACAGGCTATGAATAGCTCAAGTCTAATATTGACTTCAAAGCCTCCAGGTCGTGAGCTTAAGGGTCTAGATGTTATGAGTAGCTCAAGGTTATGGTTGACATAAATGACTATGGGTTGTAAGCTAAAGGCTCTAGATCCTATGAATAATTCAAGGCTATGGATGACATGAACAACTCTGGGTCATGAGCTCAAGCCTTTAAAAACTATGGATAGCTCAGGGTTGAGGTTGACATGAATGACTCTAAGTTGTGAGCTTAAGGCTCTAGATGCTATGAATAGCTCTGGGTTGTGGATGACATAAACAACTATAGCTTATGAGCTCAGGCCTCTAAATACTATGAACAACTCAAGGTTGTTATTAACTTGAGAGACTCCGGGTCATGAGCTCAAGGCTCTAGATGTTATGAACAGCTCAGGGCTATGATTGACATGAACGAGTTCGAGTCGTGATCTCAAGGCTCTAGATCCTAAGAATAATTTAAGCTTTTAGATGACTTGAATGACTCTAGGTCATGAGCTCATGCCGTTAGATACTATGAAGAACATAAGGTTATGGTTGACATGACGACTCTAGATCATGAGCTCAAAGCTTTAGAAGTTATGAACAACTTTAAGTTGTGGTTGACATGAACGACTACGGGTTATGAGCTCAGGGCTTTTGATTCTATAAACCACTAATGGTTATGGTTGACATGAATGAATCTAGGTCATGAGCTCAATGCTCTAGATGCTACAAACAACTTTAGGTTGTGATTGACATGAGTGAATCTAGGTCATGAGCTCAAGGCTTTAAATGCTATGAACAACCAAGGGTTGTGGTTCACATGAATGACTCTAGGTCATGAGCTTAGGGCTCTAAATGCTATGAATAGCTCTGGGTTGTGCTTGACATGAACCGCTATGGGATTTAAGCTCTCAGCTTGAGATGCTATACACAACTCAAGGCTATAGTTGACATGAAAAAACCTGGGTCGTCAGTTTAGGGTTTTAGATGCTAAGAACATGTAAGAGTTATGGATGATATGATCAACTTAGGATCCCGTGAACTCAAGCCCCTATATATTATGAACTGCTCAAGGCTATGAATGATATGAACGATTCCGTATCTTGAACTCAAGCCTCTAAATGCTATGAATAGCTTGGGCCTGTGGATGACATGGATGACTCTGAGTCATAAACTCAGGGGTCTAAATGATATGAACAACTCAGGGGTGTGGATGAGATGAGTTACTCTGAGTCATGAGCTCAAGGCTCTGGATGCTATGAACAGCTTAAGGCTATGGATGACATGAGCTACTCAGGGTCATGAGCTTAGGACTCTAAATGCTATGAACAATCTAGAGTTGTGAATGATATAAACGACTTGGGATCCTGTGAGCAAAGTCCTCTTGAAGCTATGAACTACTCAAGCCTTTGGTTCACATGAATAACTTCAGGTCGTGAGTTCAGGGCTCTAGATGCTATGAACAACTCAGAGTTATGGATGAAATGAATGAGTTGCGGTCTTGTGTTCTCAGGCCTCTAGATTTTATGAACAACTCAGGGTTGTTATTGACATGAACAACTTTGGGTCGTGAGCTCAAGGCTCAAGATTCTATAAAAAGCTCAAGGTTGTGGTTGATATGAATGACTTAGGGTCATGAGCTCAAGTCTCTAAATTCTATGAATAGCTCTAGGTTGTTGATTACATGAGCTACTACAGGTCGTGAGCCAAAGGCTTTAGATGCTATGAATAACTCACAGTTGTAGATGATATGGATGACTCGGGATCCCATGAGCTCAAGCCTCTAGATGCCATGAACCGCTAAGGGTTGTGGATCATATGAATGATGCTATCTCATGAGCACAAGCCTTTAGATGCTATGATCTTCTTAGGGTTGTGGATGATATGAACAAATATGTATCGTAAGCTTAATGCTTTAGATGTTATTAACAACTCAAGGCTATGGATACATCAACAACTTTGGGTTATGAGCTCAGGTCTCTAGATTCTATGAACAACTCAAGGTTATTGTTGACATGAAAGACTCTAGGACGTGAGTGCAATGTTCTACATGCCACAAAAAGCTCAAAGGTTAGGGATGTAGATGCTATTAATAACACAGAGTTATGGATGACATGATCGACACTGGGTCATGAGCTTAGGCCTCTAGATTTTATGAATAACTGAGGATTGTAGTTGACATGAAAGACTCTTAGTCATGAGATCAGGGCTTTAGATACTATGCACAACTTAAGGTTGTCGATTACATGAAAGACTCCTAGTCATGAACTGAGGGCTCTAGATTCTATGAACAAATATGGGTTTTCGATGACATGAAAGACTCTTAGTCAAGAGCTTCGGGCTTTAGTTGCTATGAACAGCTTAGGGTTGTGGTTGACATAAATGACTTCGGGTTGTGAGCTCAAGGCTCCAAATACTATGAACAACTGAGTGTTGTGGATGATATGATAGAGTCAGGAACCCGTGAGCTCAAGCCTATAGATGCTATGAACCACTAAGGGTTATGGATAATTTGAATGATTCTGCATCATGATCTCAAGTCCTTAGATTCTATGAACTCCCCAGTGTTATGGATGACATGAACAACTATGGGTCGCTTGCTTAGGGCTTTAGATGCTATTGACAACTTAGGATTATGGATAACATTAATGCCTTTAGGTCATGAGCTTAGGCTTCTAGATTTCATGAACAGTTCAGGGCTATGGTTGACATGAACGACTCCGAGTTGTAAGCATAAGGCTTTAGATGCTCTGTATAGCTTAAAGTTGTCAATGACATGAAAGACTATGCATCATGAGCTTAGAGCTCTAGATGTTATGAATAACTCAGGGTTGTGTAGAACATGAACAACACTAGGTCGCGAGCTTAGGGCTCTAAATACAATGAACAAATCAGGATTGTGGTTGACGTGAACAATTCTAAGTCGTGAGCTCAGGGCTATAGATTCTATTAATAGCTTAGGGTTGTGGATGACATGAGCTACTCCGGGTCATGAGCTTAGGGTTTTGGATGCTATGAGCAGCTCAGAGTTGTGGACAATATGAATGACTGAGGATCTCATGAGCTCAATCCTATAGATGTTATAAATCACTTAGGGTTATGGATGATATGAACAATTCTCTTCTTGAGCTCAAGCCTTTAGATGCTATGAACTGCTTAAGGCTATGGAAGACATGAACGACTTAGAGCCATGATCTCAGGGCTTTAGATTCTATTAAAAGATCAAGGTTATGGCTAACATGAACGTCTCTGAGTCGTGAGCTCAAGGCACTAGATGCTCTCAATAGCTTAAGACGATAGATGACATGGCCAACTCCGGGTTATGAGCTTAGAGCTTTAGATATTATGAACAACTCAAGGTAGTGGTTGACATGAAAGACTTTTGGTCTTGAGCTCAAGGCTCTAGAAGGTATGGGCAACTTAGGGTTGTTAATGATATAAATGACTTGGGATCCCATTAGCTTAGGCCCATAGATGCTATGAACTGCTCTAGGCTGTGGATGATTTGAACGATTCAATGTCATGAGCTCAAGCCGCTATATCCTATGAACTGCTCAGGGTTATGGAAGATATGAATGACTCTACGTCATGAGCTTAAGGCTCTAGACGCTATGAATAACTCAAAGCGGTAATAAATATGAATGACTTTGGGTAGTGAGCTAAAGGTTCTAGATGCTACTAACAAGTTAGGGTTATGGATGGCATGAATGACTCTGGGTCATGAGCTCAAGCCTATGGTTAACATCAAAGATTCCTAGTCGTGAGATTAGGGCTCTAGAAGTTATGCATAACTTAAGGTTATCCATGACAAGAAAGACTCTGGGTCACGAGCTTAGGGTTGTCGATGACATGAAAGACTTTGGGTCGAGAGCTCAAGGCTTTAGATACTATGAACAACTCAAGGTTGTGGTTGATATGAACAACTCTGGATCATGAGCTTAAAGATCTAGATGCTATGAACAACTCTGGGCTATGGATGACATGAGCTACTCTAGGTCGTGAGACCAAAGCTCTAGATGCTATAAAGAGCTCAGAGTTGTGGATGATATGAATGACTTAGGATCCCATGAGCTTAAGCCTTTAGATGTTATGAACTGCTTAGGGTTGTGGATGATATGAATAATTCTGCGTCATGAGTTGAAGCCTATAGATGATATGAACTACTAAGGGTCATGGATGACATGAACAACTCTGGGTTATAAGCTCAGGGTTGTAGATGCTATTAACAACTTAGGATTATGGATAAGATGAATGGCTCTAGTTTATCAGCTTAGGGCTCTAGATTATATGAACAACACAGGGTTGTGCTTGACAAGAAATACTCTGAGTCATGAGCTCAGTGCTCTAAATGTTATGCATAACTTATGGATGTCGATGACATGAAATACTCTAGGTCTTGAGTTCAAGGCTCTAGATGTTATGAGCATCTCAAACCTATGGTTGACATGAATGACTCCAAGTCGTGAGCTCAAGGCTCTAGATTCTATGAACAACTTAGGGTTATGGTTGAGATGAATGACTCTTAGTCATGAGAACAAGGTTCTAAATACTATGAACAACTTAGGGTTGTAATTGTCATGAATGACTCTGGGTCATGAGCTTAAGGTTTTAGATGCTATTAACAACTCAAGGCTGTGGATGACATGAATGACTTCGAGTAATGAGCTCAGGCCTCTAGATTCTATGAACAACTCAAGGTTGTGGTTGACATGAAAGACTCCGAGTCGTGAGTTAAGGACTCTAGATGCTATGCACAACTTAAGGTCGTTGATGCCATGAAAGACTTTGGGTCATGAGCTTAGGGCTCTATATGCTATACATAGGCCTGAGTTGTCGATGACATGAAAGAGTTTAGGTCGTGAGCTCAAGGCTCTTGATATCATAACCAACTCTGGGTTGTTGATGAAATGAACGACTCTGGGTCATGAACTTAAGGCTTTAGATGCTATGAACAGGTCTGAGCTGTGGATGACATGCTCCACTCTGGGTCATGATCTTAAGGCTTTAAATGCTATGAACAACTCAAAGGTGTTGATTATATGTATGACTCGGGATCCCATGAGCTCAAACCTCTTGATGTTATGAACCACTTAGGACCGTGGATGATATGAACGATTCTGTATCATGAGCTCCAGCCTCTAGATGCTATGAACTACTCAGGGCTATGGAAGACATGAATGACTCTAGGTTTTGATCTCAAGGCTCCAAATGCTATGAATAGTTCAGGGTTGTTGTTGACATGTACGACTCCAAGTCATGAGCTTAAGGCGCTAGATGCTATGAAAAACTCAGGGTTATGGATAACATAAACGACTCTGGGTTATAAGTTTAGGGCTCTAGATACTATGAACAACTCAGGGTGGTGGTTGGCATGAAAGACTCTAGGTGCTGAGCTTAGGCCCCTAGAAGCTATGAATAACTCATAGTTGTTGATGATATGGACAACTTGGGATCTTGTGAGCTTAGGCCTGTAGATGTTATGAACCGCTCTAAGTTGTAGATGATATGAACGATTTTGTGTCATGAGCTCAAGCCTCTAGATGCTATGAATTGTTCTGGGTAGTGGAAGACATGAACAACTTCAGGTCATGAGCTCAGGGCTCTAGATGCTACTAACAAAGCAGGATTGTTAATGACATAAACGATTCTAGGTTATGGGATTAGGCCTCTAGATTTTATATAAGGATCAAGGTTGTGGTTGACATCAGAGACTACTAGTTATGAGCTTAGAGTTCTAGATGTTATGCACAACTTAAGGCTATCAATAACATAAAAGACTCTTAGTCATGAGTTGAGGGCTCTAAATGTTATACATAGGTCAGGGTTGTTGATGACATGAAAAACTTTGTGTCGAGAGCTCAGGGCTCTAGATGCTATGAACAACTTAAGGTTACGGTTGTCATGAACAACTCTACATCATAAGCTTAAGGCTCTATATGCTATGAACAACTCTCGGCTATGCATGGCATGAGCTACTCCTAGTCATAAGCCTAGGTCTCTAGATGCTATGAAGAGCTCAGAGTTATGGATGATATGAATGACTCAGGATCCTGTGAGCTTAAGCCTCTAGATCTTATGAATTGCTCAAAGTTATGGATGATGTGAATGATTCTCCATCATGAGCTCAAGTCTCTAGATGCTATGAACTACTCAAGCTATGGATGACATGAACAACTTTGAGTTGTGAGCTCAGGGCTGTATATGTTATTAACAACTTAGGGTTGTGAATGACACAAATGAATCAAGTCAATGAGATTAGGCCTTTAGATTCTATGAACAACTCAGGGCTATGGTTGACAAGAAAGACTCTAAGTTGTGAGCTTAGGGCTCTAGATGTTATGCACAACTTAAGGCTGTCGATTATAAGAAAGACTCAAAGTCGTGAGTTCAAGGATTTAGATGCCATGAACATCTCAGGGCTATGGTTAACATGAACGACTTCAAGTCAGGAGCTCAGGGCTCTTGATGCTATGAACAACTGAGGGTTATGTTTGACATTAATGACTCTATGTCCTAAGCTTAGGGCTCTAAAAGCTCTGAACTACTCAGGGTAATGGTTAACATGAACGACTTCGGGTCATGAGCTCAAGGTTCTAGATGCTATGAACAATGTAGGTTAGTGGTTGACATGAAGACTCCAAGTCGTGAGCTTAAGGCTTTAGATTCTCTTAACAACTTAATATAGTGGATGACATAAATAACACCAGTCATGAGCTGAGGACTCCAAATTCTATGAACAACTCAGGGTTGTGGTTGATATGAAAGAATCCAGGGTTGTAAATGCCATACACAGTTATGTGCTGCCGATCACATGAAATACTTTAGGCTGTGATCTGAAGGCTCTAGATACTATGAATAACTCAAGGTTATGGATGACATGAATGACTCTGGGTCGTGAGCTTTAGGCTCTATATACTATAAACAACTTAGGCTTGTGCTGACATGAACTACTTCAAGTTGTGAACTTGGGGCTCTAGATGCTTTGAACAACTCAAAGATGTGAATTGCTCAATGTTGTGGATGACATGAACGACTCCAAGTCGTGATCACAAGGCTCTAGAGGTTATAAACTACTCATGATGCTAGTTGACATAAGTGACTTTGGGTCATGAGTTCAAGGCTCTAGATGCAACATACACCTCTGGGTTGTGGTTGACATGAATGAGTTTGGGTTGTGAGCTCATGGCTTTAGATGCTATGAACAACTAAGGGCTATGGATGATGTGAATGAATTTGGGTCATGAGTTCAATTCTGTAGATACTATGAATAGTTTAGGGTTGTGGTTGACATGAACGATTTCGGGACATGAGCTCAGAAGTCTAGGTTCTATGAACTACCTAAGGTTGTTGATGGCACGAAATACTCTAGGTTGTAAGCTTAGGGCTCTAGATGCTATGAATAGCTCGAGGCTGTGGTGGACAAGAACTACTTAGAGTATAGATCTTAGGCCTCTAAATGCTATGAACAACTCAGGGTTATGGTTGATATGGATAAATCTAGGTCATCAGCTTAGGACTCTGGATACCTTTAACAACTCAGGGTTGTGGATGATATAAACGACTTTGGGTCATGGCCATAAGATTCTATGAACAACTCAAGGTTGTGGTTCACATGAAAGGCTCCGAGTTCTGAGCTCAGGGTTTAAGAAGTTATGAAAAACTCAAAGTTGTGGATGATATGAATGACTTGGGACCCCGTGAGCTCAGTCCTCTACATTTTATGAACTGATCAAGGCTGGGAAAAATACGAATGATTTTGTGCCATGAGCTCAAGCCTTTAGATGCTATGAACTACTCAATGTTGTGGATGACATGAATGACTCTGGGTCGTGAGCTTAGGGCTTGAAATGCTATCAACAACTCTGGGTTGTGGTTGACCCGAACAACTTCAAGTCTTGAGCTCAAGGGTCTAGATGCTATGAACAACTCATAGTTATGGATGATATGAATGACTCGATCCCCTATGACCTAATGCCTCTAGATGCCAGGAACCGCTCACATTTCTGGATGTTAATAATGATTCTACATCATGCACTCAAGCCTCTATATGTTATGAACAACTCAAGGCTATGGATGTTATGAACAACCCTAGGTCGTGAGCTCAAGGCTTTAGATGTCATGAACTACTCATGGTTATGGTTAACAGGAAATAGTTTGGGTTGTGAGCTCAGGGCTCTAGATTCTATGAACAACTAAGGATTATGGATGAGATGAACTAGTCTGGGTCATAAGCTTATAACTTTGGATGTTATGACGAACTCAGGGTATTGGATGATATGAACAACTTAGGATTTCATGAGCTTAGTCCTCTAGATTCTATGAATAGCTTAGGGCTGAGAATGATATGAACGATTCTTGGTCATGAGCCGATGGATCAAAATGATATGAATAACTTAAGGCTATAAATGACATGAACGACCTAAGGTAGTGAGCTTAGGGCTCTAGATGCTATGAACAACTTAGGGTTATGGTTGACAAGAACAACTCTGAGTCATGAGCTCAACGCTCTAAATGCTATGAATAACTCAAGGCTATGGATGACATGAATGACTCTAGGTCATGAGCTCAGGGCTCTAGATACTATGAACAACTTAGGGTTGTGGTTGACACGAATGACTCTAAGTCATGAGCTCAAACTCTAAATTCTATGAACAACTCAAGGCTGTGAATGATATAAACTACTCCTGGTCATGAGCTGAGGGCTATGGATGCTATGAACAACTAAGCATTATGGATGATATGAATGACTCAATATCCCATGAGGTCAAGCCTCTAGATGCTAAGTACAACTCAAAGTTATGGATCATATGAATTTATCTGCTTCAGGAGCTGAGGGTTGTGGATGACATGAATGACTCCGGGTCATGAGTTCAGAGTTATCGATGATATGAACGACTTAGGATCCCATGAGCCCAAGTTTCTAAATGATATGAATAGCTCAGGGTTGAGGATAATACGAACGATTCTTGGTCATGAGCCATTGGCTTTAAATGCTATGAACAACTCAAGGTTGTGCATTACATAAAAGACTTTGAGTCGTGAGCTTAGGGCTCTATATGTTATGAAAAGCTCAGGGTTGTAGTTTACAAGAATGAGTTTGGGTCATGAGCTCAGGGCTCTAGATGCTATAAACAACTCACTGTTGTTAATGACATGGCTACTCTGGGTCATGAGCTCACAACTTTGGATAGTATGAACAACTCAAGGTTGTGGATGCTATCAACGACTCATGATCCTGTGACCTCAATCCTATAGATGCTATGACTAGCTCAAGGTTGTGGATCATATGAATAGTTCTTAGTTGTGAGCTCATGGCTCTAAACGTTATGAGTGGTTGAGGGTTGTAGATGACATGAATGACTCCGGGTAGTGAGCTTAAGGCTCTAGATGTTATGAACAACTCAAGACTATGTTTGACATCAACATCTCAGGGTCGTGAGCTCAGCGCTTTAGATGCTATGAATAACTCAAGGTTGTAATTGACATGAATGACTCTAGGTTATAACTTAAGGGCTCTAGATGTAATGAACAACTCAAGGTTGTGGATGACATGAACGACTCTAGGTCATGAGCTCAGGGCTCCCACATATTATGAACAGTGTGGGCCTGTGGTTAACATGAACAACTCTAGGTCGTGAGCTCAAGGCTTTAGATGCTATGAACAAATTATGCTTGCTAATGACATGAACTACTCTGGGTCATGAGCTCAAGTCTCTAGATGCTATGAACAGCTCCATGTTATGGATGATACACACAATTATGGGTCATTAGCTCATGGATCTTGATTCTATGAACAACTTAAGATTGTGGATTATTTAAAACATTTTGTGTCTTAAACTTAAGGCTCTAGACACAATGAACAACTCAGGGTTATGGATGAATAAACAACTTCAGGTCATGAGCTTAGGACCCTAGATGTTATGAACACCTTATTATTGTTAATGCATGATATGAACAAGTTAAGGTTGAGAATGATATGAATGATTCTTGGTCCTGAGCCTATGGCTTTAAATGCTATGAAAATCTAAGGATGGTGGATGTCGTGGAGGACTTCTAGTCATGAGCTCAGGGCTCTATATGTGATGAACAGCTCGGGGTTGGGATTGACAAGATTGAGTCCCAATTGTGAGCTCAAGGCTCTAGATACGTTGAACAACTCAAGGTTATGGGTGAGATGAGCTACTCTGGGTCATGAGCTCATGACTCTGGATGCTATGAAGAACATAGGGTATTAGAAGACATGAACAAATCAGGATCACGTGAGCTCAGACCTCTATATGCTATGAACAACTCAAGGTTGTAGATGATATCAATGATTCTTGGTCTTGAGCCATAACTCTAAATTGTATGAACAACATAGGGCTATGGATGATATGAATGACTCTGGGTAGTGAGCTTAGGGCTCTAGATGCTATGACTAACTTAAGGTTGTGGTTGACATGAACAAATCCAGCTCGTTAGCTCAAGGGTGTGGATGACACAAACGACTCTAGGTTATGAGCTTAGGGATCTAGATACTATGATCAGCTTAGGATTGTGGTTGATATGAATGACTCTGAGTCATGATCTCATGACTTTAGATGTTATGAACAGCTCAAGGCTGTGGATTATATGTGCTACTCTGGGTTGTGAACTGAAGGCTCTAGATGGTATGAACTGCTCAAGGTTGTGGATGACATGAAGGAGTCTGGGTCGTGAGCTCACAACTATAGATTCTATGAACAACTCAAGGCGGTGGATGATATGAGCTACTCCAGGTCGTGAACTCGAAGCTTTAGATGTTATGAACTGCTCAAGGCTGTGGATGACATGAAGAACTTTGGGTCTTGAGCTTAAAGCTCTCAATGCTATGAACAACACAGGGTTGTGGATGATATGCACAAGTCTAGGTCGTGAGCTTAAGGATATAGATGCTACGAAAAGGTTAGGGTTATGGATGATATGAATGATTCTGGGTTGTGAATAAAAGACTCTAGATGCTATGAATAGAACAAGGTTATAGATGAAATAAACGACTTTGGGTCATGAGTTCAGAGCTCTAAATGTTATGAATAACTCAAAGTTGTGGATGATATGAACGACTTGGGATCTCGTGAGCTCAGGCCTTTAGAAGTTATGAACAACTCAGGTTGAGGGTGATGTGAATGATTCTTGCTCATGAGCTCATGGCTCTAAATGTTATGAACAACTTAGCATTGCAGATGAGATGAATTACTTTTACATCATGAGCACTGGTCTGAAGATGCTATGAACAACTAAGAGTTTGATTTGATGATATGCATGATTCTATGTCGTGACCTCAAAGTTGTAGATGTTTTGAACAACTTAGGGTTGTGGATGTTATGAACTATTCTAGATTGTGAACTCAATGCTTTAGATGCTATGAGTAGCTCATGGTTGTGGATGACATAAATGATTTCAGATGGTGAGCTCAAATCTCTAGATGTTATAAATAGCTCAGGGTATTGGATGATATGAACAATTCTACGTCATGTGCTAAAGCCTCTAGATTCTATAAATAGCTCAAGGTTGTGGATAACATGAATGACTTTGGGTAGTGAGTAGAGGGCTCTAGATGCTCTGAAGAGCTTAGGTCTATGATTGACATGAACGACTATGAGTCGTGAGCTCAAGGCTCTAGATGTTATGAATTGCTTAGGCCATTGGATGACATGAGCTACTCCGGGTCGTTAGCTCATGGCGTTAGATGTTATGAACAACTTAGGGTTATGGATGATATGAACAAATCAGGATCCTATGAGTTCATGCCTCTAGATCATACGAAAAACTCAAGGCTATGAATCATATGAACAATTCTTGGTCTTGAGCCTAAAGCTCGAAATGTTGTGAATAGCTCAGGGCTATAGCTGAAATGAACAATTCAATGTCATGATCTTAGGGCTTTAAATGTTATGAACAACTCAGGGTTTTGGTTTACATTAACAATTACGAGTCGTGGTTTTAAGGCTCTAAATGTTATGAACAACTGAGGGTTATGGATGATATGAATGACTTCGGGTCATGAGCATAGGGCTATAAATACTATGAATAGATTAGGGTTGTGGTTCACATGAACATCTTCGGGTCTTGAGTTTGGGGTTGTAGATGTTATGAACAAATTAGGTTATCGATGACATGAACATCGCTAGGTTATAAGCTCGAGTCACTAGATACTATATACAGCTCATGATGGTGGATAATATGCACGATTTTAGGTCGTGAGCTCAAGGATATAGATGATATGAATAACTCAGGGTTGTGGATGATATGAACAATTTTGGGTCATGAACTCAAGGCTCTAGATGTTATGAATAATTCAAGGTTGCAGATGAAATGAACGACTATGGGTCATGAGCTAAGGGCTCAAGATGGTATGAATAACGAAGGGTTATGGATAACATGAATGACTCCGAGTCCTAAGCTTAGGGCTATAGATCCTATGAAGAACTCAGGGCTATGGATGACATGAATGACATCGGGTCATGAGCTAAGGGCTCGAGATGCTTTCAACAGCTCAAGGCTATGGTTGACATGAACAACTATGGGTTGTGAGCTAAGGGCTTTAGATGCAATGAGTAGCTTACGGCTATGGATGATATGAATGACTCCGAGTCGTGAGCTCAAGGCTCTTGATACTATGAACAACTTAAGGTTATGGATGATATGAGATACTCTATGTTATGAGCTTAGGGCTTTAAATTTTATGATTAGCTTAAGGTTTTCGATGATATGAATGATTCTTGGTCATGAGCCCATGGCCCTAAATGGTATGACTATCTTAGGTCCATAGATGACATGAATGACTTTGGGTTGTGAGATCAAAACTCTAGATGCTATGAATAGCTCAGGGTTGTGGTTGACATGAATGACTTCAATCATGAGCTCAAGGCTCTATATGTTATGAATAGCTCAGGGTTGTGGATGAAATGAATGACTCTGGGTTGTTCGCTCAAGGCTCTAGATGCTTTGAATAGCATGGGTGTGGACCCTCACCCGATCCATCGAACCGGCACGACTCGCTTTTAAATGAAAAGAAAGAATGAAAAACTTGATTTTTCCAGTTTTCAAAAAAATCGCCTCCAGTGAGGAAAGGTGTTGTATGGAGTCGCCACTTACTTTTTATTTTTATTTTTAAAATGGGGAAATTAAGTAAGAACAAAAACCCCTAATGACCCTAGTATGGAAAAAACAGTCTGCGAAAACTAGATTCTAGGTCCGGGGATCAGGTTACCCATTGGGAATGTACCTCATGCGAGGTAGCACCCCTCTAGGCTCGGAACTCGATTTCTACTAATGAATTGGGCATGTGGGAGCATATGGGTCAAAAATGAAACTCTAGCCTAAATAGACGTCATGAATCACACAATTCTAATTAGCATTTGGCATGAATATGAATTCAACCAACCAAAACAATGGGTGCGTACCTATGGTCCCCAGCCATGCGCTGCATAAAAGGTTAGCCAAACATAGATAAACACATAACAAACATTCAGGATTATGCACCATGCATGCATATGATTCAACAATCAAAACCAACGATGCATACCTGTGGTCCCTAGCCATGTGCTACAGCAGAGGGTGATTCAGCCATGCATGAATGTTGGGAAAGGTATATGGAGGCCATCAATGCTTGTCCTCATCATGGCTTTGATACATGGCTCTTGGTGAGCTATTTTTATGATGGGATGTCTTCCTCCATGAAGCAAATTCTTGAAACCATGTGTGGGGGAGATTTTATGAGTAAGAATCCGGAAGAAGCCATGGACTTTTTAAGTTATGTGTCTGAGGTATCAAGAAGATGGGATGAGCCCAACTCAAGAGAAATGGGAAGGATGAAAGCTCCTGTAAATCCAAAGGGTGGAATGTACATGTTAAGTGAGGACATGGACATGAAAGCTAAGGTGGCAACAATGGCAAGGAGGTTGGAAGAACTTGAGTTGAAAAAAATGCATGAAGTCCAAGCCATTTCCGAGACACAAGCCCATGTCATGCCATGCACCATTTGCCAATCATGTGATCATGTGGTAGATGAGTGCCCAACCATCCCAGCTGTGAGGGAGATGTTAGGTGATCAAGCCAATGTTGTTAGGCAATTTAGGCCCAACAACAATGCACCTTATGGAAACACCTATAATTCAAGCTAGAGAAACCATCCAAATTTTTCTTGGAAACCAAGGCCACCTCCATACCAACCACAAGCCCAAACCCAAGCCCAAACCCAAGCACCTCAACAAACCTCTTCAGTGGAGCAAGCCATTGTGAAGCTAAGTAAAGTCATGGGTGACTTTGTGGGTGAACAAAAGGCAATCAACTCCCAATTGCACCAAAAGATTGAAAATGTTGAGAGTTCTCAAATTAAGAGAATGGATGGGATGCAAAATGATCTATCTCAGAAGATAGATAATATTCAATACTCCATCTCTAGGCTTACCAACCTCAACACAGTGAATGAGAAAGGAAAGTTTCCCTCTCAACCAAGCC
Source organism: Vitis cinerea var. helleri x Vitis riparia (assembly GCA_946000715.1). NCBI lineage: Eukaryota > Viridiplantae > Streptophyta > Magnoliopsida > Vitales > Vitaceae > Vitis > Vitis cinerea var. helleri x Vitis riparia. The sequence continues at coordinate 15,387,467 of OX254009.1, read as the reverse complement.
AAAATCCAAAGGGTGTTCATGAAGTTGAAACCCAAGATGGGGAGTCTTCAAAGTTGAGGGAGGTCAAAGCTGTGATCACCTTGAGGAGTGGGAAGGAGGTTGATCAACCCTTGCCTAAGATGAGGCAAGATGAAGAACTCATGTCAAGGAGAACCTTGGTTAAAGAGAGAAATAATCAAGAAGAGAAGAGTGGGAAGAAAAATGCTTCTAAATCAAGCATTGAAAAAGAGCCAAGGATAGTGATTAAAGAGGATATGATGAAGAAACATATGCCTCCCCCTTTTCATCAAGCTTTACATGGAAAGAAGGGAATCAAGAATTCATCAGAAATTCTTGAAGTTTTGAGACAGGTGAAGGTGAATATACCCTTACTTGATATGATCAAGCAAGTCCCCACATATGCAAAATTTTTAAAGGACTTGTGCATGGTCAAGAGAGGGTTACATGTGACAAAGAAGGCATTCCTCACTGAGCAAGTAAGTGCCATCATTCAGTGTAAGTCTCCAGTTAAGTACAAAGATCCAGGATGTCCCACCATTTCAGTCAACATTGGAGGGACACATGTGGAGAAGGCTTTACTAGACTTGGGGGCAAGTGTGAATTTGCTCCCATACTCTGTGTATAAGCAACTGGGACTTGGAGGATTGAAGCCCACAACCATCAATCTCTCCTTAGCTGATAGGTCGGTCAAAATCCCAAGGGGGGTGATAGAGGATGTTCTAGTTCAAGTGGACAAATTCTATTATCCTATGGATTTTGTGGTGCTTGATACTGATCCCACTGTTAAGGAAGCAAATTATGTGCCAATCATTCTTGGGAGACCTTTCCTAGCTACCTCCAATGCCATCATCAATTGTAGGAATGGGGTGATGCAGCTCACATTTGGAAACATGACCTTGGAATTAAACATATTCCACCTATGCAAGAGGCATCTTCACCCAGAAGAAGAGGAAGGATTAGAGGAGGTGTGCTTGATCAACACTTTGGTTGAAGAGCATTGTGACAAGAATTTAGAAGAGAGCTTGAACGAAAGCCTTGGAGTGCTTGAAGAAGGGTTACCTGAACCCTCTGATGTGTTAGCCATCATGTCTCCTTGGAGGAGACCGGAAGAGATCTTACCACTGTTCAATAAGGAGGACTCACAAGGAGCAGCTACGGAGAACCCTCCAAAGCTTGTTTTGAAGCCACTTCCTGTTGATTTGAAGTATGCATATTTGGAGGAAGATGAGAAATGTCCAGTGGTGATTTCTTCAACTCTCACAAGTGATCAAGAGGATAGTCTTTTGGGAGTCCTCAGAAAATGCAAAAAAACCATTGGATGGAAAATTTCTAATCTGAAAGGGATTAGCCCTTTGGTATGCACCCACAATATCTACATGGAGAAAGATGCAAAACCAGTGAGGCAGCCCCAGAGGAGGTTGAATCCTCACATGCAAGAGGTGGTAAGGGGTGAAGTTCTGAAGCTACTTCAAGCAGGGATCATATATCCCATTTCAGATAGCTTGTGGGTGAGCCCAACCCAAGTAGTCCCAAAGAAATCTGAAATTACTATGATCCAATATGAGAAAGGGGAGGAAGTCTCTTCACGTCTTACCTCAGGATGGAGGGTGTGTATAGACTACAGGAGGTTGAATTCAATGACTAGGAAGGACCATTTCCCATTGCCTTTCATGGACCAAGTCCTTGAGAGAGTCTCAGGGCATCCTTTCTACTGTTTTTTGGATGGTTACTCGGGGTACTTCCAAATAGAGATTGATTTGGAAGATCAAGAAAAGACAACCTTCACTTGCCCCTTTAGTCTATGTAATGCACCTATAACTTTCCAAAGATGTATGCTAAGCATCTTCAGTAATATGGTGGAGAAAAATCATGGAAGTCTTCAAAGATGTAGTGTTTGTTGCATTTAGAAGCTGTTCTCCAAAGATGTATTGAGAAAGACCTAGTGCTAAATTGGGAGAAGTGCCATTTTATGGTACAACAAGGAATTGTCTTAGGACATATAATCTCCAAGAATGGCATTGAGGTAGATAAGGCAAAGGTGGAGCTAATTGTTAAGTTGCCACATCCCACAAATGTTAAAAGAATTAGGCAATTCCTAGGACATGCCGGGTTCTACAGGAGGTTCATTAAGGATTTCTCAAAAATCTCAAAACCTCTTTGTGAACTCTTGGTAAAGGATGCCAAGTTTGTGTGGGATGAGAAATGTCAGAAGAGTTTTGAGGAACTGAAGCAGTTCCTCACAACTGCACCAATAGTGAGAGCCCCGAATTGGAAATTACCTTTTAAGGTAATGTGTGATGCAAGTGATCTTGCTATGGGGGTTGTTTTGGGGCAAAGAGAAGATGGAAAGCCTTATGTGATTTATTATGCAAGCAAAACTTTGAATGAGGCTCAAAGGAACTACACAACTACTGAGAAGGAGTTGTTGGCAGTAGTTTTTACCTTGGATAAGTTTCGTGCCTATTTGGTAGGGTCCTTTATAGTGGTGTTCACTGATCATTCTGCTTTGAAGTACTTGCTAACCAAGCAAGATGCCAAGGCAAGATTGATAAGATGGATCCTTTTGCTTCAAGAATTCAATCTCCAAATCCGGGATAAAAAGAGACTAGAAAATATGGTAGTTGACCACTTGTCAAGACTTGTGATAGCACATGACTCACATGGTCTACCTATCAATGATGACTTCCTTGAGGAGTCTCTCATGTCAATAGAGGTAGCTCCATGGTATTCTCACATTGCAAATTACTTGGTTACTGGAGAAGTTCCAAGTGAGTAGAGTGCCCAAGACAAGAAGCATTTCTTTGCTAAGATCCATGCCTATTATTGGGATGAGCCTTTTCTCTTCAAATATTGTGCGGATCAAATCATAAGGAAATGTGTTCCTGAACAAGAGCAATCAGGAATTCTATCCCATTGTCATGATAGTGCATGTGGAGGTCATTTTGCTTCCCAGAAAACAGCCATGAGAGTGGTCCAATCAGGTTTTTTGTGGCCCTCTCTTTTCAAGGACGCCCATGCTATGTGCAAGGGATGTGATCGGTGTCAAAGGCTTGGGAAGCTAACACGCCGGAATATGATGCCCTTGAACCCCATCTTGATAGTGGATGTCTTTGATGTTTGGGGGATAGACTTCATGGGACCATTTCCAATGTCTTTTGGACACTCCTACATTTTGGTGGGAGTGGATTATGTCTCTAAGTGGGTAGAAGCAATCCCATGTAGGAGCAATGATCATAAGGTGGTTCTCAAATTTCTCAAGGAGAACATCTTTTCAAGATTTGGAGTGCCTAAGGCCATTATCAGTGATGGAGGAACCCACTTTTGCAACAAGCCTTTTGAGACTCTTCTAGCCAAATATGGGGTCAAGCACAAGGTAGCTACACCTTATCACCCTCAAACAAGTGGCCAAGTTGAGTTAGCCAACCGCGAAATCAAGAATATACTGATGAAGGTGGTGAATGTGAATAGGAAGGATTGGTCTATTAAGCTCCTGGATTCATTATGGGCTTATAGGACCGCTTATAAGACCATTCTTGGAATGTCTCCTTATCGCCTTGTTTATGGCAAAGTGTGCCATCTCCCTGTGGAGGTTGAATATAAGGCTTGGTGGGCAATCAAGCAGTTGAACATGGACTTGATCAGAGCAAGGGCAAAAAAGTGCTTAGACCTTAATGAGATGGAGGAATTAAGAAATAATGCTTACCTTAATTCCAAAGTTGCAAAACAGAGGATGAAAAGGTGGCATGATCAGCTAATCTCCAACAAAGAATTCAAGGAAGGGCAAAGAGTCCTACTCTATGACTCAAGGCTCCACATCTTTCCCGGGAAGCTCAAGTCAAGGTGGATAGGTCCTTTCATTATTCACCAAGTGCATCTCAATGGAGTGGTGGAATTATTCAATTCCAAAGGCAATCAAACCTTCAAAGTCAATGGCCATCGTCTCAAGCCATTCATAGAGCCTTACAATGCAGACAAGGAGGAGATCAACCTCCTTGAACCACAGTAACTTTGAGGGAGAGAAGGGTTTCATGGACTATATAAGTCCATGAATTTTATAGTTTTATAGTTTTATTGTTATTTTTATTTCTTTTGATTTTAATTCTTGCTCAAATTTGGTTTATTTTGTCTTAATTCGAGTCAATTTTGATGTTAAATTTCAGGAAAAAATCAAGAAAAATGTGGAGAAGCCTTGAAAAGCAAAACAGAGGAGCAAAACAAAGGGAACAGAGCACTACATTTCAAGGTGCGAAAATTTCGCACGGTGGAATCCAACATGCGAAAATGCATTCCAAGGTGCGAAATTCCAAAAGCAAAATTTCGCACACCTTAATCCAAGGTGCGAAACACCCTCCTGGCACACGAGTGGCATTTCGCACAGCCCAAACCAATTTTCGCACAGTGCGAATCAAGGTGCGAAAATTTCGCACGATACAGTCCAAGGTGCGAAATTCATTCCAACATGCAAAAATCACAGTTGAAGGTGCGAATTCTCTAAACGTCAATTTCACACACTACTATTCAAGGTGCGAAAATTTTCGCACCGTGCGAAACACCTCTCTGGCACACCAGTGCCAGCACCTTAAGTATCGAAATGGTTTCACACCGTGCGAAACAAGGTGCGAAAATGAGTGCGAAACTCGATTCAAGGTGTGAAATTCTTAGTTTAAGGTGCGAAAATTTCGCACGGTAAAATTCAAGGTGCGAAATTTACATTTCAAGGTGCAAAAATTTCGCACGGTGAAATTTTAAGCTACGAAAACTCCTAACTGACTTTTAAACCCATTTTTTTTTTTACCCCCAGGACTTTGCCTAACTTTCAAAAACGACTTTTCGGTTGCCATGGGAATTTTTAAACATCAAACCACTCCAAATTAGCTTCCCCCATTTCTATTTAAACCCTTGAAGTAGAGAAGCCAAATAGATGCAAGCCCCGCGTGCCATCTCCACCACTCTAGAATCTGATCAGTTTTCTTCCAAGCATTGCGGCCATGGCAAAGACTAGGGGAGGCCTTTCCGCATCCCCATCCTCGCCGATGCCTCTACCAACACAGTCCGCCATCAGAGACGCCACTTCGCTAGATGCTCAGGACTCCACCGTTTCCCCATCTGAGGGTGGAACGCCTTCTCAGCGCCGGTATCCCACCAGGAGGCCACCCACTGACCCTGTTCCGCCCACTACCAAAGCCAAGAGGCCTGCTTCTCGGCCACCTGCGAAGAGGCCCAAGTTCTCAGGTCCTGGAGAGCCATCCTAGCCACCTCAGGCAGAGCCGCCTACTGAGGACTCTTAGATTCCTGTGGGGATTCCTCTTGAGACCATCATCAGGCGTCCTATGATCGCAGGGCCACCTATAGAGGGCAACCTGGATTGTAGAGATCGATCATTCCACTCAAAGACCCGGTTCGACATCGATGCTCTCAGACAGCAGCCAGAGCTCAGGAATTCATTCCATTTGCTACAGAGGTATCACATGGAGCATCTTCTCACCCCTAGGCAGTTCTATTATCCCAGAGTAGTTCTAGACTTTTATCAGTCTATGACTACTCGAGGCATCTGGGATCCTACTCTCATCTATTTTACCATAGATGGACGCCAGGGTATTATTAGAGCTCGCCACATTTCTGAGGCCCTCCATATACCTTATGAGCCTGTGAGTCAGGCAGACTTCAGGGAGTGGTCCCCATTCTCTCCGAGGGACATGGTTCATATCTTGTCCAGGGGGACTTCCACAGCCTCAGTGTTGACTAGGAGAGAGCTTCCATCTGGGATGCTCCTTATTGATGTGCTCCTGCGCGCCAACATCTTCCCACTCAGCATAAAGTTCAGAGGAGAGGAGCTATACTTGAGGCGTTATTTAGGATTTCTGAGGGATATTACTTCGGCCCTCATCACTTAATTATGACTTCTCTTCTTCACTTTGAAGAGAAAGTCCATCAGAGGAAGCTTCAGAGAGCATATGCCATTCCGTTATTGTTTCCGAGGCTCCTCTGCCAGATTTTAGAGCACCTGGGCTATCCTGTAGAGCCCCACTTTGAGAGGCGCCGCCATTGCCGAGAGGACTTCTCTCTCGACAAATGACATCACTTGGCAGCCTACTTTGCACCTCAGGGAGCCCCAGATGTGCCTCCACCTCCAGAGCTACACCAAGATGAGCAGCCACCCCAGGCCCAACAGGATGAGATTCTCACTGACATAAGACCTCCTACCCCTGCAGTACACACCTCAGTGCACATGCTTGAGGCAACACTTCCTGCTTCTCCTATCACTCAGGACGCTCCACCAGTCATGCCAGCTACCTCAGCACCTCCTCCTTCATCTGAGCCCACTGTCACAGTTTCTCTTACGGAATTCAGAGGCTTAGTGCACTCATTGCAGACACTGAGCACCACTTAGGATTCTCTTTTCCAGCAGATGGCCACTATTCGTGCACACCAAGATCAGATCATTGCTACTCAGACCCAGCATACCACGATCCTTCATCAGATCCAGCAGCATCTAAGTATGCAGACACTTCCTGGGCATGATAGGTCTGGACCATCCGAGCCTTCAGTGCTAGATGAGGAGACCATACCAGCTGAGCAGCCCATATCAGATGAGGAGATCAGAGCAAAGCCATCACATGATCCCACTACTATCTGATCTCTTTATGTTATTTTTTTTTTTTTACTTACTTTTTATATTAGACTTGTGAATCCCATCTTTTTGATGTATTATATACTAGGATTGGATGTATTACTTGAACATCATGCATATTGTATTTCTTTTCCAAGTAATACATATATATATATCATTTTTTATTATATTCCTTTTTCTCATTACTCTTTTGTCTTTGAAACATGTGGTTTCTCCTATACGACTCAGACTCTGTATCACTCAAGAGGTACCACTTCCTCCCTTGATTTCCTAATCGCTCTTCAAACATTGAGGACAATGTTCAGCTAGGTTGGGGAGAGAGTTAAGGAAGGAAGTTTTTGTTATTAATGTTAAGTTATTTTGGTAATTTAGTTGCTTTTTGTTAATTTTTTTTTTAAAAAAAAAATTAAAGCTTTTATTCTACTCTCCATGGCTATTAAGGAAAAATTTTCAAAATGAAATGGGAGAAATTGAATTTTTTGTTCTTTTTACTTGACTTAGAGTTTGTATTATGTTTATTAAAGTTGATGAATTGTTGAAACTTCTATTGATTTCAACCTTAGTTCTTCCACTTTAAGCTATTCACACACTGTGCACACTAGGTTCCGATTATAAGATGGAAAACTATTTTCCCCCTTAGGAAATTTTAGACTTGGTACCTTTGACCTCATTTTTAATAGTGTTGGGACACCTTAAAAAAGGCCAATGAGCCTGTGAAAAAAAAAATGTTTTACTTGCCTTGAAGCCCGAGCAAGGTCTGAGGGGTATATGGTGAAAATCTTTAAAACCTGGTGCCCTAAGCCTTCATTGGTTGGGAGTCACCGACCTCAATGCTTGTTACATGGGTGAATAGGTGGAGTTTAGCATACTGTAGGTGCTTAGGTATTTCAAAATTCATTCTCAAAAGTCCGAGGTGAAATCCAAGGAGTTAGTGGTTGAAAAATCCTTAAAGCTTGATGCCCTAAACCTTGATTGGTTGGGAGTCATCGATGGACCCCCGTTACATGGACAATTTAGAAAAGAATGCCTTTAAGCATTGCACTCCTATAAAAAAAATGTGAAAGAAAAGAGGTGCGTTCTTAGCCTATTGGAGGTTGATCAGTTTGCTAAGCTTTGAAAAGAACTAGGTTGAGGGGAGAGATTAGTTTGACATACTATATTCGGAAACTAATAAGTAACACATAGGTTTTTGTGGAAGAGTAAGGATTGGACCTTTGGGAGTGGAAATTATTTTGAAGCTTAAATTTGCATAATGCCTACTCTTTATGAATTGTGACTAGGCAAATTATTTGATAACTCCTATTGAAGTTTGAGTTTTATTTCTCTCATGTTCCATGTGAGAGTTTGATCAGTCATGCTACTTAAACATTTTTTGGAGTGATCAGCATGATTTTGTAAATTTATTACTTTTATTTTTATTTTTTCTCTCCTTCATTGCTAAGGGACTAGCAATATGTCGGTTGGGGGGAGTGATTACTACTCAAAACATGCTATTTTGTAGCTTGTAATTAGCTCTTTTAAACACCCTTGAGTAGTAATTATTACCTTTTAACTCAATTGGCATGTTAGGGACCCTTGCAATCGTTTCTAATCAAATTGTGTTAAGTTTTGGTGTTTTTGATAGCTTTTAGCTACACCAAAGCAATCCAAGAATGAGGGAGAGCTGTATTTACTTCATGGAAAAGCTTTTGGAAGCTCAAATTCATGAAGAAACCAAGCTTTTGAGCCTCATAGTCCTTTGCCTTAGTCGTTCAAAGTATGCAAGGAAAGAGCAAAGGAGAGAGGAAAACAGAGTGAAGAAAACAGAGGACAGCAGCTGCAGTCTTCCTTCGCACTTTTGGAGCACTTCCCGAAGTCCATTTTCCTACATGCTATATACCATTTCAAATCTCAGGAAGTCAAGAATCCAACACTTCAAACCGTGTATGATTTGGAGCTGAAATTAGGAAGATATGGCCTTCGGAAGACAACTGCATCAAGCTAAGAGACAATTTTGCACCTTGCGAAATTGGAACTTCAACATGCGAAATTTAAAGTGGATGGCAACTGTGCAGTCGTGGTGAATCCCAACATGCGAAAGTGATTTTGCAACTTGTGAACTTGGATCTCAACGTGCGAAAGTGGATTCTAAGTTGCGAAGTCAACTTGCGAAATTTTCGCAAGTCACCATGCAACGTGCAAAACTGGGATATTTGTGCACCGACTCTTTTTCTTCTGATATTTTGTGTCTAAATCTCCATTTTCTCCTTGTATTCAGCCACTCATGTAATTCCTTAGCTAGGAGGTATTCAAGGAAGGGTAAATTACCTTCCTATATAAACTCTCTTGTAAACACTTAAAAAACTCTCTCGGAGGAGCTTGTTCCAAGAGACCAACTTTTGTATAATTTTGGAAGGAGAAATACAGAGCTTTCTTTGCTTTCCTTTTCTCTCTTCTATTTTCTTTTTCTTGGAAGCCAAACAACCTCTGAGGATGTTTTCCCAGAGGATGAGAGGCTAAACCTTTGGTTTCTTGGAGTAAAGAAAGCTAGGTGAAAAGTCCAGATGCAAAAGTGGAAAACTCTCGTGCATTAAATACAGGTAGTTGGAGTTCATAAATGGCTTTTAAATCTAAAGTTTTGCTTTAAATCCCTTAGAATCACTTTTAATGGCCAATACATGATAAGCTTTTAGGTCTCTATGGATACTTATTGCTAGATCCACATAAGACCATTAGTTATCATGTACGAGCCATTGGAAAGTGGCTCAAGGTGAAGACCCATAGTGTCTAAAGCCATTAATGGAACTTGACTACCATTTCTATTGACTTTTTATGGATTAAACCTTCATTGTTAAACCTATACCGGTTCGGGAAACAACCATCCTTTATGTTGTTGTCCCCAATACGAGGAGAAAAATCCGGATTTTCCCGCTTTGCATTCTGAACTTGATCATAGCAACCTTTAGCTCCGGGAGACTTTCTTTCTTCCATTTTTACCTAGTTCTATGTTAGTTTAGTTCCAAACACCACTTTCAAAACAAATTTTATTTTCTTATAAACTTTAAGTTTTTGACAAAGGAAATCATAAGACTCAATTTCTAATCTTGAGTCTATCACTGGTAGAGTGAAAACCCATCCCAGAGTTCGACCCTAGAGCTCCTATACTATGGTAGCTTTGCTACGCCAATATAAGGTCATAGGATTTATAAATATTTTTTATTAAAATACCCAACTGGGCACGAATCACCTATGCTTTAGCATATTGATAAGTTTTGATAGTGATTCCCCTTGTTCTCTGGGTGCATATTTGGAGAAGGTATGTTTATACCTTAGCCAATTCATGTACTTGGAGAACTATGGGGAAATGCTGCCGAAATTTTATCAAAATGAAACTAAGCATGTTAGTGATTGATTCATAGGGATTATGTATTTCTAAATGGGATAGGAACCACTGCCAAATATAGGAATTTGAGACAATAAAAAACATATCACATTCATTATAAGTTGATATGAAGATTCATTGTTATGTGATTGAAGGGTTTAATTTGCGGAAGTACGAGAAAAATGCCAATAAATAAGAGTTGGATGCAGAAGTCAAGAGTAAGTAGTGAATACTATAAAGGAGTTTTGGAGTTCTTAGACTTTGCCTTTAGCAATGCACTTGGAAAAGAAATGCTCCCATGTCCTTGCATTCGTTGCAATAATTGTCTTATGCAGAAGCGAGAAATCATGTATGACCATTGTTGGACAATGGGATAGCTAGAAATTATGTGCGATGGTTGATGCATGGGGAATATGAGTTTTGTGAACCTACAAATACTAGCACTAATGAGTCTGATATGCATGATGAGATGTAAGAAATGTTAAATGATGCATTTGGAATGCCAATGCCAAATGAGGAATCTGAAAGAAGTCGACATGTGCATGAGGAGTTTGAAAAACCAAATGAGGATGCAAACAAATTTTATAATTTGTTAAGAGAAGCAAAGCAGGAACTATATCCAGGGTGTAAAAAATTCACAAAGTTGTCTTTTATCATAAGATTATTTCATATGAAGTGTCTTAATGGATGGAGCAATAAGTCCTTTACAATGTTGCTTGAATTGTTGAAGGATGCATTTCCTGAGGGTGAGACATTGCCAAGCAACTATTATGAAGCAAAAAAAATACTTCATGACCTTGGCCTTCATTATATCAAGATTGATGCATGCCCCTCAGATTGCATGTTGTATTCAAAAGAGCATGCAAATGCAAATGAGTGTGTTGTTTGTGGTGTCTCTAGATGAAAATCAAGTGATGAGCATTCTACAGATGAGTTCACTAATTCAACAAAGAAAAAGAAAATTCCTGCTAAGGTCTTGCGTTATTTTCCTTTAAAACCAAGGCTTCAAAGGTTATATATGTCATCTAAGACAGCTTCTCACATGAAATGGCATGTTGATGGTCGCATGGAAGGTGAGATGATGAGGCATCTAGTGGACTCTTTGGCTTGGAAAAACTTTAATAACGTACACCCTTCATTTGCACTTGAACCTCGAAATGTTAGGCTTGGCTTAGCAAGTGATGGGTTCAATCCTTTTGGGAATATGTCAATTTCATACAGCATGTGGCTTGTAGTTCTTATTCCATATAACTTACCACCTTGGATGTGTATGAAACAAACATTCTTCATGTTGTCACTACTTATTCCTGGTCCAACTGCACTTGGGAATGACATTGACATATACTTACAACCATTGATAGATGAGTTGAATGACTTATGGGACGTTGGAGTTGAAACATATGATGCTTCAACAAAACAAAATTTTTGTATGCGTGCAGCTATATTATGGACCATCAATGATTTTCCTGCATATGTAAATCTTTCAGGTTGGAGTACTAAAGGGAAATTTGCTTGTCTTATTTGTAATAAGGATTGTTCTTCATTTCGATTACAAAACGGACGGAAATGGTGTTACATGGGTCATCGTCGATTTTTGCCAATTGATCATAGATTTCGACATGATAAAAAGTCCTTTGATGAAAATGAAGAGCATAGAGTAGTACCTAAACAATTGTCTGGGGAAGATGTCCTACATCAATTAGATGGAATGGAACATATTACTTTAGGGAAGACATCAAAAAATAAGATGTCAGCAAAAAGAAAAAGAGAACATGTTGAACTTGAGCACAATTGGAAAAAAAGAGAGCATATTTTTCCAATTGCCATATTGGAAAACCCTCATTTTACGTCACAATTTGGATGTAATGCATATTGAAAAGAATATATGTGACAGTATAGTTGGCACCTTGTTGAGTATTGATGGTAAATCAAAAGATAACTTTAATAGTCATCTTGACTTGCAAGCTATGGGTATCAGAGATCAACTTCACCCCATACAAAGAGGGAATAGGGTTATATTGCCTGCTGCATGCTATTCACTAACTTCAAATGAAAAAAAGGAATTCTGTAAATTTTTTAAAGAAGTAAAGATTCCAGATGGTTATGCTTCTAACATCTCTCGGTGTGTACAAGTGAATGAAAGAAAGATATTTGGATTGAAGTCTCATGATTGTCATGTTCTCATGCAACAACTCCTTCCACTTGCAATTCGAGGAGTTCTACATAAGAATGTTTGTGCTGTTATAGTTGAACTATGTAGTTTCTTCAAACAGTTGTGTTCTAAAGTGTTAAAGACTGATCAATTAGAGCACCTTGAGAATGACATAATAGTCACACTTTGCAAATTAGAAAGAATATTTCCTCCATCATTCTTTGATGTTATGGTGCATTTACCTATTCATCTTGCAAGTGAGGCAAAGGTTGCTGGACCAGTGCAATATCGATGGATGTATCCTATCGAGCGGTATGTTCTCATTCAATTAATCTTATGCATATTAGGTTTCATATAGTTCATGAAACAAATCTATCATGTTGTGAAATGACATGTATTTACGTACATTAAAGTCTTATGTCTGTAATAAGAGTCGTCTAGAAGGTTCTATTGCAGAGGGGTACATAGCAGAAGAATGTACAACCTTTTGCTCAAGATATTTGCATGATGTTGAAACGAAGCATGACCGTGAAGAAAGAAATTATTTCATTGAAAATAACATAACAAATGGTGGAGGGTTAACCATTTTCAAATGCATGGGACGTACAATAGGGAAGTCAACATCTCGTGTTCTTAGCACAGAAGAATGGTCCTAAGCACATTTATATGTGTTGACTAATTGTGAGGAAGTGATGTCATTTATTGAGTAAGACACTTATTTGAATAAAACTTTATACTAATTCTCATACAAAAATTTAATTTTGGTCTTTGTGAGCATTATAATTAATTTTTTCCTTTTTATCAGAGAGCATAAGCAATCTATAAGGGTTAAGCCTTGTATTCGTGCACGAGATGTAGATTTGATTCACATAAGAGAATTCATTAGTTGGTTTGAAGAACGTGTAAGTTCATTCACTACATAAATTGTTCTATTATCTAATACACACGTATGTATTAACATCTTATATTTGAATCTATAGATTATACAAATGCGACATGAAGGTCCAATTTCTGAACACATACTATCATTATCTCGTGGACCAAGTACATCAGTTACATATTATAAAGGATACATCATTAATGGGTTCAGATTTCACATAAGAGAATGAGAAAATGGGAAAAAAACTCAAAATAGTGGAGTTGTTGTGACCGCAGAGGTATCAAGCTTTGCAAGTGCAAGAGATAAGAACCCAATTCCTGGTCATGTTTCTTACTATGGTGTGCTAACTGATGTAATTGAGTTACATTACCTTGGTGGAAATAGAGTTATTTTATTCAAGTGTGACTAGTGGGATGTAATCAATAGTGGAAGGGGAATAAAAAAGGATGAATATGGGTTCACGATTTTGAATTTTGAATGTATCATATGCATAGATGAGCCATTTGTGCTTGCATCTCAAGCAAAACAAGTCTTCTATGTTCAAAATTCAAATGAGGAAAATTGGCACACCGCTGTAGAGATACAAACTCAAGGGGTTTATGATATGAATAAGAAAGTATCTACTAATGATCCAGAGCCATATCAACCATTTATAACACTTCATAGTCAACGTGATGTGCATGAGTTGGCCAAGAATGATTTAATCAATTGAGATAGAAATCATATCGCAGGAGAAACTATCCAAACAGATGTTCTACTATCACGACAAGAAAACATTGTTGAAAGACATAATGAATTTATTCAGGATGATGTGTAGCTAATAATATTGGTAAGTACATAAATATATACTTACAAAATATACAAAATGTAATTTATTTCATATTATTTTTGTAACTTATTTTGTATTACTTTTTCTAATTTACTTTATTATGTAGGAAATGTCACATCAAAGAGGAAGAGTACAAATAGTGTCTCCAGAAGATGAGTTGGACAATCTATAACTCTTAGACATACAACCTGCTGCAACTACTACTCCTAGTAGTTTTGATCCTTCTGATTCTTCAGATCCTTCAATTGTTGGTATGATTAAGAAAATTATGTTTAACTTTACATATGATAAATTTACATATGTTTAATTTCTTGAATGATAGGTTTTTAATGTTTAATTTTATATAAGATAAGTAAATTATGTTTCTTTTAATTTCATTATTACTCTTAATAGGTTCATCCTCTAGCAAAAAGAGGACATGTGGCCCAACGCGTAACTTAGATTTACTTAGTATGAAACCTGGGGAAAAAAAAACTACAAGATTCAATACCAGAGGGCAAGTTGTTTATGATGGAAAAGGGGAAAGATTGTCAAGCTATATGGGAACATTGGTGCGATCTCAACACAATGTGCCCATCCAAGTTCAAGATTGGAATCATGTTAGTGAAGATGTGAAGGAAAAGATTTGGTCCTTAGTATTGGTATATGCTAGTTACTATTCAATCTAAATTGTAATGTTATTGTTTAAAAATGATACCTCTTATTTATACATGACATTTTAATGCAATACAGGAAAAATATGAACTAAAAGAAACATGTAAGAGCTACATTCTTCAATGTTGTGGAAATTTGTTTAGAAGCTATAGAAATAAACTGAAGGCCAAGTATTATAACCCTTATAATACAGATGAGGAGAGATTGTGTCATCGACCTCCACATTTATCAGATGATGATTGGAGGTGGCTCATCCACTTTTGGGGTACACCTGAAGCCAAGGTAAAGATAATGATCTTTTCTTGATAATGTATCTTATGATACTCATATTCACATAAAATTATATTTATTAGTTATATCTAACCTAATACTTCTAACCTAATACTTCATGTATATAACTTTTATTATGTTTCTATTACCTATATAGGTGACTTGTTATTTTTTAATTGATGTAGGATATCTCAGAAAAAAAAAAAAATAAGGCAAATAGGGCAAAGCAAGTGATAAAGCATACATCGGGATCAAAAAGTTATGCTCAAATTCGATATGAACAGGTTGAAAATTTATTATTAATATGATTTGTTTGTACATAAATAATTTATCATAAATAACTCAATTGTTTTACTTGTAAGAATAGGCACAAAAGAAGGAGGATCGAAGTGAGCCCAATAGAATTAAGATGTTTGCCCTGACACACACAAGAAAAGATGGGACGCTTGTTGATAATCATTCTAAGGAGATTATGGTAATGAAGTAAATAAATTTTATATACTTGTATTTCAATCATAGCCACATACTAAATTATTTTAAAAGTTTAACAATTTTTATTTTTTTTTTTATAATTCCAGGATCAATTTCAGTAATTACTATCCCAACCTGAGGGGACATCTTCTTCTACTTCTGCATCATCTGGAGCATCTACATCTGTATCATCTACATCTGTAGCATCTACATATGTAGATGAGATATATACTCAAGTCATGGGTCCAGAGAGACATGGTCGTGTTCGAGGGTATGGATTTGGTCCTACTCCTACCTCAATCTTTGGTTCTACTAGTAGAAGGCGATCAGGAGTTATTCTTTCAACACAAATTGAAAACGCCCAAGAGATGCTAATAGCTGCAGAACAAAAGTTTACAACTGCAATTGAAGAACTCTCAAATGTGAAAGAGGAGCTCTCACATGTGAAAGAAACATTTGAAGAGAGGTTGATAGAAGTTCAAAGGAAGACATGAGAAGAAGTGAAAGAAGAGTTTGAAGAAAAAATGATGGAAATGCAAAGAAAAATGCAAGCACAAATGCAAGCACAAATTCAAGAACAGATGATGCAAATGATGCAAATGATGCAACAATTTCAGCAAAAGCAGTAGAAATTTGAAGATTTTGCTACATCTTTATATGATAGATTCTCTTAACTTTTTTGAAGATTATGCTACTTATTTATATGATAGATTCTCCTAACTTTTTTTGCTTTCTATGACTATTATGTGATGTTTGGCTGGTTGATTTGTTATATTATGTTAGAATGTGAAACTAAATTTGAATCTCTTTGTTATTTGTTTGTTTGGTTATTTATTTATTTATTATATTATGTTTTTTTTATTTAATGACTTATATTGATATATAAGTTTTTAACTAGCTTGGGATAATTGATTGTAATATATTGAAATTGTTTTAATTGCATATACAGGTCTAAAATGGGTTTGTTTTGGGTTTATAACAGGTTTGGGAAATTTGAATTTATAAAAAACCAATTTCCAAATATAACAAATTTTAGTCATAGCCACTAAAAATTTGTGACTATAAGCGTATTTTAGTCACGATCAGTAATGAACCGTCACCAAAATTTGGGGATAGGGCGGCCATCCATGATTAATTTCAGTCACGATCATTAATAGTCGTGACCATAAGTGTACATTTTGTCATAATAGACCTAACAATTAGTCACGGTCAATTAATTACCGTGACCATATACCTATATTTAGTCACGGTCAGGGACATTGACCGTGACCATAAGGTTACATTTAGTCACCGTCAAGGACATTGACCATGACCATAAGATTACATTTAGTCACGGTTTATTACCTGACCATGACTAAATCAACTTAATAAGTAGCAAAGTATTCTTAACTTTTTTGGTCACAGTTTTTGTATGGTCGTCACAAAAAAGGAAATCATATGGTCACGATCACTTAGGAAACCATGACCAATACTTTTAGCTACGCCTCATACTGTGACACTTGGTCACGGGTTCATAAGACCATGACGATAGGTTTTGGTCACGGATATATAAGATTTGGTGACGGTTCCCAACCGTCACCAAAAATCCTATTTCTTGTAGTGATTCCTTGTGATTTCAGCATGATTTGTTGGGTTGCTATGCTTTAGTGATTATTGGGTTTAATCTTTCTTTTTTTTTTGTTCTATTCAAGAGATACCTGAATGTGCTTTAGTTTATTGTTTCATATTTGAAGAGCACTCTTCATTATATGCTTTACTCTGGAAAACTTTTCCACAGTGCAACCCACTAATTATTAAACCCATGGATAAAATAATGAAATGGGTTCAGCAGATTTGTTAAATGTTTCCTATTCTATTCCTGTTTCTATTCTCTTGCTTCTTTGTTTTCCCGTGAATGTGCACTCAAAGCTTTAAGACATGAAATATGTGTCGATGCATTGGTGGAGAATGAATCAATATGGAGAATATTTGATGGATAAAAAGGTAACTCCAACTACAGATGTTTGTGAATCTGGGTATATGAGTGAGATATGGGGGTGTTAAATCGATGCAACTCGGGACAATAAGAAGGAAGTTTTTCTTTCCCGAATGTTCCGCCTATGGTAGATATTTTGTATGAAGTTGAGCTTATTGGCTTTGATGAAACTAAAGAGGGAAAAACACGTGGTGACATGACCGTGGAGGAAAGAATTGGACCAGCAAACCGAAGAAAGATGGATGGAAATGTTTACTTCAAGGAGGAAAAACTAGAGGAGGTTATGCAATTGTATGAAATGGCCATAGCATACATGGGAGATGACTTAATGTTCCAACTCTTTGGGAAGTACCGTGACATGGCTTTAGCTGTGAAGAATCCATGCCACCTTAGCACAGAAGCATGCCTCATAAAGTTGAAGCACTATGAAGAAGCCATTGGTCAATGCAACATTGTATTGGTAGAGGATGAAAACAATGTCAAGGCATTATTTAGACGAGGAAAAGCTAGAGCAGAACTTGGGCAAACAGATGTTGCCTGTGAGGACTTCAGTAAGTCCCGTAAATATGCACCTAAAGACAAAGTCATTGCAAGGGAGTTACGTTTGCTTGCAGAACATGACAAAGCTATTTATCATAAGCAAAAGGAGATCTACAAAGGAATTTTTGGACCAGCACTTTTTCGGTGACTGATGCGGCTGGTTTTGGTTTTTCTAGCAAGGATTTCACGCCGTTGCAACAGAAACAGGTTGGCGAGTGCTCAAAGCAACCGAAAATGCGGAAGAAAGAGCTAATGGAGAGGATTTACCTTCTATGCCTTTGGAAAAATTGCTTGCTGATCTAGATTTGAGTGAATGAAAAAAAAAATGGAGATGATAGCACGAGGGAATGACCGGAAGTGGTATTATTATTTTTATTTAGTTTTGCAGTATCTGAGTTTGGGTTCTCAGAATATGTGGACTTGTGAGGGCATGTGCACAAGACGGTGACATTACCGTATGGTACAAGCTACATCAGATTTATTTAAGAGATGGAGACATGGCTCATCATTCTGCTTTAGACACACGCGTGGCTTTCCTTCATTCTTTCCATGCTTATTCTTTTAAGTCAATTTTAGAGTCTCACCCAGTATGAATCATTCCTAAAGGCCACGTAATCTCAATTTTTTTTTATTCTTCATCCTTTGTTTTATGCCACCCCATAAATGACTGGACCCCACTTCTACATGGCCATGCATGGCCTTCAACGTGTCATCCTCTCTATTTTTCTTTATCTTTTGGTGTCAAAATTTATTTTTTAAAAAAATTCAATTCTCAAATAATTTCCAATTTTGATTTTTCAAACTTCCATTTTCTTTCAAAATTTAATTTTTAAAACTCCAAATTCTCAAATAATTTTCAAAAGTCCAATTTCTTTCAAATTTAATTTCCAAAATTCCAATTCTTAAATTTAATTTTCGAAACTCCAATTTTCAAAACTCCAATTTCTTTCAAAATTATTTTTCAAAAACTTCAATTCTTAAATTTAATTTTTAATTTTTCAATTTTCAAATAATTTTCGAAACTCCAATTTCTTTCAAGTTTAATTTTAAAATTTAATTTTCAGAACTCCCATTTTCAAATATTTTTTTTCAAAATTCCAATTTTTTTTAAAATTTAATTTTTGAGATTTCAATTTTGAAATAAATTTCAAAACTCTAGTTTTCTTTCAACTAATTTTAAATCCACTCTAGTTTTCATATATTTTTAATGCTACCACTTTTCATTCTTCATTAGGGTTTTAAGTAACTAAAAATCTTGTTTTTAAATAAACTTGCTACCTTTCACTTCAGGTAAGCACTTTCACAAATTTTCTTTGATTTTTAAATATTTATTTTGTTTCTCTTAATTTTAAATAAGCATGAATATGATTTTCATAATTCCAAAGCAATGGAATTCATGAGATTAATTCATGCAAAATCAACTGGGCTTTGGTGGGGGCCCTACATATGAGTTTTCTCTTTTGATTGTCAACTGTTACGCTTAATGAATATTGCTTGATCTTTGTCTTGCTCTTTGATATGCATGTGATAATTTTATACTTGAGCTACCTTGTTTCCATGTGATTACTACTCAAAAAGTGTTATTTTGTAGCTTGTAATTAACTCTTTTAAACACTTTTGAGTAGTAGTTATTACCTTTTAACTCAATTAGCATATTAAGTACCTTTGCAATCGTTTCTAATCAAAATTGTGTAAGTTTTGGTGTTTTTGATAGTATTTTGATCACCAAAGCAATCCAAGATTACGGAGAGTTCTATGGAATCCATGGCAAAGCAATTAGAAGCTTATTTTTATGAAGAACCTAAGCTTTGAAGCTTTATAATCCTTTGCCATAAGCAAATCATGAATGCAAGGAGGGAAAGCAAAGAGAGAAATCTAACATGAAGAATTCAAGAGGATAGCAACTGTTGAACACTTTTAGAGTACTTCCTGGAGTCTATTTCATGCATACTATATGTTGTTTCGAAGCTCGGGAAGTCAATAATCCAACGCTTCAAACAATATGCAAATCGAAGTTGAAATGAAGAAGTTATAGCCATTGGAAGCTAATCACACCAAGCTGAAGGCCAATTTTGTAGGCTGCGAAATCAGCCTTTGGCTGTGAAATGGAGACCTTTAGCTTGCGAAATTTCGCAGCCCATCTTGCATGCTTGCAAAATCCTCCTGAGTGCTTCCAGATATTTCCGACCGACACTTTTAGATTTTTTCTTCAGATATTTGATGTTTAAATCCCCATTTTCTCCTTGTAATCCACCAATCATAGGATTCCTTAGTTAATAAGCAAGAACAAAGGGTGAATAACCTGATGTATATATATTGTTTGTAATTTTCATTACAGGGAGTCTCGGGATCTTGTTCTCAAAGACAATTTTTGTATAGTTTTGAAGGAAGTAAAATACAGAGCTTTGCTCTGCCTTACCTACTCGTTTTGATTGTATTTTTCTTATTAGCCAAACAAGCTCTGAGGATGTTTCCTCAGAGAATGAGTAGCTAGACTTTTTGTCTCTTGGAGCTAAGGTAGCTGGGTAAGGTGCCGAGTGCAAGAACTGGTAGTTTTATTGTTTCAGCTGTTAATGAAGAGAAAGTGTGACCCGTTAATGGTTTCTATGTTTTTAGTTAACTTAAAATGCCTTTAAATCACCTGGGCCAACACTTGATAAGGAAAGTGATCTCCATCCATTGAGATGCACTAGTTTATCTCTTGCGAGCCTTTGGGAGGTGACTTGAAGGTAGGATTTTCTAGAATTGCCAACACTTGGTAAGCTTTTGGACTCTAAGGAGACATCCATTAGTTATCTCTTGCAAGCTTGAGAAGGGAAATCCAAGGTTAAGGATCACCTTGAATGGAAAACGCAAGGTGAGAGGCATGAGCCATTGTAAGGTGAATCAGTGAGAGGGAGTTAGTGTTGAAATCCATAAAGGGGAAGCATTTGTACCATACCGATTAGAGAATTAACTATATGTTAATTCTCTAATGCGAGGAAAAGATTCAAGTGACCGGAACTCTGTTTTTGCATGAGGAGCCTGACCCTAGTGAACCTAAAACTCCAAGAAACGCTTTTCTTTATAAGTAATTCCCATTACTTTCTTTTTAGTTAGCTTAAAACCAATCTTTTTTCAACTAAAGTTTACGTTTTCGTTTGAAGCTAACCTTGAAATGAAAAACCATCAATTCAATTTTGAATTAATGTCAATAGTAAGATGAAAACCCTTTCCAGTGAACGATCTTAGAGCCATTATGCTATATTAGCTGAGGCTATCCTAGTGCATGGTGATATAGGTTATAAATTTTGTTGATTACTCCTTTCTGAGGACCAAACTTAAGGTACACCAGCTAGGCACGCAATCACCATGATAGCGCATTATTACTTGCTGCTAAGGTACGATCTCACTCCCATTTCACTTATTTTTATGCATGATTCATTATATTATTTGATCATTTCACTGGTATCCATTGATTTCCTTATCAATTGCCACACTTGCTTCCCCTTATTTAGTAGAGTCCCATTTTTAGGGACTTAGAGGAGTGTTATGGCTCACCACCGTACCTTCCCAATAGGTAACCTGACCCCCGGACCCGACTTTGGTTTTTCACAGACTGTCTTTTCCAAATAAGGAGTCACACTTAGGTTTTCTTTCTTATTTTGTTTTCCCTTAAAAAAAAAAAATAAAACAAAAATAAGTAGCGACTCCAAGTCTTTCTAAAAAAAAAAAAATCAAAATTTCACTAAATAAACAAAAAAGCGAGTTTCACCATCGAGTGGGAACACATTAAGCAAAATACAGGATCCACAAAATGGAAACTCTATTGGGGAGTTTTAGAGGGTCAAACTTGAACTTAAGATGAAACAAATGTGGGGTTTGATTAGCCGGATGATGGATACCTTCCCTTTGTGCTTCTCTATGCTTGAGTGATCATAGCACATTGAGGATTTTGACGTGATTATTTTCCATGCTTGATCACTATATCCATTTGAGATATTGACATGGTGATGATATTGATTGATTCGCTTGCTTGTCTTAGCATATTGATTTTGCTCTAGCCATGATTATCCTGCTCACTTTGACATGTATGTCCACTTTGCTATATCTCTTATTTGTCTTAGTGTTGATTATCTTGCTTGTATATTATCTTGATCATATTTGAGCCTGCTATCCTTGTTGCTATTAATTTCGATTATCATATTTCTTGCTTAGCTTGTGTGTAGATTTGGATGATATACATGTGCTTTGCATGACTGTTTGTTGCATGACTTATCTTCTTCCATGTGATTGCATGAGTTGCTTGTCTATGTGGGACACTGATTCGTGCCCAGTTGGGTATTTTAATAAAAAATATTTATAAATCCTATAACCTTATACTGGTATAGCAAAGCTACTATAGTATAGCAGCTCTAGGGTCGAACTCTAGGATGGGTTTTCACTCTACCAGTGATAGACTCAAGATTAGAAATTGAGTCTGATGATTTCCTTTGTCAAAAACTTAAAGTTTAAAAGAAAATAAAATTTGTTTTGAAAGTGGTGTTTGGAACTAAACTAACATAGAACTAGGTAAAAATGGAAGAAAGAAAGTCTCCCGGAGCTAGAGGTTGCAAGGATTAAGTTCAGAATGCAAAGTGGGAAATTCCGGATTTTTCTTCTCGTATTGGGGACAACAACATAAAGGATGGTTGTTTCCCGAATCGGTATAGGTTTAACAATGAAGATTTAATCCATAAAAAGTCAATAGAAATGGTAGTTAAGTTCCATTAATGGCTTTAGACACTATGGGTCTTCACCTTGAGCCACTTTCCAATGGCTCGTACATGATAACTAATAGTCTGATGTGGATCTAGCAATAAGTATCCACAAAGACCTAAAAGCTTATCATGTATTGGCCATTCAAAGTGATTCTAAGGGATTTAAAGCAAAACTTTAGATTTAAAAGCCATTTATGAACTCCAACTACATGTATTTAATGCACGAGAGTTTTCCACTTTTGCATCTGGACTTTTCACCTAGCTTCCTTCACTCTAAGAAACCAAAGGTTTAGCCTCTCATCCTCTGGGAAAACATCCTCAGAGGTTGTTTGGCTTCCAAGAAAAAGAAAAATAGAAGAGAGAAAAGGAAAGCAAAGAGAGCTATATATTTTTTCCGAGAGGAAAATTTTACTAAGTGTAAAATATACGTAAGTGTCTTTTGAAAGATGATTTCCACCCCTCTTATAGTCTTTACAAAGCAAAGCCTATGATTGGCTAATTACAAGGATAAGAAAGGAATTTACATAAAAAAAATACAAAAGAAAAGATCTCATGTGGAGTTGGCAAAACAGAGGAGATTTCGCACCAAAGTCGCATGAACAATACAAGGTGCGAAATTCGCACTTGCAAGGGTTGGTGCGAATTTTGCCATTTTGAGCTCCTTATACGAATGGCAATATACCACTATAGGTACTTGATTTGTCAGAAATTCCAAGCCGGTTCCGAATATGGGATTCTTGAAAGGTGATTTTGCATGATGAACAAAATAGAGCCTCCCAAAGTGACAGTGCATGGCTACAAAAACTGCTTCTTTCCTCTGTTTTTCCTTTTTGCTTCTCTCCTTTAGTTGGCTTGTCTTAATGATCCAAAAAGCTGTCAAAACACTAAAACTAGCCACAAATATGATTAGAAGTCATTGCTAGGTCCTTAACATGCCAATTGGAATAAAAATGGAGAACTACTACACAAAAGTGCTTAAAACATAATGAATTAAATGTGCAAAATAGCATTTTTTGGGTAGTAATTACTCTCCCCAACTGACACATTGCTAGTCCCTGAGCAATGAAGGAGAGAAAAAGAAAGAAAAATAGATAATATAATAATTTACAAAATCATGCTGATCACTCCAAAAAATAATCAAATGGCATGATTGGATCAAACTCTCACATGGCAAGTCAAGGATATAAAACTCAATCATTAACAAGAGTCATCAAATAACTTACCTATCACAACATACAAAGAGTGGGCATTATGAAAATTTGAGTATCAAAATAATTTCCACTCCCAAAGGACCAACTATTAATTTTCCACAAAAATCTAAGTGTTAAGGTGCTTAGTTTCCAGTTATAGTATGTCAAACTATATTCTTCCCCCAACTAAGGTTTTTCTCTAACTTTAGCAACACTAACCCCCATATAAAAGGCTAAGAACGCACCTCTTTTTCTTTTTTCTTTTTTTTTTTAAACTCCACCCATCCACCCATGTAACGAGCAGTGAGGTCGGTGACTCCCAACCAATAAAGGCTTAGGGCACCAGGCTTCAAAGATTTTCACCATATACCCCTCGGACCTTGCTCGGGTTTCAAAGCAAGTGAAGCAAATTTTTTTCATAAGACACATTGGCCTTTTATAAGGTGTCCCAACACTAATAGAATGAGGTTAAAGGCACCAAGTCGAAAATTTCCTAAGTTTAGGGGGTGAGAAAGTTTTTCATCTTAAAACTGGAATCTAATGTGTTCAGTGTGTGAAAAGATTAGAGTGGAAGACTTAAGATTGAAATCAAAAGGAGCTTCAACAATTTATCAACTTTAATAAGCATAATACAAACTCTGAGACTATGGCAATAAGATAAGAATTTAATTTCTCCCATTTACTTTTGAGAATTTATCTTTGAGAAAACAAAGAGAGTTTGCAAAAATTTGTTAGCAAAATAACCTAACCAAAAATCCAAAAAAATTACTTCCTCAACTCTCCCCCAACTAGGATGAACATTGTCCCCAATGTTCCAAAAGCAAGTGATAATAAAAGGGATGAAGTGATACCTCCTAATAGTAAGGGACTCTGAATGGACAGGAGAAACCACATGTTGCAAAAGAAAAAAAAATCATAAGAGTGATGATTAGAGGAAATAAAAAGGAATAGCTAATATACACAAAAAGGAAGATGTTTATATAAACTGAGAGAGTACAATATACAAGATAAACATGGAATACATCCAATCCCAGTATAAAAGTGGTCCACAATATATATCACATCCAAAAACATAGAATATAGATACAAAACACAACAAAAAAAAAAAAAAAGAGGAGTGATTGTATGATCAAGTAGTAGGCTCCTCTGGTGGATAGTAGGGGTCCTCAGCTGCAACTATGGAAGGTACCGCTACAGGTGTAGCATCATCAGTTGGAGCAAAAGGCTCTGAGGGCACAGGAGAAACAGGTGGAGCTGGTGGCAAAAGACGGAGGTGCTGCTGAATCTCACGGAGAATGAGAGTCTGCTGGTCCTGCCGAAGCTGGAGGTGGTCCATCCGCTCCATAATGGCCGTCTGAGCAGTGGTCAGAGTCTGGAAAGAAGTGAGCAAGTCACGATACGCTGCACCAGGGATAGTAATGGCCGACTTTGGGGTAGGAGGAACAGCAGGTGGGGCATCAGACGATGCTGCCTCTGGTACGGGCTCCGAATGAGCTGAAGTGGACGGAGCAAATATAGATGGTAAGGGCTGTGGAGGAACTTCCCTTGGCTTGGGAAGTTTTGGGGAATGCTGATGGTGCAATACCTGATTCCATTGGTCAAGAGAGAAGCTCTCTCGACAATGGCGGCGGGTCTTAGAATGAGGGTCTGCAGGGAAACCCATATGCGCCAGAACATGGCATAGCAGCCGAGGGAAAAGTAAAAGAATGGTGTCTGCCCTCGTAAGACGCCTCTTATGCACCTTCTCCTCAAAATGGAGGAGGGAAGCCATAATCAAATGATGGGGGCCAAAGTAATAGCCCTCAGAGATACGGAATAACGTCTCTAGAATGGCCCCTCGCCTCTGCACTCTATGCTGAAGAGGAAAAAGATTGGTGCGAAGCACCACATCAACTAGGAGCATCCCTGGGGGAAGCTCCTTCCTCAAAATGATCCTGTCTGAAGATGTCCCTCGAGAAAGTATACTAACCATGTCCCACTCAGAAAGTGGGGCCCATCGTCTAAATGCAGCTGGATCTGCGGGTGCATAAGGGATATGGAAAGCCTCAGCAATCTGTCTAGCCCCCAAAATACCCTGACGTCCATCAATGGTAAAAAGGATCGAGGCGGGTACCGGGACGCCATGAGTAGTCATAGACTGGTAAAAGTCTAAAGCTACTCGAGGATAAAAGAACTATGGTGGCGTCATAAAGGGTACAAGATGGTACCTCTCAAGTAGGTGGTATGAATCCCTCAACTCAGGCTGCTGTCGCAAAACATAGTGATCAAAATATGCCTCGACATGGAATGCTCTCGCTCGGCAATCGGAGTTGCCCTCAATGGGCGTCTGGTGGGAGGAGGCTGAGACTGTGAATCTCGAGGTGCTCTGGAGGACTCTCCTGGCTCTGAAGTCTTGGCCTTCTTTGTAGGAGGACTCCTAGCTGGAATCTGAGTAGGGGCCACAGGCGTGGCAGCTGCTCTCCTTGTATGGTATCTGTGCTGGGGGGCAGAATCAAGTAAATGTGGGAGTGCATCTAGCGGGGCCCACACAGGGGCAGCTCTATGACTGCTCTGGGAAGCTAAGGCAGAGCCTCCTTGGGTCTTAGGCATAAGGGAGCAAAGAAATGAGGCTCAGAGGCTTGGGATTGGGAAGGGTAGGGGTGAAAAATCCCTAAAATTCGCACAAGGGGAAGGGTGGTGCGAATTTCGCACAAGTGGATAGTGTTGTGCGAATTTCGCACAATGCACTATTCACTTGTGCAAGATGTGAAATTTGATTCTTTCAAATGGCAAAAAATTTTGGTTTTTGAGGGTGGGAAATGCGGGCTGAGGTAGCAAATGAGTTTTTCATGGTGGGAAAGCTTGGAAATGGGAGTTTTACAAGAAGAGAATGAAGGATTTTCAAGCTCCCATAGCCGCGGAAATGGGTTTCTTTTGAAGAAACCGTGGCTTTGAATCCTTAGCTTGAGGTTTTGGTTTTGAAAAATCAAGGTTGGGTTTTGTTGAGGGATGGATTTGGAATGTTGAGTGAAGAAATGAAGGGTTTTTGATGGTGAAAGGAGGAGAAAGAGCTGAAAATGGAAGTCACAGACTGTTATGAATAGTGTGGTGCCGCGGCTATGGGATGAAGCTCTTGAGATAATCGGCCATGGTGGGATTGAGGATGGGAGATGATGAAGGAGAGAACCTTGTGGATGGAAAGAAGTGATCGGAAAAGAGGTGTTGAGAGGATTGAAGAAGAACAAGTTTAGACTTTAAGAAGAGAAAACGGCTTTTAAAGTTACAAAAATGGGTTTGTTCATGTTCTTCAATTTCGCACAAGGTTCGCATTCCTGTGCATTTTCGCACTGAGATTTTAGGTAGGGACCAAGAGCATGCTTTCTGGAAAATGCTCACAAAGGCAATTTCGCACAAGGGGGTAGGGTGGTGCGAATTTCCCCGTGTCTTGGCTTTTCTCCCCTGTTTTCCCCTTGACTTCATTCTTCAAGCTTTCCTACCTGCATGTTAACACAAAAACCAATTCAAACCACATTAGAATGAAATTAAAGTCAAAAATAAAAATCAAAACATGTATAAACATAAGAAAAACACTAGATTAAACTAAAATCAACTTAAAAGGAAACAAAAAGATGATGAACTTTTTAGTCTTTGAATAGACTAAGTTCAACCATGAACTGAGTGTTTTCATGTTAGAGGTGGATCAAGGAGGATGAATTCCTCCTTGTCTCGGGAAAATGATACCATATAGGGCTTGAGACGATGCCCATTCACTTTGAAAGTTCGAGTGTTGTTGAAGTTGAGTAGTTCCAATACTCCATTTGATTGCACGTCATGAATTATGAAAGGACCCGTCCACCTTGATTTCAATTTTCCCAGAAAAAGATGAAGTTTAGAGTCATAAAGCAAGACTCTTTGTCCCTTGGTAAAATTCTTTTGATTTACCAATTGATCATGCCATTTCTTCAACCTCTCTTTTGCAATTTTTGAATTGAGGTAAGCATCATTCCTCAATTCCTCCAATTCGTTCAAATCCAAACATCTCTTTAACTCGGCTCTTGTCAAATCCATGTTGAGCTTCTTGATTGCCCACCATGCTTTATATTCAACCTCCACTGGGAGATGGCACGCTTTGCCATAAACAAGGCGATAAGGAGACATTCCAAGAATGGTCTTATAAGCGGTCCTATAAGCCCATAATGAATCCAGGAGCTTAATAGACCAATCCTTCCTATTCACATTCACCACCTTCATCAGTATATTCTTGATTTCCCAGTTGGATAACTCAACTTGGCCACTTGTTTGAGGGTGATAAGGTGTAGCTACCTTGTGCTTGACCCCATATTTGGCTAGAAGAGTCTCAAAAGGCTTATTGCAAAAGTGGGTTCCTCCATCACTTATAATGGCCTTAGGCACTCCAAACCTTGAAAAGATGTTCTCCTTGAGAAATTTGAGAACCACCTTATGATCATTGCTCCTACATGGGAGCTTCTACCCACTTAGAGACATAATCCACTCCCATCAAAATGTAGGAGTGTCCAAATGACATTGGAAATGGTCCCATGAAGCCTATCCCCCAAACATCAAAGACATCCACTATCAAGATGGGGTTCAAGGGCATCATATTCCGGCGTGTTAGCTTCCCTAGCCTTTGACACCGATCACATCCCTTGCACATAGAGTGGGAATCCTTGAAAAGAGAGGGCCACCAAAAACCTGATTGGACCACTCTCATGGCTGTTTTCTGGGAAGCAAAATGACCTCCACATGCACTATCATGACAATGGGATAGAATTCCTGATTGCTCTTGTTCAGGAACACATTTCCTTATGATTTGATCCGCACAATATTTGAAGAGAAAAGGCTCCTCCCAATAATAGGCATGGATCTTAGCAAAGAAATGCCTCTTGTCTTGGGCACTCCACTCACTTGGAACTTCTCCAGTAACCAAGTAATGTGCAATGTGAGAATACCATGGAGCTACCTCTATTGACATGAGAGACTCCTCAGGGAAGTCATCATTGATAGGTAGACCATGTGAGTCATGTGCTATCACAAGTCTTGACAAGTGGTCAGCTACCACATTTTCTACTCCCTTTTTATCCCAGATTTGGAGATTGAATTCTTGAAGCAAAAGGATCCATTTTATCAATCTTGCCTTGGAATCTTGCTTGGTTAGCAAGTACTTCAAAGCAGAATGGTCAGTGAACACCACTATAAAGGACCCTACCAAATAGGCACGAAACTTATCCAAGGCAAAAACTACTGCCAACAACTCCTTCTCAGTAGTTGTGTAGTTCCTTTGAGCCTCATTCAAAGTTTTGCTTGCATAATAAATCACATAGGGCTTTCCATCTTCTCTTTGCCCCAAAATAGCCCCCATAGCAAGATCACTTGCATCACACATTACCTCAAAAGGTAATTTCCAATTTGGGGCTCTCACTATTGGTGCAGTTGTGAGGAATTGCTTCAGTTCCTCAAAACTCTTCTGACATTTTTCATCCCACACAAACTTGGCATCCTTTACCAAGAGTTCACAAAGAGGTTTTGAGATTTTTGAGAAATCCTTAATGAACCTCCTATAGAACCCGGCATGTCCTAGGAATTGCCTAATTCCTTTAACATTTGTGGGAGGTGGCAACTTAACAATTAGTTCCACCTTTGCCTTATCTACCTCAATGCCATTCTTGGAGATTATATGTCCTAAGACAATTCCTTGTTGTACCATAAAATGGCACTTCTCCCAATTTAGCACTAGGTCTTTCTCAATACATCTTTGGAGAACAGCTTCTAAATGTAACAAACACTCCTTATAAGAACCTCCATATACAGTGATGTCATCCATGAAGACTTCCATGATGCGCTCCACCATATCACTGAAGATGCTTAGCATACATCTTTGGAAAGTTGCAGGTGCATTACATAGACCAAAGGGCATCCTCCTATAGGCAAAAGTACTAAAGGGGCAAGTGAAGGTTGTCTTTTCTTGATCTTCCAAATCAATCTCTATTTGAAAGTACCCCGAGTAACCATCCAAAAAATAGTAGAAAGGATGCCTTGAGACTCTCTCAAGGACTTGGTCCATGAAAAGCAATGGGAAATGGTCCTTCCTAGTCACTGAATTCAACCTCCTGTAGTCTATACACACCCTCCATCCTGAGGTAAGACGTGTAGAGACTTCCTCCCCTTTTTCATTCTGGATCACAGTAATTCCAGATTTCTTTGGGACTACTTGGGTTGGGCTCACCCACAAGCTATCTGAAATGGGATATATGATCCCTACTTGAAGTAGCTTCAGAACTTCACCCCTTACCACCTCTTGCATGTGAGGATTCAACCTCCTCTGGGGCTACCTCACTGGTTTTGCATCTTCCTCCATGTAGATATGGTGGGTGCATACCAAAGGGCTAATCCCTTTCAGATCAGAAATTTTCCATCCAATGGTTTTTTTGCATTTTCTGAGGACTCCCACAATACTATCCCCTTGATCACTTGTGAGAGTTGAAGAAACCACCACTGGACATTTTTCATCTTCCTCCAAATATGCATACTTCAAATCAATAGGAAGTGGCTTCAAAACTAGCTTTGGAGGGTCCTTCATAGCTGCTCCTTGTGAGTCCTCCTTATTGAACAGTGGTAAGATCTCTTCTCGTCTCCTTCAAGGAGACATGATGGCTAACACATCAGAGGGTTCAGGTAACCCTTCTTCAAGCACTCCAAGGCTTTTATTCAAGTTCTCTTCTAAATTCTTGTCACAATGCTCTTCAACCAAAGTGTTGATCAAGCACACCTCCTCCAATAGTTCCTCCTCTTCTGGGTGAAGATGCCTCTTGCATAGGTGGAATATGTTTAATTCCAAGGTCATGTTTCCAAATGTGAGCTGCATCACCCCATTCCTACAATTGATGATGGCATTGGAGGTAGCTAGGAAAGGTCTCCCAAGGATGATTGGCACATAATTTGCTTCCTTAACAGTGGGATCAGTATCAAGCACCACAAAATCCATGGGAAAGTAGAATTTGTCCACTTGAACTAGAACATCCTCTATCACCCTGATTACTACCCAAAAAGTGCTATTTTGCGCCTTTAATTCATTATGTTTTAAGCACTTTTGTGTAGTAGTTCTCCATTTTTATTCCAATTGGCATGTTAAGGACCTAGAAATGACTTATAATCATATTTGTGGCTAGTTTTAGTGTTTTTACAGCTTTTTGGATCATTAAGACAAGCCAAGTAAAGGAGAGAAGCAAAGAGGAAAACAGAGTGAAGAAAATAGAGGACAGCAGCTGCAGTCTTCCTTCACACTTTTGGAGCACTTCCCGAAGTCCATTTTCTACATACTATATACCATTTCAAAGCTCAGGAAGTCAAGAATCCAACGCTTTAAACCGTGTACGATTTGGTGCTGAAATGAGGAAGATATGGCCTTTGGAAGACAACTGCACTATGCATGTGCGAATTTCGCACCACCAACCATGCATGTGCGAATTTCGCACCACCAACCATGCATGTGCGAATTTCGCACTACCAGCCATGCATGTGCGAATTTCGCACCAGCCCATGCGTCTTTGGTGCAAAATCTCCTCTGTTCTACTGACTCCACATGAGATCTTTTCTTTTGTATTTTTTGATGTAAATTCCTTTCTTATCCTTGTAACTAGCCAATCACAGGCTTTGCTTTGTAAAGACTATAAGAGGGGTGGAAATCATCTCTCAAAAACTATGTTATGTTTTACACTTAGTAAAATACAGGGCTCTTTTTGCTTTCCTTTTCTCTCTACTATTTTCTTTTTCTTGGAAGCCAAACAACCTCTGAGGATGTTTTCCCAGAGGATGAGAGGCTAAACCTTTGGTTTCTTGGAGTGAAGGAAGCTAGGTGAAAAGTCCAGATGCAAAAGTGGAAAACTCTCATGCATTAAATACAGGTAGTTGGAGTTCATAAATGGCTTTTAAATCTAAAGTTTTGCTTTAAATCCCTTAGAATCACTTTGAACGGCCAATACATGATAAGCTTTAGGTCTCTGTGGATACTTATTGCTAGATCCACATCAGACCATTAGTTATCATGTACGAGCCATTGGAAAGTGGCTCAAGGTGAAGACCCATAGTGTCTAAAGCCATTAATGGAACCTGACTACCATTTCTATTGACTTTTTATGGATTAAATCTTCATTGTTAAACCTATTCCGGTTCGGGAAACAACCATCCTTTATGTTGTTGTCCCCAATACGAGATGAGGAATCTGGAATTTCCACTTTGCATTCTGAACTTGATCCTAGCAACCCTTAGCTCTGGGAGACTTTCTTTCTTCCGTTTTTACCTAGTTCTATGTTAGTTTAGTTCTAAACACCATTTTCAAAACAAATTTTATTTTCTTTTAAACTTTAAGTTTTTGACAAAGGAAATCATCAGATTCAATTTCTAATCTTGAGTATATCACTGGTAGATTGAAAACCCATCCCAGAGTTTAACCCTAGAGCTGCTATACTATAGTAGCTTTGCTACGCTAGTATGAGGTCATAGGATTTATAAATATTTTTTATTAAAACACCCGACTGGGAACGAATCACACCCCCCTTGGGATTTTGACTGACCTATCAGCTAAGGAGAGAGTTATGGTTGTGGGCTTCAATCCTCCAAGTCCCAGTTGCTTATACACAGAGTATGGGAGCAAATTCACACTTGCCCCCAAGTCTAGTAAAGCCTTCTCCACATGTGTCCCTCCAATGTTGACTGAAATGGTGGGACATCCCGGATATTTGTACTTAACTGGAGACTTACACTAAATGATGGCACTTACTTGCTTAGTGAGGAATGCCTTCTTTGTCACATGTAACCCTCTCTTGACCGTGCACAAGTCCTTTAAAAATTTTGCATATGTGGGGACTTGCTTGATCATATCAAGTAAGGGTATATTCACCTTCACTTGTCTCAAAACTTCAAGAATTTCTGATGAATTCTTGATTCCCTTCTTTCCATGTAAGGCTTGAGGAAAAGGGGGAGGCATATGTTTCTTCATCATATCCTCTTTAATCACTATCCTTGGCTCTTCTTCAATGCTTGATTTAGATGCATTTTTCTTCCCACTCTTCTCTTCTTGGTTATTGCTCTCTTTAACCAAGGTTCTCCTTGACATGAGTTCTTCATCTTGCCTCACCTTAGGCAAGGGTTGATCAACCTCCTTCCCACTCCTCAAGGTGATCACAGCTTTGACTTCCCTCAACATTGAAGACTCCCCATCTTGGGTTTCAACTTCATGAACACCCTTTGGATTTTGGCTTGGTTGAGAGGGAAACTTTCCTTTCTCATTAACTGTGTTGAGGTTGGTAAGCCTAGAGATGGAGTATTGAATATTATCTATCTTCTGAGATAGATCATTTTGCATCCCAGCCATTCTCTTAATTTGAGAACTCTCAACATTTTCAATCTTTTGGTGCAATTGGGAGTTGATTGCCTTTTGTTCACCCACAAAGTCACGCATGACTTTACTTAGGTTCACAATGGCTTGCTCCACTGAAGAGGTTTGTTGAGGTGCTTGGGTTTGGGCTTGTAGTTGGTATGGAGGTGGCCTTGGTTTCCAAGAAAAATTTGGATGGTTTCTCCAGCTTGAATTATAGGTGTTTCCATAAGGTGCATTGTTGTTGGGCCTAAATTGCCCCACAACATTGGCTTGATCACCTAACATCTCCCTCACAGCTGGGATGGTTGGGCACTCATCTACCACATGATCACATGATTGGCAAATGGTGCATGGTATGCCATGGGCTTGTGTCTCGGAAATGGCTTGGACTTCATGCATTTTTTTCAACTCAAGTTCTTCCAACCTCCTTGCCATTGTTGCCACCTTAGCTTTCATGTCCATGTCTTCACTTAACATGTACATTCCACCCTTTGGATTTACAGGAGCTTTCATCCTTCCCATTTCTCTTGAGTTGGGCTCATCCCATCCTCTTGATACCTCAGACACATAACTTAAAAAGTCCATGGCTTCTTCTGGATTCTTACTCATAAAATCTCCCCCACACATGGTTTCAAGAATTTGCTTCATGGAGGAAGACATCCCATCATAAAAATAGCTCACCTAGAGCCATGTATCAAAGCCATGATGAGGACAAGCATTGATGGCCTCCATATACCTTTCCCAACATTCATAGAACTTCTCATTTTCTTTTGTAGAAAAGTTTGAGATTTGTCTCTTCAACCCATTGGTCCTATGGGTGGGGAAAATTTTCTTCAAAAATTCGACCTGAAGATCAACCCAATTCCTTATGCTCCTTGGCCTTAAAGAGTTAAGCCATATTTTTGCCCTGTCCTTCAAAGTAAAAGGGAATAGCTTGAGTCTCATCAAGTCTATTGAAGCTCCTCCCTCTCTAAAAGTATTGCACACCTCCTCAAACTCCTTGATGTGGGCATATGGGTTCTCACTCTCTATTCCATGGAAATTTGGTAGGAGGGGCACAATATGGGGCCTTATAATCAGCTGCTCAAGAGGAGGTACGATGCATGAGAGTGCACTCATCCTTGGTGGGTGCATTCTATCCCTCATGGATAGATATGCATTTGGATTACCCCCTTGACCGTGTTGAGAATTCTGATCCTCTTGCGGAGGGTCCATGATGTTTACACAGATATCCAACTTTGTGTCTTGAGGATTCTCTATCCTTACTAGTCTTCCTTCTTGGTCCCGAATCTAATAGGGCATGCACAAGTTACAACTTCCCTGAAAACAAAACAAAGACAACAAAAACAAAAAGAAAGCTAGAAGAAAGTTAAGGTTAGAAAGAAAATGAAAGTAAACTTAACAAAAGGAATTCTACAATTAAAAGAAAGGAAATGAAGTTAGTGAAAAAGGAATTCACCAAACTTGTGATGGAAATCACAAGTAGCCTCTAAAAAGTTGTATCACTGTATCGTGGCACCATCCCCGGCAACGACACCATTTTGATTCATGCCCAATTGGGTATTTTAATAAAAAATATTTATAAATCCTATGACCTTATACTGGCGTAGCAAAGCTACTATAGTATAGCAGCTCTAGGGTCGAACTCTGGGATGGGTTTTCACTCTACCAGTGATAGACTCAAGATTAGAAATTG
Source organism: Vitis cinerea var. helleri x Vitis riparia (assembly GCA_946000715.1). Taxonomy (NCBI): domain Eukaryota; kingdom Viridiplantae; phylum Streptophyta; class Magnoliopsida; order Vitales; family Vitaceae; genus Vitis; species Vitis cinerea var. helleri x Vitis riparia. Next base: position 15,352,703 of record OX254009.1, on the reverse strand, counting down.
AGTCTGATGATTTCCTTTGTCAAAAACTTAAAGTTTAAAAGAAAATAAAATTTGTTTTGAAAGTGGTGTTTGGAACTAAACTAACATAGAACTAGGTAAAAATGGAAGAAAGAAAGTCTCCCGGAGCTAGAGGTTGCTAGGATTAAGTTCAAAATGCAATGTGGGAAATTCTAGATTTTTCTTCTCGTATTGGGGACAACAACATAAAGGATGGTTGTTTCCCTAACCGGTATAGGTTTAACAATGAAGATTTAATCCATAAAAAGTCAATAGAAATGGTAGTCAAGTTCCATTAATGGCTTTAGACACTATGGGTCTTCACCTTGAGCCACTTTCCAATGGCTCGTACATGATAACTAATAGTCTGATGTGGATCTAGCAATAAGTATCCACAAAGACCTAAAAGCTTATCATGTATTGGCCATTCAAAGTGATTCTAAGGGATTTAAAGCAAAACTTTAGATTTAAAAGCCATTTATGAACTCCAACTACCTGTATTTAATGCACTAGAGTTTTCCACTTTTGCATCTGGACTTTTCACCTAGCTTCCTTCACTCCAAGAAACCAAAGGTTTAGCCTCTCATCCTCTGGGAAAACATCCTCAGAGGTTGTTTGGCTTCCAAGAAAAAGAAAAATAGAAGAGAGAAAAGGAAAGCAAAGAGAGCTATATATTTTTTCCGAGAGGAAAATTTTACTAAGTGTAAAATATACATAAGTGTCTTTCGAGAGATGATTTCCACCCCTCTTATAGTCTTTACAAAGCAAAGCCTGTGATTCGCTAATTACAAGGATAAGAAAGGAATTTACATTAAAAAAAAATACAAAAGAAAAGATCTCATGTGGAGTCGGCAGAACAGAGGAGATTTCGCACCAAAGTCACATGAACAATACAAGGTGATAAATTCGCATTTGCAAGGGCTGGTGCGAATTTTGCCATTTTGAGCTCCTTATACGAATGGCAATATACCACTATAGGTACTTGATTTGTCAGCAATTCCAAGCCGGTTCCGAATATGGGATTCTTGAAAGGTGATTTTGCATGATGAACAAAATAGAGCCTCCCAAAGTGACAGTGCACGGCTACAAAAACTGCTTCTTTCCTCTGTTTTTCCTCTTTGCTTCTCTCCTTTACTGGGCTTGTCTTAATGATCCAAAAAGCTGTCAAAACACTAAAACTAGCCACAAATATGATTAGAAGTCATTGCTAGGTCCTTAACATGCCAATTGGAATAAAAATGGAGAACTACTACACAAAAGTGCTTAAAACATAATGAATTAAAGGCGCAAAATAGCAATTTTTGGGTAGTAATCAGACACACACCTATCCCCTTATCTCCAAGTCCCTAGTCTTGGTTAACCTTGTTTTCCTTGATCTCGTATTTGATATGAGACTTGTTAATTTATTTGTTCTTCGACTGAGCTAGTGGTTAAGAGTAGGGCTTAGCGATGGGCTATATTGATGTTTGAGAGCATTCTAGAGGAGGCCGACACATTGATGGTGATTGGAGTTCGATCTTTGAAGACTTGTATAGCCTAAAGCTAGGTTTCATGAATATTTGTGTGACTAGTGTGTTTCTTTTTCTGCTTTAGCTTCATAGTTTTTTCGGATGCACCCACACCACTCACCGTGCACTTTAGTTTACTACTAAGTGTAGAGAGTTACAAGAGCTCTCACTATAGGAAACCCCTCTAGGATGTTGAGGTAGTGCATGTGTGGAGGTGATGACCATCTTGCATGGAAATGCCCCGTCTCTTCAGAGGCGTGCAGAGGGTTGTATACCATTGGAGGGTATGATTGCTTTTGTTAGGGATCCTTTAAAGTCCACCTCTCTTCTTTTTAGAGCTACCTTGACCTTGTAGGTTGAGCCTTAGATCATTTGAGCAAGATTTCCTCTCCTACACGTGGGTGCATCTGAGGGCCTTCAAAGCCTCTTTAGTTACAGTTTGGATCCAACTCCCCCCTCTTTTGATCTCTAATAGAGAGTGCTCAGAGATCAGTGCGAGCTTGAGTTTCAGTTGGACCACTCTTTTACATTGTGTTGACTTTTTTCTTCTAGTTTAGTCTAGCATCTCTTTTGTGCTTTTCTCGCGTCGTGCCTTATCTCATTTCCCCATGCTTTATAGGATTTGCTCTTTATATTAGTTTGAGGTTGCCATCTTGAGTCAGAGTTGACAATAGGTTGGTTTACATCATTGATCAGACATATATGGATCTGCAAACCATCACAGTTGATTAGTTCACAAACACTATGACTTATGTTCAGGAGGTCATAGATAGTCTCAATCAGAAGCCTAATGGTTAGCAGGGTATACACCCATCCCCATCTCCCGGACCATCAGTGCCATAGGCCTCGCCTTTCATGATACATGGTTAGTATGAGGTTGCTCCACCCTTTATAGCATAGACCACTGTCTCTAAGGATGTACATGCTAGCATGGATCGTCTCAAGCAGCAGATCAGGCAGATCAGGATGTTAGATAGTTCAGTGGCTTAGGATGATTCTGATGGGATACCAGTGGCTAGTTTGCTAGTTGAGTTCAGGATGCCAGAGATAGACAGATATACTAGCATCAGTTGTCCTCGCATTCATCTCAGACTCTATAGCACCATTATGAGGGCCTACGGATTGGACAAGACCCAGTTGATTGTTCTATTCCCATTATCTTTGAGTGGCGCAGCTCAGCGTTGGTATGCATCATTAGATTCCTATCACCGTAGGACTTAGGATGACTTAGCTCAGGAGTTTATAGGACATGATAGTGAAATCCTGAGATAGAGTAGATCACCTAGCAGGTTTAAAGAGATTCTTTGAGAGGATCAGACAGTTCAAATTGAGACTGAATCACAAGAAGTGCACTTTTGGAATGACTTCTGGGAAACTGTTGGGATACATGGTCAGTGAGAGAGGCATAGAGGTAGATCTAGATAAGATCAGAGCCATCCTTGACATGCCTGCATTGAGGAGTGCGAGAGAGATAAGAGGTTTCTTGGGTAGACTTCAGTGCATCAGTAGATTCATCGCCAGATTGGTAGATATCTGCGAGCCCATTTTTTTACTCTTGAGAAAGAGTCAACCTACCATTTGGGATGATTAGTGCTAGCATGCATTTGAGAGGATCAGGGACTACTTGTTGTCGCCTCCAGTCTTGGTGCTTCCTACACCAAGATGTCCCTTACTTCTATACTTGTCAGTCTCGGACATAGCCTTGGGATGCATGTTAGCTCAGCTCGATGATTCAGGAAAAAAACGAGCTATTTATTATTTGAGTAAAAGGATGCTTGATTATGAGATGAGATATGTCATGATTGAGCGTTTTTGCTTAGCATTAGTTTGGGCTACTCAGAGATTGAGATATTACATGACAGAGTATTTAGTGCACTTGATATCTCGTCTAGATCCTGTGAGATATTTGTTTGACAAGCCTGCTTTGATTGGTCGGCTTATGAGATGGTTAGTACTTCTAACTGAGTTTGATATTCATTATGTCACTCAGAAGTCTATTAGAGGGAGCATTGTTGTAGATCACTTAGCCTCATTACCAGTTTTTGATGGTAGAGCTATTGATGATGACTTTCCAAATGAGGATATCGTTGCAGTGACTAGTTTTTCAGGTTGGCACATGTACTTTGATGGTGCGACCAACCATTCTAGATACGGGATAGGTATTCTACTGATATCCCCTCATGGTGACCACATTCCAAACCTATTGATTGGTTACATTGTTATCCTGTTTGTTTTTCATCATAGACCACACCCGATTCGATCACACATGGTAGCTCAGTTTCATTTTGTACGTAGATCGCACATGTACGATCGGTCTAGTCGATTTCCTATTTGGTTTTCATCATAGACTGCACACGGTCAGATAGGTCACAACATTTCAAATTGAGTTTTGGCATAGACCAGACCTATACAACAAGTCATATCATTGTCTTATCTAGTTTTCATCACAGATAGCACACGGTTTGATTGGTCAAGATAGCTTAGTTTCATTTTCTACGTAGACCCCATCTATAAGATCAATTATGTAGCTATCCTATCTTGTTTTCATCACAGTCGACACCCGATCCAATCGGTCACAAAAATTCAATATCATTTTCGGTGTAGACTGCACCATTATGATCAACCACATTGTTTTCCTGTTGGTTTTTATCACAAACGGCACCTGATCCGATCAATCACAACAACTCAATTTTGTTTTCGGTGTAAACTACACCTGTCTGATTAGTCATATAATTGTTCTTTCTGGTTTTCCTCATAGAACGCATCACCTGGTCAGATAGATCCTAAAAGTTAAGTTTCGATTTTGGCGTAGACCAGACCTATACGATAGGTCACATCGTTGTCTTGTCTACTCTTCTTCACAGTCGACACCCGATCTGACCAGTCACGAAAGTTCAATATTGTTTTCGATGTAGGTCGCACATGTACTTCGGTTTCGTTGTTGTCCTGTCTTGTTTTCATCATAGGCAGTACCCGATTCGATCGATCATGACAATTCAATATCATTTTTGATGGAGAACACACCTATACAATTGGTCACGTCCTTATCCTATTTGGTTTTCATCACAAACCACACCCAGTCCAATTAGACACGATAGGTCAATATCATTTTCGGTGTAAACCACACTTATACCTTTGGCCATATCATTGTCCTATATAGTTTACGCCACAGACTGCGGCCAATTTAGTTTATCATGATAACTTAATTTCGTTTTTAGCATAGTCCACACCTATACGATCGGTTATGTCATTGTCCTGTCTAGTTTTTGTCCTATACCTCACCTAGTCCGATTGACCATGGCAGCTTAATTTTATTTTCGACGTGGACCACTGTGCGTTCAATCACATCGTTGTCCTGTTTGTCTTTCGTCACAGACTGTACTTGGTCCAATTGATCATGACATACGAGTATTGTTTTTAGTGTAGAATGCACTTGCACAATCGGTCATGTCGTTGTCCTATTTGGTTTTCATCACTGGCTACACACTGGTCAGATAGGTCCCAATAATTCAGTTTTGGTTTTGGCATAGACCAGAGCTATATGGACAATCATGTTGTTGTTCTATCTGGTTTTCATCATAGACCATACCCTATTCGATCAATCATGATTGTTCAATATCATTTTTCGGTGTAGATCACACCTGTTCATTCAATCACGTCATTGTCTTGTCTGGTTTTTGTCACTGACTACACCCGATCAGTCGATCATTACTACTCAGTTTTGTTTTTGGCATAGACCGCATCCGTACATTGGTCAAGTCATTGTCATATCTAGTTTTTCTAGCATACCGCACGCAATCATATAAGTCTTGACAATTTAGTTTTGATTCGGCTTAAACCAGACCTATAAGATCGCTCATGTCGTTGTCCTATCTAGTTTTCATCACACATCGTATCTAGTCCGATTAGTCATGGCAGATCAGTTTCGTTTTCGAGTATACCACATCTATACAATTAGTCACATAGTTTTCTATTCTGGTCTTCGGCATAATCGACACCTGATCCAATCAGCCACGACAATTTATTATCATTTTTTACGTAGACTAAACGCACCTATACGATCAGTCACGTCGTTGTCCTGTTTGGTTTTCATCATAGACCGCACTCGATTAGATACGTCCCAATAGTTTAGTTCTGGTTTCAGCGTAGACTAGACCTATACTATCGGTCACATCATTGTCCTATTTGGTATAGGTCTATGACATGATCGAAACTGAATTGTTGAGACCTATTTGATTGGGTGTGATTTGTGATGAAAATCAGATAGGACAATGATGTGACCTATAGTATAGGTGTGGTCAATGTAAAAAATGAAACTAAGTTATCATGATTGATTGAATCAAGTGCCATCTATCACAAAAACCAAACAGGACAACGGCGTGACCAATAGTACAGGTGTCATCTTCACCAAAAATGATGTTGAATTATTGTGACGGATCAGATCGAGTGCTGATTGTGTTGAAAACCAGACATGACAATGATGTGACCGATCGTATAGGTCCGGTCTATGCTGAAACTAAAACTAAATTGTTGAAACATATCTAATCAAGTGCAGTCTGTGATGAAAATCAAATAGGAGAACGATGTGACCCATCGTACAAGAGTGATCTACACCGAAAACAAAACTGAGTTATCTTGACCAATCAGACCGGGTGTCATTTGTGACGAACACCAAATAAGAAAACTACGTGATTGATTGTGCAAATGTTGACTATACCAAAAATGAAACTAAAATGCCTTGACCGATCAAACTAGGTCAGGTCTGTGATGAAAACCAGACAGGACAACGACATGATTGATCGCACAGGTGTGGTCTACTCTAAAAACAATACTGAATTATTGTGACCGATCGGATTGAGTGTCAACTATGACGAACACCAAATAAGAAAACTACGTGACTAATCGCGCAGATGCAGACTACACCAAAAATGAAATTGAGATGCCTTGACCGATCAAACCAAGTCTGGTCTATGATGAAAACCAGATAAGAAAATGATGTGACCAATTAGACCAGGTGCGGTTTGTGATGAAAACTAGACATGACAATGACCTAACTAATTGTAGAGGTGTGGTTTCCATTGAAAATAAAACTGAGCTTTCGTGATCAATTGGATTGGGTACAGTCTGTGATTAAAACCAGATAGGAGAACGATGTGATCGATCGTATAGGTGCGGTCTACGCCAAAAATGAAATTGAGTTATCATGACCGACTGGACTATGTGCAGTTTGTGACGAAAACCAGACAGGACAACAACGTAATCGATTGTAAAGGTGTGGTCTACTTTGAAAATGAAATTGAGCTTCAATGATCTATTGAACTGGGTGTAGTCTATGATTAAAACTAGACAGAACAACAACATGATCGACCATCTAAGTGCGGTCTACGCCGAAAATGAAAATGAGCTACCATAACCGATCAAACCGGGAGCGGATTGTGATGAAAACTAGATAAAACAATGACCTAATTGATCGTAGAGGTGTTGTCTACATTGAAAATGAACCGAGCTTTCGTGATCAATCGGACTACGTGCGATCTATGATTAAAACTAGACAGGACAATGACATGAGCAATCATACAAGTGCAGTCTACACTGAAAAGGAAACTGAGCTGTCGTGACCGATCGGACCGAGTGCGGTCTGTGATGAAAACCAATTAGGAATACAATGTGACTAATAATAGAGCTCTAGTTTACGTCGAAAATGAAACTTAGCTACCGTGACTAATGGGATTAGGTACATGTTGGGATTGAGCCCTTAAAAGCATAACATGATGTAATAAATTCAGAATTTGTTATTTATTTCATGATGTTCCAGTTTCACTTTTATCTATCCTTATTCCATGTATTATACATTATGAGCATTCTTGTTTGCATCTTTTGCACTGTACGTGACTTAGGTGCATTAAGACTTGCATTAAAGATCTAAATCATGGGTTCCTTACAATTAGATGACTTGTTCACAACCGGTTCATGGGTCTAAGTAACCCATTAGAGGTTGTAGTGCACCACCTCCTAATTGGAGGGATGGTTGGTCTTGGCTATCAGGATGGTTTTCCCATGGTGAGTGCACTAGTGTGTATGGTTACACATTGGACAAGACCTACGGTGAGTCATGATTGAAGGTTGTCAACTAGTCATGACCTCACCAAGCTATTTCATTGTGTTATCTCAACCTTGAGAGAATATTGAGCTTCTGCTAAAGTTAGTAGTGGCTTTGACCTACGGGTGAGATTGTAAGCTAATCATATACTAAAGGAATAGGGTGTACCATTACACAAATTCATAGGATGGTGTTCTAATGATGAGAAAAAAATGAACATATGAATAAGCTTCGATAATTCACTATGGAGGGAAAGCAAACTAACGAACACTGAACATAGGCCGAACCTAGGACTCCATCGAATTGTTTGGAACCCAAAGGGACTAAGAACAAACCTTTATAGAAACTAGGATGACATTACAATAATGAGAAACATAACAAACAACCAACTAAGCTTATGTAGAACCTAGGATGGTATGCTAACGATCGGACAAAAAATTAACTCAAATTGGATATAGATAAAACCTAGGATGGCATCTATATGATGTGAAATTACAAACTAAGAATGAAAATAAATAGAACTATGAATGGCATTCCAATGATGAACAATCTCGGGAACAAATGATTATGTTTAGATAGAACTTAGGATGACGTTCTGATTATGGGGTGAAGGACGAGGGATACCCTTAACAAACTTAAGGAAGTGGGATGGCCTAAACAATGCCCTTAATAAACTTAATGAAGGGAATTATCTATACAAAGTGAAGGTAGCGGAATGCTCTAAGTAAATTCGAGTAAGGGATGCCATTAAAAAGACAATGGAAGAAAAATGTCGTAAATGAACATTAAGAAGGGGGATTCTATAACACCTAGTACTAATGAATTAAATAGGCAATAATGATTATCTTTGTACTTAACATTAAGCATGCTTAATCAGATGTGAAAACTAGTTTAGTGCTAATCTTGTTTGATTATGAATTAAACTTTGATTAAGGTTAAGTGGGATTAGTTAATGACTTAATCATGTTTATTAGGTTCTTAGGGGCTGATTAAGGTTATGAAAACCTAAAGGACTAATGGGCAATTATGGGTTTTATTTTTTATAAATTGGAGGACTAAAGTGCAAAACTAGGAAATTGGAGTTAGTGGAACGCCACCTCCTACTTAGGTGGATTGGTGGCAGCCATGTGGGCTGTCACCTCGTGCTTGGTTTCATGGAGACCCCTTTATAAGGGTGCAACTCGTTTTCCACCATTTCACCTACAACAACTTGGGTTAGGGAGAGAATCAAGAGAGAGAAAGTGTAGATTTGAGGTAAGCAAGTTGTTTAATTTTGTAATTTTCGTTTATTTTGGTTCCTAATGGTATAAACATGTTTTAATTAAAAATCACAATTTATTAAGGATTAAAGTATTTTAACTTAAGTGTTTTATTAATGGTAAGATAAGCATAAATCTTCGTTTAATTTGGTTTGATTGAAAAACAGATTAGTAGACATGTGATTAATTAGGTTATTAGGACACTTGTGATTTGTCAATGGGTTAGGCTTTAAGAAAATCAAAACAATTAGTGTTTGATAAGTAATTAGGGAAATTAATATGCATTGTAAATATTGTTTAATTCAATTCAAATTTGATTAGAAAACCTATAGGTATATAGATTAGAGAATGTGAGAATTAAAAATTAGCAGCAGTAAACTGTATAAATTTTCATGGTTAGGAAATCTAAATGATGTCGTTTCATTTCAGTCCCTCGTAATAGGCAAAGATTGCCTAGTTAGAAGAAACACAAAAAGGAAGTCAGTGTAAGGTAGGGAATTTTATGCTATCCCATAGTGTATCTGATTTCTTTCCTTGAAACATTTATTGGAAATTTCATGTCATTTCTATGATTTCATTAAATGTTTTAATGTGTCATTACATCTTGGTTTATTGTGTTGAAACGTTGCATTGAGATTGGGACGCATATTGGTGTGGAGATACATGGTTTTGTGTTGTGGAAATGGTCTATGGTATGGTTGCATGGCAAGAAGGAAATGGAATAATCACGGATGATATTCATTGAATTGGTTGGTGGGAAGTGTCTATGTGGTGCTATAGGCATTATCTATTGATATATTGTTTATGTGGGATCGTGGGTCCTTGGGTGAAAGTCCTTAAAGTCCTCGAGGAAGACACTCCAATGTGGGTGTATGGGGTTGGTCCTCCCCCTGGGTTTTAGTCCCTAAAGACACGGGGTTGGTCCTGCCCTTGGGTATGAGTCCCAAAAGACACGGGGTATGACTTGCCCTTGGGTGATGTCCCAGAATAGTCATTATTATATTGATTGAGTATCTTATGGAACATGGATATTTGATGTGTAGATTGTTGGGAGTCAGCAGTTTATCAGTTGTGAAAGGATGGATGGAGAAAAGCAAGGATCCAAGTAGCAAACACATGCATACATGTTTGTCATGATTACACATTTGTTAACAGTCATAAAATGTTTATCATCCATGCTTTTAAACGTTTAATTCAAGGCTTATAAGGGTATGCGTTGGATTGTTATAAACTTTCCTACTGAGTTGTGAACTCACCTTATCCCTTCCACCTTTAGATGCAGGTCAGAAGACCTACGCAGGAAATAATGCTTGAGCAATGCTTTACTGTGATTGGATGTTGTTTGCTCAATTGAAAGTCTTTTGAGGCTTTGCCTTTGTATTAAATACTGAATCTCTTTGTAGGAATGATCTAATATATGTACTTGTCAGGTACACTTGTAGTAAGGGCTACCCGTAGTGAACAATGAGGTTTTGGTATATGTAAATTAACGTAGTATAAGTTTATTTTAAGAAACGAACTATATTTTGTTAACTACAAGTTATAAAGTTTAATATAGAATGTACTCTTTATAACAAGTTTTGCATATTCTGTTTTTGCTCAAAATAAAACAAGAACTCAACATTTAATTTTTTGAGAGCACTTATACTGTATTTGAGTATCAATTGTTTAGTTTGAAGAATAACAAAAAATTTGGGGTGTGACGGATTCACTAATAAGACTTATAGAAAGGGCATGCCACAAAAAAACTCTACTAAGGACAATGGCCAATCCCAACAAAAGTGGTTGTGCTAAAAATACATCAAGAAATAGAGTTACGCTAAATAAACTACTGGATAGGGATGCCCTAACTAAAGGAAGTGGGAGTCTGCTAAGTAATCCCTAGGAAAGGGTATGCCCTCAAGGAATTGAAGGAAGTTGGTTGTCCTAAACAAACTCTAGGAAAGGGAATGAATTAAAAATCTCCATATTGATGGATGACCTAAGAAACTCAAGGAAAGATGAGGGACTAAAGTAAATCAAGGTAGTTTGAGAGCCCAATGAACAGGAATGTTGTAAAAAAAATAAAAGAATGGGAATACCCTAATAACACTCTAGGAAAGAGGATGCCCTAAATAAACTCAATGAAGGGGAATACCCTAAACAAACTCAAGGAAGGGGATGCCCGAAAACAACTCAAGGAAGGAGGATGTCCTTAACATACTAAAGGAATAGGGTGTACCCTTAAACAAATACATAGGATGGCTCTAATGAAGAGAAACAAAAGGAACATACGAATAAGCTTCGATAATTCACAATGGAGGGAAACCAAACGAACGAACAATGAACATAGGTCGAACCTAGGACTCCATCGAAGTATTTGAAACCCAAAGGGACTAAGAACAAACCTTTATAGAAACTAGGATGACATCACAATGATGAGAAACATAACAAACAACCAACTAAGCTTAGGTAGAACCTAGGATGGTATGGAGACGTTTGGACACAAAATTAACTCAAATTGTATATAGATAGAACCTAGGATGGCATCTCAATGATGTGAAACTAAACAAACGAAGAATGAAAATGCATAGAACTATTGATGAGAATCAACAAGCATTCAAGGATCCATTGCATGTTCCAGTTGGGCCTATTACTAAAGCAGGATCTAAGAAGATCAAAGAAGCTCTTAATGGGCTAATTCAAGAGATTTGGGCTGATTCTAAAGCAGGACATTCCAAGTTTGGCCCCAAGGAAGATGAAGGTGTAATAAATTTAATCCAAGATATTGAGGGCTAATCTGGCTTGATTGGGCATGATTTATGGCATGGATTAATGACTGATTCACTTTTCAGCTTCATATCAGTTATTTCCTATTTTAGAGCTTCTTAACTTTAGGCTTTTATTATTTAGAATGTTTTTTTAACTATTTTCCTATTTTGGATCTGCTAATTTTAGACCAAATCAACCTTTATTTAGGGTTTTAATATTTAGTAAGTTTTTTTCATGACATATAAATAGCACGCACTCATTGTAATAGGGGATAATTTTTATTAAATAAAAAAATCAGAAAATATGAGGCTTTGCTCTTCTTTTGGTTCTTCAAAAACTGTGAACTTATCAGGCATTCTTCCTTGCGGCGTTCAAACCTTATACTTTCGGTTTGTGATTCTATTGTAATCATTGGGTCAAGGTCTGTTACTTATACTTTTGGTTCGCATTTCACTTCTAAACGTTGGGTCAAGGTTCTATCAAAAATCTGTATTTTAGATTCTTGGGCAATTATTCCAATACTGTTTGTTGGGTCTCAAATCATGTCGATTGAGGTTCGCATCAACTATGAATGGCATTCAAATGATGAGCAATCTATGGAACAAACTATTATGTTTAGATAGAACTTAGGATGACATCCTGATTATGGGGTGAAGGACGAGGGATAACCTAAAAAAACTTAGGGAAGTGGGATGCCCTAAACGATCCCCTGAATAAACTTAACGAGGGGAATTCTCTAAACAAAGTCAAGGAAGGGGGATACACTAAGCAAATTAAGGTAAGCGGGATGCCCTTTAAAAACAAATGGAAGAACATCATCGTAAATGAAATTTAAGAAGGCGGATTCACTAATTCATGCCACAAACAAACTCTACTAAGGACGATGGCCAATCCCAACAAAAGTGATTGTGCTAAAACAACATCAAGAAATGGAGTTGCGCTAAAGAAACAACTGGATAGGGATGCCCTACTACACTAAAGGATGTGGGAGTTTACTAAGTAATCCCTAGGAAAGGGTATGCCCTATAAAAATTGAAGGAGGTTGGTTGGCCTAAACAAACTCTAGGAAAGGGAATGAATTAAAAATCTCCATGAAGAGGGATGACCTAAAAAACTCAAGGAAAGATGAGGGACTAAAATAAATCAAGGTAGTTTGATAGCCCAATGGAATGGAATGTTCTAAAAAAAATAGAGTAATCGGAATACCCTAATAACACTCGAGGAAAGAGGATGCCCTAAATAAACTCAATGAACAGGAATACCCTAAACAAACTCGAGGAAAGGGATGCCTGAAAGCAACTCAAGGAAGGAGGATATCCTCAACAAACAAAAGGAATAGGGTGTACCCTTAAAGAAATTCATAGGATGGTGTTCTAATGATGAGAAACAAAAGGAACGTATGAATAAGCTTCGATAATTCCCAATGGAGAGAAACCAAACAAACAAACAAACAACGAACATAGGCCAAACCTAGGACTCCATAGTAAACTTTGGAACCCAAAGGGACTAAGAACAAACGTTTATAGGAACTAGGATAACATCACAGTGATAAGAAACATAACAAACAACCAACTAAGCTTAGGTAGAACCTAGGATGGTATGCACACGATCGGACACAAAATTAACTCAAATTGGATATAGATAGTGTCACACCACAATTTTTTTTTTTATTATTATTATTATTTATTCTTCAACTAAACAATTGATACTCAAATACAATATAAGTGCTCTCAAAAATTTAAATGTAGAGTTCCTACTTGAATTTGTTCAAAAAGAGGATATGGAAAACCTGTTATAAAGAGTACATCCTGTATTAAACATTGTGACTATTAAGTTAACAAAATATGTTTTGTTTCACAAAAGAAACTCGTACAACATTAATTTACATATACCAAGCCCCATTGTTTACTATGGGTAACCCATACTACAAGTGTATCTGACAAATATATACATTACATCATTCCAACAAAAGGTTTAGTCTTGATACAAAAGGCATGGCCTCAAAAGACTTTCAATATGAGCAAACAGCATCCAATCACAGTAAAGCATTGCTCAAGCATTATTTCCTGCATAGGTCTTCTGACCTGCATCTAGAGGTGGAAGGGATAGGGTGAGTTCACAACTCAGTAGGAAAGTTTATAACCATCCTAAGTATACCCTTAAAAACCATGAATTAAACGTTTAATAGCATGCATGATAAACATTTCATAACCATTAACAAATGTGTAATCATGTCAAACATGTATGCATGTGTTTGTTGGTTTCATCATTGCTTTTCCCCATTCATCCTTTCACAACTGATAAATTGCTGACTCCCAACAATCTACACAGCAGATACAATGCTCCACAAGAAACTCGATCAATATAATAATGACTATTTTGGGACATCACCCAAGGGCAAGTCATACCTTGTGTCTTTTGGGACCCATACCCAAGGGCAGGACCAACCCCGTGTCTTTAGGGACTAAAACCCAGGGGCAGGACCAACCCCATACACCCACATCGGAGTGTCTTCCTTGATGGCTTTAGGGACTTTCACCCACGGTCCCACATAAACAATATATCAAATGATCAGGCCTGTAGCATCACATAAGCACTTCGCCACCAATAAATTCTCTGAATATCATCTGTGATAACTCCATATCCTTCTTGTAATGCAACCCCACCATGAACCATTTCGACCACACAAACCATGAATCTTCATACCAATATACGTTCCAATATCATGGTAACATCTCAATGCAATAAAACAAGATGCAATGACACTTTAAAACATTTTATGAAATCATAGAAATAACATGAAATTCCAACAAATAATTCAAGGAAAGAAATCAAATACACCATAGAATAGCATAAATTTCCCTACCTTACACCGACTTCCTTTTTGTGTTTCTTCTAAGTAGGCGATCTTTGCCTATTACGAGGAACTGAAATGAAACAACATAATTTAGGTTTTAGTTTATTGTTGCAAATTTTTTATTCTCACATTCTCTAATCTATAACCTACATGTTTTCAAATCAAATTTGAATTGAATTAAACAATATTTACAATGCATATTAATTTCCCTAATTAATTACTAAACACTAATTCTTTTGATTTTCTTAAAGCCTAACCTATTAACAAATCCCAAGTGTCCAAATAACCCAATTCATCACATGTTTACTAATCTATTTTTCAATCAAACCAAATTAAACAAAGATTTATGCTGATCTTACCATTAATAAAATACTTAACTTAAAATACTTTAATCTTTAATTAATTGTGATTCTTAACTAAAACGGGTTTATAGCTAATTATACTCAACTTTTACACAATTTTTACCGTTAATTCTTTTCAACATACCATTAGGAACCAAAATAAATGAAAATTACAAAATTAAACAACTTGCTTACCTCAAATCTACACTTTCTCTCTCTAGATTCTCTCTCTAACCCAAGTTGTTGCAGCTGAAATGGTGCAAAACGAGCTGTAGCCCCCTTATAAAGGGTCTCCATGCACCCAAGCACGAGGTGGTAGCCCACATGGCTGCCACCAATCCACCCAAGTAGGAGGTGGCATTCCACTAACTCCAATTTCCCAATTTTGCACTTTAGTCCTTCAAGTTATCAAAAATAAAACCCATAATTGCCCATTAGTCCTTTAGGTTTTCATAACCCTAATCAGTCCCTAAGAACCTAATAAGCATGCTTAGATCATTAGCTAATCCCACTTAACCTTAATCAAAGTTTAATTCATAATTAAACATGATTAGCACTAAACTAGTTTTAACATCTAATTAAGCAAGCTTAGAGATAAGTACTAAAATAATCATTATTGCCTAATTAATTCATTAGTATTAGGTGTTACAGATAGAACTTAGGATGGCGTCTAAATGATGTGAAACTAAACAAACTAAGAATGAAAATGAATAGAACTATCAATGGCATTCCAATGATGAGCAATCTCGGGAACAAATGATTCTGTTTAAATAGAGCTTAGGATGACATTCTGATTATGGGGTCAAGGATGAGGGATACCCTACAAAAACGAAAGGAAGGGGGATGCCCTAAACGATCCCCTTAATAAACTTAACGAGGAGAATTCTCTAAACAAAGTCAAGGAAGGGGGATGCACTAAGAAAATTCAAGCAAGCGGGATGCCCTTAAAAAACCAATGGAAGAACAAAATCGTAAATGTACTTTAAGAAGGCTGATTCACTAATAAGATTCAAAGAAAGGGCACGCCACAAACAAACTCTACTAAGGACAATTGCCAATCCCAAAAAAAGTGGTTGTGCTAAAAAAACATCAAGAAATGGAGTTGCACTAAAGAAACTACTGGATAGGGACGCCCTACTACACTAAATGAGGTGGGAGTTTGCTAAGTAATCCCTAGGAAAGTGTATGCCCTCAGAGAATTGAGGGAACTTGGTTGGCCTAAACAAACTCTAGGAAAGGGAATGAATTAAAAATCTCCATGAAGATGGATGACCTAAGAAACTAAAGGAAACATGATGGACTAAAGTAAATCAAGGTAGTTTGATAGCCCAATGAACAGGAATGTTCTTAAAAAATAGAGGAATGGGCATACCCTAATAACACACTCAAGGAAGAGGATGCCCGAAAACAACTCAAGGAAGGAGGATGTCCTCAACATACTAAAGGAATAGGGTGTACCCTTATACAAATTCATAGGATGTTGTTCTAATGATGAGAAACAAAAGGAACATATGAAAAAGCTTTAATAATTCACAATGGAGGGAAACCAAACGAACGAACAATGAACATAGGCCAAACCTAGGACTCCATCAATTGTTTGGAACCAAAAGGGGCTAAGATAAAACTTTTATAGAAACTAGCATGACATCACAATGATGAGAAACATAACAAACAACCAACTAAGCTTAGGTAGAACCTAGGATGGTATGCACATGATCGGACACAAAATTAACTCAAATTGGATATAGATATAACCTAGGATGGCATCTCAATGATGTGAAATTAAACAAACTAAGAATGAAAATGAATAGAACTATAAATGGCATTCCAATGATGAGCAATCTCGAGAACAAATATCTATGTTTAAATAGAACTAAGGATGACATTCTGATTATAGGGTGAAGGACAAGGGATACCCTAAAAAACTTAAGGAAGTGGGATGCCCTAAATGATCTCCTTAATAAAATTAATGAGGGGAATTCTCTAAACAAAGTCAAGAAAAGGGGATGCACTATGCAAATTCAAGCAAGTGGGATGCCCTTAAGAAACCAATGGAAGAACATCATCTTAAATGAACCTTAGGAAGGCGGATTTAGAAATAAAAGGGCATGCCACAAACAAACTCTACTAAGGTGATTGCCAATCCCAACAAAAGTGGTCGTGCTAAAAAAACCTCAAAAAATGGAGTTGCGCTAAACAAACTACTAGATGGGTATGCCCTAGCCAGACTAAAGGAATTAGGAGTCTGCTTAGTAATCCCTAGGAAAGGGTATGCCCTCAAGGAATTGAAGGAAGTTGGTTGGCCTAAACAAACTCTAGGAAAGGAAATGAATTAAAAATCTCCATGAAGATGGATGACCTAAGAAACTCAAGGAAAGATGATGGACTTTATCAGGAATGTTTGATAGCCCAATGAACAGCAATTTTCTTTAAAACATAGAGGAATAGGAATACCCTAATAACACTCGAGGAAAGAGGATGCCCTAAATAAACTCAATGAATGGGAATACCCTAAACAAACTCAAAGAAGGGGATGCCCAAAAGAACCTCAAGGAAGGAGGATATCCTCAACATACTAAAGGAATGGGGTGTACCCTTAAACAAATTCATAGGAAGGTGTTCTAGTGATGAGAAACAAAAGGAACATACGAATAAGCTTCGATAATTCACAATGGAGGGAAACCAAACAAATGAACAATGAACATAGGCCAAACCTAGGACTCCATTGAAAACTTTGGAACCTAAAGGGACTAAGAACAAACCTTTATAGAAACTAGGATGACATCACAATGATGAGAAACATAAGAAACAACCAACTAAGCTTAGGTAAATCCTAGGATGGTATGCAGACGACTGGACACAAAATTAACTCAAATTGGATATAAATAGAACCTAGAACAAATTAAGAATGAAAATGAATAGAACTTTGAATGGAATTCCAGTGATGAGCAATCTAAGGAACAAATGATTCTGTTTAGATTGAGCTTAGGATGACATCCTGATTATGGGGTGAAGGACGAGGGATACCCTAAACGATCCCCTTAATAAATTTAAAGAGGGGAATTCTCTAAACAAAGTCAGGGAAAGGGAATGAACTAAGCAAATTCAAGCAAGCGAGATGCCCTTAAAAAACCAATGGAAAAACATCATCGTAAATGAACTTTAAGAAGGCGGATTTACTAATAAGACTCAAAGAAAGGGCATGCCACAAACAAACTCTACCAATAGGGTGGCCCAATCCCAACAAAAGCGGTCGTGCTAAAAAAACCTCAAAAAATGGAGTTGCGCTAAACAAACTACTAGATGGGTATGCCCTACTAGACTAAAGGAATTGGGAGTCTACTTAGCAATCCCTTGGAAAGGGTATGCCCTCAAAGAATTGAAGGAAGTTGGTTGGCCTAAACAAACTCTAGGAAAGGGAATGAATTAAAATCTCCATGAAGAACGATGACCTAAGAAACTCAAGGAAAGATGAGGGACTAAAGTAAATCAGGGTAGTTTGATAGCCCAATGGACAGGAATGTTGTAAAAAATTAGAGGAATGGGAATACCCTAATAACACTCCAGGAAAGAGGATGCCTTAAATAAACTCAATGAAGGGGAATACCCTAAACAAACTCAAGGAAGGGGATGCCCGAAAGCAACTCAAGGAAGGAGGTTATCCTCAACATACTAAAGGAATAGGGTGTACCCTTAAACAAATTCATAGGATGGTGTTCTAATGATGAGAAACGAAAGGAACATACGAATAAGCTTTGATAATTCACAATGAAGGGAAACCAAACAAACGAACAATGAACATAGGCCGACCCTAGGACTCCATCGAAAACTTTGGAACCTAAAGGGACTAAGAACAAACCTTTATAGAAACTAGGATGACATCATAATGATGAGAAACATAAGAAACAACCAACTAAGCTTAGGTAGAACCAAACATAGAACACTGAACATAGGCGTATTCACAAATAAGACTCATAGAAAGGGCATGCCACAAACAAACTCTACCTACTAGACTAAAGGAAGTGGGAGTCTGCTAAGTAATCCATAGGAAAGGAACATACGAATGAGCTTAGATAGTTCACAATGATGGGAAAATTGAATATAGGCCGAACCTAGGATTGCATCCAAATGCTTGGATCCCAAAGGAACTAAGAGCAAACCTAGATAGAAACTACGGTGACATCACAATGATGAGAAACATAAAAAACAACCAACTAAGCTTAGGTGGAACCTAAGATGGTATGCAGACAATCCGAAACAAAATTAACTCAAATTGGATATAGATAGAACCTAGGATAAAGTCCTAGTGATAAAAAATAAGAGGAACAAACGAATAAACGTAGATTAAAACTAGGATAGTAACCCTGTAACACCTAGTACTAATGAATTAATTAGGCAATAATGATTATTTTAGTACTTAACTCTAAGCTTGCTTAATTAGATGTTAAAACTAGTTTAGTGCTAATCATGTTTAATTATGAATTAAACTTTGATTAAGGTTAAGTGGGATTAGCTAATGATCTAAGCATGCTTATTAGGTTCTTAGGGACTAATTAGGGTTATGAAAACCTAAAGGACTAATGGGCAATTATGGGTTTTATTTTTGATAACTTGAAGGACTAAAGTGCAAAATTGGGAAATTGGAGTTAGTGGAATGCCACCTCCTACTTGGGTGGATTGGTGGCAGCCATGTGGGCTGCCACCTCGTGCTTGGGTGCATGGAGACCCTTTATAAGGGGGTTGCAGCTCGTTTTGCACCATTTCACCTGCAGCAACTTGGGTTAGAGAGAGAATCTAGAGAGAGAAAGTGTAGATTTGAGGTAAGCAAGTTGTTTAATTTTGTAATTTTCGTTTATTTTGGTTCCTAATGGTATGTTGAAAAGAATTAATGGTAAAAATTGTGTAAAAGTTGAGTATAATTAGCTATAAACCCGTTTTAGTTAAGAATCACAATTAATTAAAGATTAAAGTATTTTAAGTTAAGTATTTTATTAATGGTAAGATCAGCATAAATCTTTGTTTAATTTGGTTTGATTGAAAAATAGATTAGTAAACATGTGATGAATTGGGTTATTTGGACACTTGGGATTTGTTAATAGGTTAGGCTTTAAAAAAATCAAAAGAATTAATGTTTGGTAATTAATTAGGGAAATTAATATGCATTGTAAATATTGTTTAATTCAATTCAAATTTGATTTGAAAACATGTAGGTTATAGATTAGAGAATGTGAGAATTAAAAATTTGCAACAATAAACTAAAACCTAAATTATGTTGTTTCATTTCAGTTCCTCGTAATAGGCAAAGATCGCCTACTTAGAAGAAACACAAAAAGGAAGTCGGTGTAAGGTAGGGAATTTTATGCTATTCTATGGTGTATTTGATTTCTTTCCTTGAATTATTTGTTGGAATTTCATGTTATTTCTATGATTTCATAAAATGTTTTAAAGTGTCATTGCATCTTGTTTTATTGCATTGAGATGTTACCATGATATTAGAACGTATATTGGTATGAAGATTCATGGTTTGTGTAGTCGAAATGGTTCCTGGTGGGGTTGCATTGCAAGAAGGATATGGAGTTATCACAGATGATATTCAGAGAATTTATTGTTGGCGAAGTGCTTATGTGATGCTACAGGCCTCATCATTTGATATATTGTTTATGTGGGACCGTGGGTCCTTGGGTGAAAGTCCCTAAAGCCCTCGAGGAAGACACTCCGATGTGGGTGTATGGGGTTGGTCCTGCCCCTGGGTTTTAGTCCCTAAAGACACGGGGTTGGTCCTGCCCTTGGGTATGAGTCCCAAAAGACACGGGGTATGACTTGCCCTTGGGTGATGTCCCAAAATAGTCATTATTATATTGATCGAGTTTCTTGTGGAGCATTGTATCTGCTGTGTAGATTGTTGGGAGTCAGCAATTTATCAGTTGTGAAAGGATGAATGGGGAAAAGCAATGATGAAACCAACAAACACATGCATACATGTTTGACATGATTACACATTTGTTAATGGTTATGAAATGTTTATCATGCATGCTATTAAACGTTTAATTCATGGTTTTTAAGGGTATACTTAGGATGGTTATAAACTTTCCTACTGAGTTGTGAACTCACCCTATCCCTTCCACCTCTAGATGCAGGTCAAAAGACCTATGCAGGAAATAAGGCTTGAGCAATGCTTTACTGTGATTGGATGTTGTTTGCTCATATTGAAAGTCTTTTGAGGCCATGCCTTTTGTTGGAATGATGTAATCTATATATTTGTCAGATACACTTGTAGTATGGGCTACCCGTAGTAAACAATGGGGCTTGGTATATGTAAATTAATGTTGTACAAGTTTCTTTTGTGAAACAAAACATATTTTGTTAACTTAATAGTCACAATGTTTAATACAGGATGTACTCTTTATAACAGGTTTTCCATATCCTCTTTTTGAACAAATTCAAGTAGGAACTCTACATTTAAATTTTTTAGAGCACTTATGTTGTATTTGAGTATCAATTGTTTAGTTGAAGAATAAATAATAATAATAAAAAAAAAATTGGGGTGTGACAAACCCAATGACGGGTAATTAAAGGAATGAAGAATGAACAGATATAGAACCAAGAGTTATGGTCTAGTGATGAGCAATCAAAAGAACCAACGAATTAGCTTATATAGAACCCAAGATGGCATCTCAATGATGTGAAACTAAACAAACTAAGAATGAAAATGAATAGAACTATGAATGGCATTCAATGATGAGCAATCTCGGGAACAAATGATTATGTTTAGATAGAACTTAGGACGACATCTTGATTATGGGGTGAAGGACGAGGCATACCCTAAAAAAACTTACGCAATTGGGATGCCCTAAACGATCCCCTTAATAAACTTAATGAGGGGAATTCTCTAAACAAAGTCAAGGAAGGGGGATGCACTAAGCAAATTCAAGCAAGCGGGATGCCCTTAAAAAGCCAATGGAAGGACAACATCGTAAATGAACTTTAGGAAGGCGTATTCAAAAATAAGACTCAAAGAAAGAGCATGCCACAAACAAACTCTACCGATGGGGAGGCCCAATCCCAACACAAGCGGTTGTGTTAAAAAAACCTTAAAAAATGGAGTTGCGCTAAACTAACTACTAGATGGCTCTGCTCTACTAGACTAAACGAAGTGGGAGTCTGCTAAGTAATCCATAGGAAAGGAACATACGAATAAGCTTAGATAGTTCACAATGATGGGAAAAAAAAGAACGAAAATTGAATATAGGCCGAACCTAGGACTGCATCCAAATGCTTGGATCCCAAAGGAACTAAGAGCAAACCTAGGTAGAAACTATGGTGACATCACAATGATGAGAAACATAACAAACAACCAACTAAGCATAGGTGGAACCTAAGATGGTATGTAGACAATCGGACACAAAATTAACTAAAATTGGATATAGATAGAACCTAGGATAAAGTCCTAGTGATAAAAAATAAGAGGAACAAACGAATATACCTAGATTAAAACTAGGATAGTAACCCAATGACGGATAACTAAAGGAATGAAGAATGAACAGATATAGAACCTAGAATTATGGTCCAATGATGAGCAATCAAATGAACCAACAAATTAGCTTAGATAGAACCCAGGATGGAATCGCAATGATGTTAAACTAAACAAACTAAGAATGAAAATGACTAAAACTATGAATGGCATTCCAATGATGAGCAATCTCGGGAACAAATGATTATGTTTAGATAGAACTTAGGATGACATCCTGATTATGGGGTGAAGGACGAGGGATACCCTAAAAAAACATAGGGAAGTGGAATGCCCTAAATGATCCCTTTAATAAACTTAATGAGGGGAATTCTCTAAACAAAGTCAAGGAAGGGGGATGCATTAAGCAAATTCAAGCAAGCGGGATGCCCTTAAAAAACCAATGGAAGGACAACATCGTAAATGAACTTTAAGAAGGCGTATTCACAAATAAGACTCATAGAAAGGGCATGCCACAAACAAACTCTACCAAATGAATGAAGAATGAACAGATATAGAACCAAGAATTATGGTCCAATGATGAGCAATCAAAAGAACCAACGAATTAGCTTAGATAGAACCCAGGATGGCATCTCGATGATGTGAAACTAAACAAACTAAGAATGAAAATGAATAGAACTGTGAATGGCGTTCCATTGATGAGGAATCTTGGGAACAAACGATTATGTTTACATAGAACCTAGGATGGCATCAAGAATATGGTGTGAAGGACGAGGGATACCCTAAACAAACCTAAGGAAGTGGGATGCCCTAAATAAACTTAATGAAGGGAATTCTCTGAACAAAGTCAAGGAAGGGGGATGCTCTAAGCAAATTCGAGTAAGCCGGATGCCCTTAAAAGCGAATGGAAGAAGAATGTTGTAAATGAACATTAAGAAGGGGTAGTCACTAATAAGACTCATAGAAAGGGCATGCCACAAACAAACTCTACCATGGGGCCATGCCACAAAGAAAGTCTACCAAGGGGGATGCCCAATCCCAACAAACGTGGCTGTGATAAGCAAACTACTGGATGGAGATGCCCTACTACACTAAGGAAGTGGGAGTTTTCTTAGTAAGCCCTTGGAAAGGGTATCCCTAAAAGAATTGAAGGAAGGTTGTTGGTCTAAAAAAACTCTTAGGAAAGGGAATGAGTTAAAAATCTCCATGAAGATGGATGACCTAAGAAATTGAAGGAAGGGTGATGGACTAAAGTAAATCAAGGTAGTTTGATAGCCCAATGAACAGAAATGTCCTAAAAACATAGAGAAATGGACAAACCCTTATAACTCTAGAGGAAAGAGGATGCATTAAATAAACTCAATGAAGGGGATGCCCGAAAACAACTCAAGGAAGGAGGATGCCCTGAAGATACTCAAGCAATAGTGCATACGCTTAAACAAACTCATAGGATGGAATGCTCATTATGAGAAACAAAAGGAAAATACAAATAACCATAGATAACTCAAAATGATGGGAAACCAAAGAAATGAACAATGAACATATGTCGAACCTAAGATTGGATCAAAATGTTTGGAACCCAAAGGCACTAAGAACAAACCTAAATAGAAACTAGGATGACATCATAATGATGAGAAACATAACAAACAATCAACTAAGCTTAGGTAGAACCTAGGATGGTATGCAGACGATCGAACACAAAATTAACTCAAATTGGATATAGATAGAACCTATGATGACGTCCTAGTGATGAGAAATAAGAGGGAACAAACAAATAAACTCAATTAAAACCAGTATAGTAACCCAATGACGGGTAACTAAAGGAACTAAGAATAAACAGAGATAGAGTCAAGAATTATGGTCCAATGATGAGCAATCAAAAGAACAAATGAATTAGCTTAGATAGAACCTAGGATGACATCTCAACAACGTGAAACTAAACAAACTAAAAATGAAAATGAATAGAACTATGAATGGTGTTCCAATGATGAGGAATCTCGGGAACACATGATTATGTTTAGATAGAACCTAGGATGACATCCTGATTATGGGGTGAAGGACGAAGGATACCCTAAACCAACTTAAGGAAGTGGGATGCCCTAAATGATGCCCTTAATAAACTTAATGAAGAGAATTCTCTGAACAAAGTTAAGCAAGGGGGATGTTCTAAGCAAATTCGAGTAAGCGGGATGCCCTTGAAAATCTAATGGAAGAAGAACATTGTAAATGAACATTAAGAAGGGGGATTCACTAATAAGACTCATAGAAAGGGCATGCAACAAACAAACTCCAAGGGGGATGCCCAATCCCAACAAAAATGGTTCTGCTAAAAAACCTCAAGAAATGGAGTTGCACTAACAAGCTACTGGATGGGGATGCCCTACTTAAAGGAAGTGGGAGTATGCTAAGTAATCCCTAAGAAAGGGTATGCCCTAAAAGAACTGAAGAAAGTTAGTTGGTCTAAACAAACTCTAGGAAAGGGATTGAATTAAAAATCTTCATGAAGATGGATGACGTAAGAAACTGAAAGAATGGTGATGGACTAAGTAAATCAAGGTAGTTTGATAGCCCAATGAACATGAATATCCTAAAAAAAAAAATAGAGGAATGGGAATACCCTTATAACACTCAAGGAAAGAGGATGCCCTAAATAAACTCAACGAAGGGGAATACCCTAAACAAACTTAAGGAAGGGGATGCCTGAAAACAACTCAAGGAAGGAGGATGTCCTGCACATATTCAAGGAATAGGGAATATCCTTAAACAAACTCAAGAAAGGGAGATGTGCTAAACATACTGAAGGATGCAGGTATAACATATACAAACGCAAGGAATAGGAATTCTACAAAGAAAGGGATGGGGAGGAGGAGATGCCTTAATAACATTGAAGAAAAGGGGATGATCTAAACATAGATAAGGAAGGTGGATGCCATAAATTAATTGAATGAAGGGGGATGTTTTAAACAAAATAATGGAAAAAGATGCCTTAATAAGATTCGATTAAATCACATTCCCTAAATGAACTAAAGGAAGGTTCATGCATTAAAGAAACACAAAAGATGAGGTTGCCCTAAATAAACTGTACGATCTAAATAAACTCTACGATGGAGGATGCCCTAAACAAATTCAAAAGAAGGCGTTGCCGTTAGGAAACTCATGGAAGGTGTGTTTCACTTCTGCTTCGGTCTTCGACCTTAAGTCTTTCTTGGGAGTTCCACTCTGTATCAGGTATTCTACTTCAAGGTTTCTCGGGTTCCACCCTTTGTTAAGGTGCTTCGGGCCCTTTGGGTCCTTTGGACAAAGGAAAGGGGAAAAAACTAGCATAACCTATCGAAGGGCTAATACAATAATAGCCCCTTAGCTCTTATGCTCATTATCCTAGCCAATATGATATGCACTTTAGGGCATCCTCAAGATATGTTTTCAAATACTACTATACAATTACAACCCGTCTTTGCTCAATGGATACAAAACACCCATGCCCTAGCACACGCTAATAAGACTCAAGAATGGGGGTTGCCTTAAACATAATCAAATGGTGATGCCATAAGTAACTCTAAGAATCGGGTTGTCCTAAACAAACTCTAGGAAGGGGGATGCACCAAAAAAATTCCCAAGGAAAAGGGCACAAACACTAAACAAACTCAAGGAATAGATATTCTATAAAGAAACTAAGGGACAATGGGATGTCTTAATAAGAAGGGGATGCCCTAAACAAAGACATGGAAGGAGAAGGTTGTAAACAAACTCAAAGAAGGGGATGTGCTAACAAGACTCAATGAAGTGGGATGGCCAAAAATTTGAAACCAAATGAACTAAAATTAAGCACAGATAGAACCTAGGATGATATCTCAATGATGAGAAACTAAAAGAACAAAGAAATAAGCTTAGGAAAACCTTAGGAAGTTAGAATGACCAATGACAGAACCTAGAACGGCATCCTAATTATGAGAAACCAAAGGAACATACAAATAAGCTTAGATAGTTCACAATGATAGGAAACCAAAGGAACGAACAATGAACATAGGCTAAACCTAGGACTGCATCCAAATGTTTGGAAATGAGAAACAAAGGAACATACGAATAAGGTTAGGTAGTTCACAATGGTGGGAAACCAAAGGAATGAACAATGAACATAGGTCGAACCTAGGATTGCATCCAAATGTTTAGAACCCAAAGGAACTAAGAACAAACCTAGATAGAAACTAAGATGACGTCACAATGATGAGAAACATAACAAACAACCAACTAAGCTTAGTTAGAACCTAGGATGGTATGCAGATGATCGGACACAAAGTTAACTCAAATTGGACATAGATAGAACCTAGGATGACGTCCTAGTGATGAGAAATAAGAGGGAACAAACGAATAAACTCATATTAAAACTAGGATAGTAACCCAATGACAGGTAACTAAATGAACTAACAATGAACAAAGATAGAACCAAGAATTATGGTCCAATGATGAGCAATCAAAAGACAAACGAATTAGCTTAGATAGAACCTAGGATGACATCTCAACGATGTGAAACTAAACAAACTAAGAATGAAAATGAATAGAACAATGAATGGCATTTCAATGATGAGGAATCTCGAGAACAAATGATTATGTTTAGATAGAACATAGGATGACATCCTGATTATGGGGTGAAGGACGAAGGATACCCTAAACCAACTTAAGGAAGTGGGATGCCCTTAATAAACTTGATGAAGGGAATTCTCTAAACAAAGTCAAGGAAGGGGGATGCTCTAAGCAAATTCGAGTAAGCGGGATGCCCTTAAAAAGCCAATGGAAGAAGAACGTCGTAAATGAATATTAAGAAGGAGGATTCACTAATAAGACTCATAGAAAGGGCATGCCACAAACAAACGCTACCAAGGGGGACGCCCAATCCCATCAAAATCAGTTGTGCTAAAAAACCTCAAGAAATGGAGTTGCGCTAAACAAACTACTAGATGGGGATGCCCTACTACACTAAAGGAAGTGGGAGTCTGCTAAGTAATCCCTAGGAAAGGGTATGCCCTAACAAAATTGAAGGAAGTTGGTTGGTCTAAACAAACTCTAGGAAAGGGAATGAATTAAAAATCTCCATGAAGATGGATGACCTAAGAAACTGAAGGAAGGGTGATGGACTAAAGTAAATCAAGGTAGTTTGATAGCCCAACGAATAGGAATGTCCTAAAAAAATAGAGGAATGGGAATACCCTAATAGCACTTGAGGAAAGAGGATGCCCTCAATAAACTCAATGAAGGGGAATACCCTAAACAAACTTAAGGAAGGGGATGCCCAAAAACAATTCAAGGAAGGAGGATGTCCTGAACATACTCAAGGAATAGGGCATACCCTTAAATAAACTCAAGAAAGGGGAATGTGCTAAACATACTCAAGGATGTGGGCATAACCTAAACAAATGCAAGGAATTGCTACAAAGAAACTATGGGATGGGTAGGAGGAGATGCCTTAATAACATTGAAGAAAATGGGATGATCTAAACATAGATTAGGAAGGTGGATGCCATAAATTGACTGAATGAAGGGGGACGCCTTAAACAAAATAATGGAAAAAGATGCCTTAATAAGACTCGATGAAATCACATTCCCTAAATGAACTCAAAGAAGGTCCATGCATTAAAGAAAAAAAAAAGATGAGGTTGCCCTATATAAACTCAACGATGGAGGATGCCCTAAAACAACTCAAAAAAAGGCATTGCCATTAGGAACTTCATGGAAGGGGAATGCGCTAAGAAGACTCAAGGATGGGGGTTCCCTTAAACATAATCAAATGAGGGGATGCCATAAGTAACTCTAAGAATTAGGTTGCCCTAAACAAACTCTAGGAAGGGGGATGCACTAAAAAAATTCTCAAGGAAGAGGGCACAAACACTAAATAAACTCGAGGAATAGATATTCTATAAAGAAACTAAGGGATAGTGGGACGTCTTAATAAGACTCAAGGAAGGGGGATGCCTTAAACAAAGATATGGAGGGAGAATGTTGTAAACAAACTCAAAGAAGTGATGTGCTAACAAGACTCAATGAAGGGGGATGCGCTAATGAAACTCAAAGAAGGGGGATTCTCTTAACAAAATTTGGGAAGGGGATGTCATTAACAAACTCAAGGAAGGGGGATGCTCTAAACAAACTCTTGGAAAGGGAATGAATTACAAAATTTCCATGAAAAAGAATGACCTAAGAAACTAAAGCAAGGGGCCCTAATGTAACTCAAGGGAGTGGGATGGCCTAAGGAAACTCAAGGAACATGGACGCATAAAACAAACTAAAGGATGGGGGATGCCCTATTAAAACTCGAGGAAAGCGAACGCCGTAAACAAACTCTAAGAAGGGAAATGCCCTAGACAAACTCAACAAAGGGAGATGTGCCAAAAAAAAATTCTCAAAAAAGGGGAGGGGCTTAACAAACTCCAAGAGGCAGATGCATTATGAATCTTAAGGAAGTGGGAGTGCACTAAATCAACTCTTGGAAGGGGGGTGCCACAAACTCAAGCAAGGGGGATCCTTTACACAAACTCCAAAAAGGAGAATGAATTAAACAATCTTCATGAAAAGAGACTAAGAAACTTAAGGAAGGTGAAGGCCTAAAGTAACTCAAGGAAAAAGGGTGCCCTAAGAAACTCAAGGAACGGGGATGCCCTAAACAAACTAATAGAAGGGGGATTCCTTAATAACAATTTAGGAAGGGAGATGCCCTAGTAACACTCAATGAAGGGGGATTCCTTAAACATACTCAAGGATGGGGAATGCCTTAAACAAACTAAAGTAAGGCGGATCTCATAAACAAAGTCAAAGAAGGGGGATGCCACACACTAACTCAAGGAAGGAGGATGCCCAAGTGGGATGCCATAACTAAGTGAAGGAAGGGGAATGCAATTATAAGACTTGAGTATGGGAGATGCCCTAAACAAAGTCACTGAAGGAATATATCCTAAACAAACTGGAGAAAGGAAGATGTCCTAAACAAACTCCAAGAGGGTATACCATAAACCAACTCAAGGGGTAGGGGGATGTCATAGAAAACTAATGAAAGGGGGATGTGCTAATAACAGTGATGGAAAGTAATTGTCATAGACAAACTCCAAGAAAGGGGATTCCCTAGACAAACTCAATGAAGGGAGATGCGCTAAAAATATATAGAAAATGGGAGGTGTTGAACAAACTACAGGAGGTGCATGCCCTATAAAACTCAAGAAAGTGGGGGTGCACTAAATCAACTATTGAAAGGGGGATGTCCTAAACAAACTTAAGAAAAGGGGATGCTCTACACAAAGTCCAGGAAAGGAAATGAACTAAACAGTCTCCATGAAGAGGATTGACCTAAGAAACTCAAGAAAGGGAGATGCCCTAATGTAACTCAAGAAATAGGGATGCCCTAAACAAACTTAAGGAAGAGGAATGCCCTAAACAAATTCATGGAATGACAATACTTTAAACAAACTAAAGGAAAGGGGATGTCCAAGAGAAAATCAAGGAAGAAGGGGATTCCCCACAAGAACTAAAGGAAAGGATGCATTAATGAAACTCTATGCCATAAACAAATTCAAGGACACGGGATGTCCTTAAAAAACTCTAAGAAGGTGGATGCCCTATAAAACTTAAGGAAGTGGGAGTGCACTGAATAAACACTTAGTAGGGATGGCTTTAAACAAATTCAACTAAGGCGAATGCTCTATACAAAGTCTAGGAAGGGGAATGAACTAAACAATCTCCATGAAGAGGAATGACCTAAGAATGTGAAGGAAGGGTGATGCACTAAGGAAACTAAAGGAACCCCATAGCCCAGGCAAACTAAAGGAAGGGGGGTGTCATGATAACACTCGGGGAAAATGGATGCCCTAAAAAAACTCAAGGAAGGGGGATGCTAAAAAAAAAACTAAAAGAAAAGGGGATGTCCTAAACAAAGTCAAGGAAGGGAGATTCCCTAATAATAATCAAGGAAATGGGATGACCTAAACAAACTAAGGGTAGGGGATGCCTTAAAGAAACTCTAGGAAAGGTGATGTCATAAACAAAATTAGGAAATAAGGATGAATTGAAAAGAAAAAAAAACTCCATGAAGAGGGATGATGTAACATCTAGTACTAATGAATTAAATAGACGATAATGATTATCTTAGTACTTAACTTTAAACATGCTTAATTAAATATTAAAACTAGTTTAGTGTTAATCCTATTTAATTATGAATTAAAGTTTGATTAAGGTTAATTAAGATTAGTTAATGACGTAAGCATGCTTATTAGATTCTTAGGGACTGATTAGGGTTATGAAAACCTAAAGGACTAATGGGCAATTATGGGTTTTATTTTTGATAACTTGAAGGACTAAAGTGCAAAATTGGGAAATTGAAGTTAGTGGAATGCCACCTCATACTTGGGTGGATTGGTGGTAGCCATGTGGCCTACCACCTCGTGCTTGGTTGCATGGAGACCCCTTTAAAAGGGGCTACAGCTCATTTTGCACCAGTTCACCTGCAGTAACTTGGGTTAGAGAGAGGATCTAGAGAGAGAAAGTGTAGATTTGAGGTAAGCAAGTTGTTCAATTTTGTAATTTTCATTTATTTTGGTTCCTAATGGCATGCTAAAAAGAATTAACAGTAAAATTTGTGTAAAAGTTGAGTATAATTAGCTATAAACCCGTTTTAGTTAAAAATCACAATTAATTAAAGATGAAAGTATTTTAGCTTAAGTATTTTATTAATGGTAAGATCAGCATGAATCTTTGTTTAATTTGGTTTGACTGAAAAAAAAAATAGTAAACATGTAATTAGTTAGGTTGTTTGGACACTTGGGATTTGTTAATAGGCTAGGCTTTAAGAAAATCACAAGAATTAGTGTTTGGTAATTAATTGGGGAATATGAGCATTAAAAAAATTTAACAATAGTAAGTTGTAAAATATTTTCCTTAAATCATTTGTTGGAATTTCATGTTATTTTTATGATTTCATAAAATATTTTAATGTGTCATTGCATCTCGGTTTATTGCATTAAAATGTTACCATGATATTGGAATGTATACTGGTATGAAGATTCATGGTTCTATGTTGTAGAAATGTCATTTTAATGTGTGGTTGCATTGCACGAAGGATATGGAATTATCACAGGATGATATTCAGAGAATTGATTGGTGGGAAGTGTTTATGTGATGCTACAGGTATTATCATTTGATATATTGTTTATGTGGGACCGTGGGTCCTTGGGTGAAAGTCCCTAAAGCCCTCAAGGAAGACACTCCGATGTGGGTGTATGGGGTTAGTCCTACCCTTGGGTTTTAGTCCCTAAAGACACAGGATTGGTCATGCCCTTGGTATGAGTCCCAAAAGACACAGGGTATGACTTGACCTTAGGTGATGTCCCAGAATAGTCATTATTATATTAATCGAGTATCTTGTGGAGCACCGATATCTGATGTGTAGATTGGTGGGGGTTAGCAGTTTATCAGTTGTGAAAGGATGGATGAGGAAAAGCAAAGATGAAACTAGCAAAAACACATGCATATATGTTTGACATGATTACACATTTGTTAATGGTTATAAAATGTTTATCATGCATGCTATTAAACATTTAATTCAAGGTTTTTAAGGGTATGCTTAGGATGGTTATAAACGTTCCTACTGGGTTGTGAACTCACCTTATCCCTTCCACCTCTAGATGCAAGTCAGAAGACCTATGCAGGAAATAATGCTTGAGCAATGCTTTACTGTGATTGGATGCTATTTGCTCGCATTGAAAGTCTTTTGAGGTCTTGCCTTTTGTATCAAAGACTGAATCTTTTTGTAGGAATGATGTAATATATATATTTGTCAGGTACACTTGTAGTATGGGCTACCCGTAGTGAACAATGGGGTTTTGGTATACATAAATTAATGTAGTACAAGTTTCTTTTGTGAAACAAAACATATTTTATTAACTATAGTAATAAAGTTTAATACAAGATGTACTCTTTATAACAAGTTTTGAGTATTCTCTTTTTGCACAAAATCAAGCAGGAACTCAACATTTAAATTTTTGAGAGCTCTTATACTTTATTTGAGTATTAATTGTTTAGTTTGAAGAATAACAAAAACTGGGGTGTGACAGATGACCTAAGAAAATGAAGGAAGGGTGATTCCCTAATTTAACTCAAAGGAATAGGATGACTTATGGAAACTTCAAGAAAGGAGATGCCTGAAACAAATTAAAGGAAGGTGGATGCCCTAATAAAGGGAAATGACCTAAATAAACTAAAGGAAAGGGTGATGCTAAACAAACTTAATGAAGGGGAATGAGTTAAACAAACTAAAGGAAAGGGAGATGTCCTAAACAAACTATGGGGGATGCCCAAAAAAAAAACCTCAAGGAAAAGGGGGTGCCCTAAACAATGTTAAGGATGGGGGGTACTCTAATCAAACTGAAAGAAAGAAGGTGCCATAAACAAAGTCTAGGAAGGGGGTTACTATGGACTTGCATTTCTCACTTGCGTCCCCACTCGACAACGAGACTCATTTTTTATTTGTGAAAATTTGATATTTTATTAAAATTTGGAGTTCTCATGCCACTTATTTTTATTTTTGTATAGGGAAAATATTATAAGAAATTAAAACCCTAAGAAAAATGACACCTTAAACTCTTGAAAAAACATGCCTTTGAAATAATAAACCCAAGTCTAGGTCCAATAATCAGGTTACTTAAGTTGAGGGAAGTACAACAATTAAGTGATTAATAGAGGGAATCAAGGAAGACTAATGGTGATTACTTAAATTCCAATAACATATTAAGCATGCTAAACAAATAATTCAAGTTTGACCATAAAGGAAGAGTAAGATGCGTACCTGGACTACAATTTAAAGTGCTATTACAAGATACTGAAGTTAATTCAAACAACAAAATATATAGCATGCATCTCATCAGCAAAAATCAAACAAACATCAAGGCACTCGGCGCCAATATCAAACATGGTATGGTTCACACAAAACATTTCATATGTAACTAAAAAGAAGTGAATGGTGGAGAGTGTACCTGAAGAGCATATCTTTAACGCAATGCACTTTCAATACAAATGGAGAAACTAGGATAAAAGATGATGACAAGCAATTACGAGGGCATAATATCTGCATGGCATGAACTTACAAAGACATCAGCTATACAAGGTATATAACCAACTAAATAAATCAACTTTGGGAAAAGCTTTTCGATGCAAATAACATTCTAAAATCAATTTCAAGAAGTGAGTAACATCACACAATTGTGGAAAAAAAAATTAATACACTCCAAAAATAATTAAAACAAATTTTCAAACTAAAAGGTCATTAGCTAAGTTGAAACTGGTAGCAAGGATAAATTTTAAAATATCTTTTATGTAGGGTTGTATCAAATCTTCATTCAGATTCCATAACCCATACATCCTCAACCTCAAGTGAAAAAGATTACCAAGGCCAAGGACATTCCCATTGGTTTGGGGGCACAAGTTCAAACTTACGCGAAATAAAAACAAAGTTTTTGGAAAACCAAAAAGAGAATGCAACTTGTGTGAAATGAGTTGCATGTTTTTAAAAGAAAGTGAGATTTTTGCCCTAAACCTAAAACAAATTTTCTTTTAAAGTCCTTAAATGATTCAAATACTTTTGAAAATGATTCAAATCCTTTTGAAAATAATTTAAATTATTTTTTTAAAAAAAAATTGATTTTAGGAGGAGAAAAAAAGGAACTAAGAAAATTAAGAAATTCCGAACAAAAGACCTAAAAGTTGGGATTTTTTATTCATAACTTAAAACAATTTGAAAAGAAAGGAAAAAATCAACTTAGACCTTCTTTTTGGCTACCTTTTCATTCATGATGGAGAAAAGATCTTTTTTTGTAAAAGAAATTTTGACTCAAAAATCAATTAAGTTTTTTCTAAAGAATAACAAGCTCTCAAAGGTAAATAATCAAACATCATGAATTTTTAACTAAGGTAGCATTCAAAGAACTTTAGAAAATAACTTAAGATGAATTTTTAACTAAACTAGCATTCAAAGAACTTTAAAAAAGAATCTAACATGAATTTTTAACCAAACTAGCATACAAAGCACTTCAAAAAACTAATACAGAAATTCATCTTTCAAATTTATCTAGAAATTCAAACTCCAAAACTTATATACTGCCTAAGGGAAAATCTAACAAGTTCATTACCATCATGAAAGGGAGATAGAGATTACTTGTCTTAAGGGGCAAAACAAGAGAAATGCCAATCTCACATAAGTACCAAATAGGTTGTTAAAAACAACATTGATTAAACCAATTGCTCTAACAACAAAAGCATAAGTTGATTTATATATTAAGGCAGAGAAGAAAAAACACACACTTCTTGTCATTGTCGTAGCTTTGAACTTATTAAACCCCACATTCCACATTATATTATTTCTTAAGAAAACCATAAAAATAATAAGAAACAAACAACTTTTGTAGTGGATTACTAAAATAGAGTTGGCTCTACCACTGTGATTTAGTGCTTCCTTTTTTCCTCTTCTTTTGTTAATAGCCGATTTAAATATTAATTAAAGCATGCCGTTTACATAAGGGAAATCCTAGTGGGACCCTTGTTCGCCTCTTTCTATTCCTTATAGAGTAAGACACCAAGCTACAGTTGGAAATTAACCTAAATCGCCAATAACTAACATGGGTTTTAGGTTAACAAACCAAAGCAAACTTAATGCAATCACATTTTAAGACTTCCAACACCCTTATTGAACCCAACCACATAGTGTAACTCATTATTGTGTGAATCACAACAACTATCAACAAAAAAATATAAACACATCATTTCTTTCTTGTTGCATAGGGTATACAACAATGATTGTGTAGGGATGAAAATTTTTTGAAAGTGACACAAATTTACCATCAAAGACAAAGCAATTCTACAACACAAACTGCTTAAAATACAATGGCATAAGTGAAGAGTTTTTTTACCATATCAATGATTCAATAAGACGACTTTCAATGATTTCTTAACCACAAACTGCCACATACATGATTTTCATAACTCAAACCTAGGTACAAAGTCAAGTACAAGAAATCAAGCCAATCTATGAGAAAAAAAAAAAGAAAAATAAATAAATAAAAGAAAATTTCGAACATCCCAAATACATTATCTAGTAAGATAAGAATGCAATTGAGCGAAGTAACATAAAAGAGAAAAAAGAACATTATGAAAAGAGGATGGCTCCTAGAACATTTGACCCACAACCCTATCATTAGTCTAGTTGGGATTGACGGGGCTTGAACCCGCAGCTTCTGCCTTGCAAAGGCATTGCACTGACCAATTGGACTACAATCCCACATAAATAAGGTCACAACTGTCAATATAGGTAACCAAACAAGTTGTACAAATAACACTTAACAACTCAATCTTCATAATAACAAATACTTAAGTTTAATTTCATTATATTGAATGACATAAAATTCTTTTGTAGAAGTACTTATAAATCAAGTATCTTCAAATCAAACAAAATATGCTCATATCCATGCGCCGGGAAAAAATGATTCATATTAAGGCAGAAAAGTAAAAAAGAAATATCAGTTACTATTAGATGTCAATCTCATATCCCACATCATATTATTTCATGCAGAAAACAAAAGAATGATCAGCCCAAAACCATAATGAATCCAAAATCATGAAAACATGACTTGACATGGAACAAATAGTCTCTATTAAAAAAACCTAAGAATACAAGTAAATCTCAAGGCTATGCCCCACACTATAATGACAACAGTTATAAATTGAAGGGATTTGCACTATTACAAATTTAAGTGGTTTCCATAGTGCATCCAACTTATACTACTTAAGAAATAGCAGAAACCAATAGAATTATTAGCCCAAAACCATAATGAATTCAAAATCATGAAAATGCTATCATGACTTGGCATGGAACAAATAGTCCCTGTTCAAAACCTACAAATATAAGTAAATTTCAAGGCTATGGCCCACACCATAACGACAACAGTTACAAATTGAAGGGATTTGCACTATTACAAATTTAAGTGGTTTCCATAGTGCATCCAACTTATACTACTTAAGAAATAGCATAAACCAATAGAATTATTAGCCCAAAACCATAATGAATTCAAAATCATGAAAATGCTATCATGACTTGGCATGGAACAAATAATCCCTATTCAAAACAAATATAAGTAAATTTCAAGGTTATGGCCCACACCATAACGACAACAATTACAAATTGAAGGGATTTGCATTATTACAAATCGAAGCGATATCCATAGTGCATCCAACTTATACTACATAATAAGAAATTGCAGAAACCAAAAGAATTATCAGCCCAAAACCATAATGAATTCAAAATCATCAAAATGCTTCCATGACTTGGCATGGAACAAATAGTCCCTATGCATATATAGTGTCAAGAGCCTCTTCCCCAAATTGATATAGGATATCACAACATCTCTCTAGCTTGGTTTTCCATTTTAGTTAATGGAACTAAAAATGTTGGTGGTTACAGAATTTACCAATGGCTAAATCTTTTGTTGAGATTGTTTTCCTCCACTTGCCTCTTACCATATTAAATGACAAATTCCTGTAATGGTGACGCATCTTGGAAGTCTGGTGAACATTCCTGCTCGTAGAGTAACATGAAAGAGGATTGTAGTTTGAGGTTCTAGATTCATGGGATGGTGGCCATGGATTTCTTGATAAGTAAAAAATCACCACAGGGATCTCTGTAGGCTAATTGCTTGGTGTGTGGCATTTTGAAGGACATACTGAGATAGGTGATGACAACTTCCAAGGGTTCATGGGATTATGAGAAAACTACATTGTTTTTCTGGCTTATCATTTTAACTAACAGAATTAGCTCTCTTGTGCCATGAACTTAAGATGATTAAATGGAAGGTGTTTCCTTATTGTCCAATTTATAAAATGAGTGAGATTTATCATTTAAATGGGGGCATGATCTCAACCTCCATTACAATATATGGAATGATTTATCATTCAAATGAAAAAATACCGAGACGCATCATAGGTGCTTGAGTACGCATAATTAATTTTCTAAAAAAATGAAAAATCTAAAGAAATTATAATTCCTCATGGAAACCATTCTCAAGACCACTTCTTTGAAGGGAAATACTAGCGACCTATAATCAAACACTTGAATTTTGGCTAAGTCAAGTTGCCCCACAAGCTAGTCTGTATGTCGTCTGCTATCTGCTTGAGTGGCAACCAAGCCTTCACATGATCTCTCATCAAACCTTGGTCCATCAACTTGCATGCTGAATAGGCACTCGTGGGTGCAAAGCGTCATCCAATGCGGCCTTGGTACCACATCATCCAAGTCAAGATGCTAACACACAACCCTATCCCTACCCCCTAATCCAATCCAAAGGAAAGGGGAAAAAGAAGAAGTAGCAAGCTACTCCCATGCGCACCCCTCCTTTGCGCTTCCAAGAGCTCAAATCATAGACCATTGCTCCAATTAATTCGATACTCCTTTCCATAACCCTATCCCTCCAACCCAGAGGAAGGGAGGAAAGAAGCAGCCACTAACTGCTTCCATACCCTATTCAATACAAATCGTCCTGCATAAATTAAGCTCAGCCACAAATTTTTTATTGCCTAACAAGAGGAATGTGTAGCCATGGAAATAGAAAAAGAATTATACATGTATGTACACATATAATACATGGGTGCACACAATAAATGTAATGCATGTCAAGTGTAACTACAAAATGAAAGAAGAATATATTGATGTGTTAGCTAAACTTCTATTGTGGCATTTCATAAAAGCAAAATTTCCACCATTGCATTTCATAAAATGAAAAATTTCCACTATTGCAGTTCATAGAAGCAAAATTTTGATTGTTGCATTTCATAAAAAAAAAAACACATTACTTCTTCATGTTGTTACCTGGATCTGGATGCCCATTCACTTGCCCAACTTGAATTTTGGGCCTCACCTCAAATAAAAGCAAAGCTCGAACCTGAACCCCTTAAAAGTATCTGAGCCAAGTTGGGCTAAAAATTAAATTCCTCATAATAGGCATCCAACTAAGGGAATAAAAGTACCCAATGGGGCATTTTAGTTAGGTTTTTTCAGTCTTCTGTTTGTTGGAATGAAAGGACCCAATGCTTGTATTTTTATTTGGGCCCTCCAATTATTTTTTTAACCTCATCCTAAACAGCTCAAGGACCCAAAAGAAAAAAAAATGTTTTCTTTGAGAAGTGTATCCCAACGCCTCCTAAATAAATTGTTTATATTTTACTATAAACTTTTATAAATGAAAATTTTAATATTATAATAAATAAATATTACTACCACTTTTTTTTAGAAAATCGTTGTTAATTAATTAAAGGGAAATTTAATTAGAAAGTAGTTTAAGGAATTTGGTTAATTGTTATTTAAAATTACCATAAGTTTGAAAAATAATATCTAAGTATTTATCATTGTAACATGTTCTCCAAAATAAGAATATTAAAATTTTAAATAATTTTTTATTTTGATAAGAAGTTTAACCTATAGTTAAATAAATCTATATATTATTTAAAAACCAAATTTTAATATTTTTCATCTTTTTTAGAAAAACCCAAATTAAGCAATCTTAGGACCCGTTTGGCATATTTTCTGAAAATTGCTTTTAAAAACTATTTTTTATTCTTTACCTTAAAAACAAGTTTTGAAAAACATAATCAAACATACCCATATTCTTATTTTTATTTTTAAAAAAAATAGGTGGAAACAATTCCTACTTGTGTTTCTAAAAATTATTTTTTATTTCATTTTAATTTTAAAAATTGTTTAAAAAATATAAAAAATGTTTTTAATTATTATTTTTAAAATTTTGTTTTAAAAATAAATTATTATTTTTAGAATAAATCTTAGGTGTTTTTAATTATTTTTTTATATTAAATAATAATTTAAAATATAAATAATTTTTTGAAAAATTTAATATGGGACACAAATTGGTTTTTTTTTTTCTTTTTTTTTTCCCTTCAATTTGTATAAGTTAAAGTATTGTAATTGATATTTAAGCTAAAAATTTAATCACCATTTACCTGGGTTGTGCCAAATTTATTTTTAACCTAAATTCGGCCATTGGCTTGCCCAACTTGAATTTTGAGCCTCACCTCAAATAAAAACGAAGCTCAAACCCAAACCCCTTAAAAATATTTGGACCAGGTTGGGCTAAGAATTAAATTCTTCATAATAGGCATCCAACCAAAGGAATGAAAGTACCCAATGGACTTGCATTTTAGTTGGGCCTTTTCAGTCTTTTGTTTGTTGAAATGAAAGGACCCAATGGGCTTGTATTTTTAGTTGGACCTTCCAATTATTTTTTTAACCTCATCCTAAATAGCCCAAGGACCCAAAAGAGAAAAAAAAATGTTTTCTTTGAGAAGTATATCCCAACGCCTCCTAAATAAATTGTTTATATTTTACTATAAACTTTTATAAATAGAAATTTCAATATTATAATAAATAAATATTACTAGAAAAATGACTAATGAGAATAAAATAGATATTTGAATCTAACTTGGAAAGTGAATAAATTTTCAAGAAGACACAAGGAACAAATCAAGCAACTATAGAATCAAAGTGCATATCAAATCAAGTGAAGCAAAGGACTAATGCACATACCTTCAACAATATCAGTTTTTGAAAATTCTTCTGCATTGCTCTTAGCTACCATAAAACATTCCAAGCTACCAACTTTTTGTTGATGTATGTGGGCATTTCTTGCTGTAACCTCTTCTTCCATTTGTTCCATATGGAATTTGGTGAGATTGGTAGAATCTGGGCGAGTACCGGGAAAAGGTAGAATCCGTGCGAGTATCGAAAAACTGTCTCCACGAGACCGGAAAAGGGTCGAATCAGTGTGAGTACCGAAATATGGTAGAATCCGGGCGAGTATCGGGAAAAGGTAGAATACGTGCGATTATCGAAAAACTGTCCTAACGAGTACCGCAAAAGGGTCGAATCAGTGTGAGTACCGAAAAATGGTAGAATCCGGGCGAGTACTGGCAAAAGGTAGAATGCGTGCGAGTATCGAAAAACAGTCCCAACGAGTACCGCAAAAGGATTGAATCAGTGTGAGTACCAAAAAATGGTAGACTCCGGGCGAGTACCGGGAAAAGGTAGAATCCGTGCGAGTATCGAAAAACTGTCCCGACGAGAACCGGAAAAGGGTCGAATCAATGTCAGTACAGAAAAATGGTAGAATCCGGGCGAGTACCGAGAAAAGGTAGAATCCGTGCGAGTATCGAAAAACTGTCCCGACGAGAACCGGAAAAGGGTCGAATCAGTGTGAGTGCAGAAAAATGGTAGAATCCGGGCGAGCACCGGGAAAAGGTAAAATCCGTGCGAGTATTGAAAAACTGTCACTACGAGTACCGGAAAAAGGTCGAATATGTGTGAGTACCGAAAAATGGTAGAATCCGGGCGAGTACCGGGAAAAGGTAGAATTCGTGCGAGTATCGAAAAATTGTCCCGACGAGTACCGGAAAAGGGTCAAATCAGTGTGAGTGCATAAAAATGGTAGAATCCGGGCGAGTACCGGGAAAAGGTAGAATACATGCGAGTATCGAAAAACTGTCCCAACGAGTACCGGAAAAGGGTGGAATCAGTGTGAGTACCGAAAAATGGTAGAATCCGGGCGAGTACCGGGAAAAGGTAGAATTCATGCGAGTGTCGAAAAACTGTCCCGACGAGTACCGCAAAAGGGTCGAATCAGTGTCAGTACCACAAAATGGTAGAATCCGTGCGAGTATCGAAAAACTGTCCCGACGAGTACCAGAAAAGGGTCGAATCAGTGTGAGTGCAGAAAGAAGGTAGAATCCAGGCGAGTACCGGGACAAGGTAGAATCCGTGCGAGTATCGAAAAACTGTCCAGACGAGTACCAGAAAAGGGTCGAATATGTGTGAGTACCGAAAAATGGTAGAATCCGGGCGAGTACCGGGAAAAGGTAGAATTCGTGCGAGTATCGAAAAACTGTGCCGACGAGTACCGGAAAATGGTCGAATCAGTGTGAGTGCAGAAAAATGGTAGAATCCGGGCGAGTACCGGGAAAAGGTAGAATCCGTGCGAGTATCGAAAAGCTGTCCCGACGAGTACCGGAAAAGGGTGGATTCAGTGTGAGTACCGAAAACTGGTAGAATCCGGGCGAGTACCGGGAAAAGGTAGAATTCGTGCGAGTATCGACAAACTGTCCCGACTAGTACCGCCAAAGGGTCGAATCAGTGTGAGTACCGAAAAATGGTAGAATCCGGGCGAGTACCGGCAAAAGGTAGGATCCGTGCGAGTATCGAGAAACTGTCCCGACGAGTACCGGAAAAGGGTCGATTCAGTGCGAGTGCAGAAAAATTGTAGAATCCGGGCGAGTACCGGGAAAAGGTATAATCCGTGCGAGTATCGAAAAACTGTCTCGACGAGTACCGAAAAAGGGTAGAATCCGAGCGAGTATCGGGAAAAGGTGGAATGTGTGCGATTATCGAAAAATTGTCCCGACGAGTACCGTAAAAGGGTCGAATCAGTGTGAGTACCGAACAATGGTAGAATCCGGGCGAGTACCGGGAAAAGGTAAAATCCGTGCGAGTATCGAAAAACTGTCTCCACGAGACCGGAAAAGGGTCGAATCAGTGTGAGTACCGAAATATGGTAGAATCCGGGCGAGTATCGGGAAAAGGTAGAATGCGTGCGATTATCGAAAAACTGTCCCGACGAGTACCGCAAAAGGGTCGAATCTGTGTGAGTACCGAAAAATGGTAGAATCCGGGTGAGTACCGGGAAAAGGTAGAATGCGTGCGAGTATCGAAAAATAGTCCCGACGAGTACCGCAAAAAGATTGAATCAGTGTGAGTACAGAAAAATGGTAGAATCCGAGCGAGTACTGGGAAAAGCTAGAATCCGTGCAAGTATCGAAAAACTGTCCCAACGAGTACCGGAAAAGGGTCGAATCAGTGTGAGTACAGAAAAATGGTAGAATCCGTGCGAGTATCGAAAAACTGTCCCTACGAGTACCGGAAAAGGGTCGAATATGTGTGAGTACCGAAAAATGGTAGAATCCGGGCGAGTACCGGGAAAAGGTAGAATTCGTACGAGTATCGAAAAACTGTCCCGACGAGTACCGCAAAAGGATTGAATCAGTGTGAGTACCGAAAAATGGTAGAATCCGGGCGAGTACCGGGAAAAGGTAGAATGCGTGCGAGTATCGAAAAACAGTCCCAACGTGTACCACAAAAGGATTGAATCAGTGTGACTACCGAAAAATGGTAGAATCCGGGCGAGTACCGGGAAAAGGTAGAATCCGTGCGAGTATCGAAAAACTGTCGCGACGAGAACCGGAAAAGGGTCGAATCAGTGTGAGTACCGAAAAATGGTAGAATCAGGGTGAGTACCGGTAAAAGGTAGAATTCGTGCGAGTATCGAAAAACTGTCCCGACGAGTACTGCAAAAGGGTCGAATCGGTGTGAGTACCGAAAAATGGTAGAATCCGGGCGAGTACCGGGAAAAGGTAGAATTCGTGCGAGTATCGAAAAACTGTCCCGACGAGTACCGGAAAAGGTTCGAATCGGTGTGAGTACCGAAAAATGGTAGAATCCGGGCGAGTACCGGTAAAAGGTAGAATCCGTGCGATTATCGAAAAACTGTCCCGACGAGTACCGCAAAAGGGTCGAATCAGTGTGAGTGCAGAAAAATAGTAGAATCCGGGCGAGTAACGAGAAAAGGTAGAATCCGTGCGAGTATCGAAAAACTATCCCAACGAGAACCGGAAAAGGGTCGAATCAGTGTGAGTGCAGAAAAATGGTAGAATCTGGGCGAGCACCGGGAAAAGGTAGAATCCGTGCGAGTATCGAAAAACTGTTCCTACGAGTACCGGAAAAGGGTCGAATATGTGTGAGTACCGAAAAATGGTAGAATCCGGGCGAGTACCGGGAAAAGGTAGAATCCGTGCAAGTATCGAAAAATGGTATAATCCGGGCGAGTACCGGGAAAAGGTAGAATTCGTGCGAGTATCGAAAAACTGTCCCGACGAGTACCGCAAAAGGGTCGAATAAGTGTGAGTATCGAAAAATGGTAGAATCCGGACGAGTACCTGGAAAAGGTAGAATGCGTGCGAGTATCGAAAAACTGTCCCGACGAGTACCGCAAAAGGATGGAATTAGTGTGAGTACCGAAAAAAGGTAGAATCCGGGTGAGTACCGGGAAAAGGTAGAATTCGTGCGAGTATCGACAAACTGTCCCGACGAGTACCGCGAAAGGGTCGAATCAGTGTGAGTACCGAAAAATGGTAGAATCCGAGCGAGTACCGGAAAAAGGTAGAATTCGTGCGAGTATCGAAAAACTGTCCCGACGAGTACCGCAAAAGGGTCGAATAAGTGTGAGTACCGAAAAATGGTAGAATCCGGACGAGTACCGGGAAAAGGTAGAATGCGTGCGAGTATCGAAAAACTGTCCCGACGAGTACCGCAAAAGGATTGAATTAGTGTGAGTACCGAAAAATGGTAGAATCCGGGCGAGTACCTTGAAAAGATAGAATTCGTGCGAGTATCGAAAAACTGTCCCGACGAGTAACGCAAAAGGGTCGAATCAATATGAGTATCGAAAAATGGTAGAATCCGGGCGAGTACCGGAAAAAGGTAGAATTCGTGCGAGTATCGTAAAACTGTCCCGACGAGTACCGGAAAAGGGTCGAATATGTGTTAGTACCGAAAAATGGTCGAATCCGGGCGAGTACCGGGAAAAGGTAGAATTCATGCGAGTATCCAAAAACTTTCCCGACGAGTACCGGAAAAGGGTCGAATCAATGTGAGTACCGAAAAATGGGAGAATCCGGGCGAGTACCGGGAAAAGGTAGAATGCGTGCGATTATCGAAAAACTGTCCCGACGAGTACCGGAAAAGGGTCGAATCAGTGTGAGTGCAGAAAAATAGTAGAATCTGGGCGAGTAACGAGTAAAGGTAGAATCCGTGCGAGTATCGAAAAACTGTCCCGACGAGTACCGGAAAAGGGTCGAATCAGTGTGAGTACAGAAAAATGGTAGAATCCGGGCGAGTACCGGGAAAAGGTAGAATCTGTGCGAGTATCGAAAAACTGTCCCGACTAGTACCGAAAAATGGTCGAATCAATCTAAGTATCAAAAAATGGGAGAATCCGGGCGAGTACCGGGAAAAGGTAGAATGCGTGCGATTACCGAAAAACTTTTCGACGAGTACCGCAAAAGGGTTGAATCAGTGTGAGTACCGAAAAATGGTAGAATCCGGGCGACTACCAGGAAAAGGTAGAATGCGTGCGAGTATCGAAAAACTGTCCTGACGAGAACCGGAAATGGGTCGAATCAGTGTGAGTACAGAAAAATGGTAGAATCCGGGCGAGTACCGGGAAAAGGTAGAATCCGTGCGAGTATCGAAAAGCTGTCCCGACGAGTACCGGAAAAGGGTG
This sequence comes from Vitis cinerea var. helleri x Vitis riparia, assembly GCA_946000715.1. Classification (NCBI taxonomy): domain Eukaryota; kingdom Viridiplantae; phylum Streptophyta; class Magnoliopsida; order Vitales; family Vitaceae; genus Vitis; species Vitis cinerea var. helleri x Vitis riparia. Next base: position 15,308,007 of record OX254009.1, on the reverse strand, counting down.
GATTCAGTGTGAGTACCGAAAACTGGTAGAATCCGGGCGAGTACCGGGAAAAGGTAGAATTCGTGCGAGTATCGACAAACTGTCCCGACTAGTACCGCCAAAGGGTCGAATCAGTGTGAGTACCGAAAAATGGTAGAATCCGGGCGAGTACCGGCAAAAGGTAGGATCCGTGCGAGTATCGAGAAACTGTCCCGACGAGTACCGGAAAAGGGTCGATTCAGTGCGAGTGCAGAAAAATTGTAGAATCCGGGCGAGTACCGGGAAAAGGTATAATCCGTGCGAGTATCGAAAAACTGTCTCGACGAGTACCGAAAAAGGGTAGAATCCGAGCGAGTATCGGGAAAAGGTGGAATGTGTGCGATTATCGAAAAATTGTCCCGACGAGTACCGTAAAAGGGTCGAATCAGTGTGAGTACCGAACAATGGTAGAATCCGGGCGAGTACCGGGAAAAGGTAAAATCCGTGCGAGTATCGAAAAACTGTCTCCACGAGACCGGAAAAGGGTCGAATCAGTGTGAGTACCGAAATATGGTAGAATCCGGGCGAGTATCGGGAAAAGGTAGAATGCGTGCGATTATCGAAAAACTGTCCCGACGAGTACCGCAAAAGGGTCGAATCTGTGTGAGTACCGAAAAATGGTAGAATCCGGGTGAGTACCGGGAAAAGGTAGAATGCGTGCGAGTATCGAAAAATAGTCCCGACGAGTACCGCAAAAAGATTGAATCAGTGTGAGTACAGAAAAATGGTAGAATCCGAGCGAGTACTGGGAAAAGCTAGAATCCGTGCAAGTATCGAAAAACTGTCCCAACGAGTACCGGAAAAGGGTCGAATCAGTGTGAGTACAGAAAAATGGTAGAATCCGTGCGAGTATCGAAAAACTGTCCCTACGAGTACCGGAAAAGGGTCGAATATGTGTGAGTACCGAAAAATGGTAGAATCCGGGCGAGTACCGGGAAAAGGTAGAATTCGTACGAGTATCGAAAAACTGTCCCGACGAGTACCGCAAAAGGATTGAATCAGTGTGAGTACCGAAAAATGGTAGAATCCGGGCGAGTACCGGGAAAAGGTAGAATGCGTGCGAGTATCGAAAAACAGTCCCAACGTGTACCACAAAAGGATTGAATCAGTGTGACTACCGAAAAATGGTAGAATCCGGGCGAGTACCGGGAAAAGGTAGAATCCGTGCGAGTATCGAAAAACTGTCGCGACGAGAACCGGAAAAGGGTCGAATCAGTGTGAGTACCGAAAAATGGTAGAATCAGGGTGAGTACCGGTAAAAGGTAGAATTCGTGCGAGTATCGAAAAACTGTCCCGACGAGTACTGCAAAAGGGTCGAATCGGTGTGAGTACCGAAAAATGGTAGAATCCGGGCGAGTACCGGGAAAAGGTAGAATTCGTGCGAGTATCGAAAAACTGTCCCGACGAGTACCGGAAAAGGTTCGAATCGGTGTGAGTACCGAAAAATGGTAGAATCCGGGCGAGTACCGGTAAAAGGTAGAATCCGTGCGATTATCGAAAAACTGTCCCGACGAGTACCGCAAAAGGGTCGAATCAGTGTGAGTGCAGAAAAATAGTAGAATCCGGGCGAGTAACGAGAAAAGGTAGAATCCGTGCGAGTATCGAAAAACTATCCCAACGAGAACCGGAAAAGGGTCGAATCAGTGTGAGTGCAGAAAAATGGTAGAATCTGGGCGAGCACCGGGAAAAGGTAGAATCCGTGCGAGTATCGAAAAACTGTTCCTACGAGTACCGGAAAAGGGTCGAATATGTGTGAGTACCGAAAAATGGTAGAATCCGGGCGAGTACCGGGAAAAGGTAGAATCCGTGCAAGTATCGAAAAATGGTATAATCCGGGCGAGTACCGGGAAAAGGTAGAATTCGTGCGAGTATCGAAAAACTGTCCCGACGAGTACCGCAAAAGGGTCGAATAAGTGTGAGTATCGAAAAATGGTAGAATCCGGACGAGTACCTGGAAAAGGTAGAATGCGTGCGAGTATCGAAAAACTGTCCCGACGAGTACCGCAAAAGGATGGAATTAGTGTGAGTACCGAAAAAAGGTAGAATCCGGGTGAGTACCGGGAAAAGGTAGAATTCGTGCGAGTATCGACAAACTGTCCCGACGAGTACCGCGAAAGGGTCGAATCAGTGTGAGTACCGAAAAATGGTAGAATCCGAGCGAGTACCGGAAAAAGGTAGAATTCGTGCGAGTATCGAAAAACTGTCCCGACGAGTACCGCAAAAGGGTCGAATAAGTGTGAGTACCGAAAAATGGTAGAATCCGGACGAGTACCGGGAAAAGGTAGAATGCGTGCGAGTATCGAAAAACTGTCCCGACGAGTACCGCAAAAGGATTGAATTAGTGTGAGTACCGAAAAATGGTAGAATCCGGGCGAGTACCTTGAAAAGATAGAATTCGTGCGAGTATCGAAAAACTGTCCCGACGAGTAACGCAAAAGGGTCGAATCAATATGAGTATCGAAAAATGGTAGAATCCGGGCGAGTACCGGAAAAAGGTAGAATTCGTGCGAGTATCGTAAAACTGTCCCGACGAGTACCGGAAAAGGGTCGAATATGTGTTAGTACCGAAAAATGGTCGAATCCGGGCGAGTACCGGGAAAAGGTAGAATTCATGCGAGTATCCAAAAACTTTCCCGACGAGTACCGGAAAAGGGTCGAATCAATGTGAGTACCGAAAAATGGGAGAATCCGGGCGAGTACCGGGAAAAGGTAGAATGCGTGCGATTATCGAAAAACTGTCCCGACGAGTACCGGAAAAGGGTCGAATCAGTGTGAGTGCAGAAAAATAGTAGAATCTGGGCGAGTAACGAGTAAAGGTAGAATCCGTGCGAGTATCGAAAAACTGTCCCGACGAGTACCGGAAAAGGGTCGAATCAGTGTGAGTACAGAAAAATGGTAGAATCCGGGCGAGTACCGGGAAAAGGTAGAATCTGTGCGAGTATCGAAAAACTGTCCCGACTAGTACCGAAAAATGGTCGAATCAATCTAAGTATCAAAAAATGGGAGAATCCGGGCGAGTACCGGGAAAAGGTAGAATGCGTGCGATTACCGAAAAACTTTTCGACGAGTACCGCAAAAGGGTTGAATCAGTGTGAGTACCGAAAAATGGTAGAATCCGGGCGACTACCAGGAAAAGGTAGAATGCGTGCGAGTATCGAAAAACTGTCCTGACGAGAACCGGAAATGGGTCGAATCAGTGTGAGTACAGAAAAATGGTAGAATCCGGGCGAGTACCGAGAAAAGGTAGAATGCGTGCGAGTATTGAAAAACTGTCCCGACGAGTACCGCAAAAGGGTGGAATCAGTGTGAGTACCAAAAAATGGTAGAATCCGGGCGAGTACCGAGAAAAGGTAGAATCCGTGCGAGTATCGAAAAACTGTCCCTACGAGTACCGGAAAAGGGTCGAATATGTGTGAGTACCGAAAAATGGTAGAATTCGGGCGAGTACCGGGAAAAGGTAGAATTCGTGCGAGTATCGAAATACTGTCCCGACGAATACACCAAAAGGGTGGAATGAGTGTGAGTACCGAAAAATGGTAGAATCCGGGCGAGTACCGGAAAAATGTAGAATTCGTGCGAGTATCGAAAAACTGTCCCGACGAGTACCGCAAAAGGGTGTAGAATCCGGGCGAGTACTGGTAAAAGTTAGAATCCGTGCGATTATCGAAAAACTGTCCCGACGAGTACCGGAAAAGGGTCGAATCAGTGTGAGTGCAGAAAAATAGTAGAATCCGGGCGAGTAACGAGAAAAGGTAGAATCCGTGCGAGTATCGAAAAACTGTCCCTACGAGTACCGAAAAATGGTCGAATATGTGTGAGTACCGAAAAATGGTAGAGTCCGGGCGAGTACCGGGAAAAGGTAGAATTCGTGCGAGTATCGAAAAACTGTCCCGACGAGTACCGGAAAAGGGTCGAATCAATGTGAGTACCGAAAAATGGGAGAATCCGGGCGAGTACCGGGAAAAGGTAGAATGCGTGCGATTATCGAAAAACTGTCACGACGAGTACCGGAAAAAGGTCGAATCAGTGTGAGTGCAGAAAAATAGTAGAATCCGGGTGAGTACCGGGAAAAGGTAGAATGCCTGCGAGTATCGAAAAACTGTCCCGACGAGTACCGGAAAAGGGTCGAATCAGTGTGAGTACCGAAAAATGGTAGAATCCGGGCGAGTACCGGGAAAAGGTAGAATTCGTGCGAGTATCGAAAAACTGTCCCGACGAGTACCAGAAAAGGGTCGAATCAGTGTGAGTGCAGAAAAATAGTAGAATCCGGGCGAGTAACGAGAAAAGGTAGAATCCGTGCGAGTATCGAAAAACTATCCCAACGAGAACCGGAAAAGGGTCGAATCAGTGTGAGTGCAGAAAAATGGTAGAATCTGGGCGAGTACCGGGAAAAGGTAGAATTCGTGCGAGTATCGAAAAACTGTCCCGACGAGTACCGCAAAAGGGTCGAATAAGTGTGAGTATCGAAAAATGGTAGAATCCGGACGAGTACCTGGAAAAGGTAGAATGCGTGCGAGTATCGAAAAACTGTCCCGACGAGTACCGCAAAAGGATGGAATTAGTGTGATTACCGAAAAAAGGTAGAATCCGGGCGAGTACCGGGAAAAGGTAGAATTCGTGCGAGTATCGACAAACTGTCCCGACGAGTACCGCGAAAGGGTCGAATCAGTGTGAGTACCGAAAAATGGTAGAATCCGAGCGCGTACCGGGAAAAGGTAGAATTCGTGCGAGTATCGAAAAACTGTCCCGACGAGTACCGCAAAAGGGTCGAATAAGTGTGAGTACCGAAAAATGGTAGAATCCGGACGAGTACCGGGAAAAGGTAGAATGCGTGCGAGTATCGAAAAACTGTCCCGACGAGTACCGCAAAAGGATTGAATTAGTGTGAGTACCGAAAAATGGTAGAATCCGGGCGAGTACCTTGAAAAGATAGAATTCGTGCGAGTATCGAAAAACTGTCCCGACGAGTAACGCAAAAGGGTCGAATCAGTATGAGTATCGAAAAATGGTAGAATCCGGGCGAGTACCGGAAAAAGGTAGAATTCGTGCGAGTATCGTAAAACTGTCCCGACGAGTACCGGAAAAGGGTCGAATATGTGTTAGTACCGAAAAATGGTCGAATCCGGGCGAGTACCGGGAAAAGGTAGAATTCGTGCGAGTATCCAAAAACTTTCCCAACGAGTACCGGAAAAGGGTCGAATCAATGTTAGTACCGAAAAATGGGAGAATCCGGGCGAGTACCGGGAAAAGGTAGAATGCGTGCGATTATCGAAAAACTGTCCCGACGAGTACCGGAAAAGGGTCGAATCAGTGTGAGTGCAGAAAAATAGTAGAATCTGGGCGAGTAACGAGTAAAGGTAGAATCCGTGCGAGTATCGAAAAACTGTCCCGACGAGTACCGGAAAAGGGTCGAATCAGTGTGAGTACAGAAAAATGGTAGAATCCGGGCGAGTACCGGGAAAAGGTAGAATCTGTGCGAGTATCGAAAAACTGTCCCGACTAGTACCGAAAAATGGTCGAATCAATCTAAGTATCAAAAAATGGGAGAATCCGGGCGAGTACCGGGAAAAGGTAGAATGCGTGCGATTACCGAAAAACTTTTCGACGAGTACCGCAAAAGGGTTGAATCAGTGTGAGTACCGAAAAATGGTAGAATCCGGGCGACTACCAGGAAAAGGTAGAATGCGTGCGAGTATCGAAAAACTGTCCTGACGAGAACCGGAAATGGGTCGAATCAGTGTGAGTACAGAAAAATGGTAGAATCCGGGCGAGTACCGAGAAAAGGTAGAATGCGTGCGAGTATTGAAAAACTGTCCCGACGAGTACCGCAAAAGGGTGGAATCAGTGTGAGTACCAAAAAATGGTAGAATCCGGGCGAGTACCGAGAAAAGGTAGAATCCGTGCGAGTATCGAAAAACTGTCCCTACGAGTACCGGAAAAGGGTCGAATATGTGTGAGTACCGAAAAATGGTAGAATTCGGGCGAGTACCAGGAAAAGGTAGAATTCGTGCGAGTATCGAAATACTGTCCCGACGAATACACCAAAAGGGTGGAATGAGTGTGAGTACCGAAAAATGGTAGAATCCGGGCGAGTACCGGAAAAATGTAGAATTCGTGCGAGTATCGAAAAACTGTCCCGACGAGTACCGCAAAAGGGTGTAGAATCCGGGCGAGTACTGGTAAAAGTTAGAATCCGTGCGATTATCGAAAAACTGTCCCGACGAGTACCGGAAAAGGGTCGAATCATTGTGAGTGCAGAAAAATAGTAGAATCCGGGCGAGTAACGAGAAAAGGTAGAATCCGTGCGAGTATCGAAAAACTGTCCCTACGAGTACCGAAAAATGGTCGAATATGTGTGAGTACCGAAAAATGGTAGAGTCCGGGCGAGTACCGGGAAAAGGTAGAATTCGTGCGAGTATCGAAAAACTGTCCCGACGAGTACCGGAAAAGGGTCGAATCAATGTGAGTACCGAAAAATGGGAGAATCCGGGCGAGTACCGGGAAAAGGTAGAATGCGTGCGATTATCGAAAAACTGTCCCGACGAGTACCGGAAAAAGGTCGAATCAGTGTGAGTGCAGAAAAATAGTAGAATCCGGGTGAGTACCGGGAAAAGGTAGAATGCCTGCGAGTATCGAAAAACTGTCCCGACGAGTACCGGAAAAGGGTCGAATCAGTGTGAGTACCGAAAAATGGTAGAATCCGGGCGAGTACCGGGAAAAGGTAGAATTCGTGCGAGTATCGAAAAACTGTCCCGACGAGTACCGAAAAAGGGTCGAATCAGTGTGAGTGCAGAAAAATAGTAGAATCCGGGCGAGTAACGAGAAAAGGTAGAATCCGTGCGAGTATCGAAAAACTATCCCAACGAGAACCGGAAAAGGGTCGAATCAGTGTGAGTGCAGAAAAATGGTAGAATCTGGGCGAGTACCGGGAAAAGGTAGAATTCGTGCGAGTATCGAAAAACTGTCCCGACGAGTACCGGAAAAGGTTCGAATCGGTATGAGTACCGAAAAATGGTAGAATCCGGGCGAGTACCGGTAAAAGATAGAAACCGTGCGATTATCGAAAAACTGTCTCGACGAGTACCGGAAAAGGGTCGAATCAGTGTGAGTGCAGAAAAATAGTAGAATCCGGGTGAGTAACGAGAAAAGGTAGAATCCGTGCGAGTATCGAAAAACTATCCCAACGAGAACCGGAAAAGGGTCGAATCAGTGTGAGTGCAGAAAAATGGTAGAATCTGGGCGAGCACCGGGAAAAGGTAGAATCCGTGCGAGTATCGAAAAACTGTTCCTACGAGTACCGGAAAAGGGTCGAATATGTGTGAGTACCGAAAAATGGTAGAATCCGGGCGAGTACCGGGAAAAGGTAGAATCCGTGCAAGTATCGAAAAACTGTCCCGACGAGTACCGCAAAAGGGTCGAATAAGTGTGAGTATCGAAAAATGGTAGAATCCGGACGAGTACCTGGAAAAGGTAGAATCCGTGCGATTACCGAAAAACTTTTCGACGAGTACCACAAAAGGGTTGAATCAGTGTGAGTACCGAAAAATGGTAGAATCCGGGCGACTACCAGGAAAAGGTAGAATGCGTGCGAGTATCGAAAAACTGTCCTGACGAGAACCGGAAAAGGGTCGAATCAGTGTGAGTACAGAAAAATAGTAGAATCCGGGCGAGTACCGAGAAAAGGTAGAATGCGTGCGAGTATTGAAAAACTGTCCCGACGAGTACCGCAAAAGGGTGGAATCAGTGTGAGTACCAAAAAATGGTAGAATCCGAGCGAGTACCGAGAAAAGGTAGAATCCGTGCGAGTATCGAAAAACTGTCCCTACGAGTACCGGAAAAGGGTCGAATATGTGTGAGTACCGAAAAATGGTAGAATTCGGGCGAGTACCGGGAAAAGGTAGAATTCGTGCGAGTATCGAAATATTGTCCCGACGAATACACCAAAAGGGTGGAATGAGTGTGAGTACCGAAAAATGGTAGAATCCGGGCGAGTACCGGAAAAATGTAGAATTCGTGCGAGTATCGAAAAACTGTCCCGACGAGTACCGCAAAAGGGTGTAGAATCCGGGCGAGTACTGGTAAAAGTTAGAATCCGTGCGATTATCGAAAAACTATCCCGACGAGTACCGGAAAAGGGTCGAATCAGTGTGAGTGCAGAAAAATAGTAGAATCCGGGCGAGTAACGAGAAAAGGTAGAATCCGTGCGAGTATCGAAAAACTGTCCCTACGAGTACCGAAAAATGGTCGAATATGTGTGTGTACCGAAAAATGGTAGAGTCCGGGCGAGTACCGGGAAAAGGTAGAATTCGTGCGAGTATCGAAAAACTGTCCCGACGAGTACCGGAAAAGGGTCGAATCAATGTGAGTACCGAAAAATGGGAGAATCCGGGCGAGTACCGGGAAAAGGTAGAATGCGTGCGATTATCGAAAAACTGTCCCGACGAGTACCGGAAAAAGGTCGAATCAGTGTGAGTGCAGAAAAATAGTAGAATCCGGGTGAGTACCGGGAAAAGGTAGAATGCCTGCGAGTATCGAAAAACTGTCCCGACGAGTACCGGAAAAGGGTCGAATCAGTGTGAGTACCGAAAAATGGTAGAATCCGGGCGAGTACCGGGAAAAGGTAGAATTCGTGCGAGTATCGAAAAACTGTCCCGACGAGTACCGCAAAAGGGTCGAATCAGTGTGAGTACCGAAAAATGGTAGAATCCGGGCGAGTACCGGTAAAAGGTAGAATTCGTGCGAGTATCGAAATACTGTTCCGACGAATACACCAAAAGGGTGGAATCAGTGTGAGTACCGAAAAATGGTAGAATCCGGGCGAGTACCGGAAAAATGTAGAATTCTTGCGAGTATCGAAAAACTGTCCCGACGAGTACCGCAAAAGGGTGTAGAATCCGGGCGAGTACTGGTAAAAGTTAGAATCCGTGCGATTATCAAAAAACTGTCCCGACGAGTACCGGAAAAGGGTCGAATCATTGTGAGTGCAGAAAAATAGTAGAATCCGGGCGAGTAACGAGAAAAGGTAGAATCCGTGCGAGTATCGAAAAACTGTCCCTACGAGTACCGGGAAAAGGTAGAATTCGTGCGAGTATCGAAAAACTGTCCCGACGAGTACCGGAAAAGGGTCGAATCAATGTGAGTACCGAAAAATGGAAGAATCCGGGCGAGTACCGGGAAAAGGTAGAATGCGTGCGATTATCGAAAAACTGTCCCGACGAGTACCGGAAAAGGGTCGAATCAGTGTGAGTGCAGAAAAATAGTAGAATCCGGGCGAGTACCGGGAAAAGGTAGAATGCCTGCGAGTATCGAAAAACTGTCCCGACGAGTACCGGAAAAGGGTCGAATCAGTGTGAGTACCGAAAAATGGTAGAATCCGGGCGAGTACCGGGAAAAAGTAGAATTCGTGCGAGTATCGAAAAACTGTCCCGACGAGTACCGCAAAAGGGTCGAATCAGTGTGAGTACCAAAAAATGGTAGAATCCGGGCGAGTACCGGTAAAAGGTAGAATCCGTGCGAGTATCGAAAAACTGTCCCGACGAGTACCGGAAAAGGGTCGAATCAGTGTGAGTGCAGAAAAATAGTAGAATCCGGGCGAGTAACGAGAAAAGGTAGAATCCGTGCGAGTATGGAAAAACTGTCCCGACGAGTACCGGAAAAGGGTCGAATCAGTGTGAGTACAGAAAAATGGTAGAATCCGGGCGAGTACCGGGAAAAGGTAGAATCTGTGCGAGTATCGAAAAACTGTCCCGACTAGTACCGAAAAATGGTCGAATCAATCTAAGTATCAAAAAATGGGAGAATCCGGGCGAGTACCGGGAAAAGGTAGAATGCGTGCGATTACCGAAAAACTTTTCGACGAGTACCGCAATAGGGTTGAATCAGTGTGAGTACCGAAAAATGGTAGAATCCGGGCGACTACCAGGAAAAGGTAGAATGCGTGCGAGTATCGAAAAACTGTCCTGACGAGAACCGGAAAAGGGTCGAATGAGTGTGAGTACCGAAAAATGGGAGAATCCGGGCGAGTACCGGGAAAAGGTAGAATGCGTGCGATTATCGAAAAACTGTCCCGACGAGTACCGGAAAAAGGTCGAATCAGTGTGAGTGCATAAAAATAGTAGAATCCGGGTGAGTACCGAGAAAAGGTAGAATGCCTGCGAGTATCGAAAAACTGTCCCGACGAGTACCGGAAAAGGGTCGAATCAGTGTGAGTACCGAAAAATGGTAGAATCCGGGCGAGTACCGGGAAAAGGTAGAATTCGTGCGAGTATCGAAAAACTGTCCCGACGAGTACCGCAAAAGGGTCGAATCAGTGTGAGTACCGAAAAATGGTAGAATCCGGGCGAGTACCGGTAAAAGGTAGAATTCGTGCGAGTATCGAAATACTGTTCCGACGAATACACCAAAAGGGTGGAATCAGTGTGAGTACCGAAAAATGGTAGAATCCGGGCGAGTACCGGAAAAATGTAGAATTCTTGCGAGTATCGAAAAACTGTCCCGACGAGTACCGCAAAAGGGTGTAGAATCCGGGCGAGTACCGGTAAAAGTTAGAATCCGTGCGATTATCGAAAAACTGTCCCGACGAGTACCGGAAAAGGGTCGAATCATTGTGAGTGCAGAAAAATAGTAGAATCCGGGCGAGTAACGAGAAAAAGTAGAATCCGTGCGAGTATCGAAAAACTGTCCCTACGAGTACCGGGAAAAGGTAGAATTCGTGCGAGTATCGAAAAACTGTCCCGACGAGTACCGGAAAAGGGTCGAATCAATGTGAGTACCAAAAAATGGGAGAATCCGGGCGAGTACCGGGAAAAGGTAGAATGCGTGCGATTATCGAAAAACTGTCCCGACGAGTAGCGGAAAAGGGTCGAATCAGTGTGAGTGCAGAAAAATAGTAGAATCCGGGCGAGTACCGGGAAAAGGTAGAATGCCTGCGAGTATCGAAAAACTGTCCCGACGAGTACCGGAAAAGGGTCGAATCAGTTTGAGTACCGAAAAATGGTAGAATCCGGGCGAGTACCGGGAAAAGGTAGAATTCGTGCGAGTATCGAAAAACTGTCCCGACGAGTACCGCAAAAGGGTCGAATCAGTGTGAGTACCGAAAAATGGTAGAATCCGGGCGAGTACCGGTAAAAGGTAGAATCCGTGCGAGTATCGAAAAACTGTCCCGACGAGTACCGGAAAAGGGTCGAATCTGTGTGAGTACCGAAAAATGGAAGAATCCGGGCGAGTACCGGGAAAAGGTAAAATCCGTGCGAGTATCGAAAAACTGTCCCGATGAGTACCGGAAAAGGGTCGAATATGTGTGAGTACCGAAAAATGGTAGAATCTGGGCGAGTACCGGGAAAAAGTAGAATTCGTGCAAGTATCGAAAAACTGTCCCGACGAGTACCGGAAAAGAGTCGAATCAATGTGAGTACCGAAAAATGGGAGAATCCGGGCGAGTACCGGGAAAAGGTAGAATGCGTGCGATTATCGAAAAACTGTCCCGACGAGTACCGCAAAAGGGTCGAATCAGTGTGAGCGCAGAAACATGGTAGAATCCGGGCAAGTACAGGGAAAAGGTAGAATTCGTGCGAGTATCCAAAAACTGTCCCGACGAATACCGAAAAATGGTCGAATATGTGTGAGTACCGAAAAATGGTAGAATCCGGGCGAGTACCGGGAAAAGGTAGAATCCGTGCGAGTATCGAAAAACTGTCCCGACGAGTACCGGAAAAGGGTTGAATATGTGTGAGTACCGAAAAATGGTAGAATCCGAGCGAGTATCGGGAAAAAGTAGAATGCGTGCGATTATCGAAAAACTGTCCCAACAAGTACCGCAAAAGGGTCGAATCTGTGTGAGTACCGAAAAATGGAAGAATCCGGGCGAGTACCGGGAAAAGGTAGAATTCGTGCGAGTATCGAAAAACTGTCTCGATGAGTACCGGAAAAGGGTCGAATATGTGTGAGTACCGAAAAATGGTAGAATCTGGGCGAGTACCGGGAAAAGGTAGAATTCGTGCAAGTATCGAAAAGTGTCCCGACGAGTACCGGAAAAGAGTCCAATCAATGTGAGTACCGAAAAATGGGAGAATCTGGGCGAGTACCGGGAAAAGGTAGAATGCGTGCGATTATCGAAAAACTGTCCCGACGAGTACCGCAAAAGGGTCGAATCAGTGTGAGTGCAGAAACATGGTAGAATCCGGGCAACTACAGGGAAAAGGTAGAATTCGTGCGAGTATCCAAAAACTGTCCCGACGAGTACCGAAAAATGGTCGAATATGTGTGAGTACCGAAAAATGGTAGAATCCGGGCGAGTACCGGGAAAAGGTAGAATCCGTGCGAGTATCGAAAAACTGTCCCGACGAGTACCGGAAAAGGGTCGAATATCTGAGTACCGAAAAATGGTAGAATCCGAGCGAGTATCGGGAAAAGGTAGAATGCGTGCGATTATCGAAAAACTGTCCCAACAAGTACCGCAAAAGGGTCGAATCTGTGTGAGTACCGAAAAATGGAAGAATCCGGGCGAGTACCGGGAAAAGGTAGAATCCGTGCGAGTATCGAAAAACTGTCCCGACGAGTACCGGAAAAGGGTCGAATATGTGTGAGTACCGAAAAATGGTAGAATCCGAGCGAGTATCGGGAAAAGGTATAATGCGTGCGATTATCGAAAAACTGTCCCGACGAGTACCAGAAATCAGTCGAATCAGTGTGAGTACGGAAGAATGGTAGAATCCGGGCGAGTACCGGCAAAAGGGTAGTATCCGTGCGATTATCGAAAAACTGCCCCGAGGAGTACCGCAAAAGGGTCGAATTAGTGTGAGTACCTAAAAATGGTAGAATCCGGGCGAGTACTGGAAAAAGGTAGAATCCGTGCGAGTATCGAAAAACTATCCCTATGAGTACCGGAAAAGTGTCGAATCAGTGTGAGTACCGAAAAATGGTAGAATCCGGGCGACTACCGGGAAAAGGTAGAATCCGTTCGAGTATCAAAAAACTGTCCTGACGAGTACCGAAAAAGGGATGAATCAGTGTGAGTACCTAAAAATGGTAGAATTCGGGCGAGTACCGGAAAAAGGTAGAATCCCTGGGAGTATCGAAAAACTGTCCCGACGAGTACTGAAAATGGTCGAATCAGTGTGAGCAGATAAAAATTTTAGAATCCGGGCGAGTACCGAGAAAAGGTAGAATCCGTGCGAGTATTGAAAAACTGTCTCGACGAGTACCGGAAAAGGGTCGAATCAGTGTGAGTCGAAAAAATGGTAGAATCTGGGCGAGTACCGGCAAAAAGGTAGAATTCGTGTGATTATCGAAAAACTGTCCCAAAGAGTACCGGAAAAGAGTCGAATCAGTGTGAGTACCTAAAAATGGTAGAATCCGGGCGAGTACTGGAAAAAGGTAAAATCCGTGCGAGTATCGAAAAACTGTCCCTATGAGTACCGGAAAAGGGTCGAATCAGTGTGAATACCGAAAAATGGTAGAATCCAGGCGACTACCGGGAAAAGGTAGAATCCGTGCGAGTATCAAAAAACTCTCCTAACGAGTACCGAAAAAGGGACAAATCAGTGTGAGTACCTAAAAATGGTAGAATCCGGGCGAGTACCTGAAAAGCTAGAATCCTTGCGAGTATCGAAAAACTGTCCCGACGAGTACCGAAAATGGTCGAATCAGTGTGAGTACCGAAAAATGGTAGAATCCGGGCAAGTACCGGGGAAAGGTAGAATCCGTGCGAGTATGGAAAAACTGTCCCGACGAGTACCGGAAAACGCTCGAATCAGTGTGAGTACCGAAAAATTCTAGAATCCGGGTGAATACCGGCAAAAAGGTAGAATCCGGGCGACTATCGAAAAACTTTCTCGACGAGTATCGGAAAAGGGTCGAATCAGTGTGAGCACAGAAAAATGGTAGAATTCGGGCGAGTACCGGGAAAAGGTAGAATCCGTGCGTGTATCGAAAAACCGTCCCGACGAGTACCGGAAGAGGGTCGAATCAGTGTGATTACCTCAAAATGGTAGAATCCGGGCGAGTACCGGAAAAAGGTAGAATCTGTGCGAGTATCGAAAAACTGTCCCGACGATTACCGAAAAAGGGTCGAATCGGTGTGAATACCGAAAAATGGTAGAATCCAGGCGACTACCGGGAAAAGGTAGAATCCTTGCGAGTATCAAAAAACTCTCCCGACGAGTACCGAAAAAGGGACGAATCAGTGTGAGTACCTAAAAATGGTAGAATCCGGGCGAGTACCGGAAAAAGGTAGAATCCTGGCGAGTATCGAAAAACTGTCCCGACGAGTACCAAAAATGGTCGAATCAGTGTGAATCCCGAAAAATGGTAGAATCCGGGCAAGTACCGGGGAAAGGTAGAATCCGTGCGAGTATCGAAAAACTGTCCGAGCGAGTAACAAAAAAGGGTCGAATCAATGTGAGTACCGAAAAATTGTAGAATCCGGGCGAGTACCAGGAAAAGGTGCAATCCATACGATTATCGAAGAGCTGTCTCGGCGAGTACCGGAAAATGGTCGAATCAGTGTGAGTACCGAAAACTGGTAGAATCCCGCCAAGTACCAGGAAAAGGTAGAATCCGTGCCAGTATCGAAAAGCTGTCCGAGCGAGCGCCCAAAAAGGGTCCAATCAGTGTGAGTACCGAAAAATGGTTGAATCATGGCGAGTTCCGAGAAAATGAAGAATCCGTGCGAGTATCGAAAAACTGTTTCGGCGAGTATCGGAAAAGGGTCCAATCAGTGTGAGTACCGAAAAATTGTAGAATCCGGGCGAGTACCGGGAAAAGGTAGAATCCATGCGAGTATCGAAAAGTTGTCCCGACGAGTACCCCAAAAAGGGTCGAATCAGTGTGAGTAACGAAAAATGGTAGAATTCGGGCGAGTATCGGGGAAAGGTAGAATCCGTGCGAGTATCGAAAAACTGTCCGGGTAAGTAACAAAAAATGGTCGAATCAGTGTGAGTACCGAAAAATGGTAGAATCCGGGCGAGTACCGGGGAAAGGTAGAATCCGTGCGAGTATCGAAAAACTGTCCAGGCAAGTAACCAAAAAGGGTCGAATCAGTGTGAGTACTGACAACTGGTAGAATTCGGGCGAGTACCGGGGAAAGGTAGAATCCGTGCGAGTATCAAAAAACTGTCCGAACGAGTAACAAAAAAGGGTTGAATCAGTGTGAGTACCGAAAAATTGTGGAATCCGGGTGAGTACCGGGGAAAGGTAGAATCCGTGCGAGTACAGAAAAACTGTCCGGGCGAGTATCTAAAAGGGGTCGAATCACTGTGAGTTCCAAAAAATGGTAGAATCCGGGCGAGTACCGACAAAAGGTAGAATCCGTGCGAGTATCGAAAAACTGTCCAGGCGAGTACCGAAAAAGGGTCGAATCAGTGTGAGTATCGAAAAATGGTAGAATCCGGGCGAGTACCGGAAAAAGTAGAATCCGTGCGAGTATCCAAAAACTGTCCGGCCAAGTAACCAAAAAGGGTCGAATCGGTGTGAGTACTGAAAACTGGTAGAATCCGGTCGAGTAC
The DNA here is from genome assembly GCA_946000715.1 of Vitis cinerea var. helleri x Vitis riparia. Taxonomy (NCBI): domain Eukaryota; kingdom Viridiplantae; phylum Streptophyta; class Magnoliopsida; order Vitales; family Vitaceae; genus Vitis; species Vitis cinerea var. helleri x Vitis riparia. The sequence goes on along the minus strand of OX254009.1, from coordinate 15,292,486 downwards.
CGAGAAAAGGTAGAATCCGTGCTAGTATAGAAAAATTGTCCAGGCGAGTATCGAAAAAGGGTCGAATTAGTGTGAGTACTGAAAAATGGTAAAATCCGAGCGAGTACCGGGAAAAGGTAGAATCCGTGCGAGTACTGAAAAACTATCCGGGCCAGTATCTAAAAGGGGTCGAATCAGCGTGAGTAACACAAAATGGTAGAATCCGGGCGAGTACCGGGGAAAGGTAGAATCCGTTCGAGTATCGAAAAACTGTCCGGGCAAGTAACCAAAAATGGTCGAATCAGTGTGAGTACCAAAAACTGGTAGAATCCGGGCGAGTACCGGGGAAAGGTAGAATCCGTGCAAGTATCAAAAAACTGTCCGAGCGAGTAATAAAAAAGGGTTGAATCAGTTGAGTACCGAAAAATTGTAGAATCCGGGCGAGTACCGGGGAAAGGCAGAATCCATGCGAGTATAGAAAAACTTTCCGAGCGAGTATCTAAAAGGGGTCGAATCAGTGTGAGCACCGAAAAATGGTAGAATCCGGGAGAGTACCGGCAAAAGGTAGAATTCGTGCGAGTATCGAAAAATTGACCAGGCGAGTACCGAAAAAGGGTCGAATCAGTGTGAGTATCGAAAAATGGTAGAATCCGGGCGAATACCGGGAAAAGGTAGAATCCGTGCGAGTATCGAAAAACTGTCCGGGCGAGTACCGGAAAAGGGTCGAATACGTGTGAGTATCGAAAAACTGTCCGGGCAAGTAACCAAAAAGGGTCGAATCAGTGTGAGTACTGAAAACTGGTAGAATCCGGGCGAGTATCAAAAAACTGTCCGAGAGAGTAACAAAACAAGGTCGAATCAGTGTGAGTACCGAAAAATTGTGGAATCCGTGCGAGTACCGGGAAAATGTAGAATTCATGCGAGTATCGAAAAACTATCCGAGCGAGTAGCCCAAAAAGGGTCGAATCAGTGTGAGTACTGAAAAATGGTAGAATCCGGGTGAGTACTGGGGAAAGGTAGAATCCGTGCGAGTATCGAAAAACTGTCTGAGCGAGTAAAAAAAAAGGGTCGAATCAGTGTGAGTACCGAAAAATTGTAGAATCCCACGAGTATCGGGAAAAGGTGGAATCCGTGCGACTATCGAAAACCTGTCCGGGCGGGTACCCTCAAAAGGGTCGAATCAGTATGAGTACCGAAAAATGGTAGAATCTGGGTGAGTACCGGAAAAAGGTAGAATTCGTGAGAGTATCGAAAAACTGTCCGGGCGAGTACCCTAAAAAGAGCCGAATCAGTATGAGCACCGAAAAATGGTAGAATACGGGCAAGTACGGGGAAAAGGTAGAATCCGTGCGAGTACTATGAAACTATCCGGGCCAGTATCTAAAAGGGGTCGAATCAATGTGAGTAATGAAAAATGGTAGAATACGGGCGAGTACCGGGGAAAGGTAGAATCCGTTCGAGTATCAAAAAACTGTCCGGGCAAGTAACCAAAAATGGTCGAATCAGTGTGAGTACCGAAAACTGGTAGAATCCGGGCGAGTATCGGGGAAAGGTAGAATCCGTGCGAGTATCAAAAAACTGTCCGAGCGAGTAACAAAACAGGGTCGAATCAGTGTGAGTACCGAAAAATTGTGGAATCCGTGAGTACTTGGAAAATGGGAGAATCCGTGCGAGTACTAGGGAAAGGTGGAATCCGTGCGAGTATAGAAAAACTGTCCGAGCGAGTAACAAAAAAGGGTCGAATCAGTGTGAGTACCGAAAAATTGTAGAATCCCGGCGAGTACCGGGAAAAGGTAGAATCCGTGCGAGTATCGAAAAACTTTCCGGGCAAGTAACCAAAAAGGTTCGAATCAGTATGAGGACCGAAAACTGGTAAAATCCGGGAAAGTACCGGGGAAAGGTAGGATCCGTGCGAGTATCTAAAACTGTCCGAGCGAGTAACAAAAAAGGGTCGAATGAGTGTGAGTACTCAAAAATTGTAGAATCCGGGTGAGTACCGGGGAAAGGTAGAATCAGTGCGAGTACAGAAAAACTGTCCGAGCGAGTACCGGCAAAAGGTAGAATCCGTGCGAGTATCGAAAAATTGTCCAGGCGAGTACTGAAAAAGGGTCGAATCAGTGTGAGTATCGAAAAATGGTAGAATCCGGGCGAGTACCGGGGAAAGGTAGAATCCGTGCGCGTATCGAAAAACTTTCTGGGCAAGTAACCAAAAAGGTTCGAATCAGTATGAGGACCGAAAACTGGTAAAATCCGGGCGAGTACCGGGGAAAGGTAGGATCCGTGCGAGTATCTAAAACTGTCCGAGCGAGTAACAAAAAAGGGTCGAATGAGTGTGAGTACTCAAAAATTGTAAAATCCGGGTGAGTACCGGGGAAAGGTAGAATCAGTGCGAGTACAGAAAAATTGTTCGAGCGAGTATCTAAAAGGGGTCGAATAAGTGTGAGTACCGAAAACTGGTAAAATCTGGGCGAGTACCGGGGAAAGGTAGGATCCGTGCGAGTATCTAAAACTGTCCGAGCGAGTAACAAAAAAGGGTCGAATGAGTGTGAGTACTCAAAAATTGTAGAATCCGGGTGAGTACCGGGGAAAGGTAGAATCAGTGCGAGTACAGAAAAACTGTCCCAGCGAGTATCTAAAAGGGGTCGAATCAATGTGAGTACCGAAAAATGGTAGAATACGGGCGAGTACCGGCAAAAGGTAGAATCCGTGCGAGTATCGAAAAATTGTCCAGGCGAGTACCGAAAAAGTGTCGAATCAGTGTGAGTACCGACAACTGGTAGAATTCGGGCGAGTACTGGGGAAAGGTAGAATCCGTGCGAGTATCGAAAAACTGTCCGAGCGAGTAACAAAAAAGGGTCGAATGAATGTGAGTACCGAAAAATTGTAGAGTCTGGGCGAGTACCGGGAAAAGGTAAAATTCGTGCGAGTATCGAAAAACTGTTCGGGCGAGTACCCCAAAAAGGGTCTAATCAGTATGAGTACCGAAAAATGGTAGAATCCGGGCGAGTACCGGGAAAAGGTAGAATCCGTTCGAGTATCGAAAAATTGTCCAGGCGAGTACCGAAAAATGGTAGAATCCGGGCGAGTACCAAGAAAAGGTAGCATCCGTGCGAGTATCGAAAAACTGTGCAGGCGAGTACACCAAAAAGGGTCGAATCAGTGTGAGTACCGAAAAATGGGAGAATACGAGCGAGTACTAGGAAAAGGTAGAATTCGTGCGAGTACTGAAAACTGTCCGGGCCAGTATCTAAAAGGGGTCGAATAAGTGTTAGTAACGAAAAATGGTAGAATCTGGGCGAGTACCGGGGAAAGGTAGAATCCGTGCAAGTATCGAAAAACTGTCCGGGCAAGTAACCAAAAAGAGTCGAATCAGTGTGAGTACCGAAAATTGGTAGAATCCGGGCGAGTACCGAGGAAAGGGAGAATCCGTTCGAGTATCGAAAAACTGTCCGAGCGAGTAACAAAAAAGGGTCGAATTAGTGTGAGTACCGAAAAATTGTAGAATTCGGGCGAGTACCGGAAAAAGGTAGAATCCGTGCGAGTATCGAAAAACTGTCCGGGCGAGTATCCCAAAAAGGGTCGAATCAGTGTGAGTACCGAAAAATGGTAGAATCCGGGCGAGTACCGAGAAAAGGTAGAATCCGTGCGACTATCGAAAAATTGTCCTGGCGAGTACCGAAAAAGGGTCGAATCAGTGTGAGTACCGAAAAATGGTAGAATCCGAGCGAGTACCGGTAAGAGGTAGAATCCGTGCGAGTATCGAAAAACTGTCCGGGCTAGTACCCCAAAATGGGTCGAATCGATGTGTGTACCGAAAAAAGGTAGAATCCGGGCGAGTACCGGGAAAAGTTAGAATCCGTGAGAGTATCGAAAAACTGTCCGAGCGAGTAACAAAAAAGGGTCGAATTAGTGTGAGTACTGAAAAATTGTAGAATCCCGGCGAGTACCGGAAAAAGGTAGAATCCGTGCGAGTATCGAAAAACTTTCCGGGCAAGTAACCAAAAAGGTCCGTATCAGTGTGAGTACCGAAAATTGGTAGAATCCGGGCGAGTACTGGGGAAAGGTAGGATCCGTGCGAGTATCTAAAACTGTCCGAGCGAGTAACAAAAAAGGGTCGAATGAGTGTGAGTACTAAAAAATTGTAGAATCCGGTCGAGTACCGGGGAAAGGTAGAATAAGTGCGAATACAAAAAAACTGTCCAGGCGAGTATCTAAAAGGGGTCGAATCAGTGTGAGTACCGAAAAATGGTAGAATCCGGGCGAGTATTGGCAAAAGGTAGAATCCGTGCGAGTATCAAAAAATTGTCCAAGCAAGTACCGAAAAAGGGTCGAATCAGTGTGAGTATCGAAAAATGGTAGAATCCGGGCGAGTACCTGGGAAAGGTAGAATCTGTGCGAGTATCGAAAAACTGTCTGGGCAAGTAAACAAAAAGGGTCGAATCAGTGTGAGTACGGAAAACTTGTAGAATCCGGGTGAGTACCGGGGAAAGGTAGAATCCGTGCGAGTATCGAAAAACTGTCCGAGCAAGTAACAAAAAAGGGTCGAATCAATGTGAGTACCGAAAAATTGTATAATCCGGGCGAGTACTGGGAAAAGGTAGAATCCGTGCGAGTATCGAAAAATAGTCCGGGCGAGTACCCCAAAAAGGGTCGAATCAGTATGAGTACCGAAAAATGGTAAAATCCGGGCGAGTACTGGGAAAAGGTAGAATCCGTTCGAGTATCGAAAAATTGTCCAGGCGAGTACCAAAAAATGATCGAATCAGTGTGAGTACCGAAAAATGGTAGAATCCGGGCGAGTACCAAGAAAAGGTAGAATCCGTGCGAGTATCGAAAACTGTCTAGGCGAGTACACCAAAAAGGGTCGAATCAGTGTCAATACCGAAAAATGGTAGAATACGGGCGAGTACTGGGAAAAGGTAGAATCCGTGCGAGTACTGAAAAACTGTCTGGGCCAGTATCTAAAAGGGTCGAATCAGTGTGAGTACCGAAAACTGGTAGAATCCGGGCGAGTACCGGGGAAAGGGATAACCTGTTCGAGTATCGAAAAACTGTCCGAGCGAGTAACAAAAAAGGGTCGAATTAGTGTGAGTACCGAAAAATTGTAGAATTCGGGCGAGTACCGGAAAAAGGTAGAATCCGTGCGAGTATCGAAAAATTGTCCGGGCGAGTATCCCAAAAAGGGTCGAATCAGTGTGAGTACCGAAAAATGGTAGAATCCGGGCGAGTACTGGGAAAAGGTAGAATCCGTGCGACTATCGAAAAATTGTCCTAGCGAGTACCGAAAAAGGGTCGAATCAATGTGAGTACCGAAAAATGGTAGAATCAGAGCGAGTACCGGTAAGAGGTAGAATCCGTGCGAGTATCGAAAAACTGTTCGGGCTAGTACCCCAAAATGGGTCGAATCGGTGTGTGTATCGAAAAAAAGTAGAATCCGGGCGAGTACCAACAAAAGTTAGAATCCGTTCGAGTATCGAAAAACTGTCTAGGCTAGTACCCGAAAAAGGGTCGAATCGGTGTGAGTACCTCAAAATGGTAGAATCCGGGCGTGTACCAGGAAAAGGTAGAATCCGTGCGAGTATCGAAAAACTGTCTGGGCAAGTAACCAAAAAGGGTCGAATCCGTGTGAGTACCGAAAACTGGTAGAATCCGGGCGAGTACTAGGAAATGGTAGAATCCGTGCGAGTACCGAAAAACTGTCCGGGCCAGTATCTAAAAGGGGTCGAATCAGTTTGAGTATCAAAAAATGGTAGAGTCTGGGCGAGTACCGGGAAAATGTAGAATCCATGCGAGGATCGAAAAATTTTCTAAGCGAGTACCAAAAAAGGGTCGAATCAGTGTGAGTACCGAAAAATGGTAGAATCCGGGCGAGTACTGGAAAAAGGTAGAATCTGTGCGAGTATCGAAGAACTATCCGGGCAAGTAACCAAAAAGGGTCGAATCAGTGTGAGTACCGAAAACTGGTAGAATCAGGGCGAGTACCGGGGAAAGGGAGAATCCGTTCAAGTATCGAAAAACTGTCCGAGCGAGTAACAAAAAAGGGTCGAGTTAGTGTGAGTACCAAAAAATTGTAGAATTTGGGAGAGTACCGAAAAATGGTAGAATCCGTGCGAGTATCGAAAAACTGTTCGGGCGAGTACCCCAAAAAGGGTCGAATTAGTGTGAGTACCGAAAAATGGTAGAATCTGGGCGAGTCCGGGAAAAGGTAGAATCCGTGAGAGTATCGAAAAATTGTCCTAGCCAGTACCGAAAAATGGTAGAATTCGGGCGAGTACCGGTAAAAGGTAGAATCCTTGCGAGTATCGAAAAACTGTCCGGGCTAGTACCCCAAAAAGGGTCGAATCGGTGTGTGTACCGAAAAAATGTAGAATCCGGGTGAGTACCTAGTAAAGGTAGAATCCGTGCGAATATCGAAAAACTATCTGGGCTAGTACCCGAAAAAGGGTCGAATCGGTGTGAGTACCGCCAAATGGTAGAATCCGGGCGAGTACCAGGAAAAGGTAGAATCCGTGCGAGTATCGAAAAACTGTCTGGGCAAGTAACCAAAAAGGGTCGAATCCGTGTGAGTACCGAAAACTGGTAGAATCCGGGCGAGTACTAGGAAATGGTAGAATCCGTGCGAGTACCGAAAAACTGTCCGGGCCAGTATCTAAAAGGGGTCGAATCAGTTTGAGTATCAAAAAATGGTAGAGTCTGGGCGAGTACCGGGAAAATGTAGAATCCATGCGAGGATCGAAAAATTTTCTAAGCGAGTACCAAAAAAGGGTCGAATCAGTGTGAGTACCGAAAAATGGTAGAATCCGGGCGAGTACTGGAAAAAGGTAGAATCTGTGCGAGTATCGAAGAACTATCCGGGCAAGTAACCAAAAAGGGTCGAATCAGTGTGAGTACCGAAAACTGGTAGAATCAGGGCGAGTACCGGGGAAAGGGAGAATCCGTTCAAGTATCGAAAAACTGTCCGAGCGAGTAACAAAAAAGGGTCGAGTTAGTGTGAGTACCAAAAAATTGTAGAATTTGGGAGAGTACCGAAAAATGGTAGAATCCGTGCGAGTATCGAAAAACTGTTCGGGCGAGTACCCCAAAAAGGGTCGAATTAGTGTGAGTACCGAAAAATGGTAGAATCTGGGCGAGTCCGGGAAAAGGTAGAATCCGTGAGAGTATCGAAAAATTGTCCTAGCCAGTACCGAAAAATGGTAGAATTCGGGCGAGTACCGGTAAAAGGTAGAATCCTTGCGAGTATCGAAAAACTGTCCGGGCTAGTACCCCAAAAAGGGTCGAATCGGTGTGTGTACCGAAAAAATGTAGAATCCGGGTGAGTACCTAGTAAAGGTAGAATCCGTGCGAATATCGAAAAACTATCTGGGCTAGTACCCGAAAAAGGGTCGAATCGGTGTGAGTACCGCCAAATGGTAGAATCCGGGCGAGTACCAGGAAAAGGTAGAATCCGTGCGAGTATCGAAAAACTGTCTGGGCAAGTAACCAAAAAGGGTCGAATCAGTGTGAGTACCGAAAACTGGTAGAATCCGGGCGAGTACCAGGAAATGGTAGAATCCGTGCGAGTACCAAAAATCTGTCCGGGCCAGTATCTAAAAGGGGTCGAATCAATTTGAGTACTGAAAAATGGTAGAATCCGGGCGAGTACTGGAAAAAGGTAGAATCTGTGCGAGTATCGAAGAACTATTCGGGCAAGTAACCAAAAAGGGTCGAATCAATGTGAGTACCGACAAATGGTAGAACCCGGGCGAGTACCGGAATATTGTAGAATCCGTGCGAGTATAGAAAAACTGTCCCGGCGAGTATCTAAAAGGGGTCGAATTAGTGTGAGTACCGAAAAATGGTAGAATCCGGGCGAGTACCGGGAAAAGGTAGAATCCGTGCGAGTATCGAAAAATTGTCTAGGCGAGTACCGGAAAAGGGTCGAATCAGTGTGAGTACCAAAAAATGGTAGAATCCGGGCGAGTACTGGGAAAAGGTAGAATCCGTGCGAGCATCGAAAAACTGTCACGAAGAGTATCGGAAAAGGATCGAATCAGTGTCAGTATCAAAAAATGGTAGAATTCAAGCGATTACCGGGAAAAGGTAGAATCCATGCGAGTATTGAAAAACTGTCCCGACGAGTACTTGAAAAAGGTCCAATCAGTGTGAGTACCGAAAAATGGTAGAATCTGGGCGAGTATCGGAAAAAGGTAGAATCCGTGCGAGCATCGAAAAACTGTCCAGACGAGTACCGAAAAAATGTCCAATCAGTATGAGTACCGAAAAATGGTAGAATCCGGGCGACTACCGGGAAAAGGTAGAATCCGTGCGAGCATCGAACAACTGTCACGAAGAGTACCAAAAAAGGATCGAATTAGTGTCAGTACGAAGAAATAGTAGAATTCGGGCGATTACCGGGAAAAGGTAGAATCCGTGCGAGTATCGAAAAACAATCCCGACAAGTACCGAAAAAGGGTTAAATTAGTGTGAGTACCGAAAAATGGTAGAATCCAGGCGAATACCGGGAAAAGGTAGAATCCGTGCAGGTATCAACAAACTGTGACAACGAGTCCCGGAAAAGGGTCGAATCAGTGTGAGTACTGAAAAATGGTAGAATCTGGGTGAGTACCGAAAAAAGGTAGATTCCATGCGAGAATCGAAAAACTATCCCGACGAGTACCTGAAAAAGATCCAATCAGTGTGTGTACCGAAAAATGGTAGAATTCAGGCGAGTATCGGGAAAAGGTAGAATCTGTGCGAGTATCGAAAAACTATCCCGACGAGTACCTGAAAAATCTCCAATCAGTGTGAGTACCGAAAAAAGATAGAATCCAGGCGAGTACCGGGAAAAGGTAGTGATTACTACCCAAAAAGTGCTATTTTACACCTTTAAGTCATTATGTTTTAAGCACTTTTGTGTAGTAATTCTTCATCTTTATTCCAATTGGCATGTTAAGGACCTAGAAATGACTCCTAATCATATTTGTGGCTAGTTTTAGTGTTTTTGACATCTTTTTGGATCATTAAGACAAGCCAACCAAAGGAGAAAAGCAAAGAAAACCAAAGAGAAGCAAAGAGAAGCAAGGAGGAAAACAGAGGACAGCAGCTGCAGTCTTCTTTCGAACTTTTGGAGCACTTCCCGAAGTCCATTTTCTACATGCTATATACCATTTCAAAGCTCAGGAAGTGAAGAATCCAACGCTTCAAACCGTGTACGATTTGGAGCTGAAACGAGGAAGATATGGCCTTTGGAAGACAACTGCTCCAGGTGTGCGAAAGGTGTGCGAATGGTGTGCGAAACTCGCACACCCCCTCAGCCGTGCGAATGGTGTGCGAAACTCGCACACCCCCTTCCAAATTCGCACACCCCATGCGTGGTGCGAATTTTCCTCTGTTTTTGCCGACTCCACTTTAGATATTTTCTTATGTATTTTTTTGATGTAATTTTCTTTCTTCTCCTTGTAACAAGCCAATCACAAGCTTTGCTTTTGTAAAGACTATATAAGGGGTGGAAATCACCTCTCGTTCATATATCATGCATGTTACGTTTTACACTTAGAAAGAAAATACAGAGCTCTCTCGTTTTCCCTTTTCTCTTTACTATTTTCTTTTTCTTGGAAGCCAAACAACCTCTGAGGATGTTTTCTCAGAGGATGAGAGGCTAAACTTTTGGTTTCTTGGAGTGAAGGAAGCTAGGTGAAAAGTCCAGATGCAAAGGTGGAAAACGCTCATGCCTTAAATACAGGTAGTTGAAGTTCATAAATGGCTTTTAAATCCAAAGTTTTGCTTTAAATCCCTTAGAATCACTTTGAATGGCCAATACATGGTAAACTTCAGGTCTCTGTGGATGCTTATTGCTAGATCCATATCAGTCCATTAGTTATCATGTACGAGCCTTTGGAAAGTGGTTCAAGGTGAAGACCCATAGTGTCTAAAGCCATTAATGGACCTTGACTACCATTTCTATTGATTTTTATGGATTAAATCTTCATTGTTAAACCTATACCGGTTCGGGAAATAACTATAGGTTAAATCCCCAATGCGAGGAGAAAAATCCGGAATTTTCCACTTTGCATTCTAAACTTGATCCTAGCAATCCTTAGCTCTGGGAGACTTTCTTTCTTCCATTTTTAATTAGTTTATGTTAATTTAGTTTCAAACACTTTCAAAACAAATTTTATTTTCTTTTAAACTTTAAGTTTTTGATAAAGGAACTCATTAAATTCAATTTCTAATCTCGAGTATATCACTGGTAGAATGAAAACCCATCCCAGAGTTCGACCCTAGAGCCACTATACTATAGTAGCTTTGCTACACTAGTATGAGGTCATAGGTTTTATAAATGTTTTTGATTAAATGACCCGACTAGATTTACAAGCGAATAAAAAATGGCGCTGTTGCCGGGGATGGTGCCACGATACAGTGATACAACCTTTTAGAGGCTACTTGTGATTTTCGTCACAAGTTTGGTGAATTCCTTTTTCACTAACTTCATTTCCTTTCTTTTAATTGTAGAATTTCTTTTGTTTTCTTTCTAACCTTAACTTGCCTCTAGTTTTCTTTTGTTTTTGTTGTCTTTGCTTTGTTTTCAGGTAAGTAGTGATTTGTGCATGCCCTATTGGATTCGGGACCAAGATGGAAGATTAGTAAGGATTGAGAATCCTCAAGACACAGAGTTGGATATCTGTGTAAACATCATGGACCCTCCACAAGAGGATCAGAATTCTCAACAAGGTTAAGGGGGTAATCCAAATGCATATCTATCCATGAGGGATAGAATGCACCCACCAAGGATGAGTGCACCCTCATGCATCATACCTCCTCTTGAGCAGCTGATTATAAGGCCCCATATTGTGCCCCTTCTACCAAATTTCCATGGAATGGAGAGTGAGAATCCATATGCCCACATCAAGGAGTTTGAGGAGGTGTGCAATACCTTTAGAGAGGGAGGAGCTTCAATAGACTTGATGAGACTCAAGCTATTCCCTTTCACTTTGAAGGACAAGGCAAAAATATGGCTTAATTATTTAAGGCCAAGGAGCATAAGGAATTGGGTTGATCTTCAGGCCGAGTTTTTGAAGAAATTTTTCCCCACCCATAGGACCAATGGGTTGAAGAGGCAAATCTCAAACTTTTCTGCAAAAGAAAATGAGAAGTTCCATGAATGTTGGGAAAGGTATATGGAGGCCATCAATTCTTGTCCTCATCATGGCTTTGATACATGGCTCTTGGTGAGCTATTTCTATGATGGGATGTCTTCCTCCATGAACCAAATTCTTGAAACCATGTGTGGGGGAGATTTTATGACTAAGAATCCGGAAAAAGCCATGGACTTTTTAAGTTATGTATCTGAGGTAACAAGAGCATGGGATGAGCCCAACTCAAAGAAATTGGGAAGGATGAAAGCTCCTGTAAATCCAAAGGGTGGAATGTACATGTTAAGTGAAGACATGGACATGAAAGCTAAGGTGGCAACAATAGCAAGGAGGTTGGAAGAACTTGAGTTGAAAAAGATGCATGAAGTCCAAGCCATTTCCGAGACTCAAGCCCATGCCATGCCATGCACCATTTGCCAATCATGTGATCATGTGGTAGATGAGTGTCCAACCATGCCAGCTATGAGGGGGATGTTAGGTGATCAAGCCAATGTTGTGGGGCAATTTAGGCCAAACAACAATGCACCTTATGGAAACACCTATAATTCAAGCTGGAGAAACCATCCAAATTTTTCTTGGAAACCAAGACCACCTCCATACCAACCACAAGCCCAAACTCAAGCACCTCAACAAACCTTTTCAGTGGAGCAAGCCATTGCAAACCTAAGTAAAGTCATGAATGACTTTGTGGGTGAACAAAGGGCAATCAACTCCCAATTGCACCAAAAGATTGAGAATGTTGAGAGTTCTCTAAATAAGAGAATGGATGGGATGCAAAATGATCTATATCAGAAGATAGATGATATTCAATACTCCATCTCTAGGCTTACCAACCTCAACACAGTGAATGAGAAAGGAAAGTTTCCCTCTCAACCAAGCCAAAATCCAAAGGGTGTTCATGAAGTTGAAACCCAAGAGGGGGAGTCTTCAAAGTTGAGGGAGGTCAAAGCTGTGATCACCTTGAGGAGTGGAAAGGAGGTTGATCAACCCTTGCCTAAGGAGAGGCAAGATGAAGAACTCTTGTCAAAGAAAACCTTGGTTAAAGAGAGCAATAACCAAGAAGAGAAGAGTGAGAAGAAAAGTGCATCCAAATCAAGCATTGAAGAAGAGCCAAGGATAGTGATTAAAGAGGATATGATGAAGAAACGTATGCCTCCCCCTTTTCCTCAAGCTTTACATGGAAAGAAGGAAATCAAGAATTCATCAGAAATTCTTGAAGTCTTGAGATAAGTGAAGGTGAATATACCCTTACTTGATATGATCAAGCAAGTCCCCACATATGCAAAGTTTCTAAAGGACTTGCGCACAGTTAAGAGAGGGTTACATGTAATAAAGAATGCATTTCTCACTGAGCAAGTAAGTGCTATCATTCAGAGTAAGTCTCTAGTTAAGTATAAAGATCCTGGTTGCCCCACCATTGCAGTCAACATTGGAGGGACACTTGTGGAGAAAGCTTTACTAGACTTGGGGGCAAGTGTGAATTTGCTCCCATACTCTGTGTACAAGCAACTGGGACTTGGAGGATTGAAGCCCATAGCCATCACTCTCTCCTTAGCTGATAGGTCAGTCAAAATCCCAAGGGGGGTGATAGAGGATGTTCTAGTGCAAGTGGACAAATTCTACTATCCCGTGGATTTTGTTGTGCTTGATACCGATCCCACTGTTAAGGAAGCCAATTACGTGCCAATCATCCTTGGGAGACCTTTCCTGGCTACCTCCAATGCCATCATCAATTGTAGAAATGGGGTGATGCAGCTCACATTTGGGAACATGACCTTGGAATTAAACATATTCCATCTTTGCAAGAGGCATCTTCACCCAGAAGAGGATGAAGGATTGGAGGAGGTGTGCCTGATCAACACCTTGGTTGAAGAGCATTGTGACAAGAGCTTAGAAGAGAGCTTGAATGAAAGCCTTGAAGTGCTTGAAGAAGGGTTACCTGAACCCTTTGATGTGCTAGCTACCATGTCTCCTTGGAGGAGACGGGAAGAGATCTTACCACTGTTCAATAAGGAGGACTCACAAGGAGCAGCTATGGAGAACCCTCCAAAGCTTGTTTTGAAGCCACTTCCTGTTAATTTGAAGTATGCATACTTGGAGGAAGGTGAGAAATGTCCAGTGGTGGTCTCTTCAAATCTCACAAGTGATCAAGAGGATAGTCTTTTGGGAGTCCTCAGAAAATGCAAGAAAGCCATTGGATGGCAAATTTCTGATCTGAAAGGGATTAGTCCTTTGGTGTGCACCCACCATATCTATATGGAGGAAAATGCAAAACCAGTGAGGCAGCCCCAGAGGAGGTTGAATCCTCACATGCAAGAGGTGGTGAGGGGTGAAGTTCTGAAGCTACTACAAGCAGGGATCATATATCCCATTTCAGATAGCTTGTGGGTGAGCCCCACCCAAGTAGTTCCAAAGAAATCTGGAATCACTGTGATCCAGAATGAGAAAGGGGAGGAAGTCTCTACACGTCCTACCTCAGGATGGAGGGTGTGTATAGATTACAGGAGGTTGAATTCAGTGACTAGGAAGGACCATTTCCCATTGCCTTTCATGGACTAAGTCCTTGAGAGAGTCTCAGGACATCCTTTCTACTGTTTTCTAGATGGTTACTCGGGGTACTTCCAAATAGAGATTGATTTGGAAGATCAAGAAAAGACAACCTTCACATGCCCCTTTGGTACTTTTGCGTATAGGAGAATGCCCTTTGGTTTATGTAATGCTCCTGCAACTTTCCAAAGATGTATGCTAAGCATCTTCAGTGATATGGTGGAACGCATCATGGAAGTCTTCATGGATGACATCACTGTATATGGAAGTTCTTATGAGGAGTGTTTGTTGCACTTAGAAGCAGTTCTCCACAGATGTATTGAGAAAGACCTAGTGCTAAATTGGGAGAAGTGCCATTTTATGGTACAACAAGGCATTGTCTTAGGACATATAATCTCCAAAAATGGCATTGAGGTAGATAAGGCAAAGTTGGAGCTAATTGTTAAGTTGCCACCTCCCACAAATGTTAAAGGAATTAGGCAATTCCTAGGACATGCCGGGTTCTATAGGAGGTTCATTAAGGATTTCTCAAAAATCTCAAAGCCTCTTTGTGAACTCTTGGTAAAGGATGCCAAGTTTGTGTGGGATGAGAAGTGTCAGAAGAGTTTTGAGGAATTGAAGCAATTCCTCACAACTGCACCAATAGTGAGAGCCCCAAATTGGAAATTACCTTTTGAGGTAATGTGTGATGCAAGTGATCTTGCTATGGGGGCTGTTTTGGGGCAAAGAGAGGATGGAAAGCCCTATGTGATTTATTACGCGAGCAAAACTTTGAGCGAGGCTCAAAGGAACTACACAACTACTGAGAAGGAGTTGTTGGCAGTAGTTTTTGCCTTGGATAAGTTTCGTGCCTATTTGGTAGGGTCCTCTATAGTGGTGTTCACTGACCATTCCGCTTTGAAGTACTTGCTAACCAAGCAAGATGCCAAGGCAAGATTGATAAGATGGATCCTTTTGCTCCAAGAATTCAATCTCCAAATCCGGGATAAAAAGGGAGTAGAAAATGTGGTAGCTGACCACTTGTCAAGACTTGTGATAGCACATGACTCACATGGTCTGCCCATCAATGATGACTTCCCTGAGGAGTCTCTCATGTCAATAGATGTAACTCCATGGTATTCTCACATTGCAAATTACTTGGTTACTGGGGAAGTTCCAAGCGAGTGGAGTGCCCAAGACAAGAGGCATTTCTTTGCTAAGATCCATGCCTATTATTGGGAGGAGCCTTTTCTCTTCAAATATTGTGCGGATTAAATCATAAGGAAATGTGTTCCTGAACAAGAGCAATCAGGAATTCTTTCCCATTGCCATGATAGTGCATGTGGAGGTCATTTTGCCTCCCAGAAAACAGCTATGAAAGTGATCCAATCAGGGTTTTGGTGGCCTTCTCTTTTCAAGGATGCCCACTCTATGTGCAAGGGATGTGATCGGTGTCAAAGGCTTGGTAAGCTTACATGCCGAAATATGATGCCCTTGAACCCCATCTTGATAGTGGATGTCTTTGATGTTTGGGGGATAGACTTCATGGGACCATTTCCAATGTCATTTGGACATTCCTACATTTTGGTGGGAGTAGATTATGTCTCTAAGTGGGTAGAAGCAATCCCATGTAGGAGCAATGATCACAAGGTGGTTCTTAAATTCCTCAAGGACAACATCTTTGCAAGATTCGGAGTGCCTAAGGCCATTATAAGTGATGGAGGAACCCACTTTTGCAATAAACCTTTTGAGACTCTTCTAGCCAAATATGGGGTTAAGCACAAGGTAGCTACACCTTATCACCCTCAAACAAGTGGCCAAGTTGAGTTAGCCAACCGGGAGATCAAGAATATATTGATGAAGGTGGTGAATGTGAATAGGAAGGATTGGTCTATTAAGCTCCTAGATTCCTTATGGGCGTATAGGACCGCTTACAAGACCATTCTTGGAATGTCTCCTTATCGCCTTGTTTATGGCAAAGCGTGCCATCTTCCAGTGGAGATTGAATATAAAGCATGGTGGGCAATCAAGAAGCTCAACATGGATTTGACAAGAGCCGGGTTGAAAAGATGTTTGGATTTGAATGAATTGGAGGAAAGGAGGAATGATGCTTACCTCAATTCAAAAATTGCAAAGGAGAGGTTGAAGAAATGACATGATCAATTGGTAAATCAGAAGAATTTTGTGAAGGGGCAAAGAGTCTTGCTTTATGACTCTAAGCTTCATCTTTTTCCGGGAAAATTGAAATCAAGATGGACGGGTCCTTTCATAATTCATGAGGTGCAACCAAATGGAGTAGTGGAACTACTCAACTTCAATAGCACTCAAACTTTCAAAGTGAATGGGCATCGTCTCAAGCCCTTTATCGAATCTTTTTCCCGAGATAAGGAGGAATTCATCCTCCTTGATCCACCTCCAACATGAAAACACTTGGTTCATGGTTGAACTTAATCTCTCCAAAGACTAAAAAGTTCATCCTCTTTTTGTTTTCTTTTAAGTTGATTTTAGTTTAATCTAGTGTTTTCTTGTGTTTATGCATGTTTTGATTTCTATTTTTGACTTTAATTTCATTCTAATGTGGTTTGAATTGTTTTTTTTGTGTTAACATGTAGGTAGGAAGGCTTGAAGAATGAAGTCTTGGTGAAAACAAGGGAAAACAGGGGAGAAAAATCAAGATTCAGCAAAATTCGCACACCATTTTCCCCTGTGCGAAAATTTCGCACACCACTTACCCTGTGCGAATTTGCTTTTGCACCAACTTTCAAAATTGCATGCTCTCGGTCCCTTCCTAAAATCCCAGTGCGAATTTCACAGGTATGTGAACCTGGTGCGAACCCTGTGCGAATTCACTTTTTGCGCCAATTTTCAAAACCATGCTCTCTGTCTTGGAGAATCACAGGTATGCGAAATTTTCGCACACCATTTTCCCTTGTGCGAAAATCTCATTTTCTCTTTAAAAGCTATGTTCTCCTCTTCAAATTCTAAGCTTCTTATTCAATTCTCTTAGCACCTTTCTTTCGATCACCCATTTCCATCCACAAAGCTCCTTTCCTTCATCATCCATCATCATCAACACCACCATGGCAGCCCATCTCCATAGCTCCATTCCATAGCCGCGCATTCACTATTCACTACTTTCCATTTTCGGCAATTTCACCTCCTTCCACCATCAAAATCCTTTCAAATCTTCACTCTACCCTCTAAATCCATCCATAATCCAATCCCAACCTTGTTCTTACCAAACCAAAGCCTAAACCATAAGCATTCAAGCCACGGTTTCTTCAAAAGAAACCCATTGCCGCCGGCCATGGGAGCTCCCAATCTTCAATTTTCCTCTTGAAAAGCTCCAATTTCCAAGCCTATTCACCATGACAAATCTTTTTCCTACATAAGCCAACGTTTCCCACCCTGAAAGGTCACAAATTTGCACCATTTGAACAAGCCACAATTTCTCAAATGCGCGGGTGAATAGTACCCTGTGCGAAAATTTCGCACACCCCCTTGTGGTGAGCGAAACTCGCACACCCCCCTCCCCTATGCGAAAATTTTGCACACCCACCCCCCCTGTGCGAAAATTTCAGCTTCTCCATCCCTACCTTCCCTAATCCCAAGCCTCTGAGCCTCATTTCATCACTTCATCATGCCTAAGACCCGAGGAGGATCTACCTTAGCTCCCTAGAGCAGTCAAAGAGCAGCCCCTGTGCAGGCCCCACTAGATGCACCCTCACATTTACCTGATTCTGTCCCTCAGAGCAGATACCATACGAGGAGAGCATCTGCCACGTTTGTGGCCCCTACACAAATTCCACCTCGGAGTCCTCCTACAAAGAAAGCCAAGACTTCAGAGCTAGGAGAGTCCTCTAGAGCACCTCGGGATTCACAGTCTCAGCCTTCTTCTGCCAGGCGCCCTAGACCCAGCTTGCCCATTGAGGGCAACTTCGATTGCCGATCGAGAGAATTTCATGTCGAGGCATATTTCGATCACTCTCTTATGCGACAGCAGCCTGAGTTGCGGGATTCATACCGCCTACTTGAGAGGTACCATCTTGTACCCTTTATGACTCTGCCCCAATTCTTTTATCCTCGAGTAGCTTTAGACTTTTACCAGTCTATGACTACTCGTGGCGTCCCGATACCAGCCTCGATCCTTTTTACCATTGATGGACGCCAGGGTATTTTGGGGGCTAGACAGATTGCCGATGCCTTCCATATCCCTTTTGCACTAGCAGATCCCGCTACATTTAGACGCTGGGCCCCATTTTCTGAGTGGGACATGGTTCGTATCCTATCTCGAGGGACATCTTCCCAGAGGACCATTTTGAGGAGAGAGCTTCCCCCAGAGATGCTCCTAGTTGATGTGGTGCTTCGCGCCAATCTTTTTCCTCTTCAGCATAAAGTGCAGAGGCGAGGGGCCATTATGGAGGCATTATTCTGTATCTCTGAGGGCTACTACTTTGGCCCCCATCATTTGATTATAACCGCTCTCCTCCATTTTGAGGAGAAGGTGCATACGCGGTGTCTTGCGAGGGCAGACACCATTCCTTTACTTTTCCCTTGGCTGCTATGCCATGTTTTGGCGCATATGGGTTTTCCTGCAGACCCTCATTCTGAGCCCCGCCACCATTATCGAGAGAGCTTCTCTCTTGACCAATGGACTCAGATATGGCTCCATCGCCAATCCCCAGAACTTCCCGAGCCAAGGGAAGTCCCTCCTGCTCCGTCCACTTCAGCTCCTCCACAGCCAGTACCAGAGGCAGCATCATCTGATGCCCCACCTGCTGTTCCTCCTACATCAGAGCCGCCCATTACTATCCCTGGTGTAGAGTATCGTGCCTTGCTCGCTTCTTTCCAGACTTTGACCACTACTCAGACGGCCATTATGGAGCGGATGGACCACTTTCAGCTTCAGCAGGACCAGTAGACTCTCATTCTCCGTGAGATTCAGCAGCACCTCGGTCTTTCACCACCAGCTCCACCTGTAGCGGTTCCTTCCACAGTTGCAGCGGAGGACCCCTCCTATCCACCAGAGGAGCCTACTACTTGATCATACGATCACTCCTCTCCTTTTTTTTGTATCTATATGCTACGTTTTTGGATGTCTTATATATTTTGGACCACTTTTATACTGGGATTGGATGTATTTCATGTTTATCTTGTATATTGTACTCTCTCAGTTTATATAGACATCTTCTCTTTTTGTGTATTTTAGCTATTCCATTTTATTTCCTCTATTCATCACTCTTATGATTTTTCTTTTCTTTTGCAACATGTGGTTTCTCCTGTTCATTCAGACTCTCTTACTATCAGGAGGTATTACTTCCTCCCTTTTTTTTTTTATTATCTCTTGCTTTTGGAACATTGAGGACAATGTTCATCCTAGTTGGGGGGAGAGTTGAGGAAGTAATTTGTTGAATTTTTGGTTAAGTTATTTTGCTAACAAATTTTTTGCAAACTCTCTTTGTTTTCTCAAAGATAAATTCTCAAAAGTAAATGGGAGAAATTAAATTCTTATCTTATTGCCATAGTCTCAGAGTTTGTATTATGCTTATTAAAGTTGATAAATTGTTGAAGCTCCTTTTGTTTTCAATCTTAAGTCTTCCACTCTAATCTTTTCACACACTGAACACATTAGATTCCAGTTATAAGATGGAAAACTTTCTCACCCCCTAAACTTAGGAAATTTTCGACTTGGTGCCATTGACCTCATTCTATTAGTGTTGGGACACCTTATAAAAGGCCAATGTGTCTTATGAAAATAATTTTTGCTTCACTTGCTTTGAAACCCGACCAAGGTCCGAGGGGTATATGGTGAAAATCTTTAAAGCCTGGTGCCCTAAGCCTTTACTGGTTGGGAGCCACCGACCTCACTGCTCGTTACATGGGTGGATGGGTGGAGTACTTATTAGAAAAAAAAAAAGAAAAAAGAAAAAAAAAAGGGTGCGTTCTTAGCCTTTTATATATGAGTTAGTGTTGCTAAAGTTAGAGAAAAACCTTAGTTGGGGGGAGAATATAGTTTGACATACTATAACTGGAAACTAAGCACCTTAACACTTAGATTTTTGTGGAAGATTAAGAGTTGATCCTTTGGGAGTGGAAATTATTTTGATACTCAAATTTGCATAATGTCCGCTCTTTGCATGTTGTGATAGGTAAGTTATTTGATGACTCTTGTTGATGATTGAGTTTTATATCCTTGACTTGCCATGTGAGAGTTTGATCCAATCATGCCACTTGATTATTTTTTGGAGTGATCAGCATGATTTTGTAAATTATTATATTATCTATTTTTCTTTCTTTTTCTCTCCTTCATTGCTCAGGGACTAGCAATGTGTCAGTTGGGGGGAGTGATTACTACCCAAAAAGTGCTATTTCACACCTTTAAGTCATTATGTTTTAAGCACTTTTGTGTAGTAATTCTTCATCTTTATTCCAATTGGCATGTTAAGGACCTAGAAATGACTCCTAATCACATTTGTGGCTAGTTTTAGTGTTTTTGACATCTTTTTGGATCATTAAGACAAGCCAACCAAAGGAGAAAAGCAAAGAAAACCAAAGAGAAGCAAAGAGAAGCAAGGAGGAAAACAGAGGACAGCAGCTGCAGTCTTCTTTCGAACGTTTGGAGCACTTCCCGAAGTCCATTTTCTACATTCTATATACCATTTCAAAGCTCAGGAAGTGAAGAATCCAACGCTTCAAACCGTGTACGATTTGGAGCTGAAACGAGGAAGATATGGCCTTCGGAAGACAACTGCTCCAGGTGTGCGAAAGGTGTGCGAATGGTGTGCGAAACTCGCACACCCCCTTCCAAATTCGCACACCCCATGCGTGGTGCGAATTTTCCTCTGTTTTTTCCGACTCCACTTTAGATATTTTCTTATGTATTTTTTTGATGTAATTTCCTTTCTTCTCCTTGTAACAAGCCAATCACAAGCTTTGCTTTTGTAAAGACTATATAAGGGATGGAAATCACCTCTCGTTCATATATCATGCGTGTTACGTTTTACACTTAGAAAGAAAATACAGAGCTCTCTCATTTTCCCTTTTCTCTTTACTATTTTCTTTTTCTTGGAAGCCAAACAACCTCTGAGGATGTTTTCTCAGAGGATGAGAGGCTAAACTTTTGGTTTCTTGGGGTGAAGGAAGCTAGGTGAAAAGTCCAGATGCAAAGGTGGAAAACGCTCGTGCCTTAAATACAGGTAGTTGAAGTTCATAAATGGCTTTTAAATCCAAAGTTTTGCTTTAAATCCCTTAGAATCACTTTGAATGGCCAATACATGGTAAACTTCAGGTCTCTGTGGATGCTTATTGCTAGATCCATATCAGTCCATTAGTTATCATGTACGAGCCTTTGGAAAGTGGTTCAAGGTGAAGACCCATAGTGTTTAAAGCCATTAATGGACCTTGACTACCATTTCTATTGATTTTTATGGATTAAATCTTCATTGTTAAACCTATACCGGTTCGGGAAATAACTATAGGTTAAATCCCCAATGCGAGGAGAAAAATCCGAAATTTTCCACTTTGCATTCTAAACTTGATCCTAGCAATCCTTAGCTCTGGGAGACTTTCTTTCTTCCATTTTTAATTAGTTTATGTTAATTTAGTTTCAAACACTTTCAAAACAAATTTTATTTTCTTTTAAACTTTAAGTTTTTGATAAAGGAACTCATTAAATTCAATTTCTAATCTCGAGTATATCACTGGTAGAATGAAAACCCATCCCAGAGTTCGACCCTAGAGCCACTATACTATAGTAGCTTTGCTACACTAGTATGAGGTCATAGGTTTTATAAATGTTTTTTATTAAATGACCCGGCTGGATTTATAAGCGAATCAGGTAGAATCCGTACAGGTATCGAAAAACTATGACAACGAGTACCGAAAAACGGTCGAATCAGTGTGAGTACCGAAAAATGGTAGAATCCGGGCGAGTACCGGAAAAAGGTAGATTCCGTGCGAGCATCGAAAAACTGTCCCGATGAGTGCACGAAATAGATCCAATCAGTGTGAGTACCAAAAAATGGTAGAATTCAGGCGAGTAGCGAGAAAAGGTAGAATCCGTGCGAGTATCGAAAAACTGTCCCGACGAGTACCAGAAAAAGGTCCAATAAGTGTGAGTACCGAAAAATGGTAGAATCCGGGCGAGTACCGGAAAAAGGTAGAATCTGTGCGAGCATCGAAAAACTGTCCCGACGAGTACCGGAAAAAGGTCCAATTAGTGTGAGTATTGAAAAATGGTAGAATCCGCGTGAGTACAGGGAAAAGGTAGATTCCGTGCGAGTATCTAAAAACTGTCCGGGTGAGTACCGAAAAAAGGTCGAATACGTGTGAGTACCGAAAAATGGAAGAATCCGGGCGAGTACCGGCAAAAAGGTAGAATCGATGCGAGCATCAAAAAACTGTCAAGACAAGTATCGGAAAAGGGTCGAACCAGTGTCAGTACGGAAAAATGGTAGAATCTGGGCGAATACCGGAAAAAGGTAGAATCCCTGCGAGTATCGAAAAACTGTCTGGGCGAGTACCGAAAAAGGGTCGAATCAATGTTTGTATCGAAAAATGGAAGAAACCGGGCGAGTACCGGCAAAAGGTAGAATCCGTACAAGTATCGAAAAACTGTCCGGGCGAGTACCGGAAAAGGGTCGAATCAGTGTGAGTACCAAAAAATGGTAGAATCCGGGCGAGTACCGGCCATAGGTAGAATCCGTGCGAGCATCGAAAAACTGTCACGACGAGTACCGAAAAAGGGTCGAATAATTGTGAGTATCGAAAAATGGTAGAATCTGGGCGAGTACCGGGATAAGGTAGAATCCATGCGAGCATCGAAAAATTGTTAGGAAGAGTACCCAAAAAGGGTCGAATCAGTGTCAGTACGAAAAAATGGTAAAATCCGGGCGAGTACCGGGAAAAAGTAGAATCCGTGCCAGTATCGAAAAACTGTCCCAACGAGTACCGGAAAAGGGTCGAATCAGTGTGAGTACCAAAAAATGGTAGATTCCGAGCGAGTATCGACAAAAGGTAGAATCCGTGTGAGTATCAAAAAATTGTCCGATCAAGTACGGAAGAAAGGTTGAATCAGTGTAAGTACCGATAAATGGTAGAATTTGGGCGAGTACCGAGAAAAGGTAGAATCCGTGCGAACATCGAAAAACTGTCACGACGAGTACCAGAAAAGGGTCGAATCAGTGTGAGTACCGAAAAATGGTAGAATCCGGGCGAGTACCAGAAAAACATAGAATCCGTACGAGGATCGAAAAGCTGTCCCGGCGCGTACCGGAAAAGAGTCGAATCAGTGTGAGAACCGAAAAAATGGTAGAATCCGGGCGAGTACCGGGAAAAGGTAGAATCCATGCGAGCATCGAAAAACTGTCACGAAGTGTACCGGAAATGGGTCGAATCAGTGTCAGTTCGAAAAAATGGTAGAATCCGGGCGAGTACCGGGAAAAGGTAAAATCCGTGCGAGCATCGAAAAACTGTCACGAAGAGTACAGGAAAAGGGTCGAATCAGTGTCAGTAAGAAAGAATGGTAGAATCCGGGCGAGTACCGGGAAAAGGTAGAATCCATACGAGCATCGAAAAACTGTCATGAAGAGTACCGAAAAAGGGTTGAATCAGTGTAAGTACGAAAAAATGGTAGAATTCGGGCGAGTACCGGAAAAAAGTAGAATCCGTGCGAGTATCGAAAAACTGTCCCGACGAGTATCGAAAAAGGGTCGAATCAGAGTGAGTACCGAAAAATGGTAGAATCCGGGCGAGTACCGAGAAAAGGTTGAATCCATGCGAGCATCGAAAAACTGTCACGACGAGTACCAGCAAAGGGTCAAATCAGTGTGAGTACCGAAAAATGGTAAAATCCGTCCGAGCATCGAAAAACTGTCATGAAGAGTACCAGAAAAGGGTCGAATTAGTGTCAGTACGAAAGAATGGTAGAATGCGGGCGAGTACCGGGAAAAGGTCGAATCCGTGCAAGCATCGAAAAACTGTCACGACGACTACTGGAAAAGGGTCGAATCATTGTGAGTACTGAAAAATGATAGAATTCGAGCGAGTACCGAGAAAAGGCTGAATCTGTGCAAGCATCGAAAAACTGTCACGAAGAGTATCGGAAAATGGTCGAATCAGTGTCAGTACGAAAAAATGGTAGAATCCGGGCAAGTACTGGGAAATGATAGAATCCATGCGAGTATCGAAAAACTGTCCCGACGAGTACCCAAAAAGGGTCGAATTAGAGTGATTACCGAAAAATTGTAGAATCCGGGCGAGTACCGGGAAAAGGTAGAATCTGTGCGAGTATCCAAAAACTCTCCGGGTGAGTACCGGAAAAGGGTCGAATCCGGGCGAGTGCGGGGAAAAGGTAGAATCTATGCGAGCATCAAAAAACTGTCACGATGAGTACCGAAAAAGGGTTGAATCGGTGTGAGTACAGAAAAATGTTAGAATCCGGGAGAGTACCGACAAAAGGTAGAATCCATGCGAGCATCGAAAAGCTGTCACGACGACTACCGAAAAAGGGTCGAATAAGTGTGAGTACTGAAAAATGGTAGATTCCGGGCGAGTACCGGGAAAAGGTAGAATCCGAGCGAACATCGAAAAACTGTCACGAAGAATACCGAAAAAAGGTCGAATCAGTGTTTGTGCCGAAAAATGGAAGAATCTGGGCGAGTAGCGAAAAACTGTCCTGGCGAGTACCGGAAAAGGGTCGAATCAGTTTGAGCACCGAAAAATGATAGAATCCAGGCGAGTACCGGCAAAAGGTAGAATCCGTGTGAGCATCGAAAAACAGTCACGAAGAGTACCAAAAAAAGGTCGAATCAGTGTTTGTGCCGAAAAATGGAAGAATCTGGGCGAGTAGTGAAAAACTGTCCAGGCGAGTACCGAAAAAGTGTCTAATAAGTGTGAGTACTGAAAAATGGTAAAATCCGGGCGCGTATCGGGAAAAGGTAGAATCTGTGCGAGTATCGAAAAACTCTCCGGGCGAGTACCGAAAAAGGGTCGAATCAGTGTGAGTACCGAAAAATGGTAGAATTCGGACGAGTACCACGAAAAGGTAGAATCCGTGCGAGTTTCAAAAAACTGTCCAGGCGAGTACAGAAAAAGGGTCAAATCAGTGTGAGTACCAAAAAATTGTAGAATCAGTGTGAGTACAAAAAAATGGTAGAACCCGAGCGAGTATCGGTGAAGGTAGAATCTGTCCGAGTATTGAAATCCTGTCTAGGCGAGTACCGGGAAAAGGGTCGAATCAATGTGAGTACCAAAAAATGGTAAAATCCGGGAGCGTACCAGGAAAAGGTAGAATTCGTGCGAGTATCAAAAACTCTCCGGGCGAGTATCGAAAAAAAGTCGAATCAGTGTGAGTACCGAAAAATGGTAGAATTCGGGCGAGTACCCGGAAAAGGGTCCAATCAGTGTGAATACCAAAAAAAGGTAGAATCTGGGCGAGTACCGGGAAAAGTTAGAATCCGTGCGAGTATTGAAAACCTGTCCGGGTGGGAACCGAAAAATGGTCATATCAGTGTGAGTACCAAAAACTGGTAGAACCCGAGCAAGTACCGGGAAAAGGTAGAATCCGTGTGAGTATCGAAAGCCTGTCTGGGCGAGTACCCGGAAAAGGGTCGAATCAGTTTGAGTACCAAAAGATGGTAGAATCCGGGTGAGTACCGCGAAAAGTTAGAATTCGCGCGAGTTTCAAAAACCTATCCGGGCGGGAACCGAAAAATGGTCGAATCAGTGTGAGTACCAAAAAATGGTAGAACCTGGGCGAGTACCGGGAGAAGGTAGAATCCGTGCGAGTATCAAAAACCAGTCCGGGTGAGTACCTGGAACAGGGTAGAATCAGTGTGAGTACCGAAAAATGGTAGAATCCGGGCACGTACCAGGAAAAGGTAGAATTCGTGCGAGTATCGAAAAACTCTCCGGGCGAGTACCGAAAAGGGTCGAATTAGTGTGAGTACCAAAAAATTGTAGAATCCGGGCGAGTACCCGGAAAAGGATTGAATCAATGAGAGTATAAAAAAAATGGTAGAATCCGGGCGAGTACCGCAAAAAGGGTCGAATCACTGTGAGTACTGAAAAATGGTAGAATCCAGGCGCGTACCGGGAAAAGGTAGAATCCGTGCGAGTATCAAAAAACTCTCTGGGCGAGTTCCGAAAGAGGGTCGAATTAGTGTGACTACCGAAAAATGGTAGAATCCGGGCGAGTACCCCGAAAAGGGTCGAATCAGTGTGAGTACTAAAAAATGGTAGAATCCGAGCGAGTATCGGGAAAAGGTAGAATCCGTGCGAGTATCGAAAAACTGTCCCGACGAGTACCGGAAAAGGGTCGAATCACTGTGAGTACCAAAAAATGGTTGAATCCGGGCGAGTACCCGGAAAAGGGTCGAATCAGTGTGAGTACCAAAAAATGGTAGAATCCGGGCGAGTACCGGGAAAAGTTAGAATCCGTGCGAGTATCGAAAACCTATCCGGGTAGGAACTGAAAAATGGTCGTATCAGTGTGAGTACCAAAAAATGGTAGAACCCGGGCGAGTACCAGGAGAAGGTAGAGTCCGTTCGAGTATTAAAAACCTGTCCCGACGAGTACCGGAAAAGGGTCGAATCAGTGTGAGTACCGAAAAATGGTAGAATCCGGGCGAGTACCTGGAAAAGGTAGAATCCGTGCGAGTATCGAAAAACTGTCCCGACGAGTGATTCGCGCTTGGAATACCCAGTCGGGTCATTTAATCAAAAACATTTATAAAACCTATGACCTCATACTAGTGTAGCAAAGCTACTATAGTATAGTGGCTCTAAGGTCGAACTCTGGGATGGGTTTTCATTCTACCAGTGATATACTCATGATTAGAAATTAAATTTAATGATCTCCTTTGTCAAAAACTTAAAGCTTAAAAAGAAAATAAAATTTGTTTTGAAAGTATTTGAACCTAAATTAACATAAACTAATTAAGAATGGAAGAAAGAAAGTTTCTCGGAGCTAAGGATTGCTAGGGTCAAGTTTAGAATGCAAAGTGGAAAATTCCGGATTTTTCTCCTCGCATTGGGGATTTAACCTATAGTTATTTCCCGAACCGGTGTAGGTTTGACAATGAAGATTTAATCCATAAAAATCAATAGAAATGGTAGTCAATGGCTTTAGACACTATATAGGTCTTCACCTTGAACCACTTTCCAATGGCTCGTACATGATAACTAATGGACTAATATGGATCTAGCAATAAGCATCCATAAAGACCTGAAGCTTACCATGTATTGGCCATTCAAAGTGATTCTAAGGGATTTAAAGCAAAACTTTGGATTAAAAAGCCATTTATGAACTTCAACTACCTGAATTTAATGCACGAGCATTTTCCAACTTTTCATCTGGACTTTTCACCTAGCTTCCTTCACTCCAAGAAACCAAGAGTTTAACCTCTCATCCTCTGAGAAAACATCCTCAGAGGTTGTTTGGCTTCCAAGAAAGAGAAAATAGTAACGAGAGAATAGAAAATGAGAGTGCTCTGTATATTGCTAAGTGTTTTGGTTAACACTCGGGTTACATGTCTTCAAGAGGTGATTTCCACCCCTTATATAGTTTTTACAAAAGCAAAGCTTTTCATTGGCTTGCTACAAGGAGAAAAAAGGAAATTACATCAAAAGAACTTAAGAAAATATCTAAAGTGGAGTCGGCAAAACAGGGGAGGGGGTGTGCGAATTTCGCACACCTCAGAAGGAATTTCGCACAGGTATTCGAATTTCGCATACCCTTCAGAAGGTATGCAAAATTTTCGCATACCTGGAGCAGTTCCTTTCCGAAAGTCATAACTTCCTCGTTTCAGCTCCAAATCGTGCACGGTTTGAAGCGTTGGATTCTTGACTTCTTGAGCTTCGAAACGGTATATAGTATGTAAAAAATGGACTTCGGGAAGTGCTCCAAAAGTGTCAAAGAACACTGCAGCTGCTCACTTCAGATTTCCTCCTTGCTTCTCTTTTGATTTTCTTTGCTTCTCTTCTTTGGTTGGCTTGTCTTAATGATCCAAAAAGATGTCAAAACACTAAAACTAGCCACAAATATGATTAGAAGTCATTGCTAGGTCCTTAACATGCCAATTGGAATAAAGGTGAAGAATTACTACACAAAAGTGCTTAAAACATAATGACTTAAAGGTGTAAAATGACACTTTTGGGTAGTAATCAACGAGTACCGGAAAACGGTCGAATCAGAGTGAGTATCGAAAAATGGTAGAATCCGGGCGAGTACCGGGAAAAGGTAGAATCCGTGCGAGTATTGAAAAACTGTCCCAACGAGTATTGGAAAAGGGTCGAATCAGTGTGAGTGTAGAAAAATGGTAGAATCCGGGCGAGTACCGGGAAAAGGTAGATTCCGTGCGAGTATCGAAAAACTGTCCCGACGAGTACCGAAAAAGGGTCGAATCAGTGTGAGTCCCAAAAAATGGTAGAATCCGGGCGAGTATCGGGAAAAGGTAGAATCTGTGCGAGTATCGAGAAACTGTCCCGATGAGTACCGCAAAAAGGGTCGAATCAGTGTGAGTGCCGAAAAATTGTAGAATCCGGGCGAGTACCGGGAAAAGGTAGAATCCCTGCGATTATCGACAAATTGTCCCGACGAGTACCGAAAAAGGGTCGAATCAGTGTGTGTAGAAAAATGGTAGAATCCGGGCAAGTACCGGGAAAAGGTAGAATCCGTGCGAGTATCGAAAAACTCTCCGGGTGAGTACCGAAAAAGGGTCGAATCAGTGTGAGTACCAAAAAATGGTAGAATTCGGGCGAGTACCCGGAAAAGGGTTGAATCAGTGTGAGTACAAAAAAATGGTAGAATCCGGGCGAGTACCGCAAAAAAGGTCGAATCAGTGTGAGTACCGAAAAATGGTAGAATCTGGGCGCGTACCGGGAAAAGGTAGAATCCGTGCGAGTATCAAAAAACTCTCTGGGCGAGTTCCGAAAAAGGGTCGAATTAGTGTGACTACCGAAAAATGGTAGAATCCGGGCGAGTACTCGGGAAAAGGTAGAATCCGAGCGAGTATCGAAAAACTGTCCCGGCAAGTACCGAAAAAGGGTTGAATCAATGTGAGTACCGTAAATTGGTAGAATCTGGGCGAGTACTGGGAAAAGGTAGAATTTGTCCGAGTATCGAAAAACTGTCCGGGCGATTACCGAAAAAGGGTCGAATCAGTGTAAATATCGAAAAACTGTTTTGGCAAGTACCGGAAAAGGGTGGAATCAGTGTGAGTACCGAAAAATGGTAGAATCCGGGTGAGTGCCGGGAAAAGGTAGAATCCGTGTGAGTATCGAAAAACTGTCCGGGTGAGTACCGAAAAATGGTCGAATCAGTGTAAGTACCGAAAAATGGTAGAATCCGGGTGAGTACCGGGAAAAGTTAGAATCCTTGCAAGTATCGAAAAATTGTCCGGGTGAGTACCGAAAAAATGATATGAACAACTTTAGGCCATTGTGAGCTTAAGGCTCTAGATGCTATGAACAACTCATGGCCATGGTTGACAAGAGCGACTTCGGGTCATGAGTTTTGCATTTAAGATGCTATGAATAACTCAGGGCTATGGATGGCTTGAACAACTCATGATCCCATGAGCTTAGTCCTCTAGATGCTTTAAACAGCTCAAGGCCATATGAACAATTCTTGGTTGTGAGCTCAAAGTTGTAAATGCTATAAACAACTCAACATTATGGATGACATGAAAAACTTAAGTTCATGAGCTTAGGTCTCTAAATCTTATGAACAAATCAGGGTTGTGGATGATATGCACTATTTTAGGTCGTGAGCTCAAGGTTCCAAATGCGATGAACAACTTAAGGTTGTGGATGATATGAACGATTTTATGTCAAAAACTTAAGGCTCTAGAAGCTTTGAACACTTAGGGTTATGGTTGACATGAATGACTCCAGGTCATGAGCTCGGGGCTCTAAATGTTATGAACAAATCAGGGTTATGGATGACATGAACAACTCTAGGTCATCAGCTAATGACTTTAGATACTATGAACAACTTAGGGTTATGATTGACATGAAAGACTTCAGGTTGTGTGCTTAGGGCTTTAGATGCAATGAATAACTCAGCGTTGTTGATGATATGAAAAACTTTGGGTCATGAGTTTAGGGCTCTAAATGCAATGAACAACTCAGGGTTGTTGATGACATGAAAGACTTTGGGTCATGAGGTCATGACTTTAGATGCTATGAAACCTTAAGGCTATGGATGACATGAATGAAATCAGGTTGTGAGGTTAGAGCTCTAGATACTATGAACAACTCAGGGTTGGGGTTTACATGAATGACTCTGAGTCATGAGGTTAAAGCTCTAATGCTATGAATAGCTAAGGGTTGTGGATGACATGAGCTAGTCTAGGTCGTGATCTCAAGGATTTAAATGCTATGAATAGCTCTAGATCATGGTTGACATAAATGACTCCATGTCATGAGCTCAAGGCATTAGATGATATGAACTGCTGAGGGTGTGGTTGTCATGAATGTCTCTGAGTCATGATCTTAGGGCTCTAGATGTTGTGAAAAGCTCAAGGTTGTGGATTACATGAGCTACTTTGGGTCTTGAGCTCAAGGCTCTAGATGCTATGAACAACTCAGAGTGGTGGATGATATGAAAGACTCAGAATCCCGTGAACTCAACCCTTTAAAAGCTATGAACTGCTTAGGGTTGTCAAAGATATGAACAATTTTGCATCATTAGCTCAAGCCTCTAGATGCTACAAATGGCTCAGGGTTGTGGATGACATGAACGACTTCGGGTTGTGAGCTCAAGTCTCTAGATGCTATGAAAACCTCAGGGCTATGGTTGACATGAAAGAGTCCAAATTGTGAGCTTAGGGCTCTAGATGCTATGAATAACTCAGTGTTATAGATGAAATGAATGACTCTAGGTCATGAGCTCAAGGCGCCAAATACTATGAAAAACACAAGGTTATAGTTGACATGAAAGACTTTGAGTCATGAGGTCAGGGCTCTAGAAGCTATGAACAACTCAGAGTTGTAGATGACATGAAAGACTCATAATCCCATGAGCTCAGGCCTTTAAAATGATATGAATGATTTTGCGTCACGAGTTCAAACCTCTAGATGCTATGAACGACTCAAGGCTGTGGATGACATGAAAGACTCCGAGTTGTGAGCTTAAGGCTTTAGATGATATGAACAGCTTAGGGTAGTGGATAACATGAGCTACTTTGGGTTGTGAGCTTAGGCTTTAGATGTTTTGAACCACTCAAGGCTATGGTTGATGCGAATGACTTTGGGTTATAAGGTTAAGACTCTAGATGCTATTAATAGATCAGGGTTATGGATGACATAAGCCACTTTGGGTCATGAGCTCAGGGCTCCATATACTATAAATAACTCTAGGCTATGGTTGACATGAGTTACTTTGATTCATGAGCTCAAGGCTCTGGATGCTATGAATAGCTCTTGGCTTTGATTGACATGAATGACATTGGGTTGTGAGCTTAAGTCTCTAGATGCTATAAACAACTTAGGGTTGTGAATGCCATTAGCTACTTTGGGTGGTGAGCTCAAGGCTTTAGATGCTATGAACAACTCTACGTTGTGGTTGACATGAATGACTTTAGGTCGTGAGCTCAGGGCTCTAGATGCTATGAACCAATCAGGGTTATGGTTGATATGAAAGACTTTAAGTTATGAGCTTAGGGCTCTAGAAACTATGAATAGATTAGAGTTGTGGATGATATGAATAACTCGGGATCCTACGAGCTTAGACCTATAGATGCTAGGAACCGCTAAAGGTTGTGGTTAAAATGAATAACTCTAGGTCATGAGCTCAGGGCTCTAGATGCTTTGTACCACTCATGGCTCTAGTTGACATGAATGACTTCAGGTCGTGAGCTCAAGGCTCTAGATGCTATGAGTTGCTCAGGATTGTGGATAACATGAGCCACTCTAGGTTATGAGCTAAGGGCTTTATGTACTATAAATAACTCAAGGCTATGGATGACATAAGCTACTCTAGGTCGTGAGCTCAAGTCTTTAGATGCTATGAATAACTTAGGGTTGTGGATACCATTAGCTACTTCGGGTCATGAGCTCAAGGCCCTAAATGCTATGAACAACTCTATGTTATGGTTGACATGAACGACTCTTGGTCATGAGCTTAGGGCTCTAAATTCTTTAAACAGCTCTCGGCTGTGGTTGTCATGAGCGACTCCGGGTCATGAGCTTAAGTCTCTAGATGCTATGAATAGCTTAAGGCTGTGGATGCCATTAGCTACTCTAGGTTGTCAGTTTAGGGCTCTAGATGCTATGAACAACTCTGTGTTGTGGTTGACATGAACGACTTTAGGTCGTGAGCTTAGGGCTATAGAAGTTATGAACAACTCAGAGTTATGGATGATATGAAGAACTTCAGATCCCGCGAGCTCAGGCCTATAGATGCTAGGAACTACTCAGGGCTGTGGTTGAAATGAATAGTTTAAGGCTGTAGTTGATATGAACGACTCCAGGTTGTGAGCTTAAGGCTTTAGATGCTTTGAATAGCTCAGGGTTATGGATGACATGGATGACTTTAGGTCATGGGCTTAGGCCTCTAGATACTATGAACAACTCAGGGTTGTGGTTGACATGAAAGACTTCATGGTATTAGCTCAAGACTCTCGATGCTATGAACAACTTAAGCTTGTGGTTGATATGAACAACTCTATGTGATGAGCTTATGGCTCTAAATGCTATGAACATCTTAGGGATATGGATGACATGAGCAACTCTAGGTCATGAGCTCAGGGCTCTAGATACAATGAACACCTCTGGGGTGTGGTTGACATGATCGACTTAAGGTCATGAGATTAGGGCTCTAAATGCTATGAATAGCTCAAGGCTGTCAATAACATAAAAGAGAATGGGTCGTAAGATCAAGACTCTAGATGCTATGAACAACTCAAGGTTATCGATGACATGAAAACCTTCGGGTTGTGAGCTCAAATCTCTAGATGCTATGAACAACTCTTGGCTGTGGTTGACATGATTGTCTTTGGGTTGTGAGCTTAAGGCTTTTGAAACTATGAATAACTCAAGGTTATGGTTGACATGAACGCCTCCGGGTTGTGAGTTTAAGGCTCTAGATTCTATGAGCAACTTAAGGCTATGGATAACATGAGCTACTCTAGGTCATGAGATTAGGGCTCTACACGCTATGAATAACTTTGGGCTATGGTTCATGGAACGACTCTTGGTTGTGAGCTTAACACTTTAAATGCCATAAACAACTCAGGGTTGTGGATGACATGAGCTACTTTGGGTCATGGGCTCAAGGCTCTAAATGCTATGGACAACTTAGGGCGATCGATGACATGAAAGACTTCGATTCTAGAGCTTAGGGCTCTAGATGCTATAAACAACTCTTGGTTGTAGATGACATGAACGACTATGGGCTGTGAGCTTAGGGCCCTAGATCTTATGAACAACTCAGGCTTGTTAATGACACAAATGACTTTGGGTTGTGAGCTTATGGTTTTAAATGCTATGAACAACTTAGGTTTGTGGATGACATGAACTACTCTTGATCGTGAGCTTAGTGATCTAGATACTTTGAATAGCTCAAGGATGTGGTTGACATGAACAACTTTGGCTCATGAACTTAGGGCTTTAGATGCTATGAACTACTCTAGGTTGTGGTTGACATGAAAGACTCCATGTCATGAGCTCAAGGCTCTATATGCTTTGAATAGCTCAGGCCTGTGGTTGATATGAATGACTGACTCCATGTCATGAGCTTAAGGTTGTGGTTGACATGAAATATTCCATGTCATGAGCTCAAGGCTCTATATGCTCTGAATAGCTCAGGCTTGTGGTTGATATGAATCAATTTGTGTCATGAGCTCATGGCTCTAAATGTTATGAGTAACTTAGGGTTGTGGATGGCATGAATGACTCCAAGTCATAAGCTCAAACCTCTAGATGCTATGAATAGCTCTGAGCTGACGATGACATGAAAGACTTTAAGTCATGAGATTAGGGCTCTAGATGCTAAGAATACTCTAGGCTATGGTTGAGATAAAAAACTATGGGTCGTGAGCTCAGGGCTCTAGACACTATGACTAACTCAGGGTTGTGGATGACATGAGCTACTTTGGGTCATGAGCTTAGAACTCTAAAAGCTATGAACAACTCAGGGCTGTGGATGACATGAGCTACTTTGGGTCAATAGGCTAGGCCTTTGGATGCAATGAACACCTTTGGCCTGTGGTTGACATGAATGACACCTAATCATGAGTTAAGTTCTCTAGATTCTATGAACAACTCAAGGTTTTAGATTACATGAGCTACTATGGGAAGTAAGCTCAAAACTCTAGATGTTATGAATGAATCCAGGTTGTGAGCTTAGGGCTCTAGATGTGATGAGCAGCTTAAGGTTGTCGATGATACTAAAGACTTTGGGTCGTGAGCTTTGGACTCTAGATGCAATGAATGGCTTAGTGTTATGCTTGATATGAAAGACTCCGTGTTATTAGATCAAAGTTCTAGACACTATGAAAAGCTCGCGTATGTGGTTGACATGAATGACTCCGTGTCATGAGCTTAGGGCTCTAGATGCTATGAGCATTTCAATGCTGTGGATGACATGAGCTACTCTAGGTCATGATCTTAGGGCTATAGATGCTATGAATAGCTCTAGGGTGTTGTTGACATGAACAACTCAAGGTCGTGAGCTCAAGGCTCTAGATGTTTGATTCATGCCTAATTGGTGTCTCAGCTGATTCGTGTCCAGCTGGTGCTCCTTGATGGCGAGAGTAATCAACAAAATTTATAACCTATTACACCATGAACTAGGGTAGCAAAGAAAAAGCTACTATAGCATAATGGCTCTAGGATCGTTCACTGGGAAGGGTACTCAAACTGAAAATGATACCAATTCGAAGTGAATTGGTGCTGTTTCATTTCAAGATTAGCTTAAGAAATAAAACACAAACTTTGGTTGAAAAAGGTTTAGGCTTAGATTAACAACACAGCAAGTGATGGAAATTACTTAAGAAGAAAAACATTCCTTGGAGATTCAGGTTCACAGGGGAGGTTCCTCATGCAATAGCATAGCTCTGGTCAGTTGGTTCAATTCCTCACATTAGAGAATTAACATAAAGTCGATTCTCTAACAGGTGTTGCACAAATGCATCCCTCAATTGGATTTCAGCTTTAATTCTCTCACTGATGCAACTTGCAATGGTTCGAGCCTCTCACTTAGCCTTTACCATTCAAGGTGATCTTTAACCTTGGACTTCCTTTCACAAGCTCGCAAGAGATAACTAATGGATGTCTCCTTAGAGTCTAAAAGCTTACCAAGTGTTGGCAATTCTAGAAAATCCTACCTTCAAGTCACCTCCCAGAGGCTCGCAAGGGGTAAACTAGTGCATCTCCATGGATAGAGATCACTTGCCTTACCAAGTGTTGGCCCAGGTGACTCCAAGACGTTTTAAGTTAACTAAAAACATAGAAACCATTCACGAGACACACTTTCTTTTCATTCATAGCTAAAAACACAAAGCTTCTGATTCTTGCACTTGGAACCTTTCCCGGCAACCTTAACTCCAAGGAACTAAAATGTTTAGTTACTCATTCTCTGGGGAAAGCTCCTCAGAGAGTGCATAACTAAGTAAATGAAAGATACAATCAAAGTGAGAAGGTAAGGCAGAGCTCAAGCTCTGTATTTTTCTTCCTTTGAAACCTTTACAAAAGGTTCATCACCCTCAGAACAGGCTCCTCGGGCTCTATTTATATCCAAATTACATTAATAGCTATTACATGGATATTTAGCCATTTTCCTAACTTAAAAGCTAAGGAATCCTATAATTGGTGGCTTACAAGGATAATTTGGGGATTTAGACAACAAAAATCTAATGAAAAATATCTCCAAGTGTCGGTTACAAATATCGGGAAGCACTAAGGACCATTTCGCAGGTGAAAATGAGGTCTGCAAAATTTCGCAGATGAACAAAAAGGGCTGTGAAATCACTTCGCAGCAAAAGGCTGATTCCGCACCACTGCGAAGTTAGCTTTCATCTTGTGGTGTTTGGCTTCCATCGCGTCGTGAAACTTCAGGGGAAATCCATAGCACTGTGCAAAAAGGCTACGAAATCATTCCGCAACAAAAGGGTGATTTCGCAGCACTTTGCTAAATCCTTCCTTCAGCTTGGAGTGATTGGCTTCCAACGGCTGTAACTCTTTCATTTCAATTCCGAATTGAACACCATTTAAAGCATTGGATTTTTGACTTCCTAAGATTTCAAATGACATATAGCATGCATAAATTGGACTTCGGGAAGTGCTCCAAAAGTAGCTGACACGACTGTCATCAAGAATGCTTCATGGCTGATTTCTCTTTCTTTTCCTTGCATTCCGGATTTGCTTATGGCAAAGGGCTTCAAAGCTTTGATTCTTCATGCTTCTGCTCTTTCCATTGCTTTGCCAAGGATTCCAAATAACTCTCCTCAATCTTGGATTGCTTTGGTGATCAAATTACTAACAAAAACACCAAAACTTACGACAATTTGATTAGAATTGATTGGAAGGGGCCTTAACATGTTAATTGGGTTAAAAGGGAATAACTACTACTCAAAAGTGTTTAAAAGGATTAATTGCAAGCTATCAAATAGCACTTTTTGAGTAGTAATCAATGTTATGAATATCTTAGGGTTGTCGATAACAAGAAAGACTACGAGTAGTAAGTTGAGGGCTCTAAATACTATGAACTGCTCAAGGTTGTGGATGACATGGATGACTTTGAGTTGTGAGCTTAGGTCTTCATGAACATCACTTAGCTGTGGTTAACATGAACGACTTTGGGTAGTGAGCTTAGGGCTCTAAAAGTTATGAACAAATCATAGTTGTGGATGACATGAACTACTCTGGGTTGTGGGGTCAGGGCTCTAGTTGTTATGAATAGCTCTAGGGTGTTGTTGACAAGAATGAATTAGGGTTGTGAGCTCAGGGCTTTAGATTGTATCAACAACTCAGAGCTATTGATAACACGAAAGACTATGGGTTGTAAGCTGAGGGCTTTAGATACTTTCAACAACTCAGGGTTATGGATTAGATGAATGACTCTAGGTCATGAGCTTAGGTCTCTAGATGCTATGAAGAACACTTTGATGGGGTTCAAATGAATGACTCCAATTATGGACAACTCAAGGCTTTGGTTGACATGAACAACTTCAAGACATGAGCTCAGGGCTTTAGGAGCTATGAACAACTTAGGGTTGTGGATGACATGAGCTACTTTGTGTTGTGAGCTTAGGGCTCTAGATGATATTAATAGCTCTTGGTTGTGGTTGACATGAACGACTCTTGGTCATGAGCTCAATGCTCTAGATGCTGTGAACAACTCAAGCTTGTGGTTTATATGAGATACTCTTGCTCATGGGCTTAGAGCTCTAGATGTTATAGACAACTCAAGGTTGTCGATGACATAAAAGACTCTTGGTCTGGTGCTTAGGGCTCTAGATGTTATGAACAACTTAGGGTTGTGGATGACATGAAAGAGCCTGTGTCGTGAGCTCAGGGCCTTAGATGTTATGAAAAGCTCAAGGTTATCGATGACACAAAAGGCTTCGGGTCATGAGCTTTAGGCTCTAAATGCTATGAATAGCTCAGGTTTGTGGATGACATGAACGACTTGAGGTCGTGAGCTCAAGGCTCTAGATACCATGAATAACTCAAGATTGTGGATGACATGAACGACTTGAGGTCGTGAGCTCAAGGCTCTAGATACCATGAATAACTCAAGATTGTGGTTGACATGAACGACTCTGGGTCATGGGCTGAGGGCTTTAGTTTCTATGAACAACTCAGGGCTAAGGATGACATGAACCACTCTAGGTAGTTAGCTTAAGGCTCTTGATGCTATGAACACCTTTGGGTTATGATTGACATGAACTAAAGGGAAAAACTTGAATATCTCCGCTTTCCATGTCTATATTAGGTTAGGAACATGCAAAACTATCCTAGAATTTTCCTTAATCTTATGCATAATGAAAAAAAACATTTTATACTTTAAAAGGATTCAAAAAGTGCTAATAAAAATCATACCTCATATTGGGATGTTCCTGATTCAAACCCACAGGGTGAAGATGAAGATTGAAATCATAGAAGTCTCATAAACCCAAAGTCTTTCGCTCGATGACTTGAACCTTGATCTTGACACACTTCTAATGGGGAGGAAAAGATGGTGGAGGCTATGGTTCTCTATCTCTCTTAATGGTGGAAGACAAAAGCTATGGAAACCTTAACCCGTAGGGGGTATTTATTGGGTTCCTAAGTGGGCTTAAGTGACTTGAGCCCATATGGGCTTGGGTCACTTAATCTAGGCTAAAAAGGGTTCTAATTGATTAATTAACCCAATAGGGCCTACGAACTTAATCAATTAGCCCAATCCATAGACCTTGTTCACTTACCCTTATGCAACTTTACGTAATTATCAAAATGCCCTTATGCACTAAAGTGAACCTAGAGCTAATCCTATCCTCATAACCCATGCCAACAAGGTACATGAGTTCAAAACAAGGACCACTAGGACCCATAGGAATACTAGCTCCCTTAGAATCCAATTTTAAAGTTGGTTTAACATCCCACTATAAAGAATCAACTGAACTCCAATATCCTATGTAAATAATAACGAGACACCAAGTGCTCGGGTCTATGACATGCTATCCATTGTGTTCAATTTTCCTATGAACTGGTGTCCTTAGTCTAACAAGGTGAAAGTTATCAATCTTTCAAGACTACCTCTACCATCCTTGAGTTACAAATCCTTTGATTGTGTGTTCAATTAACATATCTTAGCTCTCGAAGAGCCTATGTCAAGTTCCACTTAAGAAACTACTATGACCATAATTTCCATGAACATACCTTCCTAGGATCACCCAATGGGACACACTGTCTCAATCCCAAGAGATATCATGGTGCCTCTATTGAGAATACATATTGCTACTGTCTTCCATCAATAATGACGCAATCCATAGGGAATATATGATCAACTTACGATCTCACCTGTAGGTCAAAGTCATTGCTAACTTTAACACAAGCTCAATGTTTAATCAAGTTTGAGAGACAACATAATGAAGCAACTTGGTGAGATCATGACTACTTGATAGACTTAAGTCATGACTCATTGTAGGTCCTATCGAATATGTAACCCTATGCACTAGTGCACTCACCATGGGAAACCCATCTCGATAACCAAGACTAGTCATCCTTCCAATTAGGAGGTGGTGCACTACAACCTCTAATGGGTTGCCTAGACCCATGAACCGGTTGTGAACAAGTCATTTATTTGTAAGAAACCCATGATTTCGATGTTCTATACAACTCCTAATGCACCTAAGTCACGTACAATGCAAAAGATGCAGACAAGAATGCTCATAAAGTATAATACATGGAATAAGGATAGATAAATGTGAAACTGGAACATCATTAAATAAATAATGAATTCCAAATTTATTACATTATGTCGGCTTTTAAGAGCTCAGGCCTCTAGATACTATGAACAACTTAGGCCTGTGGATGATATGAAATATTCTATGTCACGAGCTCAAGGCTTTAGATGCTATGAACAACTTAGGCCTGTGGATGACATGAGCTACTTTGGTTCGTGAGCTGAGGACTTTAGATGCTATGAACAAATCTAGGCTACGGTTGACATGAACAACTCTAGGTTGTGAGCTCAGGGCTCTAGATGCTATGAATAGCTCAGGGCTATCAATGACATGAAAGACTCCGAGCCGTGAGCTTAGGGCTCTTGATGCTATGAATAGCTTAAGGTTGTGGTTCACATTAACGACTCGAGGTCAAAAGCTCAGGGCTTTGGATACTATAAACATTTCATGGTGGTGGTTGACATGAATGACTCTGGCTCATGAGCTTTGGGCTTTAGATGCTATAAAAAATTGAGGGATGTGGATGGCATGAATGACTAGCGGTAGTGATCTCAAGGCTCTAGATACTATGAAAAGCTCAAGGCTGTGGTTGATACGAATGACTTCGGGTTATGTGGATGACATGATGATTACTACTCAAAAAGTGCTCTTTTATAGCTTGAAA
This sequence comes from Vitis cinerea var. helleri x Vitis riparia, assembly GCA_946000715.1. Lineage (NCBI taxonomy): Eukaryota > Viridiplantae > Streptophyta > Magnoliopsida > Vitales > Vitaceae > Vitis > Vitis cinerea var. helleri x Vitis riparia. Next base: position 15,252,794 of record OX254009.1, on the reverse strand, counting down.
ATTAACTATTTTAAAACACTTCTGAGTAGTAATTAATACCTTTTAACTCAATTAGCACATTAAGGACCTTTGCAAGTGTACTAATTAGTTTTTGGCAAGTATTGGTGTTTTTGGTAGCTTTTTGATCATTAAAACAAGCCAAGAACGAGGGAGAATGTTGTGAAATCCATGGCAATGCAAGCTGAAGCTCAAATACATGAAGAATCTGAGCTTTGAAGCACTTAGTAGCCCATTGCCAAGCCATTCAAAGATGCAAGGAGGAAAGCCAGAGGAGGAAATCTAACATTTTGGATTTTCGCATGGCTATGCAAAACTTTCGCATAGCATGTGAAATCAAGAAGGAGCAAAGACAGTTTCGCACACCCTATGAAACCACCCTGTGAAGATTGAACCAACAATGAATTTTGCACACCATGCGAAATCTCACATGGTCTGCGAAATCTTCCTGTGTAATTTCCAGTTATTTTCGCACCGACTCAGTTAGATTTTTATCTCTAGATATTTATCTCTAGATATTTTGTGTAATTTCCTATTTTCTCCTTGTAACCGACCAATGATAGGATTTCTTGGTTAGGAAGTTTAACTGAGGGTTAAAAAGACCTATATATATATATATATATATATATATATATATATATATATATATATATATATATATATATATATATATATCTTGTATCATATTTTGTAAAAAGAGGTGGATCGTAGTAAGAAATATATATACAGAGCACTTGCTCTACCTTTCCTTCTAATTATGTTTTCATTTTCTTTCTAGCCAAATATCCTCTGAGGCCTCAGAGAATGAGTGGCTAGGTTTTGCGTTTCTTGGAGTGATGGAAGCTAGGTGAAGGATCCAGATGAAAGGGTGGGAGTTTTCCTTGCTTTAAATGAGGAAAGTTGTTACTCGGTAATGGTTTTTATTTTTAAAGTTTAACTTAAAATCCCTTAAAATCACCTGGGCCAATACTTGGTAAGCTTTTTGGACTCCCTAGAGATCCATTAGTTATCTCTTATGAGCCTTTGGGAGGTGGTTTAAAGGTAGGATCTAGAATGACCAATACTTGGTAAGCTTGATGGACACCATGGAATCCATGGATTTCTTGTAGTTATCTCTTACGAGCCTTTGACGGGTATTCCAAGGTTAGGATCACCTTGAATGGCCAATACTTGGTAAGCTTAATGGACACCATGGAATCCATGGATGTCTTGTAGTTATCATTTACGAGCCATTGGAAGATGATTCACAGTGAGAGGTCTTTTAGCGTTTGAAACCATTAATGGGAAGCAACTACAGTTTTGCATGAACCAGTGGGATCAATTCTTAGTTGCTAAATGAAGATCCAGTTCGAGAGGTAACCATAGTTTATGTTATTCTTCCCAACACGAGGAAAAGATCCGGAATCTCACTCTTTGCCTAAGGGACCTGAACCTAGTGACCTAAAATTCCAAGAAACCTTTTCTTTGTAATTATTTCAATTACTATTTTTGGTTAACTTAAAACTAGCCTTTCTCACCCAAAATTACATTTTCTTTTAAAGCTAACTGTAAAGGAAAAGCACCATTTTAGTACTAGAACTAATATCAATTATACCATAAAAACCCATCCCTATGGACGATCTTAGAGCCACTATGCTATGCTAGCTATGCTACCCTAGTATATGGTGAATTTGGTTTATAAATTTTGTTGATAACTCCCGTCTGAAGACTAAATCAAAGAGCACACCAATTGGGGACGAATCACATGAGCTACTTTAGGTCGTGAGCTTAGGGCTCTATATGCTGTGAACAACGTTGGGCTATGGTTTACATGAACGACTCCAGGTTGTGAGCTCAAGGCTCTAAATACTATGAATAGCTCAAGGTTGTGGTTGATAGGAAGGAATCCGGGTTGTGGGCTTAAGGTTCTAGATGTTGTGAACATCTTAAGACTATGGATGACATGAGCTACTCTAGGTCATGAGTGATTACTACTCAAAAAGTGCTCTTTTATAGCTTGAAATTAACTATTTTAAATACTTTTGAGTAGTAGTTAATACCTTTTAACTCAATTAGCACATTAAGGAACCTAGCAAGGGTTACTAATTAGTTTTTGGCAAGTTTTGGTGTTTTTTGGTAGCTTTTTTATCATTGAAACAAGCTAAGAATGAGGGAGAATTTTGTGCAATCCATGGCAATGCAAGTTGAAGCTCAAATACATGAAGAATCCGAGCTTTGGAACACTTCATAGCCCTTTTCCAAGCTTGGCAATAGGTTGCTAAGCCAATCAAAGATGCAAGGAAGAAAACCAGAGGAAGAAATCTAACATGTAGCATTTTCGCATGGCTATGCGAAAATTTCGCATAGCATGCGAAATCAAGAGGATGAGCAGCTACAGGACTGAGTGAAGGACAATTTCACACATTGTGCAAAATTTCTCACACGGTGCAAAATTTCGCACACCCTGCGAATCCATAAGATGCAGCCACCAATGAATTTCACACACCATGCGAAATTTCACATGGTCTGCGAAATCTTCCTATGCATAGACTCTGTTAGATTTTTATCTCTAGATATTTGTGTAATTTCCTATTTTCTCCTTGTAATCAATCAATGGTAGGATTTCTTGGTTAAAACCTCTCTATATAATATTTTGTATCTTTTGTAAGAAAAAAGGAGAATCATTACAACACTTTGTAATTCCCATAGTAAGAAATATATAGAGCCCTTGCTCTGCTTTTCCTTTTCATTTTTTTTTTCATTTTTCTTTCTAGCCAAACAACCTCTGAGGATGATTTCTCAGGGGATGAGTGGCTAGGTTTTATGTTTCTTGGAGTGATGGAAGCTAGGTGAAGGACTCGGATGCAAAGGTGAGAGTTTTCCTTGCTTTAAATGAAGGTAGTTGTTAACCATTAATGGTTTTTATTTCAAGGTTTAGCTTTAAATCCCTTAAAATCACCTTGAATGGACAATGCTTGGTAAGCTTTTCAAATTCTATGGATGTTTATTGCTAGATCCATGGATGTCCATTAGTTATCGAGTACGAGCCATTGAAAGGTTGTTCAAGGTGAGAATCACCTTGAATGGTGATTACTACCCAAAAAGTGCTATTTTGTGCCTTTAATTCATTATGTTTTAAGCACTTTTGTGTAGTAGTTCTCCATTTTTATTCCAATTGGCATGTTAAGGACCTAGCAATGACTTCTAATCATATTTGTGGCTAGTTTTAGTGTTTTGACAGCTTTTTGGATTATTAAGACAAGCCAAGCAAAGGAGAGAAGCAAAGAGGAGAAAAGCAAAGAGGAAAATAGAGGACAGCAGCTGCAATCTTCTTTTGCACTTTTGGAGCACTTCCCGAAGTTCATTTTCTACATGCTATATACCATTTCAAAACTCAGGAAGTCAAGAATCCAATGCTTCAAATGATGCATAATTCGGAGTTGAAATGAAGGAGTTACAGCCATTGGAAGCCAATCACTCCAAGCTGAAGGAAGAATTTTGCACGGCTGCGAAATCACCCTTTTGTTGCGAAATGATTTCGCAGCCATTTTGCACAGTGCTGTGGAATTTCTCCTGAAGTTTCCCGATATTTGCGACCGACTCTTTTAGATATTTTCTTCAGATATTTTTGTATAAATTTCCATTTTCTCCTTGTATTCAGCCACTCATGTAATTCCTTAGCTAGGAAGTATCCAAGGAAGGGTAAATTACCTTCCTATATAAACTCTCTTGTAAACACTAAAAAAGGGGACTCTCGGGGAGCTTTTTCCAGAGATCCATCATATAGATATAATATATCATATATAGAATCAACGAACAGAGCACTTGCTCTGTTTTTCATATATATTCTTGTTTTCTCGTTAGTTTTCTTTCTAGCCAATCAAACTCTGAGGATTTTTCCTCAGAGGATGAGAGGCTAGGCTCTTCGTATCTTGGAGTGAGGAAAGCCGGGTAAGTTTCCACATGCATAAATTGGAAGTTTTGTTGTTTTAGTTTTTAATGAAGAGAAAGTGTGACCCGCTAATGGTTTTTATCTTTTTAGTTAACTTAAAACGCCTTTAAATCACCTGGGCCAACACTTGGTAAGGCAAGTGATCTCCGTCCATGGAGATTCACTAGTTTACCCCTTGCGAGCCTCTGGGAGGTGACTTGAAGGTAGGATTTTCTAGAATTGCCAACACTTGGTAAGCTTTTGGACTCCAAGGAGACATCCATTAGTTATCTCTTGCGAGCTTTTGACGGGTAATCCAAGGTTAAAGATCACCTTGAATGGCAAGTGCTAGGTGAGAGGTATAAGCTATTGCAAGATGCATCAGTGAGAGGGATTTAGTGTTTGAACCCATTAATGGGAAGCATCTATACCACACCGTTTAGAGAATTAACTATATGTTAATTCTCTAATGCGAGGAAAAGAAACAAGTGACCGGAACTCCCTTTTTGTACAAGGAATCTGAGCCTAGTGATCTGAAACTCCAAGAAACACTTTTCTTTGTAAGTAAAATTAGTTACTATTTTTGGTTAGCTTAAAACCAACCTTTTCCACCAAAGATTATGTTTTCTTTTAAAGCTAACCTTGAAATGAAAAGGCACCAATTCAGCTTTGAATTGATATCATTTGTGAAGTGAAAACCCATCCCAGTGAACGATCCTAGAGCCACTATGCTATAGTAGCTTTGTCTTTGCTACCCTAGTATATGGTGTAATAGGTTATAAATTTTGTTGATTACTCCCTCAATCAAGGAGCACCAGCTGGACACGAATCAGCTGAGACACCAATTAGGCATGAATCAAATGGCCAATACTTGGTAAGCTTTCAAGATTTCATGGATGCTTATTGCTAGATCCATGGATGTCCATTAGTTATTGAGTACGAGCCATTGGAAGGTGGTTCAAGGTGAGAATCACCTTGAATGGCCAATACTTGGTAAGCTTTTCGGATTCCATGGATGCTTATTGCTAGATCCATGGATGTCCATTAGTTATCGAGTACGAGCCATTGGAAGGTGGTTCAAGGTGAGAATCTTGAGTGTTTGAAGCCATTAATGGGAAGCAACTACCATTTTTTATAAACCCTTTGGATCAAATCTTAATTGCTAAATACAAAACCGGTTCAGGAGATAACCATCCTTTATGTTATTGTTCCCAATGCGAGGAGAAGATTCAGAATCTCCCCATTTGCCTAAAGAACCCGATCCTAGTGACCTAAAGCTCCAAGAGACCTTCTCTTTATAATTAATTTCAATTGCTATTTTTATTTAACTTAAAATCAACCATTTTCAACCACAATTCCATTTTCTTTAAAAGCTAATTTTCATAACGAAAAACACCATTTCTTCACTAAAGTTAACTGTACGAAGAAAACCCATTCCTGTGGACGATCCTAGAGCCACTATACTATAGTAGCTATGCTACCCTAGTGTAAGGTGATTTAGGTTTTATATATTTTTTTGATAATACCCGTTTAGGGCCGAATCAAATGGCGATGTTGCTGGGACAGGAATCAATGAGCTTAGGGCTCGAGATGCTATGAACAACTTTGGGCTATGGTTAACATGAACGACTCCAGGCCTTGAGATAAGGGCTTTAGATGCTATGAATAGTTGAGGGCTATCGATGACATGAAAGACTCTAGGTTATAAGCTCAGGCTCTTGATTTTCCTAACAGGTCAAGGTTGTGGATTACATGAACGAATCTAGGTCGTGAGCTCTATGCTCTAGATGCTATGAACAACTCTTGGCTGTGGTTGACATGAATGACTATATGTCATGAGCTCAGGGCTCTAGATGTTATGAACAACTCAGTTCTGTGAGTGACATGAAAGACTTGGGTCATGGGCTTAGGCCTTTAAATGCCATGAACAAGTCAAGGCTGATGATGACATGAAAGACTCTAGATTGTTAGCTAAGGGCTTTTCATGCTATGAACAACTTAGGGTTGTGGATGACATGAATGACTCTAGGTCGTGTGCTTAGGGCTCTAGATACTATGAACAAATCAGGGTTATGGTTGTGATTACTACCCAAAAAGTGCTATTTTACACCTTTAAGTCATTATGTTTTAAGCACTTTTGTGTAGTAATTCTTCACCTTTATTCCAATTGGCATGTTAAGGACCTAGCAATGACTTCTAATCATATTTGTGGCTAGTTTTAGTGTTTTGACATCTTTTTGGATCATTAAGACAAGCCAACCAAAGAAGAAAAGCAAAGAAAAGCAAAGAAAAGCAAAGAAAAGCAAAGAGAAGCAAGGAGGAAATTAGAGGACAGCAGCTGCAGTCTTCTTTGGCACTTTTGGAGCACTTTCCGAAGTCCATTTTTTACATTCTATATATCATTTCAAAGATCAAGAAGTCAAAAATCCAACACTTCAAACCGTGTACGATTTGGAGCTGAAACGAGGAAGTTATGGCCTTCGGAAGACAACTGCTCTAGGTGTGCGAAAGGTGTGCGAAAGGTGTGTGAATGGTGTGCGAAATTCGCACACCCCCTCAGCCATGCGAAAGGTGTGTGAATGGTGTGCGAGTTTCACACACCCCCTTCAGGTGTGCGAAAATTTCGCACACCCCATGCGTGGTGCGAATTCTCCTCTGTTTTTGCCGACTCCACTTTAGATATTTTCTTAAGTATTTTTTGATGTAATTTCCTTTCTTCTCCTTGTAACAAGCCAATCACAAGCTTTGCTTTTGTAAAAACTATATAAGGGGTGGAAATCACCTCTTGAAGGATGTAACACGCGTGTTATGCTTAACACTTAGAAATATACAGAGCTCTCTCGTTTTCTATTTTCTCTTTACTATTTTCTTTTTCTTGGAAGCCAAACAACCTTTGAGGATGTTTTCTCAGAGGATGAGAGGCTAAACTCTTGGTTTCTTGGAGTGATGGAAGCTAGATGAAAAGTCCAGATGCAAAGGTGGAAAACGCTCGTGCATTAAATATAGGTAGTTGAAGTTCATAAATGGCTTTTAAATCCAAAGTTTTGCTTTAAATCCCTTAGAATCACTTTGAATGGCCAATACATGGTAAGCTTCAGGTCTCTATGGATGCTTATTACTAGATCCATATCAGTCCATTAGTTATCATGTACGAGCCATTGGAAAGTGGTTCAAGGTGAAGACCTATATAGTGTCTAAAGCCATTAATGGACCTTGACTACCATTTCTATTGATTTTTATGGATTAAATCTTCATTGTTAAACCTATACCGGTTCGGGAAATAACTATAGGTTAAATCCCCAATGCGAGGAGAAAAATCCGGAATTTTCCACTTTGCATTCTAAACTTGATCCTAGCAATCCTTAGCTCCGAGAAACTTTCTTTCTTCCATTTTTAATTAGTTTATGTTAATTTAGGTTCAAACACTTTCAAAAAAAATTTTATTTTCTTTTAAACTTTAAGTTTTTGATAAAGGAAATCATTGAATCCAATTTCTAATCTCGAGTATATCACTGGTAGAATGAAAACCCATCCCAGAGTTCGACCCTAGAGCCACTATACTATAGTAGCTTTGCTACACTAGTATGAGGTCATAGGTTTTATAAATGTTTTTGATTAAATGACCTGACTGGATTTTCCGCGAATCAAAATGGCGCCGTTGCCGGGGATGGTGCCACAATACAGTGATACAACTTTTTAGAGGCTAGTTGTGATTTTCATCACAAGTTTGGTGAATTCCTTTTTCACTAACTTTATTTCGTTTCTTTTAATTGTAGAATTCCTTTTGTTTTCTTTCTAACCTTAACTTTCTTTTAGTTTTCTTTTGTTTTTGTTGTATTTGTTTTGTTTTTAGGTAAGTAGTGATTTGTGCATGCCCTATTGGATTCGGGACCAAGAGGGAAGATTAGTAAGGATTGAGAATCCTTAGGACATAGAGTTGGATATCTGTGTAAACATCATGGACCCTCCACAAGAGGATCAGAATTCTCAACAAGGTCAAGGGGGTAATCCAAATGCATATCTATCCATGAGGGATAGAATGCACCCACCAAGGATGAGTGCACCCTCATGCATCATACCTCCTCTTGAGCAGCTGATTATAAGGCTCCATATTGTGCCCCTTCTACCAAATTTCCATGGAATGGAGAGTGAGAATCCATATGCCCACATCAAGGAGTTTGAGGAGGTGTGCAATACCTTTAGAGAGGGAGGAGCTTCAATAGACTTGATGAGACTCAAGCTATTCCCTTTCACTTTGAAGGACAAGGCAAAAATATGGCTTAATTCTTTAAGGCCAAGGAGCATAAGGAATTGGGTTGATCTTCAGGCCGAGTTTTTGAAGAAATTTTTCCCCACCCATAAGACCAATGGATTGAAGAGGCAAATCTCAAACTTTTCTGCAAAAGAAAATGAGAAGTTCCATGAATGTTGGGAAAGGTATATGGAGGCCATTAATGCTTGTCCTCATCATGGCTTTGATACATGGCTCTTGGTGAGCTATTTCTATGATGGAATGTCTTCCTCCATGAAGCAAATTCTTGAAACCATGTGTGGGGGACATTTTATGAGTAAAAATCCAGAAGAAGCCATGGATTTTTTAAGTTATGTATCTGAGGTAACAAGAGGATGGGATGAGCCTAACTCAAAGGAATTGGGAAGGATGAAAGCTCTTGTAAATCCAAAGGGTGGAATGTACATGTTAAGTGAAGACATGGACATGAAAGCTAAGGTGGCAACAATAGCAAGGAGGTTGGAAGAACTTGAGTTGAAAAAGATGCATGAAGTCCAAGCCATTTCCGAGACCCAAACCCATATCATGCCATGCACCATTTGCCAATCATGTGATCATATGGTAGATGAGTGTCCAACCATGCCAGCTGTGAGGGAGATGTTAGGTGATCAAGCCAATGTTGTGGGGCAATTTAGGCCTAACAACAATGCACCTTATGGAAACACCTATAATTCAAGCTGGAGAAACCATCCAAATTTTTCTTGGAAACCAAGACCACCTCCATACCAACCACAAACCCAAACTCAAGCACCTCAACAAACCTCTTCAGTGGAGCAAGCCATTGCAAACCTAAGCAAAGTCATGAATGACTTTGTGGGTGAACAAAGGGCAATCAACTCCCAATTGCACCAAAAGATTGAGAATGTTGAGAGTTCTCTAAATAAGAGAATGGATGGGATGCAAAATGATCTATATCAGAAGATAGATAATATTCAATACTCCATCTCTAGGCTTACCAACCTCAACACAGTGAATGAGAAAGGAAAGTTCCCCTCTCAACCAAGCCAAAATCCAAAGGGTGTTCATGAAGTTGAAACCCAAGAAGGGGATTCTTCAAAGTTGAGGGAGGTCAAAGCTGTGATCACCTTGAGGAGTGGAAAGGAGGTTGATCAACCCTTGCCTAAGGTGAGGCAAGATGAAGAACTCTTGACAAAGAAAACCTTGGTTAAAGAGAGCAATAACGAAGAAGAGGAGAGTGGGAAGAAAAGTGCATCCAAATCAAGCTTTGAAGAAGAGCCGAGGATAGTGATTAAAAAAGATATGATGAAGAAACATATGCCTCCCCCTTTTCCTCAAGCTTTACATGGAAAGAAGGAAATCAAGAATTCATCAGAAATTCTTGAAGTCTTGAGACAAGTGAAGGTGAATATACCCTTACTTGATATGATCAAGCAAGTCCCCACATATGCAAAGTTTCTAAAGGACTTGTGCACGGTCAAGAGAAGGTTACATGTGACAAAGAATGCTTTCCTCACTGAGCAAGTAAGTGCTATCATTCAGAGTAAGTCTCCAGTCAAGTATAAAGATCCGGGTTGCCCCACCATTGCAGTCAACATTGGAGGGACACTTGTGGAGAAAGCTTTACTAGACTTGGGGGCAAGTGTGAATTTGCTCCCGTACTCTGTGTACAAGCAACTGGGACTTAGAGGATTGAAGCCCACAGCCATCACTCTCTCCTTAGCTGATAGGTCTGTCAAAATCCCAAGGGGGGTGATAGAGGATGTTCTAGTGCAAGTGGACAAATTCTACTATCCCGTGGATTTTGTTGTGCTTGATACCGATCACACTGTTATGGAAGCCAATTACGTGCCAATCATCCTTGAGAGACCTTTCCTGGCTACCTCCAATGCCGTCATCAATTGTAGAAATGGGGTGATGCAGCTCACATTTGGAAACATGACCTTGGAATTAAACATATTCCATCTTTGCAAGAGGCATCTTCACCCAGAAGAGGATGAAGGATTGGAAGAGGTGTGCCTGATCAACACCTTGGTTGAAGAGCATTGTGACAAGAGCTTAGAAGAGAGCTTGAATGAAAATCTTGAAGTGCTTGAAGAAGGGTTACCTGAACCCTCTGATGTGCTAGCTACCATGTCTCCTTCGAGGAGACGGGAAGAGATCTTACCACTGTTCAATAAGGAGGACTCACAAGGAGCAGCTATGGAGGACCCTCCAAAGCTTGTTTTGAAGCCACTTCCTGTTAATTTGAAGTATGCATATTTGGAGGAAGATGAGAAATGTCCAGTGGTGGTCTCTTCAAATCTCACAAGTGATCAAGAGGATAATCTTTTGGGAGTCCTCAGAAAATGCAAGAAAGCCATTGGATGGCAAATTTCTAATCTGAAAGGGATTAGTCCTCTGGTGTGCACCCACCATATCTACATGGAGGAAGATGCAAAGCCAGTGAGGCAGCCCCAGAGGAGGTTAAATCCTCACATGCAAGAGGTGGTGAGGGGTGAAGTTCTGAAGCTACTACAAGAAGGGATCATATATCCCATTTCAGATAGCTTGTGGGTGAGCCCCACCCAAGTAGTTCCAAAGAAATCTGGAATCACTGTGATCTAGAATGAGAAAGGGGAGGAAGTCTCTACACGTCTTACCTCAGGATGGAGGGTGTGTATAGACTACAGGAGGTTGAATTCAGTGACTAGGAAGGACCATTTCCCATTGCCTTTCATGGACCAAGTCCTTGAGAGAGTCTCAGGACATCCTTTCTACTGTTTTCTAGATGGTTACTCGGGGTACTTCCAAATAGAGATTGATTTGGAAGATCAAGAAAAGACAACCTTCACATGCCCCTTTGGTACTTTTGCGTATAGGAGAATGCCCTTTGGTTTATGTAATGCTCCTGCAACCTTCCAAAGATGTATGCTAAGCATCTTCAGTGATATGGTGGAACGCATCATGGAAGTCTTCATGGATGACATCACTGTTTATGGAAGTTCTTTTGAGGAGTGTTTGTTGCACTTAGAAGCTGTTCTCCACCGATGTATTGAGAAAGACCTAGTGCTAAATTGGGAGAAGTGCCATTTTATGGTACAACAAGGCATTGTCTTAGGACATGTAATCTCCAAAAATGGCATTGAGATAGATAAGGCAAAGGTGGAGCTAATTGTTAAGTTGCCACCTCCCACAAATGTTAAAGGAATTAGGCAATTCCTAGGACATGCCGGGTTCTATAGGAGGTTCATTAAGGATTTCTCAAAAATCTCAAAGCCTCTTTGTGAACTCTTGGTAAAGGATGCCAAATTTGTGTGGGATGAGAAGTGTCAGAAGAGTTTTGAGGAACTGAAGCAATTCCTCACAACTGCACCAATAGTGAGAGCCCTAAATTGGAAATTACCTTTTGAGGTAATGTGTGATGCAAGTGATCTTGCTATGGGGGCTGTTTTAGGGCAAAGAGAGGATGGAAAGCCCTATGTAATTTATTACGCGAGCAAGACTTTGAACGAGGCTCAAAGGAACTACACAACTACTGAGAAGGAGTTGTTGGCAGTAGTTTTTGCCTTGGATAAGTTTCGTGCCTATTTAGTAGGGTCCTCTATAGTGGTGTTCACTGACCATTCCGCTTTGAAGTACTTGCTAACTAAGCAAGATGCCAAGGCAAGATTGATAAGATGGATCCTTTTGCTCCAAGAATTCAATCTCCAAATCCGGGATAAAAAAGGAGTAGACAATGTGGTAGCTGACCATTTGTCAAGACTTGTGATAGCACATGACTCACATGGTCTGCCTATCAATGATGACTTCCTTGAGGAGTCTCTCATGTCAATAGATGTAGCCCCATGGTATTCTCACATTGCAAATTACTTGGTTACTGGGGAAGTTCCAAGCGAGTGGAATGCCCAAGACAAGAGGCATTTCTTTGCTAAGATCCATGCTTACTATTGGGAGGAGCCTTTTCTCTTCAAATATTGTGCGGATCAAATCATAAGGAAATGTGTTCCTAAACAAGAGCAATCGGGAATTCTTTCCCATTGCCATGATAGTGCATGTGGAGGTCATTTTGCCTCCCAGAAAACAACTATGAAAGTGATCCAATCAGGGTTTTGGTGGCCCTCTCTTTTCAAGGATGCCCACTCTATGTGCAAGGGATGTGATCGGTGTCAAAGGCTTGGTAAGCTTACACTCCGAAATATGATGCCCTTGAACCCCATCTTGATAGTGGATGTCTTTGATGTTTGGGGGATAGACTTCATGGGACCATTTCCAATGTCATTTGGACATTCCTACATTTTGGTGGGAGTGGATTATGTCTCTAAGTGGGTGGAAGCAATCCCATGTAGGAGCAATGATCACAAGGTGGTTCTTAAATTCCTTAAGGACAACATCTTTGCAAGATTTGGAGTGCCTAAGGCCATTATAAGTGATGGAGGAACCCACTTTTGCAATAAACCTTTTGAGACTCTTCTAGCCAAATATGGGGTTAAGCACAAGGTAGCTACACCTTATCACCCTCAAACAAGTGGCCAAGTTGAGTTAGCCAACCGGGAGATCAAGAATATATTGATGAAGGTGGTGAATATTAATAGGAAGGATTGGTCTATTAAGCTCCTAGATTCCTTATGGGCGTATAGGACCGCTTACAAGACCATCCTTGGAATGTCCCCTTATCGCCTTGTTTATGACAGAGCGTGCCATCTTCCAGTGGAGATTGAATATAAAGCATGGTGGGCAATCAAGAAGCTCAACATGGATTTGACAAGAGCCGGGTTGAAAAGATGTTTGGATTTGAATGAATTAGAGGAAATGAGGAATGACGCTTACCTCAATTCAAAAATTGCAAAGGAGAGGTTGAAGAAATGGCATGATCAATTGGTAAATCAAAAGAATTTTGCCAAGAGCCAAAGAGTCTTGCTTTATGACTCTAAGCTTCATCTTTTTCCGGGAAAATTGAAATCAAGATGGACGTGTCCTTTCATAATTCATGAAGTGCAACCAAATGGAGTAGTGGAACTACTCAACTTCAATAGCACTCGAACTTTCAAAGTGAATGGGCATCGTCTCAAGCCTTATATCGAATCTTTTTCCCAAGACAAGGAGGAATTCATCCTCCTTGATCCACCTTCAGCATGAAAACACTTGGTTCATGGTTGAACTTAGTCTCTCCAAAGACTAAAAAGTTCATCCTCTTTTTGTTTTCTTTTAAGTTGATTTTAGTTTAACCTAGTGTTTTCTTGTATTTATGCATGTTTTGATTTCTATTTTTGACGTTAAATTCATTCTAATGTGGTTTGAATTGGTTTTTTTGTGTTAACATGTAGGTAGGAAGGCTTGAAGAATGAAGTCTTGGTGAAAACAAGGGAAAACAGGGGAGAAAAATCAAGATTCAGCAAAATTCGCACACCCCCTTGTGGTGTGCGAAAATTTCGCACACCCCCTACCCTGTGCGAATTTGCTTTTCCACCAACTTTCAAAATTGCATGCTCTCTGTCCCTTGTGCGAATTTCACAGGTATGCGAACCTGGTGCGAACCCGATGCGAATTTGTTTTTTGCGCCAATTTTCAAAACCATGCTCTCTGTCTTGGAGAATCACAGGTATGCGAAAATTTCGCATACCATTTTCCCCTGTGCAAAATTCATTTTTCTCTTTAAAAACCATGTTCCCCTCTTCAAAGTCTTAGCTTCTTCTTCAATTCTCTCATCACCTTTCTTCCGATCACCCACTTCCATCCACAAAACTCCTTTCCTTCATCATCCATCATCATCAACACCACCATGGCAGCCATTATCCATAGCTCCACTCTATAGCCGCGGCATCCACTATTCATTACCTTCCATTTTCGGCAATTCCGTCTCCTTCCACCATCAAAATCCTTTCAAATCTTCACCCAACACTCTAAATCCATCCATAATCCAATCCAAACCCTGTTCTTACCCAACCAAAGCCGAAACCATAAGCATTCAAGCCACGGTTTCTTCAAAAGAAACCCATTGCCGCTGGCCATGGGAGCTTCAATTCTTCAATTTTCCACTTGAAAAGCTCCAATTTCCAAGCCTAGCCACCATGAAAAACCCTTGTCCTACCTAAGCCAGCAATTCCCATCCTCAAAAGCCACAAATTTTCACCATTTCAAAAAAGCCATAATTCTTCAACCGTGCGGGTGAATAGTACCCTGTGCGAAAATTTCGCACACCCCCTTGAGGTGTGCGAAACTCGCACACCCCCCCCCCCCTGTGCGAAAATTTCGCACACCACCCCCCCTGTGCGAAAATCTCAGCCTCTCCATCCCTACATTCCATAATTCCGAGCCTCTGAGCCTCATTTCATCACTTCATCATGCCTAAGACCCGAGGAGGATCTACCTCAGCTCCCCAGAGTAGTCAGAGAGCCGCCCCTGTGCGGGCCCCACTTGATGTGCCCTCACATTTACCTGATTCGGCACCTCAAAGCAAATACCATACGAGGAGAGCATCCGTCACGTCTGTGGCCCCTACACAAATTCCACCTCGGAGTCCTCCTACAAAGAAAGCCAAGACTACAGAGCCAGGAGAGTCCTCCAGAGCACCTCGGGATCCACAGTCTCAGCCTTCTTCTGCCAGGCGCCCTAGACCCAGCTTGCCCATTGAGGGCAACTCCGATTGCCGATCGAGGGACTTTCATGTCGAGACATATTTCGATCACTCTCTTATGCGACAGCAGCCTGAGTTGCGGGATTCATACCGCCTACTTGAGAGGTACCATCTTGTACCCTTTATGACTCTGCCCCAGTTCTTTTATCCTCGAGTAGCTTTAGACTTTTACCAGTCTATGACTACTCGTGGCGTCCCGGTACCAGCCTCGATCCTTTTTACCATTGATGGACGCCAGGGTATTTTGGGGGCTAGACAGATTGCCGATGCTTTCCATATCCCTTATGCACCAGCAGATTCCGCTGCATTTAGACGCTGGGCCCCACTTTCTGAGTGGGACATGGTTCGTATCCTATCTCGAGGGACATCTTCCCAGAGGACCATTTTGAGGAGAGAGCTTCCCCCAGAGATGCTCCTAGTTGATGTGGTGCTTCGCGCCAATCTTTTTCCTCTTCAGCATAAAGTGCAGAGGCGAGGGGCCATTATGGAGGCATTATTCCGTATCTATGAGGGCTACTACTTTGGCCCTCATCATTTGATTATGGCCGCTCTCCTCTATTTTGAGGAGAAGGTGTATACGCGGCATCTTGCGAGGGCAGACTCCATTTCTTTACTTTTCCCTCGGCTGCTATGCCATGTTTTGGCGCATATGGGTTTTCCTGCATACCCTCATTCTAAGACCCGCCGCCATTGTCGAGAGAGCTTCTCTCTTGACCAATGGACTCAGATATGGCTCCATCGCCAGGCCCCAGAACTTCCCGAGCCAAGGGAAGTCCCTCCTGCTCCGTCCACTTCAGAGCCTCCACAGCCAGTACCAGAGGCCGCATCATCTGATGCCCCACCTGCTGTTCCTCTTACATCAGAGCCGCCCATTACTATCCCTGGTGTTGAGTATCGTGCCTTGCTCGCTTCTTTCCAGACTTTGACCACTACTCAGACAGCCATTATGGAGCGGATGGACCACTTCCAGCTTCAGCAGGACCAGCAGACTCTCATTCTCCGAGAGATTCAGCAGCACCTCGGTCTTTCATCACCAGTTCCACCTGTAGCGGTTCCTTCCACAGTTGCAGCGGAGGACCCCTCCTATCCACCAGAGGAGCCTACTACTTGATCATACGATCACTCCTCTCCTTTTTTGTATCTATATGCTACGTTTTTGGATGTCTTATATATTTTGGACCACTTTTATGCTGGGATTGGATGTATTCCATGCTTATTTTGTATATTGTACTCTCTCAGTTTATATAGACATCTTCTCTTTTTGTGTATTTTAGCTTCCATTTTATTTCCTCTATTCAGCACACTTATGATTTTTCTTTTCTTATGCAGCATGTGGTTTCTCCTGTTCATTCAGAGTCCCTTACTATCAAGAGGTATCACTTCCTCCCTTATTTTATCGCTTGCTTTTGGAACATTGGAGACAATGTTCATCCTAGTTGGGGGGAGAATTGAGGAAGTAATTTGTTGAATTTTTGGTTAAGTTATTTTGTTAACAAATTTTTTTTGCAAACTCTCTTTGTTTTCTCAAAGATAAATTCTCAAAAGTAAATGGGAGAAATTAAATTCTTATCTTATTGCCATAGTCTCAGAGTTTGTATTATGCTTATTAAAGTTGATAAATTGTTGAAGCTCCTTTTGTTTTCAATCTTAAGTCTTCCACTCTAATCTTTTCACACACTGAACACATTAGATTCCAGTTATAAGATGGAAAACTTTCTCACCCCCTAAACTTAGGAAATTTTCGACTTGGTGCCATTGACCTCATTCTATTAGTGTTGGGACACCTTATAAAAGGCCAATGTGTCTTATGAAAATAATTTTTGCTTCACTTGCTTTGAAACCCGAGCAAGGTCCAAGGGGTATATGGTGAAAATCTTTAAAGCCTGGTGCCCTAAGCCTTTACTGGTTGGGAGTTCACCGACCTCAATGCTCGTTACATGGGTGGATGGGTGGAGTATATTCTAAAAAAAAAAAAGAAAAAAAAAGAAAAAGAAAAGGGGTGCGTTCTTAGCCTTTTATATATGAGTAGTGTTGCTAAAGTTAGAGAAAAACCTTAGTTGGGGGGAGAATATAGTTTGACATACTATAACTGGAAACTAAGCACCTTAACACTTAGATTTTTGTGGAAGATTAAGAATTGATCCTTTGGGAGTGGAAATTATTTTGATACTCAAATTTGCATAATGCCCACTCTTTGCAAGTTGTGATTGGTAAGTTATTTGATAACTCTTGTTGATGATTGAGTTTTATATCCTTGACTTGCCATGTGAGAGTTTGATCCAATCATTCCACTTGATTATTTTTTGGAGTGATCAGCATGATTTTGTGAATTATTATTATCTATTTTTCTTTCTTTTTCTCTCCTTCATTGCTCAGGGACTAGCAATGTGTCAGTTGGGGGGAGTGATTACTACCCAAAAAGTGCTATTTTACACCTTTAAGTCATTATGTTTTAAGCACTTTTGTGTAGTAATTCTTCACCTTTATTCCAATTGGCATGTTAAGGACCTAGCAATGACTTCTAATCATATTTGTGGCTAGTTTTAGTGTTTTGACATCTTTTTGGATCATTAAGACAAGCCAACCAAAGAAGAAAAGCAAAGAAAAGCAAAGAAAAGCAAAGAGAAGCAAGGAGGAAATCAGAGGACAGCAGCTGCAATCTTCTTTGGCACTTTTGGAGCACTTCCCAAAGTCCATTTTTTACATGCTATATATCATTTCAAAGCTCAAGAAGTCAAGAATCCAAACCTTCAAACCGTGTACGATTTGGAGCTGAAACGAGGAAGTTATGGCCTTCGGAAGACAATTGCTCCAGGTGTGCGAGTTTCGCACACCCCCTTCAGGTGTGCGAAAATTTCGCACATCCCATGCGTGGTGCGAATTCTCCTCTGTTTTTTCTGACTCCACTTTAGATATTTTCTTAAGTATTTTTTGATGTAATTTCCTTTCTTCTCCTTGTAACAAGCCAATCACAAGCTTTGCTTTTGTAAAAACTATATAAGGGGTGGAAATCACCTCTTGAAGGATGTAACACGCGTGTTATGCTTAACACTTAGAAATATACAGAGCTCTCTCATTTTCTATTTTCTCTTTACTATTTTCTTTTTCTTGGAAGCCAAACAACCTCTGAGGATGTTTTCTCAGAGGATGAGAGGCTAAACTCTTGGTTTCTTGGAGTGATGGAAGCTAGGTGAAAAGTCCAGATGCAAAGGTGGAAAACGCTCGTGCATTAAATACAGGTAGTTGAAGTTCATAAATGGCTTTTAAATCCAAAGTTTTGCTTTAAATCCCTTAGAATCACTTTGAATGGCCAATACATGGTAAGCTTCAGGTCTCTATGGATGCTTATTGCTAGATCCATATCAGTCCATTAGTTATCATGTACGAGCCATTGGAAAGTGGTTCAAGGTGAAGACCTATATAGTGTCTAAAGCCATTAATGGACCTTGACTACCATTTCTATTGATTTTTATGGATTAAATCTTCATTGTTAAACCTATACCGGTTCAGGAAATAACTATAGGTTAAATCCCCAATGCGAGGAGAAAAATCCGGAATTTTCCACTTTGCATTCTAAACTTGATCCTAGCAATCCTTAGCTCCGAGAAACTTTCTTTCTTCCATTTTTAATTAGTTTATGTTAATTTAGGTTCAAACACTTTCAAAACAAATTTTATTTTCTTTTAAACTTTAAGTTTTTGATAAAGGAAATCATTGAATCCAATTTCTAATCTCGAGTATATCACTGGTAGAATGAAAACCCATCCCAGAGTTCGACCCTAGAGCCACTATACTATAGTAGCTTTGCTACACTAGTATGAGGTCATAGGTTTTATAAATGTTTTTTATTAAATGACCCGACTGGATTTTCCGCGAATCAGGTTGACATGAAAAACTTTAGGTCATGAGCTAAGGACTTTAAATGCAATGAATAGTTTAGGGCTATGGATGACATGAGTTACTTTGGGTCATGAGATTAGGTCTCTAGATGCTATGAACAATTCTGGTTTGTGGTTGATATGAATGACTACGGGTCATAAGCTCAAGGCTCCAGATATTATGAACAACTTAGGGTTGTGGTTGACATGAACAACTCTGGGTCATGAGTTTAGGGCTCTAAATGCTATGAACCACTCAAGGCAGTGGATAACATGAGCTATTATGGCTCATGAGCTCAAGGCTCTAGATGTTATAAACAACTCTAGGTAGTGGTTGACATGAATACCTTCGGATAGTGAGCTCGGGGCTCTAGATACTTTGAACAACTCTCGATTATCGATGACATGAAAGAATTTAGGTCATGAGGTTAAGGCTTTAGATGCTATGAACAACTCAAGGATGTGGATGAAAAGAATGACTCGGGGTCGTGAGCTCAAGGCTCTAGATACTATGAGCAAATTAAGGTTGTGGTTGACATGAATGACTCCAAGTCTTGAGTTGAGGGCTTTAAATCATATGAACAACGTAGGGTTGTGGATGACATGAGCTACTTTAGGTCATGAGCTTAGGGCTCTAAATACTATGAACATCTGTAGGTTATGGATGATATGAATGACTTTGATTCGTAAGCTCAAGGCTCTAGATATTATTAACAGCTCAGGGTTATGGTTGACATGAATGACTTTAGGTTGTGAGTTCAGGGCTCTAAATACTATAAACAACTCAGGGTTATGGATGACATGAGCTACTTTGGGTCATGAGCTGTGGGCTCTAGTCAACATAAATAACTCTGGGTTATGAGCTTAGGGCTCTAGATGTTATGAAAAGCTCAAGACTGTGAATGACATGTGCTACTTTAGTTTGGGAGCTTAAGGCTCTAGATGGCATGAACAACTTAGGGTTGTGGATGGCATGAATGACTCTAGGCCATAAGCTCAGACCTTTAGATACTATGAATAGCTTTGAGCTGACGATGACATGAAAAACTCAAAGCCATGAGCTCAAGGCTTTAGATAATATGAATAGCTCTGGGCTATGGTTGACATGAACGACTCCGGGTTGTGTGCTCAAAGCTCTAGATGCTCTGAACAACTCAAGGCTATCAATAACATGAAAGACTCATAGTCATGAGCTTAAGGCTCTAGATGCTATGAATAGGTTAGGGTTGTGGATGACATAGATGACTTGAGGTCATGTGCTCAAGGCTCTAGATACTATGAACAGTTCAAGGTGGTGGTTCACATGAGTGACTCCAAGTTGTGAGTTGAGGGCGCTTTAGATGCTATGAAAAGCTTAGGGCTCTTGATGTTATGAGCACCTTTGAGCAATTGTAGACATGAAGAACTGCAGATCATGAGCTTAAAGCTTTAGATTCTATGAACAAATTAGGGTTATGGATGACATAAGCTACTCTAGCTAGTGAGCTCAAGGCTCTAGATGTTATGAATATCTTTGAGCTATGGTTGACATGAACGACTTTGATTCATGATGTCAAGGCTTTAGATGCTATAAACAACTTAGTGGTGTCGATGACATGAAAAACAACAAGTTATGAGCTTAAGGTTGTAGATGCTATGAATAACTGAGGCTATTAATGACACAAAAAACTTCGAGTCATGAGCTTAGGGATCTAGATGCTATGAACAACTATGGGTTGTGGATGACATGAGCTACTCTATGTCATGAGCTCGAGATGCTATGAACAACCCATGGTTGTCGATGACATGAAAGACTCTAGGTCATGAGCTCAGGTTCTAGATGCTCTGAATAGCTTAGGATTATGGATGACATAAACGAATCTAGGTCGTGAGCTTTGGGCTCTAGATTTTATGAACAACTCTTGGCTATGGTTGACATGAATGACTATATGCCGTGAATTCAGGGCTCTAGATGTTATGAACAACTCAAGTCTGTAGGTGACATGAACGACTTTGGATTGTGAGCTTAGGCCTCTAGATTTCATGAACAAGTTAGGGTTGACGATGACATGAAAGACACTAGGTCATGAGTTAAGGGCTCTAGATGCTATGAACAACTTAAGGCTATGGATGACTTGAATGACTTTAGGTCGTGAGCTCCAGGCTCTAGATACTATGAACAACATAGGCCTATGGTTAACATGAATGACTCTTGGTCACAAGTTGAGGGCTTTAGATGTTATGAACAACTCAGGGTTATGGATGACATGAACTACTCTAGGTTGTGAGCTCAAGGCTCTAGATACAATGAACAAATCAGGGTTGTGGTTAAGATGAACGACTCTAAGTCGTGAGCTTAGTGCTTTAGATGCTATGAATATCTCAAGGTTATGAATGACATGAGCTACTTTATGTTGTGAGCTTAGGGCTTTAGATGCTATGAACAACTCAGGGTAGGCAATGACACGAAAGACTCCAGGTCATGAGCTTAAGGCTCTAGAAGCTATGAGCACCTCAAGGTTGTGGATGACATAAAAAACTTCGGATCATGAGCTTAGGGCTCTAGAAGCTATAAACAACTCTTGGATGTGGTTGACATGAATGACTCCCCATTGTGAGCTTAGGGCTCTAGATGCTATGAACAACTCAGGGAAGTGGATGATATGAGCTACTCTAGGTCGTGAACTTAAGGCTCTAGATGTTATGAAGAACTCTAGGCTATGGATGAGATGAACGACTCTAGGTCGTGAGCTTAGGGCACTAGATACTATGAACAACTCAGGGTTGTGGTTAACATGAATGACTCCGGGAATTGAGCTTAGGGCTCTAGATGTAATGAATAGCTGAGGGTTGGGGATGACATGAGTAACTCTGGGTTGTGAGCTCAGGGCTCTAGATACAATGAATATATTAGGTTTGTGGTTGATATGAATGACTCTAAGTCGTGAGCTTAGGGCTTTAGATGCTATGAATATCTTAGGGTTGTGAATGACATGAGCTACTTTGTGTCGTGAGCACAAGACTTTAGATGTTATAAACAACTCAGAGTAGGCAATGATATGAAAAAGTTTGGATCGTTAGCTCAGGGCTCTAGAAGTTATGAGCATCTCTGGGTTGTAGATGACATAAAGGACTCTAAGGATTGAGCTTGGGGCTCTAGATGCTATGAACACCTCTTGGACATACTTGACATGAATGTCTTTACATCATGAGCTCAAGGCTCTAGATGCCATGAAAAGCTCAGGGATGTGGATGACATGAATGACTCTAGGTTGTGAGCTCATTGCATTAGATATTATGAACAAATTAGGGCTATGGTTGACATGAATGAGTAAAGGTTGTGAGCTCAGGGCTCTAGATGCTATGAATAGCTAAGGGCTGTGCATGACATGAGCTACATTGGGTCATGAGCTTAGGGGTGTAGATGCTATAGACAACTTTGGGTTTTGGTTGACATGAATGACTCTAGGTCATAAGATCAAGGCTTTAGATTATATGAACAACTCAATGCAGTGGATTACACAAAAGACTCCGAGTCATGAGTTTAGGGCTCTAAATGCTATGAACAACTTAGGGTTGTGGATCACATGAGCGACTTGGCATTGTGAGCTTAGGGTTTTAGATACTATGAACAAACTAAGGTTGTGGTTGACATGAATGACACTAGGTCATGAACTAAGGGTTGTAAATGCTATGAACAACTCTGGATTATGGATGACATGAACGACTATGGGTCATGAGCTCGAGGTATTAGATATTATGAACAACTCAGTGTTGTGGTTGGCATGAATGGCTCCGAGTCATTAGCTCACGACTTTAGATGCTATGAACAACTCAAGCCTATGGATTACATGAATGACTCTAGGTTATGAGGTGAGGGTGGTAGATACTATGAACAACTCAAGGTTGTGGTTGACATGAATGATTCTAAGTCGTGAGCATAGGGCTTTAGATGTTATGACTAGCTCAGGGCTATAGATGACATGAACTACTCTAGGTCGTGAGCTTAAGGCATTAGATGCTATAAACGACTTAGGGCTATGGATGACATGAGCTATTTTGGGTCGTGAGCTCAAGGCTACAGATGCTATGAATAGCTTAAGGATGGCGATAACATGAAAGACTTCGTGTCGTGAGCTCAAGGTTTGAGATGGTATGAACAACTCAGGATTGTGGATGACATGAATGACTCTAGGTCATGAGCTTAGGGCTTTAGATCTACAAAAATCTCTTGAATGTGGTTGACATGAATGACTGCAAGTCGTGAGCTCAAGACTCTAGATGCTATGAACAAGTCAGGGCTATGGATGACATGAACGACTCCTAGTCATATGCTTAAGCCTCTAGATTCTATAAACAGGTTGGGGTTGATGATGACATGAAAGACTCCGGGTCATGAGCTCAAGGCTCTAAATGCTATGAACAACTCAGGGCTGTGGATGACATGAATGACTCTAGGTAATGAGCTTAAGGTATTAGATATTATGAACAACTCATGGTTGTGGTTGTCATGAATGACTTCGGGTCTTGAGTTTAAGGCTTTAGATGCTATGAATAGCTCAAGACTATGGATGACATGAATTACTCTAGGTCATGAACTCTAGGCTCTAGATGCTATGAATAGCTTAGGGCTATGGATGACATAAGCTACTCTGGGTAATGAGCTTAGGGCTCTAGATGCTATGAGCAGCTCTAGGCTGTGGTTGACATGAATGACTCTAGGTCATGAGTTGAGGGCTTTAGATTCTATGAACAACTCAGGGTAGTCGATGACATGAAGAACTCCAACTCGTGAGCTTAGGGTCCTAGATGTTATGAACAACTCAGGTTTGTGGATGTCATGAACGACTCGGGGTCTTGAGCTAAGGGCTCTAGATACTATAAAAAGATTAAGGTTATGGTTGACATGAATGAAACTAGGTCATGAGTTGATGGCAATAGATACTATGAACAACTCAGGGTTATGGATGACATTAGGTACTCTAGGTCATGAGCTTAAGGCTCTAGATGCTATGAACAACTTTAAGTGGTGGTTTACATGAATGACTTTGGGTTGTTAGTTGAGGGCTCAAGATGTTATAAAGAGCACAGGATTGTGGATGACATTAGCTACTCTGGGTTGTGAGCTTAAGGTTCTCAATGTTATGAACAACTTTGGGTTGTGGTTTACATGAATGACTCCAAGTTGTTGGTTGATGGCTTTAGATGCTATGAACAGCTGAGGGCTGTCCATGATACGAAAGACTTCGATCGTGAGCTTAAGGCTCTAGATGCTATGAACAACTCAGGGTTATGGATGATATGAATGGCTCGGGTTTGTCAACTAAGGGCTCTAGATACTACAAATAGTTCAAGGTTGTGGTTGACATGAACAACTCTAGGTCTTGAGCCTGGGGCTTTAGATCTTATAAACAAATTAGTGTTGTGGATGACGTGAGGTACTCTAAGTCATGAGCTCATGGATTTAAAAGCTATGAGTAGCTCTAGGCTATGGTTGACATGAACGTCTCTGGGTTATGAGCTCAAGGCTTTAGATACTATGAACAACTCAAGGTTGTGGTTGACATGAGGGACTTTGAGTGCTAAGCTTAGAGCTCTAGATGTTATGAACAAGTCAAGGTTATCGATGACTTGAAAGAGTTCGAGTCATGAGCTTAGGGCTTCAAATGATATGGATAACTCATTGTTGTGGATGATATAAATGACTCGAGGCCGTGAGCTCAGGGCTTTAGATACTATGAAAATCTTAGGGTTGTGGTTGACATGAACAACTCCGAGTCATAAGCTTAAGGCCTTAGATACTATGTACAACTCAGTTCAATGGATGACATGAGCTACTCTTTGTCATGAGTTAAGGGCCTTAGATGCTAGGAACAACTTTGGGCTATTGTTGACATGAACGAATCAAGGTTCTGAGCTTAAGGCTCTAGATACTATTAACAGATCAAGGCTGTGGTTGACATGAATGACTTCAAGTCATGAGCTTAGGGCTCTAGATGCTATGAACTAATTTGGGCCATAATTGACATGAACGACTTTAGGTGGTGAGCTCAGGGCTCTAGATGGTATGAACAACTTAAGCCTGGCGATGACATGAAAGACTTCGAGTCGTGAGCAACTTAAGATTATAGATGACGTGAATGACTTTAGGTCGTGAACTCAAGGCTCTACATGTTATGAACATCTCCTAGATGTGATTGAAATGAATGACTTCACATCGTGAGCTCAGGGCTCTAGATGCTGCGAGCAACTCAGGGTTGTTGATGAGATGAATGACTTCGAGTCATAAGATCAAGCCTCTAAATGCTATGAATAGGTCAGGGCTGACGATGACATCAAAGACTTCGAGTCGTGAGCTTAAGCTTCGAGATGCTAAAAATAGCTCAGGGTTGTGGATGACATGAACGACTTTGGGTCATAAGCTTAGGGTACCAAATACTATGAATAGCTTAGGGCTATGGTTGACATGAACAACTCCAGGTTATGAGCTTAGGGTATTAAAAGCTATGAAAAGCTTAATACTGTGGATGAAATGAGTTACTCTAGGAGTGAGCTCAAGGCTCAAGATCCTATGAGCAGCTCTGGGTTATGGGCGATATGAATGACTCTAAGTCGTGAGCTTAGGGCTTTAGATACTATGAACAACTTAGGGTTGTTTTTGACATGAATGACTCTTGGTCATGAGCCAAGGGCTGTAGATGATATCAACATCTTAGGGTTGTGCATGACATGAACGAATCTAGGTTGTGAGCTTTAGGAACTAGATACTATGAATAGGTCAGGGCTATGGTCTACATGAATGACTTCAAGTTGTGTGCTGATGGCTCCAAATGCTATAAAAATCTTAGGGTTATGGATGAAATGAGTTACTCTATGTCGTGAGCTATGGGCTCTAGATTCTATGAACTACTTTGGGTCGTGGTTGACATGAATGACTTCGGGTTGTGAGGTCAAGGCTATAGATGCTACGAATAGGTCAAGGAAGTCGATAACACAAACACTCTCGATTGGGAGCTTCATGCTCCAAATGCTATGAACATCTTAGGGTTGTTGTTCACATGAATGAATCAGAGTCATGTGCTCAAGGGTCTAGCTATTATGAACTACTCAAGACTATGGTTGACATGAACAACTCCGGGTCATGAGCTTATGGCATTAGAAGCAATGAATAGCTCAGTGTTATGGATGACATGAGCTACTCTAGGACTGAGCTTGGGACTCTAGATGCTATGAGTAGCTCTGGGTTGTGGTTGACATGAATGACATAGGGTCATGAGCTCAAGGCTTTAGATACTATGAACAACTCAAGGTTGTGGTTGGCATGAAGGAGTCCGGTCAAGAGCTAAGGGTTCTAGATGTTATAAACATGTTAGAATTATGGATGACATGAGCTACTTTGGGTTGTGAGCTCAGGGATTTAGATGTTATAATTGCTCTAGGTTGTGGTTGACATGAACGCCTTCGAGTTTTGAACTTAAGGCTCTAGATGCTATGAACAGTCGAGGGCTATCGATGACATGAAAGACTTCGGGTCATGAGCTTTGGGATCTAAATGTTATAAACAACTCAGGGTTATGGATGACATGAATGACTCTAGGTTCTGAGTTGAGGGCTCTAAATGCTATGAACAGCTCTTCACTATGGTTGACATGAATAACTCTACATCGTGAGCTCAGGGATCTAGATACTATGACCAACTTAGGGTTGTGGATGATATGAACGACTTCAAGTCATATGCTCAAGCCTCTAGATGTTATGAAAAGGATTGGGATAATGATAAGATAAAAAACTCCAAATTGTGAGCTAAGGGCTCTAAATTCGATGAACAATTTAAGGTTATGGATAACATGAAAGACTTTGAGTCGTAAGCTCTAAGCATTAGATTCTATGAACAACTTAGGGTTGTAGTTGACATGAATGACTTTAGGTCATGAGCTTGGTGCTTTAAATTCTATGAATAGCTTAAGGTTGTTGATGACATGAGCTACTTTAGGTCGTGAGCTTAAGGTTCTAGATACTATGAACAGTTCAGGGCTATGGTAAATGAACAACTCCAAGACATGAGCTCAGGGCACTAAACACTATGAATAGCTCGAGGCTATGATTGACATGAATGACTCTGGATCATGAGCTCAAGGCTCTAGATAATATGAAAAACTCAAGGTTGTGGATCACATGGGCTGCTCTGGGTTATGAGCTTAGGGCTCTAGATGATATGAACAACTTAGAGTTATGGTACATGAACGACTCTGGGTCATGACTTAGGGTACTAAATATTATGAACAACTCAAGGCTATGGTTGACATGAATAACTCTAAGTCATGAGCACAGTGCTCTAGATGCTTTAAACAACTTAAGGTTGTGGAAGACATGGGCTGCGTTGGGTCATGAGGTCAAGGCTCTAGATGCTATAAACAGCTCAGGGTTATGGTTGACATTTGCAACTCTTGGTCATGAGCTTAGGGCTATAGATGCTATAAATAGCTTAGGAAAGTCGATAAGATGAAACACTACGGGTAATGAGCTTAGGGCTATTATTGCTATGAACAACTCAGGGTTGTTAATGACATGAACGACTCAGGGTTATGAACTCAGGGCTTTAGGTACTATGAACAACTTAGGGCAGTGGTTGTCCTGAACAACTCCAGGTCATGAGCTCAGGGCCTTAGATGTTCTAAACAGCTCAGTGTTGTGGATGAATTATGTTACTT
This sequence comes from Vitis cinerea var. helleri x Vitis riparia, assembly GCA_946000715.1. Classification (NCBI taxonomy): domain Eukaryota; kingdom Viridiplantae; phylum Streptophyta; class Magnoliopsida; order Vitales; family Vitaceae; genus Vitis; species Vitis cinerea var. helleri x Vitis riparia. The sequence continues at coordinate 15,225,454 of OX254009.1, read as the reverse complement.
TAGGTCATTAGCTCATGGTTTTAGATGCTATGAGAAACTTTGAGCTTTGGTTTAGATGAATGACTCTAAGACATGAGTTGAGGGCTCCAGATACTATGAATAACCTAAGCTTTTGGTTGACATGAATGACTTTAGGTCGTTAACTTAAGGCTCTAGATTCTATGAACATCTCAAGGTTGTGGATGACATGAGCTACTCCGGATCTTGAGCTCAAGGCACTCAACACCATGTATAACTCTGGGTTGTGGTTTAGATGAATGACTCTAGGTCATGAGCTCTAGGCACTAGATCATATGAATAGTTCAAGGTTGTTGATCACATAAAATACTCTAGCTTGTGAGCTCAAGGTGGTGGATGACATGAACATCTGTGGGTCATGATCTTAATGCTCTAGATGCTATAGACATCTCTTCGTTGTGCTTGACATGAATGACTCCGGGCTGTGAGCTCAAGGCTCTAAATGCTATGAACAACTCTTCTCTATGGTTGACATGATAGACTTTAGGTCGTGAGCTCAAGGCTTTAGATGTTATAAATAGCTCGGTGTTGTGGTTGATATGAACGACTCTGGGTCATCAGCTCAGGTCTATAGATGCTATAAATGGTTAAGGGAAGTCGATAACATGAAACACTACCATTCGTGAGCCTAGGGCTATTGTTGCTATGAATAGCTAAGGGTTGTGAATGACATGAATGACTTGGGGTCATGAACTCAGGGCTTTAGACACTATGAACAACTTAAGGTAGTGGTTGTCATGAATGACTCCAGGTCATGAGCTTAGGGCTTTAGATGTTATGAACAACTCGGGACTATGGATGACATGTACTACTTTAGGTTATGAACTCAAGGCTCTTGATGCTATGAACAACTCTGGATTATGGTTGTCATGATTGACTCTTGGATGTGAGCTGAGGACTCTAGATACTATGAACAACTCAGTGTTGTAGTTGACATGAATGACTTCAGGTCGTGAGCTCAAGGCTTTAGATTTTATGAACATCTTAGGGTTGTGAATGACATAAGTTACTCTAGGTCGTGAGCTCAAGGCTTTAGACACTATGTACATCTCTGGGTAATAATCGACATGAACAACTCTGGGTCATGAGCTCAGGGGCCTAGATCCTATAAATAGCTTAAGGCTGTTGATCACATGAAAGACTCCGGGTTATGAGCTCAAGGTTCTAGATTCTATGAACAACTCAAGGTTATGGGTGAGATTAACAACTTTGGATCGTGATCTCAAGCCTATAGATGCTATGAACAGATCTTCACTGTGGTTGACATGAGTGACTTTGGGTCATAAGGTTAGGGCCCTAAATGCTATAAAAAGCTCAAGGTTATAGATGGCATGAGCTAGTTTAGGTCATGGGCTTAAGGCTCTAGATGCTATGAACAACTTAGGGTTGTGGTATATGAATGACTCCGAGTTGTAATCTCAAGGAACTATACACTATGAATAGCTCAAGGCTACGGTTGACATGATTTGACTCTAGGTCATGAGCTCAGGGTTGTGGATGACATGGGCTGCTCTAGGTCATGAGCTTAGGGCTCAAGAAGCTATGAAGAGCTTAGGGTTGTGGTACCTAAACGACATCGGGTCGGGAGATCAGTGCACTAGATGCTATCAACAGCTTAAGGTTGTGGTTTACATGAATGACTTCAGGTTGTGAGCTTAGTGCACTGGATACTATGCACTATATGCTATGAATAGCTCAGGGTTGTAAATGGCATAGGTTGCCTTGGGTCATGCTGTCTAGGCTCTAGATGCTATAAACAACTTAAGGTTATGGTTGACATAAACAACCCCTAGTTGTGAGATAAGGGCTTTAGATGTTATTAATAGCTTAAGGATGTTGATAACATGAAACACTATGGGTCATGAGCTTTTGGTTGTTACTATGAACAACTCAAGGTTTTGGATGATAAGACTGACTCGGGGTCTTGAACTCAAGGCTTTAGGTATGATGAATAGCACAGGGCAGTGGTTGTCATGAACGACTCTTGGTCATGAGCTCAAGGCTTTAGATGCTATGAACAACTTAGTGCTATGGATGACATATGCTACTCTAGGTCACAAGTGTAGGGCTCTTGATGTTATGAGCAGCTTTGGGTTATGGTTGACATGAACAACTTTAGAACATGAGCTATGGGCTTTAGTTATTATGAACAACTCAGGGTTGTGGTTAACATGAACAACTTTGATTCATGAGCTTAGGGCTTTAGATTCTTTGAACATGTTAGGGTTGTGGAGGACATGAGCTACTCTGGGTTGTGAGTATAAGCCTCTCGACATTATGTACAACTTTAGGTTGTGGTTGACATGAACGAATTCGAGTCATGAGCTCAAGGGTCTTAATCCTATGAACAACTCAAGGCTATTGATCACATAAAAAACTTTGAATTGTTAGCTCAAGGCTCTAGATGATATGAACAACTCAAGGTTGTGGATGACATGAACCACTCTTGGTCGTGATCTTAGAGCTCTAGATGCTATGAATGACTCTTTGCTATGGTTGACATGAATGACTCTGGGTCGTGAGCTTAAGGCTCTAGATGTTATGAACAGCTTAGGGCTCTAGATGACATGAGTTACTCTAGCTCATGAAGTCATTGCTCTAGATGCTATGAACAGCTCAGGGTTGTGGTTGATATGAACAACTCTGGGTCGTGAGCTCAATGCATTAGATAGTATGAATGGCTCAAGGCTGTGGTTGACATGAATGACTTCAGATTGTGAGCTCAAGGCTTTAGATGTTATGAATAGCTTAGGACTGTAGATGACATGTGCTACTCTGGGTCATGAGCTCAAGGCTTTAAATGTTATAAACTTCTCAGGGAAGTCGAGAACACAAAACACTATGGGTCGTAAGCTTAGGGATATTGTTGTTATGAATAGCTCAAGGTTGTGGATGGCATGAGAACGACTCAGGGTCATGAACTTAGGGCTTTAGGTACTATGAATAACTTAGGGCAGTGGTTATCATGAACAACTCTGAGTCATGAGCTCAGGGCTTTAGATGTTATGAATAGGTCAAGGCTATGGATGACATGTGCTACATTGGGTTGTGAGCTTAGTGCTATAGATGCTATGAGCAGCTCTGGCCTGTGGTTGACATGATTGAATCTAGGACGTGAGCTGTGGGCTTCAAATACTACGAATAGCTCAGGTTGTGGTTAACATGAACGACTTTAGGTCGTCAAATCGGGGCTTTAGATTTTATAAACATCTTAGAATTGTGGATGACTTGTGCTACTTTAGGTAGTAAGCTCAAGACGCTATACACTATGTATGACTCTGGGTTGTCGTTGACAGGAATGACTCCAAGTCATGAGCTTAGGGCTTTAGATCCTAGATTAGCTTAAGGCTGTTGATAACATGAAAGACTATGGGTTGTGAGCTCAAGGCTCTAGATGTTATGAACAACTCAAGGTTGTGGATGAAATTAACAACTCTGAGTTGTAATCTCAATGCTTTAGATGTTATGAATATTTCATCGTTGTGGTTGACATGAATGATTTCAGGTTGTGAGCTCAAGTCTCTAGATGCTATGAACAACTCTAGGTTGTAAATGAGATGAGCTACTGTAGATCATGAGTTCAGGGCTCTAGATGCCATGAGTAGCTTAGGGTTGTGGTATATGAACCACTTCAGGTCTTGAGTTCAGGGCACTAGACCCTATGAACAGCTCAAGGCTGTGGTTGACATGAATGACTCTAGGTCATGAGCTTAGGGCTCTAGATGTTATGAACAACTTAGGGCTTTAGATGTTATAAACAACTCAGGAAAGTCGAGAACATGAAACACTATAGGTTGTGAGCTTAAGGCTATTGTTGCTATGAATAGCTCAGGATTGTGGATGACATGAACAACTCAGGGTCATGAACTCAGGGCAGTGGTTGTCATGAACAACTCAATAATAAGCCTAAGCTGGTCATAGTATCTAGAAGCCTGAGCTCATGAGCCGGATTCATTCATATCATCCACAACCCTGAGTTGTTCACAACATTTAGACCCTTTAGATCACGGGTTGGAGTTTTTCATGTCGATTATAGTGTTCAATTATTCATACCATCTAATGGCTTGAGTTCACGACCCACAGTCATTCATGTTAACTCCACCCTAGAGTTATTCATACCATATAGAGACCTGAGCTCATGACCTGGAGTCATTCATGTCAACCACAACTCTAAGCTACTCATAGCATCTAGAGCCTTGAGCTCATGACCTATTGTTATTCATGTCAAGCGCAACCCTAAGCTTTTCATAGGATCTAGGGCTCTGAGCTCATGACTTGGATTTGTTCGTGTTAACCATAACCCTAAGCTCTTCATAGTATTTAGAGGCTTGAGCTCATATCCCAAAGTTGTTCATGTCATCTTCAACCCTGAATTGTTCATACCATCAAGATTCTTGAGCTCACGACCTAAAATTGCTCATGTCAATGACAACCTTAAGTCATTTAAAGAATTTAGAGCCTTGATCTCACAACCCAAAATCTTTTAAGTACATGATCTCCTTGAGTTGTTCATAGTATCTAGAGGCCTGAGCTCATGAGCTAAAGTTATTCATGGCATCCATAACCCTGAGTTATTGATAGCATCTAGAGCTTTGAGTTCACAATCAAGAGTTGTTCATGTCAACCAAAGCCTTAATTTTTTCATAGCATCGAGAGCCTTGAGCTCACAACCTGTAGGCATTCATGTCAGCTATAATCCAAAGTTACTCATAACATCTAGAACCTTGAGTTCAAGACCTAGAGTCGATCATATCAGTCATAGGCCTCAGTTGTGCATAACATTTAAAGTTCTATGTTTATGACCAAAGTTTTTCATGGAAACCATAAGCTTGGGCTATTCATAGTCTCTATAGGCTTGAGCTTATGACCCGGAGTCGTTCATGTCATCCATAGCCCTAACTTTTTCATAAGATCCAGAGCCCTTAGATCACGACCCAAAGTCGTTCATTTCAACCTCCAACCCTAAGTTGTTCATAGCATCTAAAGCCTTGAGATTATGACCCAACAACCTTGAGGTAGTCATAGTATCTAAAGGTCTGAGCTTAAGAGTTGGACTCATTCATGTCATCCACAATTGTTTATAGCATCTTTAGCATTAAGATCATCGACTGGAGTTTTTCATGTAAACCATAACCCTGAGTTGTTCATAATATCTAGAGGCCTGAGCTCATGACCTAGATTCATTCATGTCATCTACAACCCTTAATTATTCATAAGATCTAAAGGCTTTAGCTCATAATCGAGAGTCTTTCATGTCAACCATAGCCTTGAGCTACTTATAACATCTAGGGCCTTAAGCTCAAGACTTGGAGTCTTTCAAGTCAATGTCAGGCTTGATCTATTCATAGTATATACAGGCCTGAGCTCATGAGTCAGAGTCATTCATATCATCCATAACCTTGATTTGTTCACAACATCTAGAGCCCTCAGCTCACGACCTAGAGTTGTTCATGTCAACTGTAGCTCTAAGCGGTTCATAGCATCTAGAGCACGACTCAGAGTCTTTGATTTAAACCATAACATAGAGTTGTTCACTACATCTAGGGCCCTGAGCTCATGACCTAGAGTCATCCATGTCATACATAACCTTGAGTTGCTTATAGAATATAGAGCCTTGAGCTCACGACTTGGAGTCTTTCATGTCATTAATAACCCTATGTTGTTCATAGCACCTAGAACTAAGAGCTCACACCTAAGAGTCGTTCATGTCAACTATAGCCTAGGGTTGTTCATGACATCTAAAGCCTTGAGCTCAAACCCGAGAGTGGAACATGTCATCAACAAGCCTAAGTTGTTTGTAGTATCTAAAGCCTTGAGTTGATGACCTAGAGTCATTCATGTCAACCATAGCCTTGAGTTGTTCACAATATCTATAGCCCTTAGCTCACAACCTGAAGTCATTTATGTCTTCCAAAACCCTAACCCGTTCATAGAATCAAGAGCCCTCAGCTCATGACCTGAAGTCATTGATGTAAAGTATGACCAAGAGCTATTGATAGCATCTAGTGCTCTATGCTCATGAACAAGAGTAGATCATGTCATCCACAGTCATGATATGTTAATAGCATCTAGAGGCGTGAGCTCATGACCTGGAGTCAATCATATGAATCACAACCTAGTGTTATTCATAGCATTTAGAGCCTTGAGCTTAAGACCAAGAGTGGCTCATGCCATTGCCAGTCTTGACTTGTTCATAGAATCTAAAGCCTTGAGCGCATGACTTGAAGTCATTAATGTCAACCACAACCCTGAGATGTTCATAGTATCTATTGCCCTTAGATCAAAACCCCAAGTCATTCATGTCATCCACAACCCTAAGCTCATGATTCAGAGTCTTTCATGTCATCAACAGCCCTGAGCTATTCATAGCATATAAAGTTTGGAGCTCACGACTTAGAGTCGTTCATGTTAACCACAACCCAGAGCTGTCATAACTTCTATAGACTTGACCTGAAAACCCAAAGTGGTTCATATCAACCACAACCCAAAGTTTTTCATAGCATCTAAGGCCTGAAGCTCATGACATAGACTCATTCATTTCAACCACAACCCAAACTATTCATTGCATCAAGAGTCTCGAGCTCATAACCCAGAGTAGCCGACGTTATTCATAGTGTTGAGTTATTCATAGCATCTAAAGCCTGAAGCTCATGACTTAGAGTTTTTCATGTCAACCATAGCCCTAAATTGTTCATAGTATCTAGAGCCCTAAGTTCACAACCCATACTCTTTCATGTCATCGACAACCCTAAGCTCTTAACAACATCTAAAGCTCTAAGCTCACAACTCGGAGTCATCCATTTCAACCATAATCTACAACTATTCATAGCATTTAGAGCCTTGAGCTCACGATTTAGAGTAGCCCATGTTAACCACATCCTTAAGCCATTATTTGCATCTAGAGCCCTAATCTCATGACCAAGAGTCTTTCATGTCATCTATATCCCTGAGCTATTCATAGCATCTAGAGCTCGGAGCTCATGGCATAGAGTCATTCATGTGAACAACAACCTGACGTTGTTCATAACATCTAGAGCCATAAGCTCATGACCCAGAGTAGGCTATGTTATCCATTGTCCTCCACTATTCATAACAACTAGTGCCTTAATCTTAGGACCTAGGGTCATTCATGTCAACCACAACTTTGAGTTGTTCATAATATTTAGAGCCTTGAGCTCATGACCCATAGACTTTCATGCCATTGACAACCCTGATTTGTCCCTAGAATTAGGAGCCTTAAGCTCATGACTTAGAGTCGTTCATGTCAACTACTACCTAGAGCTGTTCATAGCATTTAGAGCCCTGAGCTCACAACCTAGATCAGCTCATGTTAGCGACAACCCTAAGTTTTTAATAGCATCTAGAGCCCTAAGCTCACGACCTAGAGTCATTCATGTTAACCATAGCCTAAAGTTATTCATAACATCTAGAGCCCTGAGCTCAAGACCTAGAGTGGCTAATGTCATCCACAACCTTGAGTTGCTCATAAGATCTAGAGCTTTGAGCTCCCAACCTGGAGTATTTCATTTCAACCACAACCTAGAGTTGTTCATTGCATCTAGGGCCCTGAGCTCAGGACCCAGTGTTGTACATGACCACAACACCCCTGACTTGTTCGTAGAATCTAGAGCCTATGCTCACAACCTCGAGTCATTCATGTCATTGACAGCCTTGAGTTGTTCATATCGTCTAGAGCTTTAACCTCATAACCTAGAGTCATTCATGTCAACCATAACCCAGAGTTGTTCATAGCATTTAGAGCCCTAAGAACACGATCCATAATAGCCTATGTTATCTACAACCTGGAGCCATTTTTAGCATATAGAGCCCTCAACTCACGACCTAGAGTCATTCATCTTAACCAAAGCCCAGAGGTATTCATTGAACCTAGAGCCCATACCTCATGACCCAAAGTCATTCATGTCATCCATAGCCCTAACTTGTTCATAGCATTTAGATCCTTGAGCTCATAACATGAAGTCATTCATGTCAACTACAGCCCAATGTTGTTCATAGCATATAGAGTCTTGAGCTCATAACCCGAAGTAGCCCTGAGCTCATGTTATCCACACCCCTTAGTTGTTTATAGTAACTAGAGCCTTCAACTCATAATCTAGAGTAGTTCATGTCAACCGCAACCTTAAGTATTTCATAGTATCTACAGTCCTGAGCTCATGACCCATAGTCTTTCATGTCATCGACAACTTAGAGTTATTTATAGCATTAGAAGCCTTGAGGTCACAACCTGGAGTCATTCTTATCAACCATAGCCCAAAGTTGTTCATAACATCTAGAGCCTTAAGCTCATGTCCTAGAACACCTCATGTCATCCACAACCCCGAGTTATTAATAGCATCTAGATCCCTGAGCTCACAACTCGAAGTTATTCATGTCGACCATAGCCTAGAGTTGTTCATAACATTTAGGCCCATGAGCTCATGACTTAAAGTCTTTCATGTCAACCAAAGGCCTAAGTTATTCATTGCATCAACAGTCCTGAGCTCACAACTGAGAGTCGTTCATGTCATTCATAACCCTAACCTGTTCATATAATCTAGAGCCCTATGCTCACAACCCCAAGTCTTTCATGTGATAAAAACTCTAAGCTATTCATATCATCTAGAACCGTGAGCTCATGACTTGGAGTTGTTCATGTCAACCATAACATAGAGCTTTTCATAGCATCTGAAGCCATTAGCTCATTACCCAAAGTGGTTCATGTCATCGATAACTCTAAGCTATTCATAGCATCTAGAGCTATGAGCTCACAACTTGGACTCTTTCATGTCATTGACAACCTTGAGTTGTTCTTAGCATCTAAAGCCTTATGCTCATGACCCAAACTCATTCATGTCAACCATAACTGAAAGATTTTCACAACATCTAAACCCTTAAGCTCACGACCTAAAGTGGTTTATATCATAACATCATTGAGCTATTCATAGCATCTAAATCCCTTAGCTCAATAACCGAAGTCGTTAATGTCAACCATAGCCCAAAGTTGTTCATAGGATCTAGGGCCTTAAGCTCCCAAACTAGAGTCATTCATATCATCAACAACCTTATGTTGCTAATTGAATCTAGAGCCTTGAGCTCATGATCTTGAGTCTTTCATGTCATCAGGAATCTTGAGTTGTTCATAACACCTAAAACCCTGAGCTTACCCATTGGAGTTGTTCATGTCAACAATATCCCAGTGCATTTCATAACAACTAAAGTCTTGAGCTCAGGACCTGGAGTCGTTCATGTCAACCACAGTCTTAAGATGTTCATAGTATATATAGCTTTTAGTTCATGACCCTAAGTCATTCTTGTCATCCACAATCCTAACCTATTCATAGCATTTAGAGACCTTAAGTCATGACCAAGAAGAGCTCATGTTATCCACAGGCCTAAGTTGTTCATAGCATTTAGAGCCTTGAGTTCACGACTTAAAGTAGCTTATGTCATCCATAACCTTAAGTTGTTCGTAGCACTAAGAGCCTTGAGCTCACGACTTGTAGTCTTCTATGTCATCGAAAAGCCTGAGTTGTACATAGGATCCAGAGCCCTCGACTCACAACCTAGAGTCATTTATGTCAACCACAACTAAGAGTTGTTGATAGCATCTAGTGCCTTAAGTTCACGAACAAGAGTAGTTCATGTCATCTATAGCCCTGAGCTTTTAATAGCATCTAGATTCATGAGCTCATGACTTAGAGTCATTTATACTAACCATGACCTAATGCTATCATAGCATCTAGAGCCCTAAGCTCAAGACCCAGAGTGGCTCATATTATTGACAGCCTTCAGTTGTTCACAACATCTAAAGCCCCAAACACACGACCTAAAGTCATTCATATCAACCACAGCCTTAAGATGTTATATTATTTATAGCCCTTAGCTAAATACCCTAAGTCATTGATGTCATCCATAACCCTAAGCTCATGATTCAAAGTTTTTCATGTCATGAACAACCTTAAGCTATTCATAACATCTAAAGTCCATAACTCATGACCCAGACTCATTTATGTCAACCATTACCTAAAGGTATTTATAGCATATAGAGCCTTGACCTGATGGCTTAGAGTCATTAATGTAAACCACCACCCGGAGCTATTTATAACATCTAGGGCCCTGAGCTCACGAAGCAGAGTCATTCATGTCAACCACAACCTAACGTTGTTCATAGCATCTAAAGCAATGAACTCATGACCTAGAGTAGCCCATGTTATACACAACCCTGAGCTATTTGTAGCATCTAGAGCCTTAAGCTCATGACCCTAAGTCATTCATGTCAAACACGTCCCTGAGCTGTTCATAGTATCTAGAGCTTTAAGCTCACAACCCGTAGTATTTTATGTTATTGACAGCCCTAAGCTACTAATAGCATTTGGAGCCTTAAGTTAACAACCCAAAGTCATTTATGTCAAAACCCAACGTTTTTCATAACATTTTGAGTCTTGGGCTCACAACCCAAAGTAGTTGATGTTATCCACATCCCTGAGCCATTCTTTTCATCTAGAGTCCTCATCCCATGACTTGGAGTCGTTCATGTCAACCAAAGCCCAAAGTTGTTCATAGCATTTAGAGCCCTGAGCTCATGACATAAAGTCTTTCATGTCATCGATAACCTTAAGCTATTCATAGCATTTAGAGCCCTGAGCTCATGACATAGAGTCGTTCATGTCAACCACAACCCAATGTTGTTCATTGAATTTAGAGCCCTAAGCTCATGACCCAGAGTAGCCCACGTTATCCACAACCCTTAACTGTTTATAGTAACAAGTGTCTTAAGCTCACGACCGAGTGTCATTCATGTCAACCACAACTTTGAGCTGCTCATAGTATCTAGAGCCCTAAGCTTATGACCCATAGTATTTCATGTCATCGACAACCCTGAGTTGTTCATAACATTAAAAGCCCTGAGCTCATGGGCCAAAGTCATTCATGTCAACCACAACATAGAGTTATTCATAGAATCTTAAGCCCTTAGCTCACAAGCAAGAGAAGCTCATTTCATCCACAACCCTGAAATGTTAATAGAATCTAGAGCCCTAAGCTCATGACCTAGAGTCATTCATGTCAACCATAACCAATAGTCGTTCATAGCATCTAGAGCCTTGAGCATAAGACCTAGAATGACTGATGTCGTCAACAACCTTGAGTGTTCATAAAATCTAGAACCCTGAGCTCACAACCCAAAGTATTTCATGTCATGGACAATCTTGATCTATTCACAACATTTAGAGCTCCAAGCTCATAACTTGGAGTCATTCATGTAAACCACAACCTAAAGTTGTTCATAATATTTGAAGCCTTGAGCTCATGACCCAAATTAGCTCATGTTATTGATAACCCTAAGTTGTTCATAACATTTAAAGCCTTGAGCTCAAGACCAGGAGTCATTTATGTCAACCACAACCCAAAGTTATTCATATCATCTAGTGCCTTAAGCTCACGAACTAGAGTAGCTCATGTCATCCACATCCTTGATTTGTTAATAGTATCTAGAGCCCTAAGCTCACAACCCAGATTCGTTCGTGTTAGCCACAACCCAATGTTATTCATAGCATTCAAAGCCCCGAGTTCACGATCCTTAGTCATTCATCTCAACCACAATGTAGAGTTGTTCATAGAATTTAGAGCCCTAACCTCATGACTTAGACTCGTTCATATCATTTATAACCCTAACTTGTTCATATCATCTAAAACCATGAGCTCATGACACAAAGTCATTCATGTCAACCACAATCCAATGTTGTTCATAGCATTTAGAGCCCTGAGCTTAAAACCATGAGAATCCCATTTTATCTACAACTCTTAGTTGTTCATAGCAATTAGAGCCTTAAGCTCACGATTGAGATTCATTCATGTCAACCATAACCCTGAGTTGTTCATAGTATCTATAGCATTTAGCTCATGACCTATAGTCTTTCATGTCATTGACATCTCTAAGTTGTTCATAGCATTAAGAGCCTCGAGCTTATGACCCAAAGTCGTTCATCTCAATCATATCTCAAATTTGTTCATAGCATCTAAAGTCCTGAGCTCATAGCCTAGAGTACCTCATGTCTTCCACAACCTTGAGCTATTAATACCATCTAGAGCCTAGAACTCACAAGTCGGAGTCATTCATGTCAACCATAACCTAGACTTGTTCATAGAATTTAAAGCCCTAAGCTCAAGACTTATAGTGGCTAATGTAATTCATGACCCTAAGTTGTTCATAGCATCTAAAGCCATGAGCTAACAACTCTAAGTCTTTCAAGCCAACCACAACCTAGAGTTGTTCTTGCATCTAGGGCCCTGAGCTCATGACCCAGAGTTGTTCATGTCATCCACAACTCTAAGTTCGCCACATAATCTAGAGCCTTGAGCTCACGACATAGACTCATTCATGTCAACCACAACCCAATGTTGTTCACAAAATTTAGAGCCCTAAATTCATAACCAAGAGTATCCCATGTTATCCACAACCCTTAGTTGTTCATAGCAACTACAACCTTGAGCTCATGATCGAGAGTCATTCATGTCAACCATAACTCTGAGTTGTTCATAGTAACTATAGCGTTGAGCTCATGACCCGTAGTATTTCATGTCATTGATAGCTCTAAGTTGTTCATAGCATCAAGAGCCTTGAGCTCATGACCTGAAGTCATTTATCTCAACCATATCCCAAAGCTGTTCATAGCATCTAGAGCCCTGATTCATTCCCAATTAGTGTCTCAGTTGATTCATGTCCTCTCAATGGTCCCCAACAACAGTGCCATTTGATTCGTGTCCAGCTGGTGTTCCTTGATTGTCGTCGTCAGATGGGAGTAATCAACAAAATTTATAGCCTATATCACCATGCATTAAGATAGCCTTAGCTAATATAGCATAGTGGCCCTAGGATCATTCACTAGGAAGGGTTTTCAACTTACAACTGATACCAATTCAAAGTTGAATTAGTGCTTTTTCATTTCAAGGTTAGCTTAAGAAGAAAACATAAACTTTGGTTGAAAAAGGATTTGTTTTAAGCTAACTAAAAAGAAAGTAATGGAAATTACTTATGAAGGAAAGCATTCCTTGGAGTTTTAGGTTCACAGGGGAGGATCCTCATGCAAAAACTTAGGCTAGAGTTATTTATAGAATCTAGAGCCTTGAGCTTAAGACCTAGAGTGGTTGATGTCATCTATAACCCTGAGTTGTTCATAGCATCTAAAGGAGTGAGCTAACGACTAGACCTTTTTCATATCAACCCCAACCTAGAGTTGTTCATTGCATCCACGACCCTAAGCTCATGACTCAAAGTCTTTCATGTTATCCATAACCTTGAGCAATTCGTAGAATCTAGAGTCATGAGCTCATGACCTAGAACCTTTCTTGTCATCGACAACCTTGAGCACTTCATAGCATTTAGACCCTGATCTCATGACCCAGAGTTATTCATGTCAACCATAACCTAGATTTGTGTATAACAACTAAAGCCTTGAACTCACAATTGAGAGTGGCTCATGTCATCAACGACCCTGAGTTGATCATAGCATCTAAAGGCCTAAGCTAGTGACTTAGAATTGTTCATGTCAACCATAACCTAGAGTTGTTAAAGCATTTAAAGCCCTTAGCTCAAGACATAGAGTGGCTCATATCATCCATAATCCCAAGCTATTCATAGCATCTAAGTCTCTAAGCTCATGACCTAGAGTCTTTCATGTCAAGCACAAACCAGAGTTGTTCATTACATCTAGGGCCTTGAGCTCACAAATGAGAGTCATTTGTATCATTCTCAACTTTAAATTGTTCATATAATCTAAGGCCTTGAGCTCATGACCCAAAGTTATTCATGCCATCGACAATCTTGAGTTGTTCATAGAATCTTGAGCTTTGAGCTCACAACCCTGAGCTATTCATAGCATCTAGAGGCCTGAGCTCACGACCCATAGTCGTTCATCTCAACCATAACCTAAAGTTGTTCATAACATCTAAACCCCAAAGTTCATGACCCAATGTGGGTAATGTCATCGACAACCCTGAGCTATTCATAGCATCTAAAGCCCAAAGCTTACAACCCATAATCGTTCATGCAAACCACAACCGAAAGATTTTCATAGCATCTAGAGCCCTAAGCTTAAGACCCAAAGCGGTGCATGTCATCCAAAGCCTTGAGCTGTTCATGGCATGTAGAGCCTTGAGCTCATGACCCAAAGTCTTTCATATCAAACACAACCCAAAGCTAGTCATTGCATCTAGGGCCTTAAGTTGATGACCCAAAGTTGTTCATGTCAGCCATAGCCCTGACATGTTCAAAAAATCTAAAGCCTTGAGCTCACAACTTAGAGTTATTCATTTCAACCACTACTTAAAGTTGGTCATCGCATCTAGAGGATTGAGTTCAGGACCTAAAGCATCTCATGTCATCCATAGCCCTGAGCTATTCATAGCATCTATAGCCTTAAGATGATGACCCAAAGTCGTTCTTGTTAACCATAGCCTAGAGTTGTTCATAGCATCTAAAACCCTAAGCTCATGACTAAGAGAAGCTCATGTCATCCACAAATCATAGTTGTTCAAAGAATTTAGAGACATGAGCTCATGACTTAGAGTAGTTCTTGTCATCCACAATCTTGATCTGTTCATAAGATCAAGAGCTCTGAGCTCACGACCCATAGTCTTTCATATCATCGATAGCTCTGAGTTGTTTATAGCATAAAAAGTATTGAGCACACGACCCATAGTCGTTCATGCCAACCATAACCTATAGTTGTTATAAATCCTGAGTTCACGACCTAGAGTAGCTCATGTTATCCATAACCTTGAGGTCTTAATAGTATCTAAAGCCTTGAGCTCAAGACTCGGAGTTATCTAGGTTAACCATAACCCAAGTATTCATAGCATCTAGAGCCCTGAGTTGTTCACACATAGAGTGGCTCATGTCATCCATAGCATTAAGCTATTCATAGGATCAAGAGCTCTAAGCTCATGACCCATAGTCTTTTATGTCATCGATAGGCCTAAGCTATTCATAGCATCAAGAGCCTTAAGCACATGACCTGGAGTCATTACTGTCAAGCACAACACAAAGTTGTTCATAGCATCTAGAGCTCTAAGGTCACAACATAGTGTAGCTCAAGTCATCAATAACCTGAGCTGTTAATAACATCTAGAGGCTTGAGTAGACGACTCAAAGTTGATCATGTTAACCATAGCCTAGAGTTGCTTATAACATCTAGAGCTTTGAGCTCAAGACATAGAGTGGTTCATGTTGTCCATAACACTGAGCTGTTCATGACATCTAAAGCCCAAAGTTCATGACCCAAAGTTTTTCATGTCAACCACTCCATAGCTACAACTTTTGCTTTCATGTCAATGTCTTCATTCAAAGTATACATCCCACCCTTAGCATTAGGTTGAGACTTCATTCTTCCCACCTCTCGAGCATTCGGTTCATCCCATCCTCTTGAAACTACAGCCACATAACTCAAGAAGTCCATGGCTTCCTCATGATTCTTACTCATGAAGTCTCCTCCGCACATAGTTTCTATGAGTTGCTTCATTTAGGAAGACATACCATTGTAAAAATAGCTCACCAAGAGCCATGTGTCAAAGCCATGGCGAGGACAAGCATTGATAGCTTCCATGTATCTCTCCTAGCACTCATAGAATTTCTCATTCTCCTTAGTTGAGAAGTTTGAAATTTGTCTTTTCAAGCCATTGGTCCTATGAGTAGGGAAGAACTTCTTGAGAAACTCAGCTTGAAAATCAGTCCAAGTTCGGATACTCCTTGGCCTTAGAGAATTAAGCCAAATCTTGGCCTTATCCTTTAAGGTAAAAGGAAATAGCTTGAGCCTCATCAAGTCAATGGAAGCTCCTCCTTCTTGCAATGTATTACAAACCTCCTCGAATTCCTTAATATGCGAGTAGGGATTTTCATTTTCCATCCCATGGAAAGTAGGTAGGAGTGGCACATTATGTGGTCGGATCACTAGCTGCTCAGTAGGAGGCACTATGCATGAAGGTGCACTCATATGAGGTGGATCAATGCGGTCCCTCATGGAACGGTATGCATTGAAATTATCCTCCTGACCATGTTGGCTATTCTGATCTTCAGGTGGAGCATCCATGACGTTCAAGCACAATTCCAACTTTGTTTCATGAGGAGTTTCAATCTTCACAAGTATTCCCTTACTATCTCATATCCAATAAGGCATGCACAACTAGAAATTACTGAAACAAAAAAAGAAAAAAAAAAGAAAAACAATTCGAGAAAAAAAAATTAAGGTTAACTAAAAATTAAACAAAAGATAAGCTAAAATAAAACAAAGAAAAAGAGTTAGTAAAAGAAAAGAAAAAATCACCAAACTTGTGATGAAGATCACAAGTGTTCTAGAAAGGTCATATCAATGTACTATGGCACCATTCTTGACAACGGCGCCATTTGATTCATCCCCACGTGGTTGCGCAATTTGATTCTGGCTCAGACGGGTGTTATCAACAAAATTTATAAACCTAAATCATCATACACTAGGGTAGCATAGCTAGCATGGTATAGTGGCTATAGGATCGTCCACAGGGATAGGTTTTCATTATACAGTTGATATTAGTTAAGGTACTGGTGCTTTTTCTTAAGAAGTTAGCTTCAAAAGAAAATAGAATTTGTGCGTGAAAGGATTGATTTTAAGTGAAACCAAAAATAGTAAATGAAGTTAATTACAAAGAAAAGGTTTCTTGGAGCTTTAGGTCACTAGGATCGGGTTCCTAAGGCAAAGGGGGAGATTCTGGATCTTTTCCTCGCTTTGGGGACAATAACATAAAGGATGGGTATCTCCCGAACCGGTTTTATATTTAGCAATTAGGACTTGATCCAAACGGGTTCATGAAAACTGTAGTTGCTTCCCATTAATGGCTTTAAACACTAAACATCTCACTTTGAATCATCTTCCAATGGCTCGTAAATGATAACTAATAGACATCCATGGATTTAGTAATAAGAATCCATGGAGCCTAAAAAGCTTACCAAGTATTGTCCATTCAAGGTGACCCTAACCTTGAACTATCCTTCAAAGGCTCGTAAATGATAACTAATAGACATCCATGGATCTAGCAAAAAGCATTCATGGAGCCCAAAAAGCTTACCAAGTATTGGCCATCCAAGGTAATCCTACCTTTGAACCACCTCCTAAAGGCTCGTAAATGATAACTAATAGACATCCTTAGAGTCCGAAAATCTTACCAAGTATTAGCCCAAGTGATTCTAAGGGATTTTAAGTTAAACCTTGAAATAAAAACCATTAATGGTTAACAACTCTCCTCATTTAAAGCAAGGAAAACTCCCACCTTTGCATCTAGGTCCCTTACCTAACTTCTCTCAATCCAAGAAATGTGAAACCTAGCCACTCATCCTTTGAGAAATCATTCTCAGAGGTTGTTTGGCTAGATAGAAAATTAAAACAAAATTAGAAGGAAAGGCAGAGCAAAAGCTCTGTGTATTTCTTACTACAAGAATTTACAAGTGTTCCTAGGAATTCCTTCTGAGATATTACAAAAGATATTTTCTAAGACATATATAGAGAGATATTTTTAACCCCCCTTTAGATATCCTAAATATCCAAAAATATCTGGAGATAAAAATCTAACGGAGTTGGTGCACAAATATTTGGAGATTACATAGGAAGATTTCGCATACCATACAAAATTTCGCATGGTGTGCGAAACTCATTTTTGGCTTAATTCTTCAACATTTGTTTTCGCAAGGTGTGAAAAATTTCACATAGGGTGCGAAATTTCTTTCGCTCAGTCCTGCTCTCTGTCCTGCAGCTTATGCTCCTCTTGACATTTCACATGCTATACGAAATTTTCACATAGCCATGCGAAATTGCTAGTTGCTAGATTTCTTCTCTGATTCTCTTCCTTGAATACTTGATTGGCTTGGAAAAGGCTACGAAGTGCTCCAAAGATTGGATTCTTCATGTGTTTGAGCTTCAACTTGCTTTGCCATGGATTGCACAAAATTCTCCCTCATTCTTGGCTTCTTTTAATGATAAAAAAGCTATCAAAAACACTAAAACTTGCCAAAAACTGATTAGTATCCCTTGCTAGGGTCCTTAATGTGCCAATTGAGTTAAAAGGTAGTAACTACTACTCAAAAATGTTTAAAACAGTTAATTTCAAGCTATAAAAGAGCACTTTTTGAGTAGTAATCACTCCCCCCAACCGACATATTGCTAGTCCCTTAGCAATGACGGAGAGATAAAGAAAACTAGACAATAAAATAATTTACAAAATCATGCTAATCACTCCAAAAAAATTTCAAGTGGCATGATGAGGATCCTACTCTCTCATGGAACATTAAGGAGGTAAAACCTGACCTTCAACAAGAGTCATCAAATATCTTGCATAATCACAATTTATAAAGAGTAGGCATTATGCAAATTTAAGCATCAAAATAATTTCCACTCCCAAAGGTCTAATCATTACTCTTCCATAAAAATCTAAGTGTTAAGCATATTAGTTTCCAAATATAGTATGCTGAACTATTCTCCCCCCCTCCCCCCCCTCCCCCCCCCCCCCCCCCCCCCAACCTAGTTCTTTCTCAAACTTTAGCAAACTAACCAACCTTCAAAAGGCTAAGAATGCACCTCTTTTTTTTCACAATTTTTTTTTATTGTATGAGTGCAATGCTAAAGGTATTGTTTTCTAAAGCCCCAAGATCACAACCCAAAGTCGTTCATGTCAACCATAACCTTGAGATGTTCATGGTATCCACAACCTTAAGTTTTTCATATCATTTAGAGCCTTAAGCTCATCACCTAAATTCTTTCATGTCATCAACAACCATAAGTTGTTGATAGTATCTAGAGTCCTAAGCTTACAACTCAAAGCCGTTCAAGTCAAGCATAGCCAAGAGTTGTTCATAGCATCCAAAGCCCCAAGTTTATGACCTAATGTTGCTCAAGTCATCAACAACCCTGAGCTTTAATAGCATCTTAGGCTTTAAGTTCACAACCCAGAGTCATTCATATCAACCATAACCTTAAGTTAAGCATAGTATCTAGAGCCTTGAGTTGACGATCTAGAGTAGTGCATGTCATCTATAGCCTTAAGCTGTTCATAGGATCTAGAGCCTTGAGATGCCATCTAGAAGTCGTTCATGTCAACCACAGCCCTAAGTTGTTCATAATAATAGAGCCCTAAGCTCATGACTCCGAGTTGTTCATGTTGTCCACAACCTAAAGTTGTTCATAGCATCTAGAGCCTTAAGCTCATGACCCGTCTTTCATGTCATCGATAACCTGAAGCTGTACATAGTATCTATAACCTTAATCTCATGAACCAAAGTTGTTGATGTGAACTACAATTTAGGGTTGTTGATTGCATCTAGAACCATGAGCATTGTTGTAGAATGCCTCATGTCTTCAATAGACCTTAGTTATTCATAGCATCCAAAGCTCTAAGCTCAAAACCCAGAGTCTTTCATATCATTCACAACCTAGAGCGGTTCATAGCATCTAGAGCCCTAAGCTCATGACCCGGAGTTGTTTATGTCCACCATAGTTTAGGGTTGTTCATTACATCTAGAGCCTTGAGCTTATGACCCAGAGTATCTCATGTCATCCATAACCCTAAGCTATTCATAGCATCTAGATCCTTGTGATCACAACCCCGATTCATTCATGTCAACCACAATAAAGAGTTGTTCATAGCATCTAGAGCTTGAGCTCACGACCATAAGTAGCTTAAGTCATCCATAGCCTCTAGCTACTCAAAGCATCTAGAAACAAGTATCATAAGCTCAAGTCATCCATGGCTCTAAGTAGTTCATAGTATCATAAGCTCTAGGCTCATGACATGAAGTCATTCATGTCAACCACAACCCATTGTTGTTCATAGCATTTAGAACCCTAAGCTCATGACCCAAAGTTACTCATGTCATCCATAGCCTTGAGCTATTCATAATATCTTATACCTTGAGCCCATAAGATCTTGAGTTGTTCATATCATGCACAACTTAGAGCTACTCATAGCATTTAGAGCCTTAAGCTCGTGACCCGAAGTTGTTCATTTAAACCAAAACCTTGAGATGTTCATAGTATCTTAAGTCGTGAGCTCACAACCCAGAGTCATTCATGTTATCCACAACCCTGAGCTCATGACACACAGTCATTCATATCATCTATAACCTTGAGCTGCTCATAGCATGTAGAGGTTTGAGCTCACGGGATCCGTAGTCTTTCATATCATCCACAATGTTGAGTTGTTTAAAGAATCTATACCCTTAAGCTCAGGAATTTGAGTGGCACATATCACCCATATGCTTGAACTGTTCATAGCATTTAGAGCCCTAAGCACGCGACTCAGAGTTGTTCATGTCATTAATAGCCCTGAGCTATTCATAGCATTTAGACCCCCAAGCCCATGACCCGAAGTCATTCATGTCATCATAAGCCTTAGATTATTCATAGCATCTATAGTTGTGAGCTCATGACCTAAAATCATTATGTTATCTATAGCCTTGATTCATTCATAGAAATTAGAGCCAGAAGCTCTGGATTAAGAATCATTCATATTATCCATAGCCCTAAGTTGTTCATGGTATCTTATGGCTTGAGCTCATGGGATTCTAAGTCGTTCATATCATCTACAACTTTGAGCTACTCATAGCATCCAAAGCCTTAAGCTCATAACCCAAAGTCGTTCATGTCAACCACAACCTTGTGTTGTTCATAGTATCTTCAGTTATGAGCTCACAACTCAGATTCATTCATGTCATCGACCACCCTTAGCTCGTGATGCAAAATCATTCATATAATCTACAACCTTAAGCTTCTCATAGTATCCAGAGGCCTTAGCTCATGGGATATCAAGTCATTCATATCATTCACAATGCTTAGTTGTTCAAAGCATCCATAGCCTTGAGCTCAAGACCTAGAGTGGCATATATCATCCATAACCTTGAGTTGTTCATAGCATCTAGTGCCCTAAGCACACAACCTAGAGTTATTCATGTCATCAACAACCCTAAGCTATTCATAGCTGATGCGACTCATGGTAGCTTAGCTTTAAAGGCGTATCAACAAAATTTATACCTTAAATACTATTACTAAAGTAGCCAAGCTACTATAGCATAGTGGTTCTAGGATCATTCACTGGGAAGGGTTTTCGCAAACACGAGTGATATTCAAATTAGGAAAATAGGTGATTTTCTTATGGATGTTAGCTTTAAAAGAAGATGAAAATGTTTGAGAAAGATTTAAACTAATTTAAGCTAACATTAAAGACTAAAATGAAAGGGTGTAAAAACAAGTTTCTCAAAGATAGGATAGCTATGCTTTGGCTCTTATGCAAATTGGAAATCTCAGGATAGGCTCCTCGCGTTGGGGTTGCAACTATGGTGATGCTTACTTCCCGAACCGGTATGGATTTAGCAAATCAAGTTTTAATCCTTTAAAATGACAAAACAGATGGTAGTGAATTTCATCAATGGTTATTCACCTTAGACTTCCTTTGAATGGCTCATAAGAGATAACTAATGGTCTAAAGCCAAAAGCTTACCAAATATTGGCAACTCAAAGTCATTCTAGGTGATAAACTCACCTTTCAATGGCCATTGAAATTGGTTCTAATGGATTAATGCAAAACTTGGAATTGAAAACCTCACCTTCCAATAGCTCGTAGGAGATAACTAATGGATAGAAATCCAAAAGCTTATCAAGTATTGGCCGTTGGAAGTTGTCCAAAGGAAATAAAAACCCAACTTTACATTAATGAACCATTAATGAAAAACGACTACCTTACCTTCCGGGTGCGAGAAATTTCCATGGGATTGCATCCAAGCCATCACATAACATCCATGCTTTGAGAAACTTAAAGGTTTTAGCCAACCATCCTCTGAGGAAAAGTCCTCAGAGGCTGTTTGGCTACTAAGAAAATGAGAAAGAAAAGAGAAAAGAAGAAAAACAGAGCTTTATATTATTCTAAGCTAATGTACAGAGGATCGATCACCCCATCCTCTCAATTTCCAATCTCCCTTTTTGGAGGTGTTGTGCACCTCTATATATAGCAAAATTACAAGATAAAGCCTTATGATGGCTGAATACAAGGTTACAAAAGGAATTTACATGAGAAAATATCAAGCTAAAAATATCTCAAAAGTCGGTGGTGCGTGCGTGGAGAAACAGAGGAGATTTGGCATTTTCGCAATGTAAATTTCTCCTTGCGAAATTTCGCAAGGAGAAATTCACCTTGCGAAATTTTCACAAGATTTGATGCAGTTGTCTTCCGAAGGCCATATCTTCCTCATTTCAGCTCCAAATTGTACACGGTTTGAAGTGTTGGATTCTTGACTTCCTTAGCTTTGAAATGGTATATAGCATGTAGAAAATGGACTTCGGGAAGTGCTCCAAAAGTTCGAGAGAAGACTGCAGCTGCTGTCCTCTGTTTTCCTCTTCACTTTGCTTGTTTTTCCTCTTTGCATTCTCTTTGCTTGTGCTCGTGTTTCCACTTGAAATTCAAGCCTGTAAACTTCCAAAATCCTTGCTTTAACTTGTCCAATTAGCTCCTCCATCATTTGGCATGCTTGAATTGATTCATAAGCTGATAAAAACATGTAAACTTGCCACAAAATGGTTAAAACCAATTACTAAGGACCTTAATGAATTAATTGGGTTAAATGAATATGATTACTACACAAAGGTGCTTAAAACCATTATAATTAGGTCTACAAAATAGCACTTTTTGGTAGTAATCAATAGCATTTAGACCCATAAGCCCACGACCTAAAATCTTTCATGTCATTTATAACCCTAATATTTTCATAAAATCTAGAGCCTTGATATCATGACTTAGAGTCGTTCATGTCATCCCTAGCCTTGTCTTTTTAAAGCATCTGAAGCCTTGAGCTCATGACCTGAAGTCATTCATGTCCACCAGAGCCCTGAGCTATTATAGCATCTAGAGCCTAGAGCACACCACTCAAAGTTCATGTCATCCATAGCCTTGAGCTATTCATAACATCTAGAGCCCTAAACTCCCAACCCAAAGTAGTTCATATCATCCATAACCCTGAGTTGTTCA
Organism: Vitis cinerea var. helleri x Vitis riparia; assembly: GCA_946000715.1. Classification (NCBI taxonomy): domain Eukaryota; kingdom Viridiplantae; phylum Streptophyta; class Magnoliopsida; order Vitales; family Vitaceae; genus Vitis; species Vitis cinerea var. helleri x Vitis riparia. The sequence goes on along the minus strand of OX254009.1, from coordinate 15,202,402 downwards.
TAGCATCTAGTGCCCTAAGCTCACAACTTGAAGTCATTCATGTAATCCATAACCTTGAGTTGTTCATAGCATCTAGAGCCCTAAGCTCATGACCCAAAGTCATTCATGTCCACCACAATCTTAATCTATTCCTAGCATTTAGAGCCCTAAGAAAACAACCTTGAGTCATTCATGTCATCAACAACTCTAAGCTATTCATAGCATCTAGATCCCTAAGCCCACAACTCAAAGTTGTTCATGTTATAAATAGCCCTAAGTTGTTCATAGCATGTTGAGGCTTGAGCTCACGACCTGGAGTCCTTCATGTCATCTATAGCTTTAAGCTATTTATAGCAATTAGAGACATAGGCTTCCTACCAAGAATCATTAATATCATCCTTAGCCATGAGTTGTTCATATAATCTTGAGGCTTTAGCTCACAACATCCCGAGTTGTTCATATCATCCATAGTTTTTAGCAGCTCATAGAAACTAGAGCCTTGAGCTCACAACCTTGAGTTGCTCATAGTATTTGGTACCATGAGCTCACAACATAGAGTCATTAATGTCATCCATAACCCTCAACTCATGATGTAGAATCATTCATATCATCTCCAACCCCAAGTTTCTCATAGCATCTAGAGGCCTAAGCACATGGGATCCCAAGTCATTCATAACATCCACAATGTTTTGTTGTTCAAAGCATCCACGACCTTGAGCTCAGGACTCATAGTAGCACATATCATCCAAAGCCTTAACTTGTTCATAACATCTAAAGCCCTAAGCTTGCAACCTAGAGTCATTTATGCCAACCAAAACCCTTAGCTATTTGTAGTATCTAGAGCCCTAAGCTCACAATGAAGGGTCATTCATGTCATCAACAACCTTGTTCTATTCATAGCATCCAGAGCCTCAAGCTCATGACATAGAGTCATTCATGTCATCTAAAGCCATGAGCTATTCATAGCATCTCAAGCCCTAAGCTCATAACCTGAAGGCATTCATGTCCACCATAGCCTTGAGTTATTCATAGTATCTAGATTCCTAAGCACATGACCCGAAGTTGTTCATGTCATCCACAACCATGAGTTGTTCATAGTATCTTGAGCCCTAAGTTTATAAACTGAAGTCATTGATGTCATCCACAACCCCGAGTTATTCATAGTATTTAAAGCCTTTAGCTCATGACCTAGAGTCATTCATGTCAAAGATAGGCCTGTGTTGTTCACAGCATTTTAGAGCCATGGTCTCACGACCCACAATCGTTGATATCATCCACACACATGAGTTATTGATACCATCGAAGGCCTGAGTTCACGGGATCCCGAGTTGTTCATATCATCCATAACCTTAAGTTGTTTATAGCATACAGAGCCTTTAGTTAACAACCTATAGTAGCTCATGTCATCAACGACCTTGAGTTATTCATAGCATTTAGAGTAATGAGGTCAGGACCCGAAGTCCTTCATGTCAACGAAAACCTTGAGCTATTCGTTGCATCTAGAGAGTTGAGCCCAGGACTTGAAGTTGTTTATGTTATCCACATACCTGAGATGTTCATAGCATTTAGAGCCATAGGTTCATGACCAAAAATCATTCATATCATCCACAACCCTGAGTTGTTCATATCATCTAGAGGCCTAATTTGACAAGATTCCAAGTCATTCATATCATCCACAAAGTTGAGTTGTTCATAGCATCCATAGCCTAAGCTCAAGATCTAAAGTAACTCATATGATCCACAACCTTGAGTTGTTCATAGCATTTAAAGCCTGGAGCTCACGAATAGGAGTCGTTCATATCAACCACAACTCTGAGTTATGCATGGAATCTATAGCCTTGAGCTTACAACTCATAGTTGTTCATGTTATCTATAGCTCTGAGTTATTCATAACATTTAGAGCCCTGAGCTCACAAACCCAGAGTCGTTCATGTTCACCATAGCCTTGAGTTGTTCATATCATCTTTAACCCTAAGGTGTTCATAGCATCTTGAGGCCTGAACTCATGGGATCTTAGGTCATTCATATCATCCAAAACTCTAAGCTTTTTAGAGCATATAGAGCCCTAAGCTCACGACTCGAAGTTGTTCATGTCAACCACAACCTTGAGTTGTTCATAGTATCTGGAGTCGTGAGCTCACGACTTGGAGTCATTCATTTCATGCATAGCCTTGAGCTCATGGGATCTTGAGTCATTCATATCACTCACAATGTTAAGCTATTCAAAGAATCTGCAACCTTAAGGTCATAGCCTAGAGTATCATATATCATCTACAATCTTGAGCTATTCATAACATCTAGAGCCCTGAGATCACAACCCAGAGTCGTTCATGTCAACCACAAACCTGAGTTGTTCATAGCATTTAGAACCCTAAGCTCACGACCTTGAGTCGTTCACGTAATCTATAAACATAAGTTGTTTATAACATTTAGAGCCTTGGGCTCATGACTAAGAATCATTCATATCATCCATACCTCTGAGTTGTTCATTTCATATGGAGGCTTGAGCTTACAGGATCCCAAGTTGTTCATATCATCCACATCCTTAAGTTATTCATAACATTTAGAGCCTTGAGTTAATTGATGGGAAAAACCCAGATCTCTCATTTTCCCAAGTTTGGATGAGGTTAGGAATATGCATAACTATCCTAAGCTTTTTCTAAATTCTATGCATAGTGAAAAAAAATAACATTTTTATACTTTAAAAGGATTCAAAAAGTGTTAACAAAAACTATTCCTTGAATTCAGATGTTCCCGAATCAAATCCACATGGTGAAAATGCAGATCAAAATCTTAAAAATCTCATAAACTTGAAGTCTTCCACTCAATGACTCGAACCTTGATCTTGGCACACTTTCGATGGGGATGAAAAGAGGGTGAAGGCTATGGCTCTCTACCTCTGTAAATGGTGGAAGACAAAAGCTATGGAAACCCTAACCCTTGGGGGGTATTTATAGGGTTCCTAAGTGGGCTTAAGTGACTTGAGCCCACATGGACTTAGGTCACTAAATCTAACCCAAAATGGGTTATAATTGATTAATTAATCCAATAGGGTCTACTAATTAATCACTTAATCGAATCTAGAGACCTTGTTCACATACCCCTATGCAACCTTATGTAATTACTAAAAACGCCCTTATGCACAAAAGTGAACTTAGAGCCAATTCGACCCTCATAACCCATGCCAACAAGGTATATGAGATTAGAGTTGGGACCATTGGGACCTATGGGAATATTGGCTCCCTTAGAATCCAATTCTAAAGTTGATTCAACATCCCACTTTAGAGAATCAACTGAACTATAGTATCTTATGTAAATAACAACGAGACACCAAGTGCTCAAGTCCGTGACCTGATATCCATTGTGTTTAGTCTTCTAATGAACTAGTGTGCATAGTCTAGCAAGGTGAAAGCTATCAGTCTTTCAAGACTATATCTATAATCCTTGAGTTATATATCCTTATATTATGTGTTCAATTGACATATCTTAGTTCTTAAAGGGTCTATGTCAAGTTCCACTTAAGGAACCACTATGGCCATAGTTTCCATGAATAGACCTCCTTAAGATCACTCAATGGGACACTCTATCTCAATCCTAAGAGATATCATCGTGCATTTCTTGAGAATACCTATTGCTACTGGCTTCCATTAATAGTGACCCAATCTATAGGGAATACATGATCAGCTTACGATCTCACGCATAGGTCAAAGCCACTACTAACTTCAACATAAGCTTAATATTCTCTCAAGGTTGAAAGACAATACAATGAATTAGCTTGGTGGAAATGCACCTAAGTCATTTATAATGCAAAAGGTTGAGGCAAGAATGCTCATAGAGTATAATACCCAGAATATCATGCTTTTAAGGGCTCTATCCTAACACTGGAGCCCTTAGCTCACGACCTAGAGTAGTTCATGCCAACCATAGACCTGGGTTGTTCATATCATCTAGAGCCCTGAGCTCACGACCAAGAGTCATTCCTATCATCCATAACCTTGAGGTGTTCATAATGTTTAAAGTCTGGTGCTCATGATCAAGAATCGTTCATATCTTCTAGAGCCCTGAGTTATTCATAGCATCTAGAGGCCTAAGCTCATGGGCTCATGAGTTGTTCATATCATCCATAACTTTGAGCTATTAATAGCATCTCGAGCCTTATGTTCATGACACAAAATCTTTCATGTCATCTAAATCTCTAATCTATTCATAACATCTAGACCTCTTAGCTCATGGCCCAAAGTAGTTCATGCCAACCACAACCCTGAGTTGTTCATAACATCTAAAGCCTTGAGCTCACGACTCAGAGTTGTTCATGTCATCCACAACCCTAAATATTTCCTAACATCTAGAGCTTTGAGCTTATGACCTTGATTCATTCATGTCATCCACAACCTAGAGCAGCTCATAGCATCTAGAGCCCTGACCTCACGACCTAGAGTTATTCATGTCATCCACAACCCTTAGCTATTAATAAAATCTAGAGGCCTAAGTTCACGGGATCTCAAGTCGTTCATATCATCCATTACTCTAACTTTTTCATAGAATCAAGAGCCTTGAGCTCTTCACAACATCCAGAGCCCTAAGCTCACGACCTTTAGTCATTCATGTCATCTAAAGCCTTTAGTTTGTCATGACCAAGAATTGTTCATATCATCCACAACCTTAAGCAATTGATAGCACCTAGTGGTTTCAACTCACAGGATCTCAAGTTGTTCATATCATTCACAAACTCAAGTAATTCATAGCATCCAAATCAATGACCTCATGACATGGAGCAACTCATGTCATTGATAGGCTTACGTTGTTCATAGCATCTAAAGCCCTAAGCTCAAAACCCAAAGTCATTCATGTCAACCATATACCTAATCTATTTATATGATCTAGAGCCTTGAGATCATAACTTTGAGTAGTTCATGTCCTCTACAGTCCTAAGTTTTTCATAGCATTTATTGTCTTGTGCTCAAAACCAAGAATTGTTCATATAATCCAAAGCCCTGAATTGTTCATAGCATTTAGAGGCATGAGCTCATAGGATCCATTCATATGATCCACAACTTTGACTTGTTCAATGCATTTAGAGCCCTGAGCTCGTAACACGACGTTGTTTATGTCTTCCACACCCTTGAACTATTCATAGCATTTAGGCCTTCCATGTCCCTGAATTGTTCATAGAATCCAGAGCCTTGAACTCATGACTTGGAGTCGGTTAGGTCATCCATAGCCTTGAGTTGTTCCTAACATCTAAAGCCTTAAGCTTACCACCTTGAGATAGTCATTTCATCCATAGTCGAGAGCTTTTCATAGCATCTAGAGCCCTAAGTTCCCAACCTTGATTCATTCATGTCATCAACAACCTTGAGTTGTTCATAACATTTGGAGCCTTCTCCTCATGACCAAGAACCATTCATATCACCCGAAGCCCTAACTTGTTGATTGCATCTAAAGGCCTAATCTCATGGGATCCTGAGTCCTTCATATGATCCACAACTTTGAGTTTTTCATAGCATCTAGAGCCTTAAGCTCACCACACGGAGGCGTTCATGTCAACCATAACCCCGAGCTATTTGTAACATCTAAAACATTTAACTCATGACATAGAGTTGTTCATGTCATCCAGAGCCTTGATCTGTTCTTAACATCCAAAGCCTTAAGTTGTTGATAGAGCTCACGACTTAGAGTCATTCATGTTTCCATAGCCTTGAGCTATTCATAACATCTAATGGCCTGAGCTCACGGGATCTCGAGTCGTTCCTATCATCCATAACTTTGATTTGTTCAAAACATTTAAAGCCCTAAGCTCACAACATGACATCGTTTATGTCATCCATATCCCTAGACTGTTCATGGCATCTAGAGCCTTGAACTCATGACTCAGAGTCATTCAGGTCATGCATGACCTTCAGTTGTTCCTAACATCTAGAGCCCTGAGATCATGACCTCAAGACATTCATGTCATCCATAGTTGAGAGTTGTGAATAGCATCTAAAGCCCTAAGCTCATGACCTTGAGCCATTCATGTCATCCAAAACCTTGAGTTGTTCATCAAATTTGAAGCCTTCTCATCACGACTAAGAATTAGTCACATCACCTGAAGCCCTAAGTTATTCATATCATCTAAAGGCCTGAGCTCATAGGATCCCAAGTCGTTCATATCATCCATAACTTTGAGTTATTCATAGCATCTAGAGCCCTGAGCTCACCACATGGAGTCATTCATGTCATCTACATCCCTAAACCGTTCATAGCATCTAGAGCCCTTAACTCATGACCTAGAGTCGTTCATGTCAACCATAGCCTTGAGTTATTCATAACATCTTGAGTGTTGAGCTTACGACCTAGAGTTGTTCATGTCATCCAGAGCCTTGAGTTGTTCTTAACATCCAGTGCCTAGAGCTCACAATCTTGAGTCATTCATGTCATCCATAGCCTTAAGTTATTCATAGAGCTCACAACTTGGAGTCATTCATGTTTTCATAGTCTTGAGTTATTCATAGCATCTAGAGGCCTGCGCTCACGGGATCCTGATTCATTTATATCATCCACAACTGATTACTACTCAAAAAGTGCTATTTCATAGCTTATAATTAACTCTTTTAAACACTTTTGAGTAGTAGTTATCACCTTTTAACCCAATTAACATGTTAAGGACCCTTGCAATCAATTCTAATCAAATTGTGTTAAGTTTTGGTGTTTTGATAGCTTTTTGATCACCAAAGCAATCCGAGATTGAGGAGAGTTCTTTGGAATCCATGGCAAAGCAATGGAAAGCTCAAAAACATGAAGAACCGAAGCTTTGAAGTTCTTTGCCATAAGCAAATCCTGAATGTAAGGAGTATGGGTTCAGTCTTCTCTGCAAAAGATGTCCGGACAGGGCGTCCGGACACACCATCGAAAGGCGGCAAAACGTGGGCTGTGGCAGGCTGTCGGAATGACATAGCAAGGCTTGCTCACTTTAGTCAATGATCTGGACAACATATCCGGATAGGATATGCTATCGTTCGGGGTGTGATGATCATGAGTGCCGTGTGCTTCTCCCTGAGGGAGTCCGGATAGGGGAGCGCGTCCCATGTCCTCTTGGGAAATTCGGATGGAGTTGCTCCGGATAGCGATGCGCGCTCTGTGTCATCAGGGGGAGAGGTCCCTACACCTTGCGCACACAGACGGTCCCCCTTGCGACGCGCAGATATCTCACATCCGGAATTCTGTCCGGTCAGACATGTCCGGATCCTCTGATCGGATATTTCACATCCGGCACATGACACCGGATGGGAGAGGAGGGCGTTTCAACTTCCCCGGTCAGACATATTCGGATCCTCTGATAGTGCTTAACCGGAGAGCATCCGCAGCCGATAATTCAGACTACCCGGATTTGCACAGTGCCGCGGTGTTCTCCTGAAGCTTCACGATATTTTCGACCAACATTTTTAGATATTTTACTTTAGATATTTGATGTCTAAATCCCTAAACTCTCCTTGTAACCCACCTATCATAGGATTCCTTAGTCTTTAAGTAAGAACAAAGGGTGAATAACCTCTTATATATAGTTTGTAATTTCTTTTACACAGGGATATCATGTAGAAGTCGAGAGCTTGTTCCACAACGCATCCTTTGTACAATTTTGCAAGAAATATATTTTACAGAGCACTTGCTCTGTTTTTCCTATATATCTTTGTTTTCTCATTCTTTTTCTTATTAGCCAAACAAGCTCTGAGGAAGTTTCCTCAGAGAATGAGTGGCTAGACTTTTAGTTCCTTGGAGCTAAGGTTGCCGGGAAAGGTTCCAAGTGCAAGAATTTATAGCTTTGTGGTTTCAGCCATTAATGAAGAGAAAGTGAGATCCTTTAATGATTTCTATGTTTTTAGTTAACTTAAAACACCTTCAATTCACTTGAGCTAATACTTGGTAAGGCAAGTGATCTCCGTCCATGAAGATTCACTAGTTTACCTCTTGCGAGCTTTTGGGAAGTGACTTGAAGGTAGGATTTTCTAGAATTGCCAACACTTGGTAAGCTTTTGGACTCCAAGGAGGCATCCATTAGTTATCTCTTGCGAGCTTGAGAAGGGAAGTCCAAAGTTAAAGATCACCTTGAATGGAAAATGCTAGGTGAGAGGCACGAGCCATTGCAAGTTGCATCAGTGAGAGGGAATTAGAGCCCAAATCCATTTAAAGGATACATCTGTACAACACCGGTTAGAGAATTGACTATATGTTAATTCTCTTATGCGAGGAAATGAACCAAATGACCGGAGCTCTGTTTTTGCATAAGGAACCGCCCCTGTGAACCCAAACCTCCAAGGAATGTTTTTCTTCATAAGTAATATCCATTACTTTCTTTTCAGTTTGCTTGAAACAAAAGCTCATTTAACCAAAGTTTGTGTTTTATTTCTTAAGCTAACCTTGAAATGAAAAAGCACCAATTTAACTTTGAATTAGTATTAGTTGTGAGTTGAAAACCCTTCCCAGAGAACGATCCTATAACCACTATGCTATATTAGCTCAAGCTATCCTAATGCATGGTGATATAGGTTATAAATTTTTTTTATTACTCTCTCAATCAAAGAGCACTAGCTGGACATGAATCAGCTGAGACACCAATTGGGAACGAATGAAATGGCGTCATTGCCGAGGAAGGTGCCAACTTCATAGTGATATTATTTCAGTGTTCTTGTGGTTTTCATCACAAGTTTGGTGAGTTTTCTGTCATTATACTAACTCTATTAATTGTTTCTTTTACTCGTTTATATTCTAGCATAGCTTTTAATTTAGTTTTAGTTAATCGAACTCTTTTTGGTAGCTTTGTTTTTGTTTTCCTCTGTTTTCGTTTTTTTTTTGTTACGGTTGATACTAGTTGTGTATGCCAAAGTGGATACGAGATAGTGGAGGAAGGCTTGTTAAACTTGAAACACCTCATAACAAGGAGTTGGAATTGAGCTTGAACATCATGGAAATTACATCTGAGGATCAGCATAGTCACCATGGTCATCAGGACAATCCCAATGAAACCAGATCAATGAGGGACCGCATGCATCCACCTCGTATGAGTGCACCATCATGTATAGTGCCCCCTATAGAGCAGCTAGTGATCAGACCCCATATTGTGCCACTTCTACCAACTTTCCATGGAATGGAAAGTGAGAATCCCTATGCCCATATCAAGGAATTTGAAGATGTTTGTAATACATTCCGAGAGGGAGGAGCTTCTATCGACCTGATGAGGCTTAAACTATTTCCTTTTACGTTAAAGGATAAGGCCAAGATTTGGATTAATTCTTTAAGGCCAAGGAGTATCCGTACTTGGACTGATTTACAAGCTGAATTCCTCAAGAAGTTCTTTCCTACTCACAGAACAAATGGCTTGAAAAGGCAAATTTCAAACTTCTCAGCTAAAGAGAATGAGAAATTCTATGAGTGTTGGGAAAGATACATAGAAGCCATTAATGCGTGTCCTCACCATGGCTTTGATACATGGCTGTTGGTGAGTTATTTCTATGATGGGATGTCTTCCTCAATGAAGCAACTCCTCGAAACAATGTGTGGAGGGGATTTCATGAGTAAGAATCCCGAGGAAGCTATGGATTTCTTGAGTTATGTAGCTGAAGTCTCAAGGGGATGGGATGAACCGCATAGAGGAGAAGTGGGAAAGATGAAGTCTCAACCAAATGCTCTTCATGCTAAGGCTGGAATGTACACCTTGAATGAAGATGTTGATATGAAAGCAAAATTTGCAGCTATGACAAGAAGAGTGGAGGAGCTAGAACTGAAAAAGATGCATGAAGTGCAAGCTGTTGCTGAAACACCAGTGCAGGTAAAGCCATGTTCTATTTGTCAATCTTATGAACATTTGGTGGAGGAGTGCCCTACAATTCCAGTTGCTAGAGAAATGTTTGGAGAACAAACAAATGTCATTGGACAATTCAAGCCCAATAGCAATGCTTCGTATGACAATACTTACAACTCAAGTTGGAGGAATCATAAAAAATTTTCATGGAAGCCAAGAGCACCTCAGTACCAACAGCCAGCTCAACCATCTCAACCATCCCAACAAGCTTCAAGTCTTGAACAAGCAATAGTGAATCTCAGCAAGGTTGTGAGAGATTTTGTTGGAGACCAAAAATCCATCAATTCTCAACTCAGTCAAAGAATTAACAGTGTAGAGAATACTTTGAATAAAAGGATGGATGAGATGCAAAATGACTTATCTCAGAAGATAGATAATCTCCAATACTCAATCTCAAGGCTCACTAATTTGAACACAGTGCAAGAGAAGGGTAGATTTCCTTCTCAACCTCACCAAAACCCCAAGGCTATCCACGAAGTGGAAACTCATGAGGGAGAATCTTCACAGGTGAAAGATGTTAAAGCCTTGATCACTCTAAGGAGTGGTAAAAAGGTTGAGTCACCAACACCCAAGCTATATGTCGAAAAGAAGGAAGAAGAAGAGACAAAGAAGATGGAGGAAATGAAAGGAAAGAAGAAAGATATAAGTGAAGGGAAGGAGGACCATGATTCAATAGTGAATGCAAATCCGGAGAAAGAGCTTATTAAGGAAGAATTGATGAAGAAACACACATCTCCACCTTTTCCTCAAGCTTTGAATGGAAAAAAGGGGATAAAAAATGCATAAAAAATCCTTGAAGTATTGAGGCAAGTGAAGGTCAACATTCCATTGCTGGACATGATTAAGCAAGTTCCAACATATGCAAAGTTCCTAAAGGACCTGTGTACTATCAAAAGAGGGTTGAATGTGAATAAGAAAGCCTTCTTGACTGAGCAAGTGAGTGCCATCATACAATGCAAATCTCCTTTGAAGTACAAAGATCCGGGATGTCCTACCATTTTAGTCATGATTGGAGGAAAGGTAGTGGAAAAAGCTTTGTTAGATTTGGGAGCAACTGTGAATTTGTTGCCATACTCTGTTTATAAGCAATTGGGACTTGGTGAATTAAAGCCAACATCAATCACTCTATCTTTAGCTGATAGGTCAGTGAAAATTCCAAGGGGGATAATTGAGGATGTTTTAGTTCAAGTTGATAATTTCTACTATCCAGTAGATTTTGTTGTTCTTGATACTGATCCTTTAGTTAAGGAAGCTAATTATGTTCCTATCATCCTTGGAAGGCCATTTCTTGCTACTTCAAAAGCAATCATAAATTGTAGGAATGGACTTATGCAACTCACTTTTGGCAACATGACACTTGAGCTTAATATCTTTCATATGTCAAAGAAGCTAATTACTCCAGAAGAAGAAGAAGGTCCAGAAGAGGTATGCATCATTGACACTCTAGTGGAGGAGCATTGTGATCAGAATATACAAGATGAGTTGAATGAAAGTCTTGAGGATCTTGAAGAAGGGTTGTCTGAACCTGCTGATGTCCTTGCTACTCTACAAGGTTGGAGGAGGAAAGAAGAGATCCTACTTTTATTCAATAAAGAGGAGGGACAAGATGATGTAACAGAAGAATTCGCGAAGCTCAATTTGAAACCTCTGCCCATGGAGTTAAAATATACATACCTAGAAGAAAATAACAAATGTCCTTTTGTTATATCTTCATCTCTTATCGGTCATCAGGAGATTTCTCTACTTGAAGTTCTTAAGAGGTGTAAGAAAACAATAGGATGGAAAATATCTGACTTGAAAGGAATCAGTCCTTTGGTTTGTACACATCACATATATATGGAGGAAGAAGCTAAACCAATTCGTCAAGCTCAAAGAAGATTGAATCCTCATTTACAAGAAGTGGTGCGAACTGAGGTACTGAAGCTACTCCAAGCGAGTATTATTTATCCCATATCTGACAGCCCTTGGGTGAGTCCTACTCAAGTGGTACCAAAGAAGTCAGGGATTACTATGGTTCAGAATGAAAAAGGAGAAGAAATTGCTACATGCCTCACTTCAGGTTGGAGGGTGTGTATTGACTATAGGAAATTAAATGCTGTGACAAGGAAAGATCATTTTCCACTCCCGTTTATTGATCAGGTGTTGGAGAGAGTCTCTGGCCATCCTTTCTATTGTTTCTTGGACGGGTACTCAGGGTATTTCCAAATTGAAATTGATGTTGAAGATCGGGAGAAGACCACTTTCACATGTCCGTTTGGAACATACGCCTATAGAAGAATGCCTTTTGGTTTATGCAATGCACCTGAAACATTCCAAAGATGTATGTTTAGTATCTTCAGTGATATGGTGGAGCGAATTATGGAGGTCTTCATGGATGATATCACCATATATGGAGGTACATTTGAGGAATGCTTAGTAAATTTGGAAGCGGTTCTTAAAAGATGCATTGAAAAAGACTTGGTGCTCAACTGGGAGAAATGCCATTTTATGGTACGTCAAGGAATTGTCCTTTGCCATATCATCTCCGAGAAAGGCATTGAAGTTGATAAAGCAAAGGTGGAACTTATTGCCAAATTGCCATCCCAACCACTATGAAAGGAGTAAGGCAATTTCTTGGCCATGCAGGGTTCTACAGGAGATTTATACAAGACTTCTCTAAGCTTTCAAGGCCTCTCTGTGAACTTTTAGCTAAGGATGCTAAGTTTGCCTGGGATAAAAAATGTCAAAAGAGTTTTGATCGATTAAAGCAATTTTTGACAACCGCTCCAATAGTAAGGGCTCCTAATTGGCAATTACCCTTTGAAGTAATGTGTGATGCCAGTGACTTTGCTATAGGAGCTGTACTTGGCCAAAGAGAAGATGGGAAGCCCTATGTGATCTACTATGCAAGCAAAACATTGAACGACGCTCAAAGAAACTACACAACTACAGAGAAAGAATTGTTAGCTGTGGTGTTTGCTTTAGATAAGTTTCATGATTATTTGGTAGGGTCTTTCATCATTGTTTTCACTGACCATTCAGCCTTGAAGTATTTATTGACAAAGCAAGATGCAAAAGCAAGGTTGATTAGATGGATTCTTTTGTTACAAGAGTTTGATCTCCAAATCAGAGACAAGAAATGGGTGGAGAATGTGCTAGCTGACCACCTTTCAAGGTTGGCTATAGCACATAATTCCCATGTATTACCTATTAATGATGACTTTCCTGAGGAATCACTTATGTTGCTAGAGAAAGCTCCTTGGTATGCTCATATTGCTAACTATTTGGTTACTGGTGAAGTTCCAAGTGAGTGGAAAGCGCAAGACAGGAAGCACTTCTTTGCAAAGATTCATGCTTATTATTGGGAAGAGCCCTTCCTTTTCAAATATTGTGTAGATCAGATCATAAGGAAGTGTGTCCCTGAAGAAGAGCAACAAGGGATCCTCAACCATTGCCATGAGAATGCATGTGGAGGCCACTTTGCCTCTCAGAAAATGGCCATGAAGGTGTTGCAATCAGGGTTTACTTGGCCATCGCTTTTCAAAGATTCCCACATCATGTGTAGGAGTTGTGATAGATGCCAAAGACTCGGGAAGCTTACAAAAAGAAACCAAATGCCCCTGAACTCCATCCTTATAGTTGATCTTTTTTATGTTTGGGGTATTGACTTCATGGGACCTTTCCCAATGTCTTTTGGTAACTCTTATATATTGGTGGGGGTGGACTATGTTTCCAAATGGGTGGAGGCAATCCCCTGTAAACATAATGATCACAGGGTGGTTCTCAAATTTCTTAAGGAGAACATCTTCTCAAGATTTGGGGTGCCCAAGGCCATAATCAGTGATGGAGGTACTCATTTTTGCAACAAACCTTTTGAAACCCTATTAGCCAAGTATGGAGTGAAGCATAAGGTAGCTACACCTTATCATCCTCAAACTTCCGGGTAAGTGGAGCTAGCAAACAAGGAAATAAAGAACATACTGATGAAAGTGGTGATTACAAGCAGAAAAGATTCGTCTATTAAGCTACATGATTCATTATAGGCATATAGAACAACTTATAAGACTATTCTTGGCATGTCCTCCTATCGTCTAGTCTATGGCAAAGCATGCCACCTCCCTGTGGAAGTTGAATATAAGGCTTGGTGGGCAATCAAGAGGTTGAACATAGACTTGATCAGAGCTGGGGCAAAGAGGTGCCTAGACCTTAATGAGATGGAGGAATTAAGAAATGATGCTTACATCAATTCCAAAGTTGCAAAATAGAGGATGAAGAAGTGGCATGATCAACTAATCTCCAACAAAGAATTGTGGGGAGGACAAAGAGTCCTACTCTATGACTCAAGGCTCCATATCTTTCCAGGGAAGCTCAAGTCAAGGTGGATAGGTCCTTTCACCATTCACCAAGTACATCTCAATGGAGTGGTGGAATTATTAAATTCCAATGGCACAGACACCTTTAGAGTCAATGGTCATCGCCTCAAGCCATTCATTGAGCCATTCAAGCCAGAAAAGGAGGAAATCAACCTCCTTGAGCCATAAAAAGCCTGATCAGAGAAGGGTTAAGTGGACTTGGTTCCACCAAAGTCCATTATTTTGTTAAATATGTTAATTTTTAAGTTTTGTAAATTATTTGATTGTAATTTTGGTCTTAAATTATGTCATTCCAAGGGTAGGCTGAGCCAAGGGTAGCTATTCCCATCATCAAGTATAGAGGCCTATCCCACACTTACCAGGCATTGGCCACTTCTCAGAGCATTCTCACTCAGCAGATCACAGCCCTTCGCTCTCAGTAGGAGCAGATTCTCGCCACTCAGGCCCAACACACTGCCATCCTAAGGCAGATTCAGTATTATCTTGGCAGTACATCAGCTCCTGAGCATGCCATTCCCAACTCATCAGAGCCATCATTTCCACAGCATCACTCCACGTCACTCAGAAAGTACCACTTCCTCCCTATTTTTTAATCGCTTTTATCACATTGAGGACAATGTTCAGCTTGGTTGGGGGGAGAGTTGAGGAAGGAAGTTTTTGTTAATAATGCTAAGTCATTTTGGTAATTTAGTTGCTTTCTGCTTAATTTTAAAATTTTTAAAGTTTTTATTCTACTTTCCATGGTTATTAAGGAAAAATTTTCAAAATGAAATGGGAGAAATTGAATTTTTGTCTTTTTACTTGACTTAGAGTTTATATTATGCTTACTAAAGTTGATGAATTGTTGAAATTTCTATTGAATTCAACCTTAGTTCTTCCACTTTAAGCTATTCACACACTGTTCACAATAGGTTCCGATTATAAGATGAAAAACTATTTCCCTCTTGACTTAGGAAAATTTTAGACTTGGTACCTTTGAACTCATTTAATAGTGTTGGGACACCTTGTAAAAGGCCAATGAGTCTTTGAAAAAATGTTTGCTTGCCTTGAAACCCGAGCAAGGTCTGAGGGGTATATGGTGAAAATCTTTAAAACCTGGTGCCCTAAGCCTTCATTGGTTGGGAGTCACCGACCTCAATGCTCGTTACAAGGGTGAATAGGTGGAGTTTAACATACTGTAGGTGCTTAGGTATTAAAATTCATTCTCAAAAGTCCGGGGTAAAATCCGAGGAGTTAGTGGTTGAAAGATCCTTAAAGCTTGATGCCCTAAACCTTAATTGGTTGGGAGTCATCGATGGATCCCCGTTACATGGACAATTTAGAAAAGAATACCTTTAGCCTTGTACTCCTACAAGTGTGAAAGAAAAGAGGTGCGTTCTTAGCCTATTGGAGGTTGATCAGTTTACTAAGCTTTGAAAAAGAACTAGGTTGGGGGGAGAGATTAGTTCAACATACTATATTCGGAAGCTAATAAATAACACTTAGATTTTTGTGGAAGAGTAAGGTTTGACCCTTTGGGAGTGGAAACTCTTTTAAAGCTTAAATTTGCATAATGCCTTCTCTTTAAGAATTGTGATTAGATAAGTTATTTGATAACTCTTGTTGAAGTTTGAGTTTTATTTCTTTAATGTTCCATGTGAGAGTTAGATCATCATGCCACTTGAAAATTGTTTTTTTGATTAGCATGATGTTGTAAATTATAGTACTGTTTATTTTTATTTTTCTCTCCTTCATTGCTAAGGGACTAGCAATATGTCGGTTGGGGGGAGTGATTACTACTCAAAAAGTGCTATTTCATAGCTTATAATTAACTCTTTTAAACACTGTTGAGTAGTAGTTATCACCTTTTAACCCAATTAACATGTTAAGGACCCTTGCAATCAATTCTAATCAAATTGTGTTAAGTTTTGGTGTTTTGATAGCTTTTTTATCACCAAAGCAATCCGAAATTGAGGAGAGTTCTTTGGAATCCATGGCAAAGCAATGGAAAGCTCAAAGACATGAAGAACCGAAGCTTTGAAGTTCTTTGCCATAAGCAAATCCCGAATGCAAGGAGTGTGGGTTCAGTCTTCTCTGCAAAAGATGTCCGGACAAGGCGTCCGAACACATCATCGAAAGGCGGCGGAACGTGGGCTATGGCAGGTTGTCGGAATGACGTAGCAAGGCTTGCTCACTTTAGTCAATGATCCAGACAACATATCCAGATAGGATATGCTATCGTCCGGGGTGTGATGATCGCGAGTGCCATGTGCTTCTCCCTGAGGGAGTCCAGATAGGGGAGCTCGCCGCGTGTCCTCTTGGGAAATCCGGATAGAGTTGCTCCGAATAGCGATGTGCGCTCCATGTCATCAGGGGGAGAGGTCCCTACACCATGCGCACATAGACGGTCCCCCTTGCGACACGCGGATATCTCACATCCGAAATTCTATCCGATCAGACATGTCCAGATCCTCTGATCGGATATTTCACATCCGACACATGACGTCGGATGGGAGAGGAGGGCGTTTCAACTTCCCCAGTTAGACATATCTGGATCATCTGATAGCGCTTACCCGGAGAGCATCCGCAGCCGACAATTCATACTACCCGGATTTTGCACAGTGTCGCGGTGTTCTCCTGAAGCTTCACGATATTTCCGACCGACATTTTTAGATATTTTGCTTTAGATATTTGATGTCTAAATCCCCAAACTCTCCTTGTAACCCATCTATCATAGGATTCCTTAGTCTTTAAGTAAGAACAAAGGGTGAATAACCTCTTATATGTAGTTTGTAATTTCCTTTACACAGGGATATCATGTAGAAGTCGGGAACTTGTTCCACGACGCATCCTTTGTACAATTTTGCAAGAAATATATTTTACAGAGCACTTGCTCTATTTTTCCTATATATCTTTGTTTTCTCATTCTTTTTCTTACTAGCCAAACAAGCTCTGAGGAAGTTTCCTCAGAGAATGAGTGGCTAGACTTTTAGTTCCTTGGAGCTAAGGTTGCCGGGAAAGGTTCCAAGTGCAAGAATTTATAGCTTTGTGGTTTCAACCATTAATGAAGAGAAAGTGAGATCCTTTAATGATTTCTATGTTTTTAGTTAACTTAAAACACCTTCAATTCACTTGAGCTAATACTTGGTAAGGCAAGTGATCTCCGTCCATGGAGATTCACTAGTTTACCTCTTGCGAGCTTTTGGGAAGTGACTTGAAGGTAGGATTTTCTAGAATTGCCAACACTTGGTAAGCTTTTGGACTCCAAGGAGGCATCCATTAGTTATCTCTTGCAAGCTTGAGAAGGGAAGTCCAAAGTTAAAGATCACCTTGAATGGCAAATGCTAGGTGAGAGGCACGAGCCATTGCAAGTTGCATCAGTGAGAGGGAATTAGAGCCCAAATCCATTTAAAGGATACATCTGTACAACACCGGTTAGAGAATTGACTATATGTTAATTCTCTTATGCGAGGAAATGAACCAAATGACCGGAGCTCTGTTTTTGCATAAGGAACCGCCCCTGTGAACCCAAACCTCCAAGGAATGTTTTTCTTCATAAGTAATATCCATTACTTTATTTTTAGTTAGCTTGAAACAAAAGCTCATTTAACCAAAGTTTGTGTTTTATTTATTAAGCTAACCTTGAAATGAAAAAGCACCAATTTAACTTTGAATTAGTATCAGTTGTGAGTTGAAAACCCTTCCCAGAGAACGATCCTAGAGCCACTATGCTATATTAGCTAAAGCTATCTTAATGCATGGTGATATAGGTTATAAATTTTTTTGATTACTCTCTCAATCAAAGGGCACCAGTTGGACATGAATCAGCTGAGACACCAATTGGGAACGAATCAACAACTCTGAGTTATTCATAGCATCTAGAGCTCTGAGTTGTTCATAGCATCCAAAGCCTTGAGCTCACAACCTTCTGTTGTTCATGTCATCTGTAGCCCTTAGATAGTCATAACATTTAGAGCCTTGGGCTCATAACCAAGAATCGTTCATATCATCCACGACCATGAGCTATTCATAGCACTTAGAGGCTTGAGCTTGTAGGATCTCAAATCATTCATATCATGTACAATCCCGAGCAATTCATAGCATCCAAAATCATGAGCTCACGACATGCATATTAACCATAACCTTCAATTGTTCATAGCATCTAGAGCCCTAAGCTCATAACCTAGATTCGTTCCTATCATCCATAGGCCTGAGTTGTTTATAACATCTAAGCCTTGAGCTCACGTCCTTGAGTCATTTATGTCATCCATAACCCCGACTTGTTCATAACATTTAGCATCATAAGCTTACAACCACAAATCATTAATGTCATCCTACCCTTGAGTTGTTCAAAGCATCTAGAGATCGTAGCTCATAGGATCTCTAGTCGTTCATATCATCCATAACCCTAAGATTTTCATTGCATCTAGAGCCCTGAGTTGACAACATAGAGTCATTCATGTCAACCACAACCCTAAGTTGTTCATAGCATGAAGAACCCTGAGTTGACGACCTTGAGTCATTCATGTCATTCATAACCCTGACCAGTTCATAACATTTAGAGCTACGGGCTCATGACTAAGAATCATTCATATCATCCATAACCTTAAACTATTCATAACTCCTAGAGACTTGAGCCCACAGGATTTTAAGTCATTCATATTGTCCACAACCTTACACTATTCATAGATTTTAGATCCACAAACTCAAGACGTGGAGCAACTCATATCATCCATAAGCTTGAGATGTTGATAGCATCTAAAGCCCTGAACTGAAGATTCGAAGTCATTCATATTAGCCATAAACATGATTTTTTCATAACATCTAGTGCACTAAGCTCATGACCTTGAGTCGTTCATGTCATCTACAATCCTTAGTTGTTCATAAGATTTAGAGCCTTGGGCTCATGACCAAGAATCATTCATATCATCCATAACCCTGACTTGTTCATGACCCGAGTAACTCATGTCATCCAAAAGCTTGAGCTATTCATAGCACTTAGAGTTGTGAGCTCATGGCCCGGAGTTGTTCATGTCATTCACAATCCTGAGTTGTTCATAGCATCTAAAGCACTAAGCTTATAACCTGAAGTCATACATGTCAACCACTGCCCTGAGTTGTTCATAGCATTTAGTGCCCTAAGCTCACGACCCAAAGTTGTTCATGTCATCCACAACCCTAAGCTATTCATAAGATCTAGAGCATTGGGCTCATGACTAAGAATTGTTTATATCATCCATTAATCTGGTCTGTTGATAGAACCTAGAGCCTAGAAATCAAGACTTGGAGTTGTTCAAGTCAACCATAACCCTTAGCTGTTGATAGCATCTAGAGCCCTCGACTCACAGGATCCCGAGTTGTTCATATCATACACAAAGTTGACTTGTTTGTAGCATGTAGTGCTTTGAGCTCATGACTCAAAGTAGCTCATGTAGTCCAGTTCCTTGATTTATTCATAGCATGTTGAGCCTTGAGATCACAACCCGGAGTCATCATGTCAACCATATCTCTAAGATGTTTGTAGTATCTAGGACACTAAGCTCACGAACCAAAGTCATTGATGTCATCCATAACTCTGAGCTCATAATGTAAAATCATTCATATCATTTATAACCCTGAGCTCTTCATAACATGTAGAGGCTTGAACTCATGACTTAAAGTTGTTTATGTCAACCACAACCTTGAGCTATTCATAGTTTGTAGAGCCTTGAGCTCATGACCCAGAGTCATTCATGTTATCCACAATCCTAAGTTGTACATAGTATCTAGAACCCATAGCTCATGACCTAGAGTCGTTCATGTCAACCAAAGCCCTAAGCTGCTCATAGCATCCAAAGCCTTGAGCTCATGACCTAGAGTCATTCATGTCATCTACAGCCTTGAGTTGTTCATATCATTTAGAGCCATGGATACACGAACAAGAATATTTCATATCATCCACACTACTAAGTTGTTCATAGCATCTAAAGGTCTAAGCTCACACGATCCAAAATCTTTCATATTATCCACAACCTTAAGCTATTTCAAGCATATAAGGCCCTAAGCTAGTGACCTGAAGTAGCTCATGTCATCCACATTCATGAGCTCTTCATAACATCTAAAGTCCTAGGCTCACAACCCAAATTCTTTATGTTGACCACAACCCTAAGCCTTAGCTTATGACTTGGAGTCGTTCACGTTAGCCATAGCTTTGAGTTGTTCATAGATTTTAGAGTCATTGGCTTAGGTCAAGAATCATTAATGTTATCCTCAACCCTGAGTTGTTCATAACATCTAGAGGTATGAGCTCATGGGATCCCAAGTCATTAATATCATCCATAACATTAAGCTATTCATAGTATTCATAGCCTTAAGCTCACAACCTAGAATAACTCATATCATCCACAACCCTGAGTTATTCATAGCATCTAGAGCCTTGAGCTCACGACTCAAAGTCATTGATGTCAATCACAACCTTGAGTTGTTCATAGTATCCAAAGCCTTAAGCTCATGACGTAGAGTCATTCATGTCATCCACAACCCTAAGCTCATGACATAGAATCGGTCATATCATCCATAGTCCTGAAATTTCCTAACATTTAGAGATTTGAGCTCATGTCATCCACAACCTTGAGTTGTTCATATCATCAAGAGGCCAAAACTCATGGGATTCATAATCATTCATATCATCCACAACCTTGAGTTGTTCATAGCATCCAGAATCATAAGCTCATGATCGGGAGTCATTCATTTAATGCACAAGCTTAAGCTATTCATAGCATTTATAGTATTTGTCTCATAACTAAGAATCATTCATATCATCCTCAGCCTTGAGTTGTTCATAGTATCTAGAGGCCTTATATCACGGGATCGTAAGTCGTTCATGTCATCCAGAACTCTGAGTTCTTCATAACATCTGGAGCCATGAGCACATGACTTAGATTTCTTCATGTGAACCACAACCTTGAGTTGTTCATAGCATATAGAGCCCTAAGCTCACGACCCATAGTCATTCATGTCATCCACAACCCTGAGTTGTTCATTGCATTTATAGGCTCATGACTAAGAATCATTTGTATTACCCTTAGTCCTATGTTTTTCATAGCATGTAGAGGCCTCAACTCATAGGATACTGAGTTGTTCATATCATCCATAACTTTGAGTTGTTCAAAGCATCTAGAGCCTTGAACTCATGACCCGAAGTTGTTCTTGTCAACCATAGCCCTAAGTTGTTCATAGTATCTATAGCCTTAAGCTCATGACCCAGAGTCATTCATGTCAACCATGACCATGAGTTCTACATAGCATATAGAGCCTTGAGCTCACAACTCGAAGTCATTCATGCCATCCACAACCATGAGTTGTTAATGGCATTTGGAGCCATGGGCACATGACTAAGAATATTCATATAATCAACACCCCTGAGCTTTTCATAGCATTTAGAGGCTTAAGCTAATGGGATCTATAGTTGTTCATATCATCCAGAACCTTGAGTTGTTCATAGCATCCAGAGTCCTAAGCTCATGGTTGAGATTCATTCATGTCATGCACAACCCTAAGCTATTGTTAGTATTTAGAGTCATAAGCTCACAAGCAAGAATCATTCATATCATCCTCAACCTTGAGTTGTTCATAGCATCTAGAGGTCTAAGATCACGGGATCCCAAGTCGTTCATATCATCCACAACTCAAAGTTGTTCATAGCATCTAGAGCCCTGAGCTCACGACCTAGAATCATTCATATCATCCACAACCTTGAGTTGGTCATAACATTTAAACTCATAAGCTCATGACCAGGAATCATTTATATCATCCTTATCCCTAAGTTGTTCATAGCATCTAGAGGCCTTAGCTCATAGGATCCCAAGTTGTTCATATCATCCACAACTTTGAGTTGTTCATAACATATAGAGCCTTAAGCTCGTGACCCAATGTCATTCCTGTCAACCATAACCTAAGTTGTTCATAATATTTAGAGACCTAAATTTACGACCAAGATTTGTTCATGTCAACCATTATCCTCAGGTGTTCATAGCATCTATAGTCCTAAGCCCATGACTTGAAGTCATTTATATCCCCCATGACTTGGAGCTTTTCATAGCATCCAAAGCACTTAGCTCACAACTTGAAGTTATTCATGTCAACCACAACCCCGAGCTATTTATAATATCTAGAGCTCTAAGATCATGACCCAAAGTGATTCATGTCATCTATAACCCTAAGCTCATGACATAGAATCACTCAAATCATCCACAACCCTAAGTTATTCATAGTATCTAGAGGCTTGAGCTCACAGGATCCCGAGTCATTCATATCATCCACAATGTTAAGTCGACCATAACATTTAGAGCTTTGAGATCACGACCTACAATTGTTCAGGTCAACCATAGCTCTGAGCCTCTAATCATATCTAAAGCCCTAAGCTCATGACCTGTAGTTGTTCATGTCATCTATAGCCTTGATCTATTCATAGCATTAGAGCCCTAAGCTCATGATCAGGTGTCTTTCATGAAAATCACAACCCTGAGCTATTCATAGCATCTAGAGCCTTAAGCTTACGACCCGAAATCATTCATCTCATCTACAGCCTTGATTTATTCATTGTCTCTAGAGTTCTGATCTCATAACTCGAAGTCGCTCATATTAACCACAATCCTAAGTTGTTCATAACATTTAGAGCCTTATGCTTAGGACATAGAGTTGTTCATGTCATCCATAGACCTGAGCTACTCATAACATTTATACTCATAGGTTCACAACCAAGAATCATTTGTATCATCCTTACCCTAAGTTGTTCATAGCATCTAAGGGCCTTATCTCGCATGATCCCGAGTCATTCATATCATTCACAACTCTGAGCTATTCATAGCATTTTGAGTTTTGAGCTCATAACCCAGAGCCATTTAAGTAAACCTTAACCCTGAGTTGTTCATAGCATCTAAAGGCCTAAACTCATGAGCCAAAGTCGTTCATGTCAACCACAAACTTGAGTTATTTATAGCATCTAGATCTTTGAGCTCATCACCGGGAGTCATTCATGTCCATTACAACTTGGAGTTTTTCACAGTATCTAGAGTCATGTGCTCATGACCCAAAGTCATTAATGTCAACCATGGCCAGGAGTTGGTCATAACACTTAGAACCCTAATCTCACAACCTAGAGTCATTAATGTCATCCACATATCTGAGCTTTTCATGGCATCTAGAGCTCAAAGCTAACAATCTTGAGTTTTTCAAGACAACTAGAGCCTTGATCTGTTCATAGCATTTAGACTTGAAGGTTCATGACCAAGAATTAGACATATCATTCTCAACCCTTACTTGTTCATGGTATCTAGAACCTAAAGCTTATGACCTGGAGTCGTTCATGTCAACCACCACTATGAGATTTTCGTAGTATTAGGAGCCCTAAGCTCACGACCTAGAGTTCTCCATGTCAACCATAACCTTGAGTTATTCATAGCATCTAGAGTCTTGAGCTGACAACCGAGAGTCGTTCATGTCTTCCACACCCGAGAGCATTTCATAGCATCTGGAGTCCTAAGCTCACGACTTAGAATTGTTCATGTCAATGACACCCCTGAGCTATGCACAACATATAGTGGCCTAAGTTAATAAAATGGAGTTATTCATGTCATCCACAACCCTGAGCTATTCATATCACTTAGACTCATAGGCTCATGACCATGAATCATTCGTATCATCATAAGCCTTCAGTTGTTCATAGCATCTAAAGGCTTAAGTTGACGAGATCCCTAGTCATTCATATTATCCATAACTCTGAGTTGTTCATAGCATCTAGAGCCTTAAGCTCACAACCCAAATTCATCCACATCAACTACAACCCTAAGTTGTGCATAGTATCTTGAGTCGGGGCCTTATGACCTATAGTCATTCATATTAACCAGAGCCTTAAGCTATTCATAGTATCTAGAGCCTTGAGTACACGACCTGGAGTCATTTATGTTCTTCATAGCCTATAGCTTTTCATTGCATCTAGAGCCTTGAGCTCAGAACCTAGATTCGTTCATGTCAAGCATAACCTTGTGTTGTTCATAGCATCTAGAGCCTTGAGTCCACAACCTAGAGTAATTCATGTCATCCATAGTCCTTAGCTCATGATGCAAAATCATTAATCTAATCCACAACCTTGAGCTATGCATGACATCTAGATGCTTAAGCTCAAGGGATCTCAAGTTGTTCATTTCATCCATAATGTTGAGTTGTTGATAAAATCCATAGCCTTGAACTCACGAGTTGAAGTAGCACATATATTCTATAACCCTGTGCTATTCATAGCATTGAGAGCCTTTAGCTCATGACTCGAAGTCATTCATGTCAACTATAGCTCTGAGCTATTCATATCATCTAAAGCCTTGAGCCTGCGACCCAAAGTCGTTCACGCCATCCATAACTCTGAGCTTTTAATAGCATCTAGAGCCTTGACCTCATGACTCAGAGTCTTTAATTTCATCCACAACCCTGAGTTGTTTATAGCATTTGGACTCATAGGATCATGACCAAGAATCATTGATATGATCCTTAGCCCTAAACTATTCATAGCATTCGGAGGCCTAAAATAATGGGAAACTAAGTCGTTCATATCATCCACAACTGTGAGTTGTTGATAGCATCTAGAGCCTTGAGCTCATAACCCGAAGTTATTCAAGTTAGCCATAACCCTGAGCTCACGACTTAGAGTCCTTTATGTCATCCATTGCCATGAGCTTTTCATAGCATCTAGTGTCATAAGCTCACAACATGGAGTTGTTTATATCCACCATAGCCTTGAGCTATTCATAGGATCTAGAGCCCTCAGCACATAAGTTAGAGTCTTTTATATCATCCACGACTCTCAACTATTCATAGCATCTAAAGCCCTAAGCTCACGAGCCGAAGTCGTTCATGTCCTCCATAGCCCTATGTTGTTCATAGCATCTAGGCCCTAGAGCTCACGACCCAGAGTTGGTCATTTCAACCATTGTCTTCAGTTGTTCATAACATCAAAAACCCTAAGCTCATGACCTAGAGTTGTTCATGTCATCCACAACCCTCAACTGTTCATAGCATTTAGAGCCACGGGCTCATGACCACAAATTGTTCTTATCATCCACGCCCCCTAGTTGTTCATAGCATCTAAAGGCCTAAGTAAATGAGATCCCAAGTTATTCTAATCATACAAAACCCTAAGCTTTTCATAGCATCTAGAGCCTTATGCTTATGATGAGAGTAGCTCGTGTCATCCAGAGTCATGGGCTATTCATAGCATATAGAGGCTTGAGCTCACGACCTAGAGACATTCTTCTCAACCACAGTCTTAAGTTGTTCATAGCATCTAGAGCACTGAGATCATGACCCAAATTCTTTCATGTCAACCATAACCTTGAGTTTTTCATATCGTCTAGAGCCCTAAGCTTGATTACTACTCAAAAAGTGTTATTTTGTAGCTTGTAATTAACTCTTTTAAACACTTTTGAGTAGTAGTTATTACCTTTTATCTCAATTAACATATTAAGTACCTTTGCAATCGTTTCTAATCAAATTGTGTAAGTTTTGGTGTTTTTGATAGTAATTTGATCACCAAAGCAATCCAAGATTGAGGAGAGTTCTATGGAATCCATGGCAAAGCAATTAGAAGCTCATTAACATGAAGAACCTAAGCTTTGAAGCTTTATAGTCCTTTGCCATAAGCAAATCATGATGCAAGGAGGGAAAGCAAAGAGAGAAATCTAACATGAAGAATTCAAGAGGACAGAAACTGTTGGACACTTTTGGAGCACTTCCTAGAGCCTATTTGATGCATACTATATGTCGTTTCAAATCTCGGGAAGTTAGCAATCTAACGCTTCAAACAGTGCTCGATTTGAAGCTGAAATGAAGAAGTTATAGCCATTGGAAGCCAATCACACCAAGTTGAAGGCCAATTTTGCAGGCTGCAAAATCAGCCTTTGGCTGTGAAATGGAGACCTTCAGCTTGCAAAATTTCGTAGCCATCTTGTATGCCTGTGAAATCCTCTTGAGTACTTCCAGATATTTGCGACCGACACTTTTAGATTTTTTTCTTCAGATATTTGATGTTTAAATCCCCATTTTCTCCTTGTAATCCACCAATCATAGGATTGCTTAGTTATTAAGTAAGAACAAAGGGTGAATAACCTCATATATATTGTTTGTAATTTTCATTACACAGACATCTCTCGGGAGCTTGTTCTCAGAGACAACATTTTGTATAGTTTTGAAGGAAGTAAAATATAGAGCTTTGCTCTGCCTTACCTACTCATTTTGATTGTATTTTTCTTACTAGCCAAACAAGCTTTGAGGATGTTTTCTTAGAGGATGAGTGGCTAGACTTTTTTATTTCTTGGAGCTAAGGTAGCTGGGTAAGGTCCCGAGTGCAAGAATTGGTAGTTTTGTTGTTTCAGCTATTAATGAAGAGAAAGTGTGACCCATTAATGGTTTCTATGTTTTTAGTTAACTTAAAGCATCGTTAATTCACCTGGGCCAACACTTGGTAAGGCAAGTGATCTCCGTCCATTGAGATGCACTAGTTTACCTCTTGCTAGCCTTTGGGAGGTGACTTGAAGGTAAGATTTTGTAGAATTGCCAACACTTGGTAAGCTTTTGGACTCTAAAGAGACATCCATTAGTTATCTCTTGCAAGCTTGAGAAGGGAAGTCCAAGGTTAATGATCACCTTGAATGGTAAATGCTAGGTGAGAGGCACAAGCCATTGCAAGTTGCATTAGTGAGAGCGATTTAGTGTTTGAATCCATAAAAGGGAAGCATCTATACAACACCGATTAGATAAATAACTATATGTTAATTCTCTAATGCGAGGAAAATATTCAAGTGACCAGAACTCTGTTTTTGCATGAGGAGCCTGACCCCAGTGATCCTAAAACTCCAAGAAATGCTTTTCTTTATTTTAGTTAGCTTAAAGCCAATCCTTTTTAAACCAAAGTTTATGTTTTCTTTTAAAGCTAACCTTGAAATGAAAAAACATCAATTCAACTTTGAATTGTTATCAGTAGTAAGTTGAAAACCCTTCCCAGTGAACGATCCTAGAGCCACTATGCTATATTAGCTAAGGCTATCCTAGTGCATGGTGATATAGGTTATAAATTTTGTTGATTACTCCTATCTGAGGACCAAACTTAAGGTACACCAGCTAGGCATGCAATCAAATGGCGCCGTTGCCGGGGAAGGTGCCAACTTCACAGTGATATTATTTCAAAGTACTTATGATTTTCATCACAAGTTTGGTGATTTTTCTTTCATTTTACTAACTCTTTTAATTGTTTCTTCTACTTGTTCATATTCTAACATATCTTTTAATTCAGTTTTAGTTAATTTTAGTCTTTTTGGTAGTCTTGTTTTCATTCATTTTCTTTTGTTTTTGTTTTTGTTACAGTTGATACTAGTTGTGTTTGCCAAATTGGATACGAGAAGATGGAAGAAGGCTTGTTAAACGTGAAACACCTCATAACAAGGAATTGGAATTGAGCTTGAATATCATGGAAGCGACACCTGAAAATCAGCATAGTCACCATGCTCACCAGGACAATCCCAATGCATTCAGATCAATGAGGGACTGCATGCATCCAACTCGTATGAATGCACCATCATATATAGTGCCCCCTATAGAGCAGCTAGTGATAAGACCACATATTGTTCCATTTCTACCAACTTTCCATGGGATGGAAAGTGAGAATCCCTATGCACATATCAAGGAATTTGAAGATGTTTGTAATATATTCCAAGAAAGAGGAGCTTCAATCTACTTGATGAGGCTTAAGCTATTTCCTTTTACTTTAAAGGATAAGGCCAAGATTTGGCTTAATTATTTAAGGCCAAGGAGTATCCGCACTTGGACTGATTTACAAGCTGAATTCCTCAAGAAGTTTTTTCCTACTCACATAACAAATGGCTTGAAAAGGCAAATTTCAAACTTCTTAGCTAAAGAGAATGAGAAATTTTATGAGTGTTGGGAAAGATACATGGAAGCCATCAATGCTTGTCCTCACCATGGTTTTGATACATGGCTATTGGTGAGTTATTTCTATGATGGGATGTCTTCCTCAATGAAGCAATTCCTCGAGACAATGTGTGGAGGAGATTTCATGAGTAAGATTTCGGAGGAAGCTATGGATTTCTTGAGTTATGTGGCTGAAGTTTCAAGATGATCGGATGAACCGAATAAAGGAGAAGTGGGGAAGAGGAAGTCTCAACCGAATGCTTTCAATGCTAAGGCTGGGATGTACGCCTTAAATGAAGATGTTGATATGAAAGCAAAGTTTGCAACTATGACAAGAAGATTGGAGGAGCTAGAACTGAAAAAGATACATGAAGTGCAAGCTGTTGCTGAAACACCAGTGCAAGTAAAGCCATGTCCTATTTGCCAATCTTATGAACACTTGGTGGAGGAGTGCCCTACAATTCCAGCTGCTATGGAAATGTTTGGAGAATAAGCAAATGTCATTGGACAATTCAAGTCCAACAACAATGCTTTGTATAGAAATACTTACAACTCAAGTTGGAGGAACCATCCAAATTTCTCCTGGAAGCCAAGAGCACCTCAGTACCAACAGCCAGCTCAACCATCTCAACAAGCTTCAAATCTTGAACAAGCAATAGTGAATTTAAGCAAGGTTGTGGGAGATTTTGTTGGAGACCAAAAATCCATCAATGCTCAACTTAGTCAAAGAATTGACAGTGTAGAGAATACTTTGAATAAAAGGATGGATGGGATGCAAAATGACTTATCTCAGAAGATAGATAATCTCCAATACTCAATCTCAAGGCTCACTAACTTGAATACAATGCAAGAGAAGGGTAGATTTCCTTCTCAACCTCACCAAAACCCCAAGGGTATCCATGAAGTGGAAACTCATGAAGGAGAGTCCACATAGGTGAGAGATGTTAAGACCTTAATCACTCTAAGGAGTGGCAAAAAGGTAGAGTTGCCAACACCCAAGCCACATGATGAAGAGTAAGAAGAAGAAGAGACAGAGAAGAGGGAGGAAATCAAAGGAAAGAAGAAAGATATCAGTGAAGGGAAAGAGGACCATGATTCAACAGTGAATGCAAATTTGGAGAAAGTACTTATCAAGGAAGAAATGATGAAGAAACACACACCTCCACCTTTTCCTTAAGCTTTGCATGGGAAAAAGGGGATAAAAAATGCATCAGAAATTCTTGAAGTATTGAGACAAGTGAAAGTCAATATTCCATTTCTGGATATGATTAAACAAGTTCCAACATATGCAAAATTCCTAAAGGACTTGTGTACTATCAAAAGAGGGTTGAATGTGAATAAGAAAGCCTTCTTGACTGAGCAAGTAAGTGCTATCATACAATGCAAGTCTCCTTTGAAGTACAAAGATCCGGGATGTCCTACCATTTCAGTCATGATTGGAGGAAAGGTAGTAGAGAAATCTTTGTTAGACTTGGGAGCAAGTGTGAATTTGCTACCATACTATGTCTACAAGCAATTGGGACTTGGTGAATTGAAGCCAACATCAATCACTCTATCTCTAGCTGATAGATCAGTGAAAATTCCAAGGGGGATAATTGAAGATGTCTTAGTTGAAGTTGATAATTTCTACTATCCAGTAGACTTTGTTGTTCTCGATACGAACCCAATTGTCAAGGAAGCTAATTATGTTCCTATTATCCTTGGAAGGCCATTCCTTGCTACATCAAATGCAATCATAAATTGTAGGAATGGACTTATGCAACTCACTTTTGGCAATATGACACTGGAGCTCAATATCTTTTATATGTCTAAAAAGCTAATTACTCCGGAAGAAGAAGAAGGTCCAGAAGAGGTATGTATTATTGACGCTCTAGTGGAGGAGCACTATAATCAGAATATGCAAGACAAGTTGAATGAAAATCTTGGGGATCTTGAAGAAGGGTTGCCTAAACCCTCTGATGTGCTTGCTACTCTACAAGGTTGGAGGAGGAGAGAAGAGATTCTACCTTTGTTCAATAAAGAGGAGGAACAAGAAGCTGCTAAAGAAGAGAACCCCAAGCTCAATTTGAAGCCTCTGCCCATGGAGTTGAAATACACATAACTGGAAGAAAATAAACAATGCCCTGTTGTTATATCTTCATCTCTTACTAGTCCTTAGGAGAAGTGTCTACTTGAAGTTCTCGAGAGGTGTAAGAAAGCAATAGGATGGCAAATATCTGACTTGAAAGGCATTAGTCCTTTCGTTTGTACACATCATATATACATGGAGGAAGAAGCTAAACCAATTTGTCAACCTCAAAGAAAATTGAATCCTCATTTGCAAGAGGTGGTGCGAGCTGAGGTGCTGAAGCTACTTCAAGCAGGTATTATTTACCCCATATCTGACAGCCCTTGGGTGAGTCATACTCAAGTGGTACCAAAGAAGTCAGGGATTATTGTGGTTCAAAATGAAAAAGGAGAAGAAATTACTACACGCCTCACTTCAGGTTGGAGGGTGTGTATTGATCATAGAAAATTGAATGTTGTGATAAGGAAAGATCATTTTCCACTTCCATTTATTGATCAAGTGTTGGAGAGAGTCTCTGGCCATCCTTTCTATTGTTTCTTGGACAGGTACTCTGGGTATTTTCAAATTGAAATTGATGTTGAAGATCAGGAGAAGACCACTTTCACATGTCCATTTGGAACATATGCCTACAGAAGAATGCCTTTTGGTTTATGTAATGCACCTGCAACATTCCAACGATGTATGTTAAGTATCTTTAGTGATATGGTAGAGCGAATTATGGAGGTTTTCATGGATGACATCACCATATATGGAGGTACATTTGAAGAATGCTTAGTCAACTTGGAAGCGGTTCTTAACAGATGCATTGAAAAAGACTTGGTGCTCAACTGGGAGAAATGCCATTTTATGGTGCAGTAAGGAATTGTCCTTGCCATATCTTCTTCGAGAAAGGCATTGAAGTTGATAAAGCAAAGGTGGAACTTATTGTCAAATTGCCATCCCCAACAACTGTAAAAGGAGTAAGGCAATTCCTTGGCCATGCAAGGTTCTACAGGAGGTTTATAAAAGATTTCTCTAAGCTTTCAAAGCCTCTTTGTGAACTCTTGGCTAAGGATGCTAAGTTTATATGGGATGAAAGATGTCAAAAGAGTTTTGAACAATTGAAGCAATTCTTGACAACCGCTCCAATAGTGAGAGCTCCCAACTGGTAACTACCCTTTGAAATAATGTGTGATGCCAATGACTTTGCTATAGGAGCTATGCTTGGCCAAAGAGAGGATGGAAAGCCCTATGTGATCTACTATGCAAGCAAGACATTGAACGAAGCTCAAAGGAACTACACAACTACAGAGAAAGAATTGTTAGCTGTAGTGTTTGCCTTAGACAAGTTTCGTGCTTATCTAGTAGGATCTTTCATCATTGTTTTCATTGACCATTCAGCCTTGAAATATTTATTGACAAAGCAAGATGCAAAAGCCAGGTTGATTAGATGGATTCTTTTACTACAGGAGTTCGATCTCCAAATCAGAGATAAGAAAGGAGTGGAGAATGTGGTAGCTGGTCAACTTTCAAGGTTGGCTATAGCACACAATTCCCATGTCTTACCTATTAATGATGACTTTCCTGAGGAATCACTTATGTTGCTAGAGAAAACTCCTTGGTATGCTCATATTGCTAACTATCTAGTTACTGGTGAAGTTCCAAGTGAGTGGAAAGCCAAGACAGGAAGCACTTCTTTGCAAAGATTCATGCTTATTATTGGGAAGAGCCTTTCCTTTTCAAGTATTGTGCAAATCAAATAATAAGGAAGTGTGTCCCTGAAGAAGAGCAACAAGGAATCCTCAGCCATTTCCATGAAAGTGCATGTGGAGGCCACTTTGCCTCTCAGAAAACAGCCATGAAAGTGTTGCAATCAGGGTTTAGTTGGCCATCACTTTTCAAAGATGCCTACACCATGTGTAAGAGCTGTGATAGATGCCAAAGGCTCGGGAAGCTTACAAGAAGAAATCAAATGCCTATGAACCCCATTCTAATAGTAGATCTCTTTGATGTTTGGGGCATTGACTTCATGGGACCTTTCCCAATGTCTTTTGGTAACTCTTATATCTTGGTGGGGGTGGACTATGTTTCTAAATGGGTTGAGGCAATCCCCTGTAAACACAATGATCACAGGGTGGTTCTCAAGTTTCTCAAAGAGAACATCTTCTCAATATTTGGGGTGCCCAGGGCCATAATCAGTGATGGAGGTACTCATTTTTGCAACAGACCTTTTGAAACCCTATAAGCCAAGTATGGAGTGAAGCATAAGGTAGCCACACCTTATCACCCTCAGACTTCCGGGCAAGTTGAGCTAGTAAACAGGGAAATCAAGAACATATTAATGAAGGTGGTGATCAAGAGCAGAAGAGATTGGTCTATTAAACTTCATGATTCACTATGGGCATATAGAATAGCTTACAAGACTGTTCTTGGCATGTCTCCCTATTGCCTAGTCTATGGTAAAGCATGCCATCTCCCTGTGGAAGTTGAATATAAGGCTTGATGGGCAATCAAGAGGTTAAACATGGACTTGATCAGAGCCGGGGCAAAGAGGTGCTTAGACCTTAATGAGATGGAGGAATTAAGAAATGATGCTTACATCAATTCCAAAGTTGCAAAACATAGGATGAAGAGGTGGCATGATCAATTAATCTCCAACAAAGAATTTTGGAAAGGACAAAGAGTCTTACTCTATGATTCAAGGCTCCATATCTTTCCTGGGAAGCTCAAGTCAAGGTGGATGGGCCCTTTCATTATTCACCAAGTGCATCTCAATGGAGTGGTGGAATTACTAAATTTCAATAGCACGGACACTTTTAAAGTCAATTGTCATCGTCTCAAGCCATTCATTGAGCCATTCAAACAAGAAAAGGAGGAAATCAACCTCCTTGAGCCATAGAAAGCCTAATCAGAAAAGGGTTAGATGGACTTGGTTTCACCAAAGTCCATATTTTTTGCTTAATTTTGTTAATTTAAAAGCTTTATTAATTGTTTTGATTTTAATTTTGGTCTTAAGTTGTGTTATTTATATGTAACTTAATCTTTTTGAATGATCTAATTTAGGAGGAATTGCAAAGAAAATGAAGAAAGGTCTCAGGGAGCCAAAAGGAGTTCAAAAGCAAGGAAAATTCATGGTCTGCGAAATTTCGCAGCCCAAAAGAGGCCCCTGTGAAAATAACCATTGGTTGCGAAATGATTTCGCAGCCCCAAGAAGCCCGCTCCAAAATCAAGGCTTGGCTTCGAAAACACCCCTTCACTGCGAAATAATTTCGCAAACCAAGCCTCACCTTCTGTGAAATTTTTTGCAGCTACGAAACCACCCCTTGGCACACGAGTGCCATTTCGCAGCCCCTACCCTCATTTTGCAGCTGCGAAATGCTCTGCTAAATCCCCAAAGCCTTGAGAATCCTATTTTCGCAACCATAGCCCCATTTCGCAACTGGTTTCGCAACTGCGAAACCACTCCTTGGCACACGAGTGCCATTTTGCAACCCCCCCCCCCCCCCTCATTTTGCAACTGCGAAATGGGCTGCGAAAACGCCCCTCCGCTGCGAAATCGACCCCCTACTATGAAATCGCCTCTCCGCTGCGAAAACTCCAACCGTCCATTGGCATCGATTTTTTAACGTTATAAATTCCAATTTCACTTTTAAACTGGTCATTTGAACTTCCTTTGATGAGAAAGAGGAGCCAAGCCAGAGCACCCTTCCATTTCAACCCCATCTAAGCCCAAGCTGCGCGCGCACCTTCGGCTACCTTCTCTGAGATAGCCATGGCAAAAACCCGAGGAGCTAAGTCCTCATCTCCTTCAAGCTACTTTAGAGCCCCAAGAGAGACCCCTGTTCAAGGCTCCATACCAGAGCTTCCACAGCCACTGGTCGTCCCACCTTCAGTTGAGGACGCACCCTTGAGTTCTCCTATGAGGGTATTTTTCTTACCTACTCATTTTGATTGTATTTTTCTTACTAGCCAAACAAGCTCCGAGGATGTTTCCTCAGAGGATGAGTGGCTAGACTTTTTGTTTCTTGGAGCTAAGGTAGCTAGGTAAGGTCGTGCAAGAATTGGTAATTTTGTTGTTTCAGCTATTAATGAAGAGAAAGTGTGACCCATTAATGGTTTCTATGTTTTTAGTTAACTTAAAACACCGTTAATTCACCTGGGCCAACACTTGGTAAGGCAAGTGATCTCCGTCCATTGAGACGCACTAGTTTACCTCTTGCGAGCCTTTGGGAGGTGACTTAAAGGTAGGATTTTCTAGAATTGCCAACACTTGGTAAGCTTTTGGACTCTAAGGAGACATCCATTAGTTATCTCTTGCAAGCTTGAGAAGGGAAGTCCAAGGTTAATGATCACCTTGAATGGTAAATGCTAGGTGAGAGGCACAAGCCATTGCAAGTTGCATCAGTGAGAGGGATTTAGTGTTTGAATCCATAAAAGGGAAACATTTGTACAACACCGATTAGAGAAATAACTATATGTTAATTCTCTAATGCGAGGAAAAGATTCAAGTGACCGAAACTCTGTTTTTGCATGAGGAGCCTAACCCCAGTGATCCTAAAACTCCAAGAAACGATTTTCTTTATAAGTAGTTCCTTTTACTTTATTTTAGTTAGCTTAAAGCCAATCCTTTTTAAACCAAAGTTTATGTTTTCTTTTAAAGCTAACCTTGAAATGAAAAAGCATCAATTCAACTTTGAATTGTTATCAGTAGTAAGTTGAAAACCCTTCCCAGTGAACTATCCTAGAGCCACTATGCTATATTAGCTAATGCTATCCTAGTGCATGGTGATATAGGTTATAAATTTTGTTGATTACTCCTGTCTGAGGACCAAACTCAAGGTACACCAACTAGGCATGCAATCAAAGCTCATCACCCTAAGTTGATCATATCAAACACAACCCTGAGTTGTTCATAGCATCTTCAACCCTAATGTCACAACCCAGTATTGTTCATGTCAACCATAACCTTGAGCTATTCATAGCTTTTAGAGTCCTCACCTCACGACCTGGAGTTGTTCATGTCATCTGTAGTCTTGATCTGTTGTTAGTATCTAGGAGCTTGAGCTCATGACCCAAACTCATTGATGTCAAGTAGAACCCTAAATTGTTCATCGCATCTAAAGCTCTAAGCTCATGGGACCCCGAGTCATTCACATCATCCATAACACTGAGTTATTGATAGCATCTTGAGCCCAAAACTCACTACTTGGAGTAGCTCATGTCATCCATAGCCCTAAGTTACTCATAACACTTAAAGCCTTGAGATCACAAGCAAGAGTCGTTCATGTCAACCACAGCTATGAGTGATTCATAGCATCTAGCCTTGAGCTTACCACTTCAAGTTGATCATGTCATGCACACCCCTAAGATGTTCATAGAATCTAGAACCCTCATCTCATAACACAGAGTCATTCATGTAAACCACAACCATGAGTTGTTCATGGCATCTAGAGTGCTTAGTGCACAACATAAAGTCCTTCATGTCATCCACAATCCTGATATGTTCATAGCATCCATAGTCTTAATCTCATCACTTTGAGTCATTCATGTCAACCATAAGTGTGAGTTGTTCATAGCGTCTAAAGCCTTGAGCTCATAACCTGGAGTTGTTTATGTCACCCCCAACCTTGAGTTTTTCATACCATCTAGAGTCCTGAGCTCAAGACCCGGACTCATTCATGTCATTTAGAGCCTTGATTTTTTCATAGCATTTAGAGCCCTAAGCCCATAACTTGAAGTCGTCTATGTCATTGATAGCCCCGAACTGTTCATAGCATGAAGAACCCTAATTTTAAGACCTAGAGTCATTCATGTCATCCACAGTCCTGAGTTGTTCATAACATCTAGATCCCTTATCTCACGACCTCGAGTCATTCATGTCATCCACACCCTTGAGCTTTTCATAGCATCTAGAACCCTCCTCTCACGACCTATAGTCATTCATGTCGACCACTACACTGAGTTGTTCGTAGCATCTAAATCGCTAAGCTCATAACCCAAAGTCGCTCAGGACCTAAGGTCGTTCATGCCATCTATAGCCCTAAGATTTTGGTAGCATCCATAGCCCTAAGCTCACGACATGAAGTCATTTATGTCATCCACAAACCTGAGTTATTGATAGCAACTACAGCCCTGAGTTGTATGTAGGATCTAAAGCCTTGAGTTATTCATAGCATTTAGAGATATGGGCTTAAGAATAAGAATCATTCATATCATCCACACCCCTAAGTTGTTCGTAGCATCCAAAACCCTAAGCTAATGATGTGGAGTAGCTCATATCATCCACAACCCTGAGCTATTCATAGCATCACAAACTTAATCTCATGACCTGGTATCATTCATGTTAATCATAACCATGAGCTATTCATAGCTTCTAGAGTCCTCAACTCACGACCTGGAGTCGTTCATGTCATCTACAACCTTGAGTTGTTCCTAGCATCTAGAGCCTTTAGCTCATGACCCAGAGTCATTGATGTAAATTAGAATCTTAAACTGTTCATCGCATCTAGAGCCCTAAGCTCATGGGATCATGAGTCATTCACATCATCTATAATGTTGAGTTGTTCATATCATCTTGAGCCTTGAGCTCACTACTTGAAGTAGCTCATATCATCCATAACCCTAAGTTACTCATAGCATCTAAAGCCTTGAGTTCATATGCAGGAGTGATTCATGTCAACCATAGTCGTGAGTTATTCATAGCACCTAGAGACCTAAGGTCACCACCCCAATTTGATCATGTTAAGCACACCCTTAAGTTGTTCATAGAATCTAGAACCCTCATCTCATGACCTGAACTCATTCATGTCAAGCACAACCATGAGTTTTTCATAGCATCTAGAATGCTTAGTGCACGACCCAGAGTCATACATGTTAACCACTACTGTGCACTATTCATAACATCTAAGGCCTTGAGATCATGACCCAGAGTCATTCATGTCATCCACAGCCCTAAGCTTTTCATGCCATCTAGAGCTCTAAGCTCACAACCCGAAGTCATTCATGTCATCCATAACCCTAAGCTTTTCATTGCATCTACAGCGCTAAGCTCATAACCCAAATTCATTTATCACATCCACAACCCTTAGCTATTGATAGGATCTAAAGCCCTGACCTTAAGACCCATAGTCGTTCATGTCATCCACAACCCTATACTATTCAAAACATCTATAGCCCTTATCTTATGACTCAGAGTCATTCATGTCATCCATAACTCTGAGCTTTTCATAGTATCTAGAGCTGTCAGTTAATGGCCTGAAGTCGTTCATGTCAACTATTGGCTTAAGTTGTTCATTGTGTCAAAAGCCATAAGGTCATGAACCAGAGTCATTCATGTCATCCACAACCCTAAGCTTTTCCTAACATCTAAACACTTCAGCTCACGAATCAGAATCCTTCATGACATCTAAGACCTTGAGTTGTTCATGACATTTAGAACATTGAGCTCATGACATAAAGTCATTTATATCATCCACAATCCTAATATGTTCATAGCATCTAAAGCCTTAATCTTTTGACTTGGAGTCCTTGATGTCAACCATAAGCCTAAGTTGTTCATAGCATCTAAAGCCCTGAGCTCATGACACGAGTCGTTCATGTCATCCCCAACCTTGAGTTTTTTATACCATCTAGAGTCCTGAACTCATGACCCGGAGTCATTCATGTCATGCATAACCTTGAGTTGTTCATAGCATCTAGAGCCTTAAGCCCACAATTTGAAGTCGTCTATATAATCGACATCCTCGAACTGTTCATAGCATGAAAAACCTTAATTGTAAGACCTAGAGTCATTCATGTCATTCACAACCCTGAGTTGTTCATAGCATCTAGATTCCTTAGATCATGACCCCGATTCATTCATGTCATCCACACCTTTATTCTTTTTATAGCATCTAGAGCCCTCCACTCATGACATACAGTCATTCATGTCGACCACTTCCCTAAGCTATTCGTAGCATCTAAATCCCTAAGCTCATAACCAAAAGTTGCTCATGACCTAAAGTCGTTCATGTCATCCAACACCCTAAGATATTAGTATCATCTATAGCCCTGAGCTCACGACCCAGAGCCATTAACGTCATACATGATTCGTGCCTAATTGGTGTCTCAGCTGATTCGTGTCCAGTCGGTGCTCCTTGATTGAGGGAGTAATCAACAAAATTTATAACCTATTACACCATTTACTAGGGTAGCAAAGACAAAGCTACTATAGCATAGTGGCTCTAGGATCGTTCACCGGGATGGGTTTTCACTTCACAAATGATATTAATTCAAAGTTGAATTGGTGCCTTTTCATTTCAAGGTTAGCTTTAAAAGAAAACATAAAGATGTTTGAATGAAAAAGGTTCGGTTTTAAACTAACCAAAAATAGTAACTGATTTTACTTACAAAGAAAAGTGTTTCTTGGAGTTTAGATCACTGGGCTCAGATTCCTTGTACAAAAAGGAGAGTTCTGGTCACTTGTTTCTTTTCCTCGCATTAGAGAATTAACATATAGTTCCTTCTCCAACCAGTGTTGTACAGATGCTTCCCATTAATGGGTTCAAACACTAAATCCCTCTCACTGATGCACCTTGCAATGGCTCATACCTCTCACCTAGCATTTGCCATTCAAGGTGATCTTTAACCTTGGATTACCCGTCAAAAGCTCACAAGAGATAACTAATGGATGTCTCCTTGGAGTCCAAAAGCTTACCAAGTGTTGGCAATTCTAGAAAATCCTACCTTCAAGTCACCTCCCAGAGGCTTGCAAGAGGTAAACTAGTGCATCTCCATGGACGGAGATCACTTGCCTTACCAAGTGTTGGCCCAGGTGATTTAAAGGCGTTTTAAGTTAACTAAAAAGATAAAAACCATTAACGGGTCACACTTTCTCTTCATTAAAAACTAAAACAACAAAACTTCCAATTTATGCATGAGGGAACTTACCCGGCTTTCTTCACTCCAAGAGACAAAGTGCCTAGCCTCTCATCCTCTGAGAAAAATCCTCAGAGTTTGATTGGCTAGAAAGAAAACTAACGAGAAAACAATAATATATAGGAAAAACAGAGCAAGTGCTCTCTTCGTTGATTCTATATATGATATATTATATAATGGATCTCCTGGAAAAAGCTTCCCGAGAGTCTTATGTAAAGAAAATTACAAAACAAAATATCTGAGGTTATTCACCCCTTTTCCAAACTTAATAACTAAGGAATCCTATAATTGGTGGGTTACAAGGAGAAAATGGGGATTTAGACATCAAAAAATCTGAAGAAAAATATCCAAAAGTGTCAGTCGCAAATATCAGGAAACTTTAGGAGAAATTCCACAGCACTGTGCAAAATGGCTGCGAAATCATTTTGCAGCAAAAGGGTGATTTCGCAGCCGTGCAAAATTCTTCCTTCAGCTTGGAGTGATTGGCTTCCAATGGCTGTAACTTCCTCATTTCAGCTCCAAATCGTATACGGTTTGAAGCGTTAGATTCTTGACTTCCTGAGCTTTGAAATGGTATAAGCATGTAGAAAATGAACTTCGGGAAGTGCTCCAAAAGTGCAAAGGAAGACTGCAACTGTTGTCTTCTATTTTCCTCTTTGCTTCTCTCCTTTGCTTGGCTTGTTTAATGATCCAAAAAGCTGTCAAAACACTAAAACTAGCCACAATTTGATTAGAATTGATTGCAAGGGTCCTTAACATGCCAATTGAGTTAAAAGGTAATAACTACTACTCAAAAGTGTTTAAAAGAGTTAATTACAAGCTATAAAATAGCACTTTTTGAGTAGTAATCAATACACCACCCTGAGCTATTTATAGCATCTGAATCCCTAAGCGCATGACACAAAGTTGTTTATGTCATCCATAACCCTGAGATGTTGCTAGCAATTAGAGCCCTGAGCTATACATAGGATCTAGAGCCTTGAGCTATTCATAGTATTTAGAGCTATGGGGCCCAAGACCAAGAATCATTCATATCATCCACACACTTGAGTTGTTCATAGCATCAAGAGCCCTAAGCTAATGATTTAGAGTAGCTCATATCATCCACAACCCTGAGCTGTTTATTACATCTAGAGCCTTGACCTCATGACCCAAAGTTCTTCCTCTAAACCATGGCTCTAAGTTTTTCATTGCATCTAGAGCCTTGAGCTCAAGAACTAGAGTCGTTCATTTGAACCATAACTCTAAGTTGCTTATAGCATCGAAGGCCCTGAGCTCACGACCTAAAGGTTGTTCATGTCATCAATAGCCTTAATCTTTTTAAAGCATCCAAAGCTCAAAGATCATGACTCGAAGTCATTCATGTCAACCATAGTCCTGAGCTTATCACAACATCTAGAGCCTTGATCTCACAAACCAGATTTGTTCATATCATCCACAATCTTAAATTTTTCATAGCATCTAGAACATTAAGCTCATGACTCGGAGTCGTTTATGTCCTCTACAACTCGAATCTATTCAAAGCAATAAGAGATTGATAACATCTAGAACCCTAATCTCACCACCAGAAGACGTTCTTATCATTCATAGCCCTGAGTTGTTCATAACAT
This sequence comes from Vitis cinerea var. helleri x Vitis riparia, assembly GCA_946000715.1. NCBI lineage: Eukaryota > Viridiplantae > Streptophyta > Magnoliopsida > Vitales > Vitaceae > Vitis > Vitis cinerea var. helleri x Vitis riparia. Next base: position 15,161,728 of record OX254009.1, on the reverse strand, counting down.
CTTAATCCTTGATTTCACATCATAGGGTCATTAATGTCAACAATAATCCTAAGCTATTCATGGTATCTAAAGCCTTGAGCTCATGAGCCTAAGTCATTCATGTCATCAACAACCCTGAGTTGTTCACAACATCAAGAGCTTGAAGCTCACAACTTAGAGTCATTTATATCAACCACAACCTTGAGTTATTGATACCATCTAGAGCCTTGAGCACATAGGTTCCTAAGTCATTCATATCATCCAAAACCCTTAACTATTCATAGTTTTTAAGATTTACGCTCATGACCTTGAATCGTTCATGTCAACCACAACCCTGACCTATTCATAGTATCTACAATCTCGATCTCATGACCTAGATTTTTTCAGGTCATCCACATCCTTGAGCTCATGACGCAAAATCGTTCATACCATCCATAGCCCTAAGTTGTTCATACAATCTAGAGGCCTTAGCTCATAGGTTCCTGAATCGTTCATATTATCTAAAACATTGATCTATTTATAACATCAAGAGCCTAGAGCTTATGACCTAAAGTAATTCATGTCAACTATAACCTTGAGTTGTTCATAGCAACTAAAGGCCCAAGCTTACGACCTAGAGTAGTCATGTCAACCATAACCCTGAGTTGTTCATAGCATTTAGGGCTATGGGCTCACTACTGTGAGTTGTACATAGTATCTAGAGACCTGAGCTCATGACCTAGCAAAGTTCATGTCATCGAAAACCCTAACTTGTTCATAACATCTATAGCCCTGAGCTCACGAACCAAAGAATTTCATGTGAACCAAAACCCTAAGCTGTTCATAGTATTCAAAGCCCTATGCTCATGACTCGAAGTTGTTCATATCATCTATGATTACTACTCAAAAAGTGCTATTTGATAGCTTATAATTAATCCTTTTAAACACTTTTGAGTAGTAGTTAGTGCCTTTTAACCCAATTAGCATGTTAAGGCCCCTTTCAATCAATTCTAATCAAATTGTGTAAGTTTTGGTTTTTTTGTTAGTAAATTGATCACCAAAGCATTATGAGATTGAGGAGAGTTATATGGAATCCTTGGAAAAGAAGGGGAAGCAAAGAGAATCCAGCCATGAAGCATTCTTGATGACAGTCACTGCAGCCACTTTTGGAGTACTTCCTGATGTCCAATTTATGCATACAATATGTCATTTGAAAGCTTAGGAAGTCAACAATCCAATGCTTCAAACCGTATGCAATTTGGAGCTGAAATGAGGAAGTTATAGCCTTTTAAAGGCAACTACTCCAAGCTGAAGAAAGGATTTAGAAAAGTGCTGCGAAATCAGCCTTTTGTTGCGGAATGATTTCGCAACACTTTTGTACAGTGCTATGGATTTCCCCTGAAGCTTCACGCCGTGATGGAAGCCAAACACCACAAGATGGAAGTCCACTTCGCCGAGATGTTGAATCAGCCTTTTGCTGCAAAGAAATTTCGCAGCCTTTCTTATGCACCTGCGAAATTTCGCAGACCTCATCTTTCACCTGCAAAATGGTCCTTAGTGCTTCCCGATATTTGTAACCGACACTTGGAGATATTTTTCATTAGATTTTTGTTGCCTAAATGCCCAAATTCTCCTTGTAAGTCACCAATGATAGGATTCCTTAGCTTTTAAGTTAGGAATTTGGCAAAAATATCTATGTAATAGCTATCATTGTAATTTTGGTTAAAAGGGAGCCCGAGGAGCCTGTTCTGAGGGTGTGATGAACCTTTTGTAAGTTTCAAAGGAAGAAATACACAGAGCTTGAGCTCTGCTTTACCTTCTCACTTTGATTGTGTTTTTTACTTATTTTACTAAGTTATGCACTCTCTGAGGAGCTTTCCCCAGAGAATGAGTAACTAAACCTTTTAGTTCCTTGGAGTTAAGGTTACCGGGAAAGGTTCCAAGTGCAAGAATCAGAAGTTTTATGGTTTCAGCTATGAATGAAGAGAGAGTGTGTCCCGTGAATGGTTTCTAATGTTTTTAGTTAACTTAAAACGCCTTGGAGTCACCTGGGCCAACACTTGGTAAGGCAAGTGATCTCTAACCATGGAGATGCACTAGTTTACCCCTTGCGAGCCTCTGGTAGGTGACTTGAAGGTAGGATTTTCTAGAATAGCCAACACTTGATAAGCTTTTGGACTCTAAGGAGACATCCATTAGTTATCTCTTGCGAGCTTTTGACGGGTAATCCAAGGTTAAAGATCACCTTGAATGGTAAAGGCTAAGTGAGAGGCTCGAACCATTGCAAGTTGCATCAGTGAGAGAATTAAAGCTGAAATCCAATTGAGGGATGCATTTGTGCAGCACCTGTTAGAGAATTGACTTTAAGTTAATTCTCTAATGTGAGGAATTGAACCAACTGATCGGAGCTATGCTATTGCATGAGGAACCTCCCCTGTAAACCTGAATCTCCAAGGAATGCTTTTCTTCTTAAGTAATTTTCATCACTTGCCGTGTTGTTAACTTAAGCTTAACCCTTTTTCCAACCAAAGTTTGTGTTTTATTTCTTAAGCTAATCTTGAAATGAAACAGCACCAATTCACTTTGAATTGGTATCATTTTCAACTTGAGTACCCTTCCCAGTGGAACGATCCTAGAGCCACTATGCTATAGTAGCTTTTTATTTGCTACCCTAGTTCATGGTGTTATAGGTTAAAAATTTTGTTGATTACTCTCGCCATCAAGGAGCACCAGTTGGACACAAATCAGCTGAGACACCAATTAGGCATGAACCAATCTACAACCCTTTGTTGTTCATAACATCAAGAGCCTTAAACCCACGACCCATAGTCGTTACTATAAACCACAACACTGAGTTGTCAATGGCATCTAAAGCCCCGAGTTCACGACATTGAGTCACTCATGTCAGTTATAGCCTTAAGTTGTTCATAACATTCCAAGCTTTGGACTTAGGACCAAGAATCGTTCATAAGATTCATAGCCTTGAGCCGTTCGTATGATCTAGAGGCCTGAAATCATAGGATATTTAGTCGTTCCTTTCATTCATAACCCTTATTTGTTCATAACATCTAAAGCCATGAACTAATGACCTAGAGTAGCTCATGTCATCCAATGGCTTGAGTTGTTCATAGGATCTAAATCCTTGAGCTCACAACCCATACATGTTCATGTCAACCACATACCTAAGCTCTTTAGAGCATTTAGAGCCTTCTACTCACAACCCAAAGTCATTCATGTTATCCATAACTCTGAGCTATTCATAGAATCTAGAGGCTTAAGCACATGTTGTAGAATTGTTCATATCATCCAATGCCCTGAACTATTTATAGCATCTAGAGGTTTGAGCTTACCACTTTAAATCTTTTATGTCATCCACAACCATTAGCTACTCATAGCATTTAAAGCCTTGAGTTCACAACCCAGAATAGTTCATATCATCCACAACCCTAATTTGTTCAAAACATCTAGAGCTTTGAGCTCATGACATAAAATCATGCATATCATCCACAACCCTTACATGTTCATAGCATCTTGAGACCAATGCTCATGATGTAAAGTAGTTCATCTCATCTGCAATGCTAAGTTGTTCATAGCATTGAGAGCCATGGACTCACGACCAAGAATCGTTCATATCACCCTTAACCTGAGTTGTTCATAGCTTTTAGAGGCCCAAGCTCATCAGATCCCAAGTCGTTCATATCATCCATAACTTTAAGTTATTCATAACATTTAGAGCTCTGAGTTCATGACCCAAAGTTGTTCATTTCATCCATAGTCTTGTGCAATTCATAGCATCTAGAGCCTTTTATTCATTACCCAGAATCATTCATACCATCCACAACCCTATGCTCTTCATACCATCTAGATCCTTGCATTCACAACCTAGACTCATGCATATCATCCACAATCCTAAGTTGTTCATACCATTGAAATCCTTAAGATCATGACCCAAAGTCGTTCATGTCATCCACAACCTTGAGCAGTTCACAACATCTAAAGCCTTGAGTTCACAACCTGGAGTAGCTCATATCATCCACAACCTTGAGTTATTCATAACATCTAGAATTGTGAGCTCATAGCCTAGAGTAGTTTATGATATTCATAGCCCAAAGTAGTTCATAGCATCTAGAGCCTTGAGTTCATGATCCAGAGTCATCCATGTCAACCCTAAGTTGTTCATAGTATCTAGAGCCCTAAGCTCATGACCCAGAGTCATTCATGTCATCCACACCCTTGAGCTATTCATAGCATTTAGAATGTTGAGCTCACAACCTAGAGTTGCTCATGTCAACCATAACCTTAAGTTATTCATAGCATCTAGAGTCTTGTGCTCACTACATAGAGTCATTCATCTCATTTATAGCCCTATGTTGTTTACAGAATTTAGAGCCATGGCTCACGACCAAGAATCGTTCATATCATCTACAACCTTAAGTTGTTCATAGCATATAGAGGAATGAGCTCATGAGATTTGAATTCGTTCATATATTCCAATATCTTGAGTCCTTTATAGCATCCAGAGTCATAAGCTCATGACCCAGAGTAGCTCATGTCACCCACAACATTAAGTTATTAATAGAATCTAGAGCCTTGAGCTCATGACTATGACTCATTCTTGTCAACCACAACCCTGAGCTATTCATCGCATACAGAGTCCTGAGCTCATGACCAGAGTCCTCTATGTCATCCACTACCCTCAACTTTTTATAGCATTTAAAGCTATTTGCTCACGACCTAAAATCATTAATATCATCCTCAACCCTAAGTTATTCATAGCATCGAAAGGCCTAAGGTCATGGGATCCCAAGTCGTTCATATCATCCACAATAATGAGGTGTTTATAACATCTAGTGTCTTGAGCTCATGACTCGAAGTCATTTATTCATCCATAAGCCTGAGTTGTTCATTGTGTCTAAAGCCTTGAGTTCATGACCCAAAATCATTCATATTATCCACAACTCCGAGTTGTTCATAGCATCTACATTATTGAGCTCATTATTATGAATATTTTGTATTATCCATAACACAGAGCTGTTCACAGCATTTAGAGACCTAAGCTCATGACTTGGAGTTGCTCATGTTAACCACAGGCCCAAGTTCTTTATAATATGTAGAGCCCTGAGCTCATGACGTAGAGTCGTTCATGTCATCCACAACCCTGAGTTGTTTATAGCATCTAAAGCCCTTAACTGACAACCTGGAATCTTCTTCATGTTAACTAAAACCTTAAGTTGTTCATAGCATCTAAAGCACTAAGCTTAAAACCCAGAGTTGTTGATGTTAAACATAGCCTTCAGCTATTCATAACATCTAGAGCCTTGAGTTCACTACCCAGAGTCATTCATGTCATCTACAGCCCTCAACTGCTCATAGCATTTAGAGCCATGAGCTCAAAACCAAGAACTATTCATATGATCCACAACCTTGATTTGCTTATAACATCTAGAGGACTAAGGTCATAGGAGCATGAGCCATTGATATCATCCACAACCCTGAGTTGTTCATAGCATCCAAAATAGTGAGCTCATAACCCAAAGTAGCTCATGTCATTAAAAAATGTGAGTTGTTTATGGCATCTAGAGCCCTAAGCTCATGACCCAAACTCATGCTTGTCAACCACAACCCTGAGCTTTTTATAGCATATAGAGCCCTACGCTCATGACTAAGAGTCTTTCATGTGATGCACAACCTTGAGTTGTTCATAGCATTTAAATTCATTGGCTCACAAGCAAGAATTGTTCATATTATCCTTAACCTTGAGCTATTCATAGTATCTAGAAGCTTAGGCTCATGGGATCCTAAGTCATTCATATCATCCATAACTCTAAACCCACGACCCAAAGTTGTTCATGTCATCCACAACCTTGAGCTCATGAAGTAGATAAATTCATATCATCCACATCTTTGAGTTGTACTTAGCATCTCGAGGGTTGACCTTATAGGACCCTGAGTCATTCATATCATCCATAATGCTTACTTGTTGATAGCATCTATAGCCCTCAGCTCATGACCTAGAGTAGTTTATATCATTCATAACCTTGAGCTATTCATAGCATTTAGAGTCATGAGCTCACGACCCAGAGTCATTCGTGTCAACCATAAGCCTTAGATGTTCATAGTATCTAAAGCCTTGAGCTCACGACCTGGAGTCATTCATGTCATCCATAGCCTTGAGCTATTCATAGCATTTAGCACGTTAAGCTTACAACCTGGAGTTGTATTCATCAACCATAGCCCTATGTTGTTCTTAGCATATAGAGCCCTAAGCTCACTACATGGGGTCGCTCATGTCATCCATAGCCTTAAGTTATTGATATTATTTAGAGCCATGGCTCATGACTAGGAATCGTTCATATCATCTTCAGCCCTGAGCTGTTCATAGCATCTAGAGGACTAAGCTCATGAAATCCTGAGTAATTCATACCATCCAATAGAATAAGTTCTTCATAGCATGCAAAGTAGTAAGCTCACGACCCAGAGTGGCTTGTGTCATCCATAATCCTTAGTTGTTCATAGAATCTAAAGCCTTTAGCTCATGACCCATGGTTCATAGCATCCATAACCTTGAGTTGTTCATATCATATAAAGGCTTGAGCATATGTTGTAGAATTGTTATTAACATCCACAACCTTAAGTAGTTAGTAGCATGTAGAGGTCTCATATCACAGAAGATTGAGTCATTCATATCATCCATAACTATGAGTTGTTTATAGCATCTAGACCCTTGAGCTCATGACCCAAAGTTGTTCAAGTCAACCACAACCTTGAGTTGTTGATAGCATCTTGAGCCCTAAACTCACAACTTGGAGTCGTTCATATCATCCATAACATTAAGAAGTTCATAGCATCTAAAGGCTTAAGCTCATGACACAAAATTATTCATATTTTTTCCAGCCCTGATCAATTCATAAAACGTAGAGAGTTAAGCTCATGGATCCCAAGTTATTCATATCATCCACAAATTTGAGTTGTTCATAACTTTTAGAACCTCGAGCTTAAGACCTGAAGCCTTTCATGTCAACCATAACCTTGAGTTGTTCATAGAATATTGAGGCCATGACCCAAAGTCATTCATGTCATCCATAACTCTGAGTTGTTAAAAACATCTAGAGCCCTAAACTCATGACCTAGAGATATTTATACCAACCATAACCCTGAGTTGTTCATAGCATCTAGAGGCTTGAGATCATGACTTAGAGTGGTTTTTGTCCACCATAGCCCCAAGTTGTTCATAGCATCTAAAGCCCTGAGCTCATGACCCGGAGTAGTTAATGTTATCAACAACCTTAAGCAACTCATAGAACCCAAACCCCTAAGCTCACAACCCAAAATCGTTCATGTTAACCACAACCTTGAGTTATTCATAATATCTAAAGGATTGAGCATAGAACCCAAATTTGTTTATGTTACGAACAATCTTGAGTTGTCAATAGCATCTAAAGACTTGAGCATGTGACCAATAGTCGCTAATGTCATCCATAACACTAAGGAGTTCATAGAATCTAAGCGCTTGAGCTCATGATGCAAAATCATTCAAATCATCCATAACCCTTAGTGATTCATAGCATCTAAAGGTTTGAGCTCACAGGATCCTAACTCGATCATATCATCCATAACTCTTAGTTGTTCATAGTATCTAGAGCCTTAAGTTCGTAACTCAAAGTCATTCATGTCAACCACAACCCTAAGCTGTTCATAGTATCTAGAGCCTTGAGCTCTCGACCTAAAGTCTTTCATGTCATTGAAAACCCATACCTGTGTATAGAATCTAGAGTCCTTAGCTCATCATCAGGAGTCTTTCATGTAATCGACAATCTTAAGTTGTGGATAGCATCTAAAGCACTAAGCTCATGACTTAGAGTCATTCATGTCAACTAGAATCCTCAACTATTCATAGAATATGGAAGCCTAAGCTCATGGCTCGGAGTCGATCATGTCATCCACAACTTTATGTTGTTAATACCATCTACATCCTTAAGCTGACGACCCAGAATCAATTATGTCAATTACAGCCCTGAGTTGCTCATTGCATCTAGAACCTTGAGCTTACGACTGAAAGTTGTTTATGTCTTCCATAGCCTTAAGTAGTTTGTAGCATCTAGAGGCTTGAGCTCATGACATAAAATCGTTCATATCATCCACAGCTTGAGTCGTTTATAGCATCTAGATGATTAAGCTCATGGGATCCAGAGTCATTCATATAATCCACAACTCTAAGCTATTCATAGAATCCAAAGCCTTAGGATCACGAATCAAGGTAGTGCATGTCATCTATAGCCTGGAGCTATTCATAGTGTCTAGAGCCCTAAGCTCACAACCCATAGTCATTCATGTCATCCAAAGTCCTATGTTATTCATAGTATCAATAGCCTTGAGCTCATGACCTAGACTCTTTCATGTCATTGATAGCCTAAACTTGTGTATAGAATATAGAGCCCTAAGATCACAACCTAAAGTCTTTCATGTCATCGACAACCTTTAGTTATGTATAGCATTTAAAGCCTTAAGCTCATAACATGTCAACCACATCCCTTAGCTGTTCATAGAATCTAGAGGCCTAAGGTCATAACCCAAAGTCGTTTATTTGTTAATAGCATTTAAATCCCTGAGCTCACAACCCAGAGTTGTTCATGTCATCCACAACCCTAAATTTTCATAGCATCTTCAGCTTTCAGCTCACAACCCATAGTCGTTCATGTCAATCACAACCATGAGTTGTTTATTGCATATAAAGCATTGCACTCACGTCCTACAGTCTTTCATGTCAACACCCTTGAGATGTTCATAGAATTTAGAGACCTAAGCTCATAACCTAGAGTTTTTCATGTATCCATAACCTTGAGTTGTTACTACCATCAAGAGGCCTTAGCTCGTGACCTAGAGTCATTCATGTCAATGACATCCATAAGTTGTTCATAGCATCTATAGCCCTAAGTTAACGAGTCAGAATCTTTCATTTCATTGAAAACCTTAAGTTATGCATAAAATCTAGAGCCTTGAGCTCACAAATTGGAGTCTTTCATGTCAACCACAACCCTTAGTGGTTCATAGAATCTAAAGGTCTGACCTCATGACTTGGAGTCGTTCATGTCATTCACAAGCCTGAGTTGTTAATAACATCTAAAGCGTTAAGCTCATGACCCGAATTTGTTCATTTCATCTATAACCCTAAGAAGTTCATTCCATCTAGAGGCTTGAGCTTATGACATAGCATCATTCATATCATCCACAAACCTTAGTGGTCCATAGCATCTAGAGGCTTGAGCTCACAAGATCCTAAGACATTCATATCATTTGCAACTTTGAGTTGTTTATAGCATTTAGAGCCTTAGCGTCACGACCTTTAGTAGCTCATGTAATCCACAACCTAGAGTTGTTCATAAAATTTAGAGTCTTGAGCTCACGACCCTGAGTCATTCATGTTAACCACAACCCTAATATTTTTATAGCATCTTGAGCCTTGAGCTCACAACCCTGATTTATTCATAAAATATAGAGGCTTGAGCACACAAAATCACAACTCAGTCATTTCATTCACAAATTTGATTTATTCATAGCATTTAAAGCCTTGAGCTCACGACACAGAGTCATCCATGTTGAACAAAGGCCTGAGAAGTTCATAACTTCTAGAGGACTTTGCTCATAGAATCCCAAGTTGTTCATATAATTCACAACTCTAGATTGTTCCTAGCATCTAGAGTCCTAAGCTCATGGCCTTTAGTAGCTTATGTCATCTATAAGCTTAAGTTGTTCACAACATCTAGAGTTCTGAGCTCATGACTCGGAGTAGCTCATCTCATCCACACCGATGAGTTGTTCATAGCATTTAGAGCCCTAATTTTATGACCTAGAGTCATCCATGTTATCCACAACCCTGAGTTATTTATAACATTTAGAGGCTTGAGTTCACAATGCAGAATCATTCATATCATTCATAACCTTGAGTGGTTTATAGTATCTAGGGCCCTAACTCTTACATGTTCAAAGCTTCTAAAGCCCTTAGTTGACGACCCAGGGTTTCTCAGGTCAACAACAACCCTGTGCTGTTCATAGTATCTAGAGCCTCAAGCTTATGACCCAGTGTTATTAATGTCATCTATAACCCTAAGTTATTCACATCGTCTACATCCCAAAGCTTATGACCCTTAGTCGTTCATGTCAACCACAACCATGAATTGTTCATCGCATCTAGAGCCCTAGGCTCACGACCCAAAGCCGTTCATTTCATCCACAACCCTTATCCATTCATAGTATTTAGAGACTTGAACTAATAACACAGAATCATTCATATCATCCATAACTCTGACCTATTAATGGCATCTAGATCCCTAAACTCATGACCTGTAGTTGTTTACCTCATCTAAAGCCTTGAGTGGTTCATATCATTTAGAGACTTGTGCTCACTGGATCTTCATTTGTTCATATCATTCATAACTCTAGGTTGTTCATAACATCCAAAGCCTTGAGCTCACGACCTAGAGTAGCTCATGTCATCCATAGCCCGAAGTTGTTCATAGTATCCAGGCTTGGAGCTCATGACTCAAAGTAGTTCATCTCATCCACACCCTTGATTTTTTCATAGCATCTAGAGCCCTACACTTATGACCTAGTGTTTTTCATGTCAACCACAACCCTGAGGTGTTCATATTATTTAGAGTGCTAAGCTCACAACCCAAAGTAGTTCATGTCATCCACAACCCTAATCAATTCACAATATCTAGAGGCCTGAATTGACAAGATCTTGAGTCATTCGTATCATCCATAACTCTGAGTTGTTCGTTGATTCTAGAGCGTTGAGCTCATAACCTAGAGTCTTTTATGTCATCTATAACCTTGACCCGTTCATATCATTTAGAGGCTTGAGCTCATGATGCATAATCTTTCATAGAATATGTAATCTTGAGTGGTTCATGGCATTTAGAGTCCTAATATAATAGGTAATTAAGTCGTTCATATCATCCACAATTTTGAGTTGTTTATAACATTTAGAGCCTTGAGCTCACCACCTGGAGTAGCTATTGTCATCCATAATCTTAAGCTATTCATAGCATCATGATCCCTGAGCTCGCGACTAGGAATTGGTCCTGTCAACCACAACACTTAGTTGTTCATAATATCTATAGCCCTAAGCTTCCGATCTAGAGTGATTCATGTCATCCACAACCTTGAGTTGTGCATAGCAACTAGATCCCTGAGTTCCTGACCCAGAGTCTTTCATGACATCGACAAACCTAAGCTATGCATAGTATTTAGAGCTCTGAGCTCATGACCCAAAGTCTTTCATGTCATTGATAACCTTGAGTTGTGCATCTCCTCTAAAGGCCTGAGCTCATGTCCCAAAGTCTTTCATGTCAACCATGAACCTAAGTTGTTCATAGTGTCCAGAGACTAGAGCTCATCACTTGGAGTCATTCTTGTCTTCCATAGCCTTGATTTTTTCATTGCTTTTAGGGCCCTGAGGTCATGACCCAAAGGTATTTATATAAACCAAAAGATTGAGTATTTCATAACATCTAAAGCCCAGAGCTCATAGCCCTAAGTTGTCAACGACAGCCCTGAGCTATTCATAGCGTCTACAACCTTTAGCTCATAACTTAGAGTTGTTCATCTCAACCAGAGCAAGAAGCTTTTCATTTCCTCTAAAACCTTGAGTTCATGACCAGGAGTTGTTCATGTCATCCATAACCCTAATCTTTTCATAGCACTTCGAGGCTTGAGCCAATGATGTAGAATCATTCATATCATCCACGACCCTAAGTAGTTGAAAGTATGTAAAGGCTTGAGCTGACAAGATCCAAAGTTGTTCATATCATCCACAATTCTAAGCTATTCATAGCATCTAAAGCCTTAAGCTCACAACCCATAGTCGTTCATGTCAACCAAAGCCCTAAGTGATTCGTAGCATCTATAGGCTCGAGCTCATAAGATTATGAGTCATTCATATGATTCACAACTTTAGGTTGTTCATAGCACCCATAATATTTACCTCATGATCTAAAGTACCTCATGTCATCCACTACCTTGAGCGGTTTTTAGCATCCAAAGCTCTAAGGTCATGACCCAAAATAGCTTATCTCATTCAACACCTTAAGCAGTTCATAGCATTAAAAGGCCTAAGATCACGACTCACTACCATTTATGTCAACCACAACCTTGAGTTGTTCAAAGTATTTTGGGCCTTAAGCTCACAACCATGAATTGTTCATGTCATCCATAACACTAAGCTATTCATAGAATCTAAAGGCTTGAGCTCATGATGAAGAATCATTCATATCATCCACACCCTTTAGTGGTTCATAGCATCTTGAGGCGTGAGCTCATAGGATTTTGAGTCATTCTTATCATCCACAACTGTGAGTTGTTCATTGCTTTTAAAGCACTAAGCTTAAGACTCGAAATCTTTCATGTTGACCACTACCCTGTTCATAACATCTAGAGCCCTGAGCTCATGACCCGAAGTTGTTCATATCATTCATAGCCCTGAGTTGTTCATAACATCTAGAGCCCTAAGCTCATGACCCGGAGTAGTTCATATTAACCACAACCCTAAGCTGTTCATAGCATATAGAGCCTAGAGGTCCCAAATCGTTGTCTTTCAAGTCAAGAATAACCTTGAGCTATTTAGCATATCTAATGGCCTCATTTCATGACTCAGAGTAGTGCACATCATCCACAACCCTGAATTGTTTATAGGATCTAGAGCTCGTAACTCACAAACTTGAGTTGTTCATTTCAATGCCAACCCTGAGTTGTTCATAGTATTTAGAGCCATGACCTTAAGACCCAGAGTCTTTCAAGTCAACAACAACCTAAAGCTGGTCATAGTATCTAGAGGTTTCAGTTCATGAGCCGGAGTCGTTCAAGTCATCCACAACCCTAAGTTGTTAACAACATCTAGAGCCTTGAGATCATGAGCTAAATTTGTTCATGTCAACCATAGCCTTAAGGTTTTCATAGCATCTAGAGCTCTGAGCTCACAACCCGGAGTCATTCATGTCAACGACAACTTAGATTTATTCATAGCATCTACAGATTTATCTTCACGATCTAGAGTCGGTCATGTCAACTATAGCCTTGAGTTGTGCATAGTATCTCAAGCCCAGAGCTCAAGACCTATAGCAATTCATGTCAAGCACAACCTAGAGTTGTCCATAGCATTTAGAGGCCTAAGATCATGACCTAAAGTCATTCATATGAACCACAACCCTTAGTTGTTCATAGCATTTAAAGCTCTGAGCTCACCATATGTAGTCATTCAAGTCAATCATAACCTAAAGTTGTTGGTAACATCTAAATCCCTAAGCTCATAACCTAGAGTCATTCATGTAAACCACAACCCTTAGTGGTTTATAGCATCAAAAGCCCTGAGCTCACAACCCATAGTCATTCATGTCAACCACAACCTAAAATTGTTCATAGCTTATAAGGCTTTGAGCTCACGACTTGGAGTCGTCATGTCAACCACAACCCTAGGCTCTTCATAGTATCTAGTGGCGTGAGCTCATCACCTGGGGTCGTTCAAGCCATTGACAAACCTAAATTATTCCTAAGATCTAGAACCTTCAGATCATGACTCAAAGTCATTCATGTCAACCACAACCCCGAGTTGTTCATAACATTTAAAGTCTTGAGCTCATGACCTGGAGTCTCTCAAGTTAATAACAACCCTGAGTTGGTCATAGTATCTAGAGGCCTAAGTTCATGAGCCATAGTCGTTCATGTCATCCACAACCCAAATTTGTTCATAGCATCTAGAGGCTTGAGCTCATAGCCCAAAGTTGTTCATGTCAACCACAACCCTAAGTTATTCATAGTATCTTGAGGCTTGAGCTCATGACCCAGAGTTCTTCATGTCATCCATAGCCCTGAATTATTCATATGATCTTGAGCCTTTAGCTCACAATCACTAGTCATTTATGTAACCACAATCTTAAGCTCATGATCCAGAGCCTTTCAAGTCAATATCAGACTTAAGCTATTCATAGTATATAGAGGCCTGAGCTCCTGAGTCAGAGTCATTCATGTCATCCATAGCCCTGAGTTGTTATACTAATCTAGAGCCCTCAGCTCCTGACCTAAATTTGTTAATGTCAACCATAGCTCTAAGTTTTTCATATCATCTAGAGCCCTGAGCTAATGACCCATAGTCATTCATCTCAACCATAGCCTAGACCTGCTCATTGCATCTAGAACCCTCAGCTCATAACCTAGAGTCATTCATGTCAACCACAACCCTGATATGTTCATAGCATCTAGAGCCTTGAGTTCATGACTCAAAGTCATTCAAGTCAACAACAAGCTTGAGATCATGAGATGGAGTTGTTCATGTCATCCACAACCCTAAGTTGTTCACAACATCAAGAGCCTTGAGACCATGAGTTGGAGTTATTCATTTCAACCAAAGCCCTTAATTGCTCATAACATCTAGTGCACTAAGCTCATAACCCATAGTTGTTCATGTCAACCACATGATTACTACTCAAAAAGTGCTATTTGCTAGCTTCTAATTAATCCTTTTAAACACTTTTGAGTAGTAGTTAGTGCCTTTTAACCCAATTAGCATGTTAAGGCCCCTTTCAATCAATTCTAATCAAAATGTATAAGTTTTGGTGTTTTTGTTAGTAATTTGATCACCAAAGCATTAGGAGATTGAGGAGAGTTATTTGGAATCCATGGCAAAGCAATGAAGAGCTCAAATTCATGAAGAACCAAGATTTGGAGCTCCATAGCCCTTTGCCAAAGTCGTTCAAAGTGGAAATGCAAAGGGGAAGCAAAGAGAATTTAGTCATGGAGCATTCTTGATGACAGTCACTGCAGCCACTTTTGGAGTACTTCCTGATGTCCAAATTATGCATACAATATGTCATTTGAAAGATTAGGAAGTCAACAATCCAATGCTTCAAACCGTGTGCAATTTGGAGCTGAAATGACGAAGTTACAGCCTTTTGAAGACAACTGCTCCAAGCTGAAGGAAGGATCAGAAAAGTGCTGCGGAATCAGCCTTTTGTTGCGAGATATTTCGCAACACTTTTACACAGTGCTATGGAGTTCCCCTGAAGTTTCATGCCGCGATGGAAGCCAAACTCCACAAGATGGAAGTCAATTTCGTGAAGGTGTTGAAGCAGCTGGTTGCTATGAAGAAATTTCGCAGCCCCTCTTGTACATCTGCAAAATCTCGCAGACCTCATTTTCACCTGCGAAATGGTCCTGAAGCTTCCCGATAGCTGTGCACCGACTCTTTTAGATCTTTTCTTCTGATATTTTTGTGTCTAAATTTCCATTTTCTCCTTGTATTCAGCCACTCATGTAATTCCTTAGTTAGGAAGTATGCAAGGAAGGGTAAATTACCTTCCTATATAAACTCTCAGGAGGACTCTCGGAGAAGGGGGTTCCAAGAGGGGATCCTTTGTACAGTTTTGGGAAGGAAGAAAAATACAGAGCACTTGCTCTGTTTTTCCTATATATTCTTGTCTTCTTTTTCATTTTCATTTTCTTGCTAGCCAAACATTCTCTGAGATGTTTTCTTAGAGGATGAGAGGCTAGGCTCTTTGTCTCTTGGAGTGAAGGTAACCGGGTAAGTTTCCACATGCATGAATTGGAAGTTTTGTTGTTTTAGTTTTTAATGAAGAGAAAGTGTGACCTGTTGATGGTTTTTATCTTTTTAGTTAACTTAAAACTCCTTTTAATCACCTGGGCCAACACTTGGTAAGGCAAGTGATTTCCATCCATGGAGATGCACTAGTTTACCCCTTGCGAGCCTTTATGAGGTGGCTTGAAGGTAGGATTTTCTAGAATTGCCAACACTTGGTAAGCTTTTGGACTCTAAGGAGACATCCATTAGTTATCTCTTGCGAGCTTGTGAAGGGAAATCCAAGGTTAAAGATCACCTTGAATGGCAAATGCTAGGTGAGAGGTATGAGCCATTGCAAGGTGCATCAGTGAGAGGGATTTAGTGTTTGAACCCATTAATGGGAAGCATCTGTACAACACCGGTTGGAGAAGGAACTATATGTTAATTCTCTAATGCGAGGAAAATAAACAAGTGACCGGAACTCCCTTTTTGTATGAGGAATCTGAGCCCAGTGATTTAAACTCCAAGAAACACTTTTCTAAGTAAAATCAGTTACTACTATTTTTGGTTAGCTTAAAACCAATCTTTGTTCAAACGTCTTTTTGTTTTCTTTTAAAGCTAACCTTGAAATGAAAAGGCACCAATTCAGCTTTCAATTAATATCATTTGTGAAGTGAAAACCCATCCCAGTGAACGATCCTAGAGCCACTATGCTATAGTAGCTTTGTCTTTGCTACCCTAGTATATGGTGTAATAGGTTATAAATATTGTTGATTAATCCCTCAATCAAGGAGCACCAGCTGGACACGAATCAGCTGAGACACCAATTAGGCATGAATCAAATGGCGCCGTTGCCGGGGATGGTGCCACTTTGCAGTGATATGATCTTTTGAGAGTACTTGTGATCTTCATCACAAGTTTGGTGACTTTTCTTTTCTTTTTACTAACTCTTTTTAATTGTTATTTTTCTTTATTTATGTTTTAGTTTACCTTTCAGCTAGTTTTAGTTAGTCTTAAATTTTTTGAATTGTTTTTCTTTTGTTTTCTTTTGTCTTCTCTGTTTTTAATTCACAATTTGCTAGTTGTGCATGCCATATTGAATACGAGATAGCAGAGGAAGCCATGAACTTCATGAGTTATGTGGCTGAATTTTCAAGAGAATGGGATGAACCAAATGCTAGAAATATGGGAAGAATGATGTCTCAACCTAATGCTAAGGGTGAGATGTATATTTTAAAAGATGGCATAGACATGAAGGCAGAGATTGCAGCTATGGAAAGGAGATTGGATGAGCTAGAAATGAAGAACATGCAAGAAGTGCAAGTCATCTCTCAGACACCATTGCAAGCTATGCCTTGTGCCATTTGTCTATCTTATGAGCACTTGGTGGAAGAGTGTCCTATCATTCCAATGGAGAGGGAAATGTTTGGTGATTGCAACACCTACAATTCCAATTGGAGGGACCATTCAAAATTCTCTTGGAAATCACAACCACCTTAGTACCAGCAACCTGCTCAAGTACCACAGCAAGCCTCAAACCTTGAACAAGCTATGATGAATCTTAACAAGGTCATGGAAGACTTTGTTGAAGCTAACAAATCCATCAATGCTCAGCTCAGTCAAAGAATTGACAGTGTAGAGAGTTCATTGAACAAAAAGAGGGATGAAGTGCAAAATGATCTATCTCAGAAGATAGATAATCTCCAAGATTCAATCTCAAGGTTTGCCAACCTCAACACAGTGCAAGAGAAAGAAAAATCTCCTTCTCAACCTTATCAAAATTCCATGAGTATCCATGAAATGGAGGCTCAAAAGGGAGAATCTTCAATGGTAAAGGAAGTTAAAACAGTTATCACTTTGAGTGGTAAAGAGGTTGATAAGGCCACATTCAAACAAGAGCATGAAACAGAGAATGAAATAGAGAAAAAGAAGAGGGAGGAAATTAAAGGAAAGAGAAAGGGAATTGGTTTTGTTGTTATCATACAATGCAAGTCTCAAGTGAGAGATGCAAACTTCATATGGGATCCGGGCAAGCTAAATCAGGATCAAATTTTTTGATGGACTTAGTCTTTTTAAAGACTAACTAGTCCATAGCTTTTTGTTTTATTTATTACTTGTTTTAATTTTGATTTCAATGTTTTAATTTTGATTTCAATGCTTTAATTTTGATTTTAATGCTTTAATTCTAGTTTGTTTTGTTGTAATATAGGTTTTTGGATGATCAAAATCAAGAGGAATTGCAAAGGAAGAAATCGGGAAGAAATCGGAGCGAAAACAGAGCAAAAATAGAGCAAAAACAGGGGTTTGCGAGATTTCGCAGCCTCTGCGAAATCGGCCTTTTGCTGCAAAATCAGTTCGCAACACTTTTAAGCCCTCTGCGAACGATTTCGCAGCTGCGAAACCAGTGTTTGGCACACGAGTGCCACTCCGCAGCACAGGAACCCCCATTTCGCAACTGCGAAGTGCTCTGCGAACCACTAAGGCATAAAAAAATGCAATTCCGCAGCAATTTCTCAGCGATTTCTCCATTCCGCGGGGTGTTTCGCAACTGCGAAGTCACCTTTTGGCACACGAGTGCCATTCCGTAGTACAGTAACCCCAATTTCGCAGCTGCGAAGTGGGCTGCGAACCACCAAAGCATGAAAGATCCCATTTCCGCAGAGAAAGCTTCATTTCGCAGAGGATTTCGAAGCTGCGAAGCCAACTTTTGGCACACGAGTGCCATTTTTGCAGCACAGTGACCCTCATTTCGCAGCTACGAAATGGTCTGCGAAAATTTTTTTCCTTCTTTTCATCACTTTTGAGCTACAAAATCATCTCCAAGCTTCAAAATGGCTGCAAAATCACCTCCAAGCTTAGAAATGACCTTCAAATTCTGAAATTGACTTGCAAAATGGAGGGAAGTTTGCAAAAACACCTTGCAAAGCTAAGGGAAGTTGCTAAAATGCCAACAGAGCCCCACGCACCAGCTGAGTACCCTCTGGAACTCATGAACAGCCACCTCTCCATTTCAGCCATGGCCAAGAGAAGAGGAGAGCCTTGCGCACCCTGGGATCACACACATGAAGCCTCTCATTCCATTTCTTACCTCCTTAAACTATTAAATCCCATAGCTCCAGCTAAGGAGACTATGCCACCTAAGGAGACTACCAGAGCAGAGGTTGAAGTTCTGATCCAATCCACTCAAGAGGCCACCATAGATGCATCAGCTCCACAGGACCTTACCATTACTTGATCATCTCTTTTTCTTTTGTCTTTACATATTATAGTAGTATATATAAACATCAATTTTTGTTTAAACTTGGCATTTTTTCTATTTCCTCTATTCACTAACTCTTATGTTTTCTTTGAAACATGTGGTTTCTCCTATATGACTCAGACTTCATGTCACTAAGGAGGTACCACTTCCTCCCTATATTTTAATCGCTTTTGTCACATTGAGGACAATGTTCAGCTTGGTTGGGGGGAGAGTTAAGGAAGTAAGTATTGTTATTAATGCTAAGTTATTTTGGTAATTTAGTTGCTTTTTGCTTAATTTTTAAAATTTTTAAGTTTTTATTCTACTCTCCATGGTTATTAAGGAAAAATTTTCAAAATGAAAAGGGAGAAATTGAATTTTTGTCTTTTTACTTGACTTAGAGTTTGTATTATGCTTACTAAAGTTGATGAATTGTTGAAACATCTATTGAATTCAACCTTAGTTCTTCCACTTTAAGCTATCCACACACTGTGCACACTAGGTTCCGATTATAAGATGAAAAACTATTTCCCTCTTGACTTAGGAAAATTTAGACTTGGTACCTTTGACCTCATTTAATAGTGTTGGGACACCTTATAAAAGGCCAATGAGTCTTTGAAAAAAAGAAAGAAAGAACAATGTTTGCTAACCTTGAAACCCGAGCAAGGTCTAAGGGGTATATGGTGAAAATCTTTAAAACCTGGTGCCCTAAACCTTCATTGGTTGGGAGTCATCGACCTCAATGCTCGTTACAAAGGTGGATAGGTGGAGTTTAACATACTGTAGGTGCTTGGGTATTAAAAATTCATTCTCAAAAGTCCGAGGTGAAATCCAAGGAGTTAGTGGTTGAAAGATCCTTAAAACTTGATGCCCTAAACCTTGATTGGTTGGGAGTCATCGATGGACCCCCGTTACATGGACAATTTAGAAAAAGAATACCTTTAAGCTTTGTACTCCTACAATGAAAAAAAAAATATGAAAGAAAAGAGGTGCGTTCTTAGCCTATTGGAGGTTGATCAGTTTGCTAAGCTTTGAAAAAGAACTAGGTTGGGGGGAGAGATTAGTTCAACATACTATATTCGGAAACTAATAAGTAACACATAGATTTTTGTGGAAGAGTAAGGTTTGGTCCTTTGGAAGTGGAAATGATTTTAAAGCTTAAATTTGCATAATGTCTTCTCTTTATGAATTGTGACTAGGCAAATTATTTGATAGCTCCTATTGAAGTTTGAGTTTTATTTCTTTAATGTTCCATGTGAGAGTTTGATCAATCATGCCACTTGAAAATTGTTTTTTGATTAGCATGATGTTGTAAATTATGGTTATTTTATTTTATTTTTCTCTCCTTCATTGCTAAGGGACTAGCAATATGTCGGTTGGGGGGAGTGATTACTACTCAAAAAGTGCTATTTGCTAGCTTCTAATTAATCCTTTTAAACACTTTTGAGTAGTAGTTAGTGCCTTTTAACCCAATTAGCATGTTAAGGCCCCTTTCAATCAATTCTAATCAAAATGTATAAGTTTTGGTGTTTTTGTTAATAATTTGATCACCAAAGCATTAGGAGATTGAGGAGAGTTATTTGGAATCCATGGCAAAGCAATGAAGAGCTCAAATTCATGAAGAACCAAGATTTGGAGCTCCATAGCCCTTTGCCAAAGTCGTTCAAAGTGGAAATGCAAAGGGGAAGCAAAGAGAATTTAGTCATGGAGCATTCTTGATGACAGTCACTGCAGCCACTTTTGGAGTACTTCCTGATGTCCAAATTATGCATACAATATGTCATTTGAAAGATTAGGAAGTCAAAAATCCAATGCTTCAAACCGTGTGCAATTTGGAGCTGAAATGACGAAGTTACAGCCTTTGGAAGACAACTGCTCCAAGCTGAAGGAAGGATCAGAAAAGTGCTGCGGAATCAGCCTTTTGTTGCGAGATATTTCGCAACACTTTTGCACAGTGCTATGGAGTTCCCCTGAAGCTTCATGCCGCGATGGAAGCCAAACTCCACAAGATGGAAGTCAATTTTGTGAAGGTGTTGAAGCAGCTGGTTGCTATGAAGAAATTTCGCAGCCCCTCTTGTACATCTGCAAAATCTCGCAGACCTCATTTTCACCTGCGAAATGGTCCTGAAGCTTCCCGATAGCTGTGCACCGACTCTTTTAGATCTTTTCTTCTGATATTTTTGTGTCTAAATTTCCATTTTCTCCTTGTATTCAGCCACTCATGTAATTCCTTAGTTAGGAAGTATGCAAGGAAGGGTAAATTACCTTCCTATATAAACTCTCAGGAGGACTCTCGGAGAAGGGGGTTCCAAGAGGGGATCCTTTGTACAGTTTTGGGAAGGAAGAAAAATACAGAGCACTTGCTCTGTTTTTCCTATATATTCTTGTCTTCTCTTTCATTTTCATTTTCTTGCTAGCCAAACATTCTCTGAGATGTTTTCTTAGAGGATGAGAGGCTAGGCTCTTTGTCTCTTGGAGTGAAGGTAACCGGGTAAGTTTCCACATGCATGAATTGGAAGTTTTGTTGTTTTAGTTTTTAATGAAGAGAAAGTGTGACCTGTTGTTGGTTTTTATCTTTTAGTTAACTTAAAACTCCTTTTAATCACCTGGGCCAACACTTGGTAAGGCAAGTGATTTCCATCCATGGAGATGCACTAGTTTACCCCTTGCGAGCCTTTAGGAGGTGGCTTGAAGGTAGGATTTTCTAGAATTGCCAACACTTGGTAAGCTTTTGGACTCTAAGGAGACATCCATTAGTTATCTCTTGCGAGCTTGTGAAGGGAAATCCAAGGTTAAAGATCACCTTGAATGGCAAATGCTAGGTGAGAGGTATGAGCCATTGCAAGGTGCATCAGTGAGAGGGATTTAGTGTTTGAACCCATTAATGGGAAGCATCTGTACAACACCGGTTGGAGAAGGAACTATATGTTAATTCTCTAATGCGAGGAAAATAAACAAGTGACCGGAACTCCCTTTTTGTATGAGGAATCTGAGCCCAGTGATCTAAACTCCAAGAAACACTTTTCTAAGTAAAATCAGTTACTACTATTTTTGGTTAGCTTAAAACCAATCTTTGTTCAAACGTCTTTTTGTTTTCTTTTAAAGCTAACCTTGAAATGAAAAGGCACCAATTCAGCTTTCAATTAATATCATTTGTGAAGTGAAAACCCATCCCAGTGAACGATCCTAGAGCCACTATGCTATAGTAGCTTTGTCTTTGCTACCCTAGTATATGGTGTAATAGGTTATAAATATTGTTGATTAATCCCTCAATCAAGGAGCACCAGCTGGACACGAATCAGCTGAGACACCAATTAGGCATGAATCACCACACTCTAGAGCTATTCATACCATCTAGAGACCTGAGCTCATAACCTGGAGTCATTCATGTCAACCATAACTTTGAGTTGCTCATAGTATCTAAAGTCTTAAGCTCACGACCTATAGTCGTTCATGTCAACAACAACCAGAGTTGTTTACAATATCTAGAACTATGAGCTAACGATATGGTTTCGTTTATGTCAACCACAACCTTAAGCTCTTCATAGTATCTAAAGCCCTGAGCATATGACCCAGAGTCATTCATATCATTTACAACCCTTAATTATTCATAGGATTAAGATCCTTTTAGATCATGACCAGAAGTTGTTCATGTCAACCACAACCTTAAGCAATTCAAAGCATCTAGAGCCTTAAGCTCATAACCCTAAGTCTTTCAAGTCAATAATAGCACTAAGTTGCTCATAGTATCTAAAGGCCTTAGCTCATGAGCCAGATTTATTCATGTCATCCACAACCCATTGTTGTTCATAGAATCTAGAGCCTTGAGCTCACGATTTAGTGTCATTCATGTCAACCACAACCCTGAGGTGTTCATAGTATCTATAGGCCAGATCTCATGACCTATAATAGTTCATCATATCCACATCCCTTAATTAATCATACGATCTAAAGTGTTAAGCTCATGACCTCGAGTCATTCATTTTAATGACAACGTTGAGCTGTTCATTTCATCCAGAGCCATTAGATCATTACTTGGAGTCTTTCAAGTTAATAAAGGCCTTGAGCATTTCATAGTATCTACAGGCCTGAGCTAGTGAGCTAGTGTCATTCATGTCATCCATAGCCCTAAGTTGTTCATAGCATCTAGAGCCCTAAGCTCATGACCTAGAGTTGTTCATGTCAACCATAGCTCTGAGTTGGTCATAATATCTAGAGTCCTGAGCTCATGACCCATGGTCATTCATGTCAACCACAACCCAAAGTTTCTCATAGCATCCAAAACCCTAAGCTCATGACCTGGAGTAGTTCATGTCAACTATAGCCTTATCCTTTTCATAGCATCTAAAGCCTTGAGCTCATGATGTAAAGTCATTCAAGTTAATAACAACCCTAAGTTGGTCATAATATCTAGAGGCCTAAGCTCATGAGTTGTAATCATTCATGTCACCCACAACCTTGAGTTATTCACAACATCTAGACCCTTGAGATCACGAGCTGGAGTTTTTCATGTCAATTATAGCCCTCAGTTGTTCATAACATATAGTGCATTGAGCTCATAACCTGTAGTCATTCATGTCAATCGTACCTTAGAGCTATTCATACCATCTAGAGACCTGAGCTCATGAGCTACAGTTATTCCTATCAACCACAACTTTAAGTTGTTCAGAACATCTAAATCTTTAAGCTCATGACCTGTAGTCATTTATGTGAACCACAACCCAAAGTTGTTCATAGGATCTATAGCTTTGAGCTTATAACTTGGATTTTTTCGTTTTAACCATAATCCTAAGCTTTTCATAGCATTTAGAGGCTTGAGCTCATGTCCCAGAGTCATTCATGTCATGCGCAACCCTAAATTGTTCATACCAAATATATTCTTGATCTTACGACCCAAAATTGTTCATATCAATGACAACCTTTAGCTATTCAAAGCATTTAAACCCTTGAGCTCACGACCCAAATTCTTTCAAGTAAATAATAGCCTCAAGCTGTTCATAGTATTCAGAGGTTTGAGCTCATGATCCAAACTCGTTCATGTCATCCACAACCTAAAGTTGTTCATAGAATCTAGAGCCATGAGCTAACGACTAGGTGTCATTCATGTTAATCACAACCCTGAGTTGTTCATAGTATCAAGAGGCCTGAGCTCATGACCTATAGTAGTTCATGATATCCACATCCTTAAATTAATCATAGGATCTAGAGCCCTAATCTCACGACCCTGAGTCATTCATTTCAATGACAACCCTAGGTTGTTCATATCATCTAGAGCCATTAGCTCATGACTCAAAGTCTTTCAAGTCAATAACAATCTTGACCTGTTCATAGTATCTAGAGACCTAAGCGCTTAAGTTAGAGTCATTCATGTTATCCACAACCCTGAGTTATTCGTAGCATTTAGAACCTCGAGCTCATGACTAGGAATTGTTCATGTCAACCATAGCCCTAAGTTATTCATAGCATCTAGAGCCTTAAGCTCACGACATGTAGTCTTTCATGTCAGCCATAGCCCAAAGTTACTCTTAGCATTTAGAACCTTGAGTTCATGACCTAGAGTCGGTCATATCAACCATAACCCTGAGTTGTGCATAGCATCTAAAGCCCTAAGCTCATGACTAGAGTCTTTCATGTCAACCATAAACTTGACCTATTCATAGTCTCTAAAGGCCTGAGCTCATGACCTAGAGTCATTCATGTCATCCATAGTCCTAATTTTTTCATATGATCTAGAGCCTTAGCTAATGACCCATAGTGGTTCATTTCAACCCCCAAACCTAAGTTGTTCATAACATCTAGAGCCCTTAGTTGATAAACCAGAGTCTTTTAAATCAGCAATAGCCTTGAGCTAGTCATAATATCTAAAGGCCTAAGCTTAAGAATCAGAGTCATTCATATCATCATAGTTATTCATAGCATCTAGAACCTTAAGATCATGGGTTAGAGTTTTTCATGTAAACCATAACCTTGAGTTGTTATAGTATCTAGAGGCCTGAGCTCATGACTCAGGGTCATTCATGTCATCTACAACCCTTAATTATTCATAGGATTTATAGCCTTGACCTCACAACTAAGAGTCATTCATGTCAACCACAACCTTGAGCTACTCATAACATCTAGAGCCTTACGCTCATGACCTGAAATCTTTGAAGTCAACATCAACCTTGATCTATTCATAGTATGTAGAGGCCTGAGTGCATGAGTTAGAGTCTGTCATGTCATCCATAGCCTTAAGTTGTTCATAACATGTAGAGCCCTAAGCTCACGACCTAGAGTTGTTCATGTCAAATGTAGCTCTGAGCTATTTGTAGCATCTAGAGCCCTAAGCTCACGACCAGCAGTCATTCATGTCAACCATAGCCTAGACATACTCATAGCATCTAAAACTTTAAACTCATATGATTACTACTCAAAAAGTGCTATTTGATAGCTTGTAATTAACTCTTTTAAACACTTTTGAGTAGTAGTTATCACCTTTTAACCCAATTAACATATTAAGGACCTTTGCAATCATTTCTAATCACTTTGTTTAAGTTTTAGTGTTTTTGTTAGTAATTTGATCACCAAAGCAATCCGCGATTGAGGAGAGTTCTTTGGAATCCATGGAAAAGCAATGGAAAGGTCAGAAACATGAAGAACCAAAGCTTTGAAGCTTTAAAGTCCTTTGCCATAAGCAAATCTGGAATGCAAGGAGGGGAAGCAAAGAGAAATCTGACATGAAGCATTCTAGAGAACAGTAACTGTCAGACACATTTGGACTACTTCTTGGAGCACAATTCATGTATACTATATTTCATTTCGAAGCTCGGGAAGCTAGCAAACCAATGCTTGAAACAGTGCATAATTCGGAGTTGAAATGAAGGAGTTACAGCCATTGGAAGCCGATCACTCAAAGTTGAAGGCCAATTTTGCAGGGCTGCGAAATCAGCCTTTGGCTGCGAAATGGTGTCCTCATCCATTAGTTATCTCTTGCGAGGTTGAGAAGGGAATTCCAAGGTTAATGATCACCTTGAATGGAAAATGCTAGGTGAGAGGCACGAGCCATTGCAAGTTGCATCAGTGAGAGGGAATTAGTGCTGAAATCCATTAAAGGGAAGCATATGTACAACACCGGTTAAAGAATTAACTATATGTTAATTCTCTAATGCGAGGAAAAGAACTAAGTGAACGGAGCTCTGTTTTTACATGAGGAGCCTCCCCTGTGAACTTAAAACTCCAAGGAATGTTTTTCTTCATAAGTAATTTCCATTACTTTCTTTTTAGTTAGCTAAAAATATAACCTTTTTCAACCAAAGTTTATGTTTTCTTCTTAAGCTAACCTTGAAATGAAAAAGCACCAATTTAATTTTGAATTGGTATCAGTTGTAAGTTGAAAACCCTTCCCAGTGAACGATCCTAGAGCCACTATGCTATATTAGCTAAAGCTATCCTAATGCATGGTGAAATAGGTTATAAATTTTGTTGATTACTCCCTTCTAAGGACCACACTCAAGGAACACCAGCTGGACACGAATCAGCTGAGATACCAATTAGGAAAACACGAATCAAATGGCGTCGTTGCTGGGGAAGGTGCCAACTTCACAGTGATATTATTTCAGCGTACTTGTGATTTTCATCACAAGTTTGGTGATTTTTCTTTCATTTTACTTACTCTTTCAATTGTTTCTTTTACTTGTTCATATTCTAACATAGCTTTTAATTTAGTTTTAGTTAATCTAAGTCCTTTTTGTAGTCTTGTTTTCTTTTGTTTTCCTCTATTTTTGTTTTTGTTTTTGTAATAGTTGATACTAGTTGTGTATGCCAAATTGGATATAAGATAGTGGAGGAAGGCTTGTTAAACGTGAAACACCTCATAACAAGGAATTGGAATTGGGCTTGAACATCATGGAAACTACACCTAAAGATCAGCATAGTCACCATGGTCATCAGGACAATCCCAATGAATTCAAATCAATGAGGGACCGTGATTACTACTCAAAAAGTGTTATTTCATAGCTTGTAATTAACTATTTTAAACACTTTTGAGTAGTATTTATCACCTTTTAACCCAATTAACATATTAAGGACCTTTGCAATCATTTCTAATTACTTTGTGTAAGTTTTGGTGTTTTTGTTAGTAATTTGATCACCAAAGCAATCCGAGATTGAGGAGAGTTCTTTGGAATCCATGGCAAAGCAATGGAAAGCTTAGAAACATGAAGAACCGAAGCTTTGAAGTCCTTTGCCATAAGCAAATCCGGAATGCAAGGAGGGGAAGCAAAGAGAAATCTAACATGAAGCATTTTAGATGACAGTCATGTCAGCCACTTTTGGAGCACTTCATGGAGTTCCATTTATGCATACTATATGTCGTTTTGAAGCTTGGGAAGTCAACAATCCAATGCTTCAAATGGTGTGTGATTTGGAGTTGAAATGAAGGAGTTACAGCCATTGGAAGTCGATCACTCCAAGCTGAAGGAAAATTTCACACGGCTGCGAAATCAGCCTTGGGCTACGAAATGTTGTCCTTTTTGCTGCGAAATTTCGCAGCCCTCTTGCACGCACAGCTGCGGTGTTCTCCTAAAGCTTCCCGATATTTGCGATCGACATTTTGAGATATTTTTCTTTAGATATTTGATGTCTAAATCCCCAAACTCTCCTTGTAACCCACCTATCATAGGATTCCTTAGTCTTTAAGTAAGAACAAAGGGTGAATAACCTCTTATATATAGTTTGTAATTTCCTTTACACAATATCATCATGTAATCGACGAAAGGAAGAAATATATTTTACAGAGCACTTGCTCTGTTTCTCCTTCATATTTTTGTTTTCTCGTTATTTTTATTTCTAGCAAATCAAACTCTGAGGATTTTTCCTCAGAGGATGAGTGGCTAGGCTCTTCGTCTCTTGGAGTGAAGAAATCCGGGTAAGTTTCCTCATGCATAAATTGGAAGTTTTGTTGTTTTAGTTTTTAATGAAGAGAAAGTGTGACCCGTTAATGGTTTTTATCTTTTTAGTTAACTTAAAACACCTTTAAATCACCTGGGCCAACACTTGGTAAGGAAAGTGATCTCCGTCCATTGAGATGCATTAGTTTACCTCTTGCGAGCCTTTGGAAGGTGGTTTGAAGGTAGGATTATCTAGAATAGCCAACACTTGGTAAGCTTTTGGACTCCACGGAGACATCCATTAGTTATCTCTTGCGAGCTTATGAAGGGAAATCCAAGGTTAAGGATCACCTTGAATGGCAAATGCTAGGTGAGAGGCACGAGCCATTGCAAAATGAATCAGTGAGAGGGATTTAGTGTTTAAACCCATTAAGGGGAAGCATCTGTACCACACCGATTAGAGAATTAACTATATGTTAATTCTCTAATGCGAGGAAAACAAACAAGTGACCGAAATTTCCTTTTTGTATGAGGAACCTGAGCCTAGTAATCTGAAACTCCAAGAAACACTTTTCTTTGTAATTAATATCAGTTACTATTATTTTTTGTTAGCTTAAACCAATCCTTTTTCAAACATCTTTATGTTTTCTTTTAAAGCTAACCTTTAAATGAAAAAGCATCAATTCAGCTCTTGAATTAATATCAATTGTGAACTGAAAACCCATCCCAGTGAACAACCCTAGAGCCACTATGCTATGATAGCTAAGGCTATCCTAGTACATGGTGTAATAGGTTATAAATTTTGTCAATTACTCCCTTTTGAGGACCACAATCAAGGGACACCAGCTGGACATGAATCAAATGGCACCATTGTCAGGGACCATTGAGAGGACATGAATCAGTTGAGACACTAATTAGGAACGTATCAGACTGCATGCATCCACCTCGTATGAGTGCACCATCATGTATAGTGCCCCCTATAGAGCAGCTAGTGATCAGACCCCATATTGTTCCACTTCTACCAACTTTCCATGGAATGGAAAGTGAGAATCCCTATGCACATATCAAGGAATTTGAAGATGTTTGTAATACATTCCGAGAGGGAGGAGCTTCAATCGACTTGATGAGGCTTAAGCTATTTCCTTTTACTTTAAAGGATAAGGCCAAGATTTGGCTTAACTCTTTAAGGCCAAGGAGTATCCGTACTTGGATTGATCTACAAGCTGAACTCCTCAAAAAAAAATTTCCTACTCACAGAACAAATGGCTTGAAAAGGCAAATTTCAAACTTCTCAACTAAAGAGAATGAGAAATTCTATGAGTGTTGGGAAAGATACATGGAAGCCATTAATGCTTGCCCTCACCATGGTTTTGATACATGGCTATTGGTGATTTATTTCTATGATGGGATGTCTTCCTCAATGAAGCAACTCCTTGAAACTATGTGTGGAGGGGATTTCATGAGTAAGAATCCTGAGGAAGCTATGGATTCCTTGAGTTATGTAGCTAAAGTCTCAAGGGGATGGGATGAACTAAATAAAGGAGAAGTGAGAAAAATGAAGTCTCAACCGATTGCTTTTCATGCTAAGGTTGGGATGTACACCTTGAATGAAGAAGTTGATATGAAAGCAAAATTTGTAGCTATGACAAGAAGATTGGAGGAGCTAGAACTGAAAAAGATGCATGAAATGCAAGCTGTTGCTGAAACACCAGTGCAAGTAAAGCCATGTTCTATTTTTCAATCTTATGAACACTTGGTGGAGGAGTGCCCTACAATTCCAGTTGCTAGAGAAATGTTTGGAGATCAAGCAAATGTCATTGGAGAATTCAAGCCCAATAGCAATGCTTCGTATGGAAACACTTACAACTCAATGTTGGAAGAATCAGTACCAACAGCCGACTCAACCATCTCAACAAGCTTCAAGTCTTGAACAAGCAATAGTGAATCTCAGCAAGGTTGTGGGAGATTTTGTTGGAGACCAAAAATCCATCAATGCTCAACTCAGTCAAAGAATTGACAGTGTAGAGAATACTTTGAATAAAAGGATGGATGGGATGCAAAGTGACTTATCTCAGAAGATAGATAATCTCCAATACTCAATCTCAAGGCTCACTAATTTGAACACAGTGCAAGAGAAGGGTAGATTTCCTTCTCAACCTCACCAAAACCCTAAGGGTATCCATGAAGTGGAAACTCATGAGGGAGAATCTTCATAGGTGAGAGATGTCAAAGCCTTGATTACTCTAAGGAGTGGTAAAAAGGTTGAGTCACCAACACCCAAGCCACATGTTGAAGAGAAAGAAGAAGAAGAGACAAAGAAGAGGGAGGAAATCAAAGGAAGGAAAAAAGATATCAGTGAAAAGAAAGAGGACTATGATTCAACAGTGAATGCAAATCCGGAGAAAGAGCTTATTACGGAAGAACTTATAAAGAAACACACATTTCCACCTTTCCTCAAGCTTTGCATGAGAAAAAGGGGATAAAAAATGCATCAGAAATCCTTAAAGTATTAAGGCAAGTGAAAGTCAATATTCCATTGCTGGATATGATTAAGCAAGTTCCAACATATGCAAAATTCCTAAATGACCTGTGTACTATCAAAAGAGGGTTGAATGTGAATAAGAAAGCCTTCTTGACTAAGCAAGTAAGTGCCATCATACAATGCAAGTCTCCTTTGAAGTACAAAGATCCGAGATGTCCTACCATTTCAGTCATGATTGGAGGAAAGGTAGTGGAAAAAGCTTTGTTAGACTTGGGAGCAAGTGTGAATTTGCTACCATACTCTGTCTCCAAGCAATTAGGACTTGGTGAATTGAAACCAACATTAATCACTCTATCTTTAGCTGATAGATTAGTGAAAATTCCAAGGAGGATAATTGAAGATGTCTTAGTTCAAGTTGATAATTTCTACTATCCAGTAGATTTTGTTGTTCTTGATACTGATCCTTTTGTTAAGGAAGCTAATTATGTTCCTATCATCCTTGGAAGACCATTTC
Organism: Vitis cinerea var. helleri x Vitis riparia; assembly: GCA_946000715.1. Lineage (NCBI taxonomy): Eukaryota > Viridiplantae > Streptophyta > Magnoliopsida > Vitales > Vitaceae > Vitis > Vitis cinerea var. helleri x Vitis riparia. The sequence continues at coordinate 15,131,098 of OX254009.1, read as the reverse complement.
TTGCTACCTCAAATGCAATCATCAATTGTAGGAATGGACTTATGCAACTCACTTTTGGCAACATGCCACTTGAGCTTAATATCTTTTATATGTCTAAGAAGCTAATCACTCTAGAAGAAGAAGAAGGTCTAAAAGAGGTATGCATTATTGACACTCTAGTGGAGGAGCATTGTAATCAGAATATGCAAGATAAGTTGAATGAAAGTCTTGAGGATCTTGAAGAAGGGTTGTCTGAACCCGCTGATGTGCTTGCTACTCTACAAGGTTGGAGGAGGAAAGAAGAGATTCTACCTTTATTCAATAAAGAGGAGGCACGAGAAGCTAATAAGGAAGAGATCCCAAAGCTCAATTTGAAACCTCTGCCCATGGAGTTGAAATATACGTACCTAGAAGAAAATAAGCAATGCCCTGTTGTTATATCTTCATCTCTTACTACTCATCAGGAGATTTCTCTACTTGAAGTTCTTAAGAGGTGTAAGAAAGCAATAGGATGGCAAATATCTGACTTGAAAGGAATCAGTCCTTTGGTTTGTACACATCACATATATATGGAGGAAGAAGCTAAAGTAATTCGTCAACCTCAAAGAAGATTGAATCCTCATTTGCAAGAAGTGGTGCGAGCTGAAGTGTTGAAGCTACTTCAAGCGGGTATTATTTATCCCATATCTGACAGCCCTTGGGTGAGTCCTACTCAAGTGGTACCAAAGAAGTCAGGGATTACTGTGGTTCAAAATGAAAAAGGAGAAGAAATTGCTACACGCCTCACTTCAGGTTGGAGGGTGTGTATTGACTATAGGAAATTGAATGTTGTGACAAGGAAAGATCATTTTCCACTCCCGTTTATTGATCAAGTGCTGGAGAGAGTCTCTGGCCATCCTTTCTATTGTTTCTTGGACGGGTACTCGGGGTATTTCCAAATTAAAATTGATGTTGAAGATCAAGAGAAGACCACTTTTATATGTCCATTTGGAACATACGCCTACAAAAGAATGCCTTTTGGTTTATGCAATGCACCTATAACATTCCAAAGATGTATGCTTAGTATCTTCAGTGATATGGTGGAGCGAATTATGGAGGTTTTCAAGGATGATATCACCATATATGGAGGTACATTTGAAGAATGCTTAGTCAATTTGGAAGCGGTTCTTAACAGATGCATTGAGAAAGACTTGGTGCTCAACTGGGAGAAATGCCACTTTATGGTACATCAAGGAATTGTCCTTGGCCATATCATCTCCGAGAAAGGCATTGAAGTTGATAAAGCAAAGGTGGAACTTATTGTCAAATTGCCATCCCCAACCACTATAAAAGGAGTAAGGCAATTCCTTGGCCATGCAGGGTTCTACAGGAGATTTATAAAAGTCTTCTCTAAGCTTTGAAAGCCTCTTTGTGAACTTTTAGCTAAGGATGCTAAGTTTATATGGGATGAAATACGTCAAAAGAGTTTTGATCAATTGAAGCAATTTTTGACAACCGCTCCAATAGTGAGGGCCCCCAACTGGCAACTACCCTTTGAACTAATGTGTGATGCCAGTGACTTTGCTATAGGAGTTGTACTTGGCCAAAGAGAAGATGGGAAGCCCTATGTGATCTACTATGCAAGCAAAACATTGAACGAAGCTTAAAGGAACTACACAACTACAGAGAAAGAATTGTTAGCTGTGGTGTTTGCCTTAGACAAGTTTCGTGCTTATTTGGTAGGGTCTTTTATCATTGTTTTCACTGACCATTCAGCCTTGAAGTATTTATTGACAAAGCAAGATGAAAAAGAAAGGTTGATTAGATGGATTCTTTTATTACAAGAGTTCGATCTCCAAATCAGAGACAAGAAAGGAGTGGAGAATGTGGTAGTTGACCACCTTTCAAGGTTAGCTATAGCACACAATTCCCATGTCTTACCTATTAATGATGACTTTCTCGAGGAATCACTCATGTTGTTAGAGAAAACTCGTTGGTATGCTCATATTGCTAACTCTTTGGTTACTGGTGAAGTTCCAAGTGAGTGGAAAGCACAAGACAGGAAGCACTTCTTTGCAAAGATTCATGCTTATTATTGGGAAGAGCCTTTTCTTTTCAAGTATTGTGCATATCAGATAATAAGGAAGTGTGTCCCTGTCCCTGAAGAAGAGCAACAAGGAATCCTCAGCCATTGTCATGAGAATGCATGTGGAGACCACTTTGCCTCTCAGAAAACAACCATGAAGGTGTTGCAATCAGGGTTTACTTGGCCATCACTTTTCAAAGATGCCCACATCATGTGTAGGAGTTGTGATAGATGCCAAAGGCTCGGGAAGCTTACAAGAAGAAATCAAATGCCCATGAACCCCATCCTAATAGTTGATCTCTTTGATGTTTGGGGTATTGACTTCATGGGACCTTTCCCAATGTCTTTTGGTAACTCTTATATCTTGGTGGGGGTGGACTATGTTTCTAAATGGGTTGAGGCAATCCCCTGTAAACACAATGATCACAGGGTGGTTCTCAAATTTCTTAAGGAGAACATCTTCTCAAGATTTGGGGTGCCTAAGGCCATAATCAGTGATGGAGGTACTCATTTTTGCAACAAACCTTTTGAAACCCTATTAGCCAAGTATGGAGTGAAGCATAAGGTAGCTACACCTTATCACCCTCAAACTTCCGGGCAAGTGGAGCTAGCAAACAGAGAAATCAAGAACATATTGATGAAGGTAGTGATCACAAGCATAAAAGATTGGTCTATTAAGCTTCATGATTCATTATGGGCATATAGAATAGCTTACAAGACTATTCTTGGCATGTCTCCCTATTGTCTAGTCTATGGCAAGGCATGCCAGCTCCCTGTGGAAGTTGAATATAAGGCTTGGTGGGCAATCAAAAGGTTGAACATGGACTTGATCAGAGCCGGGGCAAAGAGGTGCTTAGACCTTAATGAGATGGAGGAATTAAGAAATGATGCTTACATCAATTCCAAAGTTGCAAAATAGAGGATGAAGAAGTGGCATGATCAACTAATCTCTAACAAAGAATTCCGGAAAGGACAAAGAGTCTTACTCTATGACTCAAGGCTCCATATCTTTCCAGGGAAGCTCAAGTTAAGGTGGATAGGTCCTTTCATTATTCACCAGGTGCATCTCAATGGAGTGGTGGAATTATTGAATTCCAATGGCACAAACACCTTTAAAGTCAATGGTCATCGTCTCAAGCCATTCATTGAGCCATTCAAGCAAGAAAATGAGGAAATCAACCTCCTTGAGCCACAAAAAGCCTTATCAGAAAAGGGTTAGATGGACTTGGTTTCACTAAAGTCCATATTTTTGTTTAATTATGTTAATTTATAAGCTTTGTAAATTGTTTTGATTTTAATTTTGGTCTTAAATTGTATTATTTATATGTAACTTAATCTTTTTGAATGATCAAAATCAGGAGGAAGTGCAAGAAAATTGAAAGAAGGAAGCTAGGAATCAAGAGGAGCCCAAAAACAAGGAGAGAGCATGGTCTGCGAAATTTCATAGCCTAATGAGGGTCGCTGCAAAAATCGCCTCCCACTGCGAAATAATTTCGCAGCCCCCAAGAGCCGCTGCGAAAATCGCCCCCCCTCGCTGCGAAAATCGCTTTCTGCTGCGAAATGGTTTTGTAGCCGCCTAACGCCCTCTGCGAAAATTTTCGCAGCTGCGAAGAGACCCCTTGGCACATGAGTGCCATTTTGCAGCCCCGTACATCCATTTCGCAGCAGCGAAATGGTTGCGAAACCTCCACGCCTTGAAATCCTCCATTTCGCAGCCAATATGCCATTTCAAATGGTGTTTCGCAGCTGCAAAACCACCCTTTGGCACACGAGTGCCACTTCGCAGCGCCGTACGCCCGTTTTGCAGCTGTAAAATGGGCTGCGAAAATGTTGTCGAATTGCCCCTTGCTGCAAAAATGACCTCCCGCTATGAAATCCACGCCTCCTCGTTGCGAATAGTCCTGTTTGCTGCGAAAAGGAACAGTGACCCTTGACATCCCTTTTAAATGGTATAAATTCCATTTTTCCTATTCTAAACGGTCATTTGAACTTTAAAAAGGTTCCAAGATGAGCCAAGCCAGAGCACCCTCCCATCTGCCTCCTCCGCCTGAGTAAGCCGCGCGTATCTCCGACCGTTTTCGTTGACACCGCCATGGCTAGAACCAGAGGAGCTAAGTCTTCCTCCCCATTGACTCACTGAGAATACCAAGAGACACGCCTATCCAAGGTTCCACCTCCAAGCCACCACAACCACGAGTCGTCCCACCTCCGGTTGAGGACGCACTCATCAGTTCTCCGCCCAGGCATTATAACACAAGAAGGTCACTTACCATCGTCGGAGCGAGCTCTTCCAAAGGCTAGAAATCAGGTATCGGTCCCCCAAAGAAGAAAGCCAAGGTCTCTGAGCCAATTGATCTGACAAAGTTATCTTCAGAGCCTGAATCAAAGCCTATGCCATCTCCACCGCCTACCAAAACGTCTCCACCACCTGCCAAGAAGCCTCAGCCATCTCAGACACCAGCAAAAGAATCTCAAATTCCCTCAGACATGACTCCTGAGCTAGCTATCAGATGCCCCATGGTCACACAACCACCAATTGAAGGAAATCTAGATTGCAGGGCACGACCATTCCACTCCGAGCTCTGTTTCGACATAGCCACCTTCAGAATTCAGCCTGATCTTAGGGAGTCCTTTCGTCTGCTACAGAGGTATCATATGGAGCACTTGCTGACTCCCAGGGATTTTTTATATCCCCGTGTGGCATTGGACTTCTATCAGTCCATGACCACAAACCAAGTCCAGGATCCTACAGTCATCCATTTTACCATAGATGGACACCATGGTATTTTGGGAGCTCGACATATAGCAGAGGCACTCCATATCCCCTATGAGCCATCACGTCCAGAGGATTTTCGAGCCTGGACTCATCCTTCACAAAGTGACATTGTTCATACCCTGTCCAGAGGAGCATCCTCACGCCATTATATCTTGAGGAAGGAGCTTCCCCCCAACATGTTCTTCATTGATGCACTCCTGCGCCATAACATTTTTACACTTCAGCATTGGGTGCAAAGGAGAGGAGTCTTATTGGAGGCATTGTTTAGGATCTTTGAGGGATACTTCTTTGGCCCTCATCATCTCATCATGGCCGCTCTTCTGTATTTTGAAGAGAAGGTGCATCGAAAGAAGCTACTCCAAGCGGATGCCATTCCACTTCTCTTCCCCAGACTATTATGCCAGATATTGGAGCACCTGGGATACCCAACAAAGTCTCAGCATGAGCGTAGACGCATTTGTCGAGAGATATTCACTCTCGACAAATGGACCAGTATGACAGCTTATGATGGTGTAGACCAGGGAGCACCAGCTGGACCAGAGGAGCCAATTGACAAACCTGCTGACACTCAGCCACCTGCCCCTGCAGTGGCCCCTACTGAGCCTATACCAGAGATTGCACCCTCTGCTCCTCAGGCCACACCACAGACTCCCCCTGTTATTCCACCCACATCAGAGCCATCTCCTTCAGCTGAGCCAAGGATAGCTAGACCCATTATCGAGTATAGAGGCCTATGCCACACTTTCTAGGCATTAGCCACTTCTCAGAGCATCCTCACTTAGGAGATCACAGCTCTTCGTGCTCATCAAGAGCATATTATTACCACTCAGGCCCAGCACACTGCCATCCTGAGGCAAATTCAACATCATCTAGGTATTATAGCAGCTCCTGAGCATGCCACTCCTAGCCCACCAGAGCCATCACAAGCCCCTCCTTTCATACATGAGACTATGCCTCCTGAGGACCCTGCTATAGGAGAGGCAGAGGTAGCTGAGCCACCATCTCCACAGCATCTTCCACCAACCATTTGATCATTTGATAGTTTCTTTTATATATATTTTGATTATGTATTTCGTTTTTGTATGTCCTTTCTGAAATCCCATGCTTTTCATATTATATATTAGGATTACTTGTATTACTTGCTTTCATTTTGTACTTACATGAATTGAAGTAATACAAATCTATCACTTTTTGATCACTCTTAGCATTATTTTATTCTTATTTCCTCTACTCATATCTTTTATTCTTTTTGAAACATGTGGTTTCTCCAATCGATACTCGAAATTGATATCACTCAGGAAGTACCACTTTCTCCCTATAATCTCAATCGGTTAGGCCACATTGAGGACAATGTTCAGCTTGGTTGGGGGGAGAGTTGAGGAAGGAAGTTTTTTGTTATTTATGCTAAGTTATTTTGGTAATTTAGTTGTTTTTTTCTTAATTTTTAAAATTTTTAAAAGTTTTTATTCTACTCTCCATGGCTATTAAGGAAAAATTTTCAAATTGAAATGGGAGAAATTGAATTTTTGTTTTTCATTTGACTTAGAGTTTGTATTATGCTTACTAAAGTTGATGAATTGCTGAATTTTCTATTGAATTCAAGCTTAGTTCTTCCACTTTAAGCTATCCACACACTGTGAACAATAGGTTCCGATTATAAAATGAAAAACTATTTCCCTCTTAGGAAAATTTAGACTTGGTACCTTTGACCTCATTTTAATAGTGTTGGGACACCTTATAAAAGGCCAATGAGTCTTTGAAAAAAAAAAAAAGAGAAAAATGTTTGCTTGCCTTGAAACTCGAGCAAGTTCTGAGGGGTATATGGTGAAAATATTTAAAGCCTAGTGCCCTAAGCCTTAATTGGTTGGGAGCCACCGACCTCAATGCTCGTTACAAGGGTGAATAGGTGGAGTTTAACATACTATAGGTGCTTGGGTATTAAAATTCATTCTCAAAAGTCTGGGGTAAAATCCGAGGAGTTAGTGGTTGAAAGATCCTTAAAACTTGATGCCCTAAACCTTAATTGGTTAGGAGTCATTGATGGACCCCCGTTACATGGACAATTTAGAAAAAAATACCCTTAAGCCTTGTACTCCTACAATGAAAAAAAAATTGTGAAACAAAAGGGTGCGTTCTTAGCCTATTGAATTTGCTCAGCTTGTTAAGTGTTGAAAAAGAGATAGGTTGGGGGGAGAGATTAGTTTAGCATACTATATTCGGAAACTATCAACTAACACTTAGATTTTTGTGGAAGAGTAAGGTTTGGTCCTTTGGAAGTGGAAATGATTTTTAAAGCTTCAATTTGTTTAATGCCTTCTCTTTATGAATTGTGTTTAGCAAAGTATTTGATAACTCTTGTTGAAATTTGCATTTATATTTCTTTAATGTTCCATGTGAGAGTTTGATCATCATGCCACTTAAAATTATTTGGAAGTGATAAGCATTATCTTGTAAAGTATATTACTTTTTAGTTTACTTTTTCTCTCCTTTATTGCTAAGGGACTAGCAATATGTTAGTTGGGGGGAGTGATTACTACTCAAAAAGTGCTATTTGATAGCTTGTAATTAACTCTTTTAAACACTTTTGAGTAGTAGTTATCACCTTTTAACCCAATTAACATATTAAGGACCTTTGCAATCATTTCTAATCACTTTGTTTAAGTTTTGGTGTTTTTGTTAGTAATTTGATCACCAAAGCAATCCACGATTGAGGAGAGTTCTTTGAAATCCATGGCAAAGAAATGGAAAGCTCAGAAACATGAAGAACCAAAGCTTTGAAGCTTTAAAGTCCTTTTCCATAAGCAAATCTAGAATGCAAGGAGGGGAAGCAAAGAGAAATCTAACATGAAGCATTTAAGAGGACAGCAACTGTCAGCCACGTTTGGAGCACTTCCTAGAGCTCAATTCATGCATACTATATGTCGTTTTGAAGCTCGTGGAGTAGCAATCCAATGCTTCAAACGATGCACGATTTGGAGTTGAAATGAAGGAGTTAGAGCCATTGGAAGCCGATTACTCAAAGCTGAAGACCAATTTCGCAGGGCTGCGAAATGGTGTCCTTCATGCTGCGAAATTTCGCAGCCCTCTTGCACGGCTGCGAAATTCTCCTGAAGCTTCCTGATATTTGCGACCGACATTTTTGAGATCTTTTGCTTTAGATATTTGATGTCTAAATCCCCAAACTCTCTTTGTAATCCACCTATCATAGGATTCCTTGGTCTTTAAGCAAGAACAAAGGGTAAATAACCCCTTATATATTGTTTGTAAATTTCCATTAAAAAGAGGTCGGGAGCTTATTCTCAGACATCCGTTGTAAAGTTTTGCAAGGAAATAAAATATAGAGCTTTTGCTCTGCTTTACCTACTCAATTTGATTGTATATATTTATTTAATTTTTCTTACTAGCCAAACAAGCTCTGAGGATGTTTCCTCAGAGAATGAGTGGCTAGGCTTTTAGTTCCTTGGAACTAAGGTTGCCGAGTAAGGCCCCAAATGCAAGAATAGGTAGTTTTGTTGTTTCAGCCATTAATGAAGAGAAAGTGTGACTCATTAATGATTTCTATGTTTTTAGTTAATTTAAAACACCTTCAATTCACCTGAACCAACACTTGGTAAGGCAAGTGATCTCCATCCATGGAGATGCACTAGTTTATCTCTTGCGAGCTTTTTGGAGGTGACTTGAAGGTAGGATTTTCTAGAATTGCCAACACTTGGTAAGTTTTTGGACTCTAAGGAGACATCCATTAGTTAACTCTTGCGAGCTTGAGAAGGGAAGTCCAAGGTTAATGATCACCTTGAATGGAAAATGCTAGGTGAGAGGCACGAGCCATTGCAAGTTGCATCAGTAAGAGGGAATCAGTGTTGAAATCCATTAAAGGGAAGCATTTGTACAACACCAGTTAGAGAATTAACTATATGTTAATTCTCTAATGCGAGGAAAAGAACCAAGTGACTAGAGCTCTGTTTTTGCATGAGGAGCCTCCCCTGTGAACCTAAAACTCCAAGGAATGTTTTTCTTCATAAGTAATTTCCATTACTTTCTTTTTAGTTAGCTTAAAACAAACCCTTTTTCAACCAAAGTTTATGTTTTCTTCTTAAGCTAACCTTGAAATGAAAAAGCACCAATTTAACTTTGAATTGGTATCAGTTGTAAGTTGAAAACCCTTCCCAATGAACGATCCTAGAGCCACTATGCTATATTAGCTAAAGCTATCCTAATGTATGGTGAAATAGGTTATAAATTTTGTTGATTACTCCCTTATAAGGACCACACTCAAGGAACACCAACTGGACACGAATCAGCTGAGACACCAATTGGGAAAACACGAATCATCATAACCCAAAGTCTTTCATGTATTCGTCAACCCTAAGCTATGTATAGCATCTAGAGGCCTAAGCTCATGACCCGAAGTCTTTCAAGTCCAGTGGCCTGAGCTTATGACTTAGAGTTGTTAATGTCATCCATAGCTTTGAGTTGTTTATATCATTTAGAGCTTTACATTCACAACCTGGAGTCATTCATGCCAACCATAACCTGGAGCTATTCATGGGATCTAAAGCCTTGATCTCATGACCTGGAGTCATTCATGTCATCCATAACCTTGAGCTATTCATAGCATCTAGAGGCTTGAGCTCAAGATGCAGAATTGTTAATATCATCTACCACCATGACAGATTCATAGCATCTAGAGGCGTGAGCTTACGATATCCTCAATCGTTCTTATCATCCATAACTATAAGTATTTCAAAGCATTTAGAGCCTTGTCCTCATGACTCGTAGTCATTCATGTTAACCAAATCTCTGAGCCGTTCATAACATCTAGAGGCTTTAGCTCACATGATCTTGAGTCTTTCATATCATTCACAACTCTAGGTTGTTCATAGCATCCAGACCCTTAAGCTCTTGACCTATAGTAGCTCATGTCATCTAGAGCCCTGAGTTATTCATACCATTTAGAGCCCCAAGTTGTTCATAGCATCGAGACCCCTAAGCTCATGACCAAGAGTACCTCATCTCATCAACACCTTTGAGTTCTTCATAACATCTAGAGCCTTAAGGTTATGACCTAGAGTCATTCATGTAATTTTTAGAGCCCTAAGCTCATTACCCAGAGTCGTTCATGTCATCCACAACCTTGACTTATTCATAACATCTAGAGGCTTAAGGTCATGATTCATAATCATTCATATCATCCACATCTCATAATGGTTAATTGCATTTAAAGGCTTAAGCTCATGGGAACCTAAGTCATTCATATCATCTACAAATCTGAGTTGTTCATAGCTTATAGAGCACTGAGTTCAAGAAAAAGAGTCTTTCATGTCAACCAAAACCTTGAGATGTTCATAATATCTAGAGGCCTGAGCTCGTGATCCGATGTTGTTGATGTCATACAAAGCCTTGAGTTTTTCATAGTATCTAAAGCCCTAAGCTCAAAACTCAGTCATTCATGCCAAACATAACTCGGAGCTTTTCATAGCATTTAGAGCCTTAAACTCACTTCTTGGAGTCATCCATGCAATCCATAGCCCTAAGCTTTTCATAGCATTCAGAACTATAAGCAGTTCATAGCATCTAAATCCTAAAGCTCACAACCCGGAGTTGTGCATCACATCCATACCCCTGAGTAGTTCATACAATCTAAAGCCTTAAGCTTCTGTCCTAAAGTCGTTCATATAGTTATCTATAGCCCTGAGTTCATGACTTAGAGTCATTCATGTCATCCATGAACCAAATCTATTCATACCACCAGTGGCTTAAGCTCATGATGTAGAATCGTTCATACCATGTATATCCCAGAGTGGTTCATAACATTATGATCCTGAGCTCACAACTTGTAGTCTTTTATGTCATCGACAACCCTAAGCTATTCACAACATTAAGAACCCTAAGCTCACAACCCGAAGTCGCTCGCATAAACCACAACCAAAAGTTGTTCATAATAACTAGTGCCTTAAGCTAACGAACCATAGTAACTCATGTCATTCACATCGCTGAACTATTAATAGCATTTAGAGCTCTAAGCTCATGACCCGGAGTCATCCTAGAGCTATTCATAACATCTTAGCCCTGAGCTTATGACTTAGAGTCATTCATGTCAGCCACAACCTAGAGTTGTTCATAGCATCTAGATCACTTGCCTTACCAAGTGTTGGCTTAGGTGAATTGAAGGTGTTTTAGGTTAACTAAAAACATAGAAATCATTAATGGGTCACACTTTCTCTTCATTAATGGCTGAAATAACAAAACTACCAATTCTTGCATTTGGGACCTTACCCGGCAACTTTAGCTCCAAGGAACTAAAAGCCTAGCCACTCATTCTCTAAGAAAACATCCTCAAAGCTTGTTTGGCTAGTAAGAAAAATTAAATAATATACAATCAAAACAAGAAGGTAAGGTAGAGCAAAGGCTCTATATTTTACTTCCTTGCAAAACTATACAAAGGATGTCTTTGAGAACAAGCTCCCGACATCTTTTATAATGGGAATTACAAACAATATATATGAGGCTATTTACCCTTTTTTATTGCTTAATAACTAAGGAATCCTATGATAGGTGGATTACAAGGAGAGAATGGGGATTTAGACATCAAATATCTAAAGCAAAAAATCTAAAAAATGTCGGTCACAAATATCGGGAAGCTTCAGGAGAATTTTGCAGTCGTGCCAGATGGCTGCGAAATTTCTCAGTGTGAAGGACACTATTTCTCAGCCAAAGGCTGATTTCGCAGTCATCCTCTTGTGATTTCGCAGCCTGTAAAATTGGCCTTCAGCTTGGTGTGATTGGATTCCAATGGCTCTAACTCCTTCATTTCAACTCCGAATCATGTACCATTTGAAGTGTTGGATTGTTGACTTCCCGAGCTTCGAAACAACATATAGTATGCATAATTTGAGCTCTAGGAAGTGCTCCAAAAGTGGCTGACAGTTGCTGTCCTCTTAAATGCTTCATGTTAGATTTCTCTTTGCTTCCCCTCCTTGAATTCCGGATTTTCTTATGGAAAAGGACTATAAAGCTTCAAAGCTTTGCTTCTTCATGTTTCTGAGATTTCCATTGCTTTGCCATGGATTCCAAAGAACTCTCCTCAATCTTGAATTGCTTTGGTGATCAAATTACTAACAAAAACACCAAAACTTACACAATTTGATTAGAAATGATTGCAAAGGTCCTTAATATGTTAATTGGGTTAAAAGGTAACAACTACTACTCAAAAGTGTTTAAAAGAGTTAATTACAAGCTATCAAATAGCACTTTTTGAGTAGTAATCACTCCCCCCAACTGACATATTGCTAGTCCCTTAGCAATAAAGGAGAGAAAAAGTATTAAAAAGTAATATACTTTACAAGATCATGCTTATCACTTCCAAATAATTTTAAGTGGCATGATGATCAAACTCTCACATGAAACATTAAAGAAATATAAACTCAAATTTCAACAAGAGTTATCAAATAATTTGCTAATCACAATTCATAAAGAGAAGGCATTATGCAAATTGAAGCTTTAAAATCATTTCCACTTCCAAAGGATCAAACCTTACTCTTCCACAAAAATCTAAGTGTTAGTTGATAGTTTCCGAATATAGTATGCTGAACTAATCTCTCTCCCCAACCTAGCTCTTTTTCAACACTTAGCAAACTGACCAAATTTAATAGGCTAAGAATGCACCCTTTTGTTTCACAATTTTTTTTCATTGTAGGAGTACAAGGCTTAAGGGTATTCTTTTCTAAATTGTCCATGTAACGGGGGTCCATCGATGACTCCTAACCAATTAAGGTTTAGGGCATCAAGCTTTAAGGATCTTTCAACCACTAACTCCTCGGATTTTACCCCGGACTTTTGAAAATGAATTTTAATACCCAAGCACTTACAGTATGTTAAACCCCACCTATTCACCCTTGTAACGAGCATTGAGGTCAGTGACTCCCAACCAATGAAGGCTTAGGGCACCAGGCTTTAAAGATTTTCACCATATACCCCTTAGACCTTGCTCGGGTTTCAAGGCAAGCAAACATTTTTCTCTTTCTTTTCTTTTCTTTTTCAAAGGCTCATTGACCTTTTATAAGGTGTCCCAACACTATTAAAATAAGGTCAAAGGTACCAAGTCTAAATTTTCCTAAGTCAAGAGAGAAATAGTTTTTCATCTTATAATCAGAACCTATTGTGCACAGTGTGTGAATAGCTTAAAGTGGTAGAACTAAGCTTGAATTCAATAGAAGATTTAGCAATTCATCAACTTTAGTAAGCATAATACAAACTCTAAGTCAAGTGAAAAACAAAAATTCAATTTCTCCCATTTCAATTTGAAAATTTTTCCTTAATAACCATGGAGAGTAGAGTAAAAAACTTTAAAAAATTTTAAAATTAAACAAAAATCAACTAAATTGCCAAAATAACTTAGCATAAATAACAAAAACTTCCTTCCTCAACTCTCCCCCCAACCAAGCTGAACATTGTCCTCAATATGGTATGAGTGATTGAGATTATAGGGAGGACGTGGTACCTCTTGAATGATATCAATTTCGAGTATTGATTGGAGAAACCACATGTTTCAAAAACAATAAAAGATATGAGTAGAGGAATGAGAATAAAATAATGCTAAGAGTACTAAAAAATTGGTAGATTTGTATTACTTCAATTCATGTAAGTATAAAATGGAGAGCAAGTAATACAAGTAATCCCAATATATAATACCAAAAGCATGGGATTTCATAAAGGACATACATAAACGAAATACATAAAAGAAATATAAAGGAAACTATCAAAATGATCAGATGGTGGGTGGAGGATGATGTGGAGACGATGGCTCAGCTGGCTCTGCCTCTCCTGTAGTGGGCTCCTCAAGACGCATAGGCTGATCGACAAAAGGAGGAGCCTGTGCTAGCTCTGGTGAGATAGGAATGGCATGCTCAGGAGTCGATAGATGATTACTACCCAAAAAGTGCTATTTTGCGCCTTCAATTCATTATGTTTTAAGCACTTTTGTGTAGTAGTTCTTCATTTTTATTCCAATTGGTATGTTAAGGACCTAGCAATGACTTCTAATCATATTTGTGGCTAGTTTTAGTGTTTTGACAGTTTTTTGGATCATTAAGACAAGCCAAGTAAAGGAGAGAAGCAAAGAGGAAAAACAGAGGAAAGAAGCAGTTTTTGTAGCCGTGCACTGTCACTTTGGGAGGCTCTATTTTGTTCATCGTGCAAAATCACCTTTCAAGAATCCCATATTCGGAACTGGCTTGGAATTGCTGACAAATCAAGTACCTATAGTGGTATATTGCCATTTGTATAAGGAGCTCAAAATGGCGAATTTCGCACCAGCCCTTGCAAGTGCGAATTTCGCACCTTGTTCATGCGACTTTGGTGCAAAATCTTCTCTGTTCTGCCGACTCCACATGATATCTTTTCTTTTGTATTTTTTTTTTATGTAAATTCCTTTCTTATCCTTGTAATTAGCCAATCATAGGTTTTGCTTTGTGAAGACTATAAGAAGGGTGGAAATCATCTCTCGAAACAACTATTGTATATTTTACACTTAGTAAAATTTTCCTCTAGGAAAAAAATACAGAGTTCTCTTTGCTTTCCTTTTCTCTCTTCTATTTTCTTCTTCTTGGAAGCCAAACAACCTCTGAGGATGTTTTCCCAGAGGATGAGAGGCTAAACCTTTGGTTTCTTGGACTGAAGGAAGCTAGGTGAAAAGTCCAGATGCAAAAGTAGAAAACTCTCGTGCATTAAATACAGGTAGTTGGAGTTCATAAATGGCTTTTAAATCTAAAGTTTTGCTTTAAATCCATTAGAATCACTTTGAATGGCCAATACATGATAAGCTTTTAGGTCTCTGTGGATACTTATTGCTAGATCCACATAAGACCATTAGTTATCATGTACGAGCCATTGGAAAGTGGCTCAAGGTGAAGACCCCTAGTGTCTAAAGCCATTTATGGAACTTGACTACCATTTCTATTGACTTTTTATGGATTAAATCTTCATTGTTAAACCTATACCGGTTCGGGAAACAACCATCCTTTATGTTGTTGTCCCCAATACGAGGAGAAAAATCCAGAATTTCCCACTTTGCATTCTGAATTTGACCCTATCAACCTTTAGATCCGGGAGACTTTCTTTCTTCCATTTTTACCTAGTTCTATGTTAGTTTAGTTTCAAACACCACTTTCAAAATAAATTTTATTTTCTTTTAAACTTTAAGTTTTTGACAAAGGAAATCATCAGACTCAATTTCTAATCTTGAGTCTATCACTGGTAGAGTGAAAACCCATCCCAGAGTTCAACCCTAGAGCTGCTATACTATAGTAGCTTTGCTACGCCAATATAAGGTCATAGGATTTATAAATATTTTTTATTAAAATACCCAACTGGGCACGAATCAATAGAATACCCAGATGATGCTGAATCTGCCTCAGGATGGAGTGTGCTGGGTCTGAGTGGCAATAATCTGCTCCTGATGAGCACGAAGAGCTATCATTTCCTGAGTGAGGATGCTCTGAGAAGTGGACAATGCCTGAAAAGTGTGGCATAGGCCTCTATACTCGATAATGGGTATAGCAATCCTTGGCTCAGATGAAGGAGATGGCTCGAATATGGGTGGAATAACAGGAGGAGTCTATGGTGTGGCCTGAGGAGTAGAGGGTGGAACCTTTGGTATAGGCTCAGTAAAGGCCACTGCAAGGGCAGGTGGTGGAGTGTCAACTGGTATCTCAATTGGCTCCTCTGGTTGCTCTGGATGGTCTGGTCCAGCTGGGGCTCCCTGGTCTGCACCATAGGCTGTCATACTCGTCCATCTATCGAGAGTGAATATCTCTCGACAAATGCATCTACGCCCATGCTGAGGCTCTGCTGGGTATCCCAGGTGCTCCAAAATCTAGCATAATAACTTGGGGAAGAGAAGTGGAATAGCATCCGCTCGGAGTAGCTTCTTCCTATGGACCTTCTCTTCAAAGTACAGAAGAGCGGCCATGATGAGATGATGAGGGCCAAAGAAGTATCCCACAGATATCCTAAACAATGCCTCCAGCCAAACTCCTCTCCTCTACACCCAATGCTAAAGTGGAAAGATGTTATGGCGTAGGAGTGCATCAATGAAGAACATGCTGGGAGGGAGCTCCTTCCTCAAGATATAGTGGTGTGAGGATGCCCCTCTGGACAGAGTATGAACTATGTCGCTCTGTGTAGGATGAGTCCATACTCGAAAATCCTCTGGACGTGCTGGCTCATAAGGAATATAGAGTGCCTCTACTATATGTCGGGTTCCCAGAATACCATGGCGTCCATCTATGGTGAAGTGGATGACTGTAGGATCTCGGACCTGGTTTGTGGTCATGGACTGATAGAAGTCCAATGCCATGCAGGGATAGAAAAAATCCCTATGAGTCAGCAAGTGCTCCTTATGATACCTCTGTAGCAGACAGAAGGAATCCCTGAGCTCAGGCTGAAGTCTGAAAGTGGCTATGTCGAAACAGAGCTCGGAGTGGAATGGCCTTGCCCTGCAATCCAAATTACCCTCAATTGGTGGTTGAGTGACCATGAGGCATCTGATAACGACCTTAGGGGTCATGCTTGAGGGAATCTGAGACTCTTTTGTTGGTGTATGAGATGGCTGAGGCTTTTTGGCAGGTGATGAAGGCTTTTTGACAGGTGGTGGAGATGGCGTAGGCTCTCAAGACTAGTCTACTAGATCAATTGGCTCAGACACCTTGGCTTTCTTCTTTCGGGGACCGGTACCTGATTTTTGGCCTCTGGAAGAGCTTGCACCGGCCATGGTAAGTGACCTCCTTGTGTTATAACTCCTGGGCGGAGGACTGATGGGTACGTCCTCAACCAGATGTGGGACGACTCGTGGCCGCGGAGGCTCGAATATGGAGCCTTGGACAGGTGCGTCTCTTGGGATTCTCAGGCGAGTCGATGGGGACGAGGACTTAGCTCCTCGAGTTCTAGCCATGGCTGTGTCGGAGAAAACAGCCGGAAGTGCACGTGGCTTGCTCAAGCGGAGGGGGTAGACGGGAAGGTGCTCTAGCTTGGCTCATCTTTGGTACCTTTTTGAAGTTCAAATGACCGATTAGAATAGGAAATATGGAATTTATACCATTTAAAAGGATGCCAATGGACACTCTTCATTTTCGCAGCAGATGGGAATTTTCGCAGCGAGGGGAGGGGGGGCGGATTTCACAGCAAGTAGTCGTTTTCGCAGAAGGGGGGCATTGTCGCAACATTTTCGCAGCTGCGAAATGAGGGTACGAAGCTGCGACATGGCACTCGTGTGCCAAGGGGTGGTTTTGCAGCTGCAAAACCACCTACAAAATGGGGTGTCGGCTGCGAAATTTGGGATTTTAAGGCTTGGAGGATTTCGCAGCTGCGAAATGAGGGGGGGGGGGGGGGGGGGGGGGTCTACGAAATGGCACTAGTGTGCCAAAGGGGTGTTTCGCAGAGGGGGGTAAGAGGCTGGGAAATCATTTTGCAGCGGGAGGCGACTTTCGCAGCGGATGCTTGGGGACTGCGAAATTATTTCACAGCCAAGGGCCATTTTCGCAGGGGCCCTTTTTAGGCTGTGAAATTTCGCAGACCATGCTTTCTCCTTGCTTTTGAGCTCCTCTTGGTTCCTAGCTTCCTTATTTCAATTTATTTGCAATTCCTCCTAATTTTGATCATTCAAAAAGATTAAGTTACATATAAATAACACAATTTAAGACCAAAATTAAAATCAAAACAATTTATAAAGCTTATAAATTAACACAATTAAACAAAAATATGGACTTTGGTGAAACCAAGTCCATCTAACCCTCTTCTGATTAGGCTTTTTGTGGCTCAAGGAGGTTGATTTCCTCCTTTTCTTGCTTGAATGGCTCAATGAATGGCTTGAGACGATGACCATTGACTTTAAAGATGTTTGTGCCATTGGAATTCAGTAATTCCACCACTCCATTGAGATGCACTTGGTGAACAATGAAAGGACCTATCCACCTTGACTCGAGCTTCCCAAGAAAGATATGGAGCCTTGAGTCATAGAGTAAGACTCTTTGTCCTTTCCAGAATTCTTTATTGGAAATTGATTGATCATGCCACCTCTTCATCCTCTGTTTTGCAACTTTGGAATTGATGTAAGCATCATTTCTTAATTCCTCCATCTCATTAAGGTCTAAGCACCTCTTTGCCCCGGCTCTGATCAAGTCCATGTTTAACCTCTTGATTGCCCACCAAGCCTTATATTCAACTTCCACAGGGAGATGGCATGCTTTGCCATAGACTAGGCGATAGGGAGACATGCCAAGAATAGTCTTGTAAGCTGTTCTATATGCCCATAGTGAATCATGGAGCTTAATAGACCAATCTTTTTTGCTCGTGATCACCACCTTCATCAATATGTTCTTGATTTCCCTGTTTGCTAGCTCCACTTGCCCGTAAGTCTGAGGGTGATAAGGTGTAGCTACCTTATGCTTCACTCCATACTTGGCTAATAGGGTTTCAAAAGGTTTGTTGCAAAAATGAGTACCTCCATCACTGATTATGGCCTTGGGCACCCCAAATCTTGAGAAGATGTTCTCCTTAAGAAATTTGAGAACCACCCTGTGATCATTGTGTTTACAGGGGATTGCCTCAACCCATTTAGAAACATAGTCCACACCCACCAAAATATAAGAGTTACCAAAAGACATTGGGAAAGGTCCCATGAAGTCAATACCCCAAACATCAAAGAGATCAACTATTAGGATGGGGTTCATGGGCATTTGATTTCTTTTTGTTAGCTTCCCGAGCCTTTGGCATCTATCACAACTCTTACACATGGTGTGGGCATCTTTGAAAATTGACGGCCAAGTAAACCCTGATTGCAACACCTTCATGGTTGTTTTATGAGAGGCAAAGTGGCCTCCACATGCATTCTCATGGCCATGGCTGAGGATTCCTTGTTGCTCTTCTTCAAGGACACACTTCCTTATTATCTGATCCGCACAATACTTGAAAAGAAAAGGCTCTTCCTAATAATAAGCATGAATCTTTGCAAATAAGTGCTTTCCATCTTGTGCTTTCCACTCACTTGGAACTTCACCAGTAACCAAATAGTTAGCAATATGAGCATACCAACGAGTTTTCTCTAGCAACATGAGTGATTCCTCAAGAAAGTCATCATTAATAGGTAAGATATGGGAATTGTGTGCTATGGCCAACCTTGAAAGGTGGTCAACTACCACATTTTCCACTCCATTCTTGTCTCTGATTTGGAGATCGAACTCTTGTAGTAAAAGAATCCATCTAATCAACCTTGCTTTTGCATCTCGCTTTGTACATAAATACTTCAAGGCTGAATGGTTAGTGAAAACAATGATGAAAGACCCTACCAAATAAGCACGAAACTTGTCTAAGGCAAACACCACAGCTAACAATTCTTTCTCTGTAGTTGTGTAGTTCCTTTAAGCTTCGTTCAATGTTTTTCTTGCATAGTAGATCACATAGGGCTTCCCATCTTCTCTTTGGCCAAGTACAACTCCTATAGCAAAGTCACTGGCATCACACATTAGTTCAAAGGGTAGTTGCCAGTTGGGGGCCCTCACTATTGGAGCGGTTGTAAAAAATTGCTTCAATTGATCAAAACTCTTTTGACGTATTTCATCCCATATAAACTTAGCATCCTTAGCTAAAAGTTCACAAAGAGGCTTTGAAAGCTTAGAGAAGTCTTTTATAAATCTCCTGTAGAACCCTGCATGGCCAAGGAATTGCCTTACTCCTTTTATAGTGGTTGGGGATGGCAATTTGACAATAAGTTCCACCTTTGCTCTATCAACTTCAATTCCTTTCTCGGAGATGATATGGCCAAGGACAATTCCTTGATGTACCATACAATGGCATTTCTCCCAATTAAGCACCAAGTCCTTTTCAATGCACCAAGTCCTTTTCAACATTCCAAATTGACTAAGCATTCTTCAAATGTACCTCCATATTTGGTGATATCATCCATGCAAACCTCCATAATTTGCGCTACCATATCACTAAAGATACTAAGCATACATCTTTGGAATGTTGCAGGTGCATTGCATAAACCAAAAGGCATTCTTCTGTAGGCGTATGTTCCAAATGGACATGTGAAAGTGGTCTTCTCCTAATCTTCAACATCAATTTCAATTTGAAAATACCCTGAGTACCCATCCAAGAAACAATAGAAAGGATGGCCAGAGACTCTCTCCAACACTTGATCAATAAACGGCAATGGAAAATGATCTTTCCTTGTCACGACATTCAATTTCTTATAATCAATACAACCCTCCAACCTGAGGTGAGGCGTGTAGCAATTTCTTCTCCTTTTTCATTTTGAACCACAGTAATCCTTGACTTCTTTGGTACCACTTGAGTATGACTCACCCAAGGTGTCAAATATGGGATAAATAATACCCGCTTGAAGTAGCTTCAGCACCTCAACTCGCACCACCTCTTGCAAATGAGGATTCAATCTTCTTTAAGGTTGACAAATTGGTTTAGCTCTCCCTCCATATATATGTGATGTGTACAAACCAAAGAACTGATGCCTTTCAAGTCAGATAATTGCCATCCTATTGCTTTCTTACACCTCTTAAGAACTTCAAGTAGAGAAATCTCCTGATGAGTAGTAAGAGATGAAGATATAACAACAGGGCATTGGTTATTTTCTTATAGGTATTTCAACTCCATGGGCAGAGGTTTCAAATTGAGATTTAGGATATCTTCCTTAACAGCTTCTTGTGCCTCCTCTTTATTGAACAAAGGTAGAATCTCTTCTTTCCTCCTCCAACCTTGTAGAGTAGCAAGCACATCAGCGGGTTCAAACAACCCTTCTTCAAGATCCCTAAGACTTTCATTCCACTTGTCTTGCATATTCTGATTATAGTGCTCCTCCACTAGAGTGTCAATAATGCATACCTCTTTTGGACCTTCTTCTTCTTCCGGAGTGATTAGCTTTTTGGACATATAAAAGATGTTAAGCTCAAGTGTCATGTTTCCAAAAGTGAGTTGCATAAGTCCATTCCTACAATTGATGATTGCATTTGAGGTAGCAAGTAATGGCCTTCCAAGGATGATAGGAACATAATTATATTCCTTGACAAAGGGATCAGTATCAAGAACAACAAAATCTACTGGATAGTAGAAATTATCAACTTGAACTCAGACATCTTCAATTATCCCCCTTGGAATTTTCACCGATCTATAAGCTAAAGATAGAGTGATTGATGTTGGCTTCAATTCACCAATTCCCAATTGCTTGTAGATAGAGTATGGTAGGAAATTCACACTTGCTCCCAAGTCTAACAAAGCTTTTTCCACTACCTTTCCCCCAATCATGACTGAAATGGTAGGACATCCCGGATCTTTGTACTTCAAAGGAGACTTGCATTGTATGATGGCACTCAGTCAATAAGGCTTTCTTGTTCACATTCAACCCTCTTTTGATAGTACACAAGTCCTTTAGGAATTTTTCATATGTTGGAACTTGCTTAATCATATCCAGTAATGGAATATTGACTTTCACTTGCCTCAATACTTCAAGGTTTTTTGATGCATTTTTTATCCCCCTTTTCCCATGCAAAGCTTGAGGAAAATGTGGAGAGATGTGTTTCTTCATCATTTCTTCCTTAATAAGCTCTTTCTCCGGATTTGCATTCACTATTGAATCATGGTCCTCTGTCCCTTCACTGATATCTTTCTTCTTTCCTTTGATTTCCTCCCTCTTCTTTGTCTCTTCTTCTTCCTCCTCTTCAACATGTGGCTTGGGTGTTAGTAACTCAACCTTTTTGCCACTCCTTAGAGTGATCAAGGCTTTGACATCTCTCACCTGTGAAGATTCTCCCTCATGAGTTTCCACTTCATGGATACCCTTGGGGTTTTGGTGAGGTTGAGAAGGAAATCTACCCTTCTCTTGCACTGTGTTCAAATTAGTGAGCCTTGAGATTGAGTATTGGAGATTATCTATCTTCTGAGATAAGTCATTTTGCATCTCATCCATCCTTTTATTCAAAGTATTCTCTACACTATCAATTCTTTCACTGAGTTGAGCATTGATGGATTTTTTGTCTCCAACAAAATCTCCCACAACCTTGCTAAGATTCACTATTGCTTGTTCAAGACTTGAAGCTTGTTGAGATGGTTGAGCTGACTGTTGGTACTGAGGGCTTCCATGAAAAATTTGGATGGTTCCTCCAACTTGAGTTGTAAGTGTTTCCATACGAAGCATTGCTATTAGGCTTGAATTCTCCAATGACATTTGCTTAATCTCCAAACGTTTCTCTAGCAACTGGAATTGTAGGGCACTCCTCCACCAAGTGTTCATAAGATTGACAAATAGAACATGGCTTTACTTGCACTGGTGTTTCAGCAACAGCTTGCACTTCATGCATCTTTTTCAGTTCTAGCTCCTTTAATCTTCTTGTCATAGCTACAAATTTAGCTTTCATATCAACTTCTTCATTCAAGGTGTACATCCCGGCCTTAGCATGAAAAGCATTCGGTTGAGACTTCATCTTTCCCACTTCTCCTTTGTTCGGTTCATCTCATCCTCTTGAGACTTCAGCCACATAACTCAAGAAATTCATAGCTTCCTCCAGATTCTTACTCATGAAATCCCCTCCACACATTGTCTCGAGGAGTTGCTTCATTGAGGAAGACATCCCATCATAGAAATAACTCACCAAAAGCCATGTATCAAAACCATGGTGAGGACAAGCATTGATGGCTTCCATGTATCTTTCCCAACACTCATAGAATTTCTCATTCTCTTTAGCTGAGAAGTTTGAAATTTGCCTTTTCAAGCCATTTGTTCTGTCAGTAGGAAAAAACTTCTTGAGGAATTCAGCTTGTAAATCAGTCCAAGTACGGATACTCCTTGGCCTTAAAGAATTAAGCCAAATCTTAGCCTTATCCTTTAAAGTAAAAGGAAATAGCTTAAGCCTCATTAAGTCGATTGAAGCTCCTCCCTCTTGGAATGTATTACAAACATCTTCAAATTCCTTGATATGTGCATAGGGATTCTCACTTTCCATTCCATGGAAAGTTGGTAGAAGTGGAACAATATGCTGTCTGATCACTAGCTGCTCTGTAGGGGGCACTATACATGATGGTGCACTCATACGAAGTGGATGCATGCGGTCCCTCATTGATCTGAATTCATTGGGATTGTCCTGATGACCATGGTGACTATGCTGATCTTCAGGTGTAGTTTCCATGATGTTCAAGCTCGATTCCAATTCCTTGTTATGAGGTGTTTCACGTTTAACAAGCCTTCCTCCACTATCTCGTATCCAATTTGGCATACACAACTAGTATCAACTGTAACACAAACAAAAATAGAGGAAAACAAAAGAAAACAAAACTACAAAAAGACTTAGATTAACTAAAACTGAATTAAAAGATATGTTAGAATATCAACAAGTAAAAGAAACAATTAAAAGAGTTATAAAATGAAAGAAAAATCACCAAACTTGTGATAAAAATCACTGTGAAGTTGGCACCTTCCCCGGCAACGGCGCCATTTGATTCATTCGCAATTGGTGTCTCAATTGATTCATGTCCTTTCAATGGTCCCTGACAGTGGTGCCATTTGATTCGTGTCCAGTTGGTGTTCCTTGATTGTGGTCCTCAAAAGAGAGTAATCAACAAAATTTATAACCTATATCACCATGCATTAGGATAGCCTTAGTTAATATAGCATAGTGACTCTAGGATCGTTCACTGGGAAGGGTTTTCAACTTACAACTGATACCAATTCAAAGTTGAATTGGTGTTTTTTCATTTCAAGGTTAGATTAAGAAGAAAACATAAACTTTGGTTGAAAAAGGTTTTGTTTTAAGCTAACTAAAAAGAAAGTAATGGAAATTACTTATGAAGAAAAGCATTCCTTGGAGTTTTAGGTTCACAGGAGAGGCTTCTTATGCAAAAACAGAGCTCTGGTCACTTGAATCTTTTCCTCGCATTAGAGAATTAACATATAGTTAATTCTCTAACCGGTGTTGTACATATGTTTCCCTTTAATGGATTTCAGCACTAATTCCCTCTTACTGATGCTACTTGCAATGGCTCGTGCCTCTCACCTAGCATTTGCCATTCAAGGTGATCATTAACCTTGGACTTCCCTTCTCAAGCTCGCAAGAGATAACTAATGGATGTCTCCTTGGAGTTCAAAAGCTTGCCAAGTGTTGGCAATTCTAAAAAATCCTACCTTCAAGTCACCTCCCAAAAGCTCGTAAGAGATAAACTAGTGCATCTCCATGGACGGAGATCACTTGCCTTACCAAGTGTTGGCTTAGGTGAATTGAAGGTGTTTTAAGTTAACTAAAAACATAGAAATCATTAATGGGTCACACTTTCTCTTCATTAATGGTTGAAACAACAAAACTACCAATTCTTGCATTTGGGACCTTACCCGGCAACCTTAGCTCCAAGGAACTAAAAGCCTAGCCACTCATTCTCTGAGGAAACATCCTCAGAGCTTGTCTGGCTAGTAATAAAAATTAAATAATATACAATCAAAACGAGAAGGTAAGGTAAAGCAAAGGCTCTATATTTTACTTCCTTGCAAAACTATATAAAGGATGTCTTTGAGAACAAGCTCCCGACATCTTTCTGTAATGAAAATTACAAACAATATATATGAGGCTATTTACCCTTTGTTCTTGCTTAATAACTAAATAATCTTATGATAGGTGGATTACAAGGAGAGAATAGGGATTTAGACATCAAATATCTAAAGCAAAAAATCTAAAAAATGTCGGTCGCAAATATCGGGAAGCTTCAGAAGAGTTTTGTAGTTGTGCAAGATGGCTACGAAATTTTGCAGCGTGAAGGACACCATTTCACAGCTAAAGGCTGATTTCGCAGCCATCCTCTTGTGATTTCGCAGCCAAAGGCTGATTTTGCAGCTCGCGAAATTGGCCTTCAACTTCGTGTGATCAGCTTCCAATGGCTCTAACTCCTTCATTTCAACTCTGAATCGCACACCATTTGAAGCGTTGGATTTTTGACTTCTTGATCTTCAAAACGACATATATTATGCATAATTTGAGCTCCATAAAGTGCTCCAAAAGTGACTGATAGTTTCTGTCCTCTTAAATGCTTCATGTTAGATTTCTCTTTGCTTCCCCTCCTTGAAATATGGATTTGCTTATGGAAAAGGACTATAAAGCTTCAAAGCTTTAGTTCTTCATGTTTCTGAGCTTTCCATTGCTTTGCCATGGATTCCAAATAACTCTCCTCAATCTTGAATTGCTTTGGTGATCAAATTACTAACAAAAACACCAAAACTTACACAATTTGATTAGAAATGATTGCAAAGGTCCTTAATATGTTAATTGGGTTAAAAGGTAATAACTACTACTCAAAAGTGTTTAAAAGAGTTAATTACAAGCTATCAAATAGCACTTTTTGAGTAGTAATCAGACCTATAGTATTTTATGTCATTCTATAGCCCTGAGCTATTCATAGCATTAAGAGCCCTCGGCTCACGACCTGAAGTCATTCATTGGTAAGCACGACTAAGAGCTATTGATAGCATGTAGTGCCCTGAGCTCATGAACAAGAGTAGCTCGTATCATCCACAACCTAAGATATTAATAGCATCTAGAGCCATGAGCTCATGACCTAGAGTCATTTATATTAACCGTAACCTAGTGTTATTCATTGCATCTAGAACCCTAAGCTAAAGAATAAGAGTGGCTCATGTCATTGATAGCCCTAACTTGTTCATAGAATCAAAAGCCCTGAGCGCACGACCCAGAGTCATTCTTGTCAACCATAACCTGAGATGTTCATAGTATCTATAGCCCTTAGCTCAAAACCCTGAGCCATTCATGTCATCCACAACCCCAAGCTCATGACTTAGAGTCCTTCATGTCATCAACACCTCTGATATGTTCATAGCACATAAAGTTTAGAGCTCATGACTCAGAGTCATTCATGTCAACCATAGCCCAAATCTGTTCATAACATTTAGAGTCTTCACTTGAAGACCTAAGATTGTTCATATCAACCACAACTTAGAGTTGTTCATAGAATCTAGGGCCTTGAGCTCATGACATAGACTCATTCATGTCAACCACAACCCAAAGTTATTTATAGCATCTAGAACCTTGAGCTTATGACCCAGAGTAGTCTATGTTATCCATAGCCTTGAGCTATTCATAGCATCTAGAGCCCTGAGCACATGACCTAGAGTTGTTCATGTCAACAATGGCCTTGAACTGTTCATAGTATCTAGGTAAGCTTACATCCCATAGTCTTTCATGTCATCAACAACCCTGAGCTCTTAACGGCATCAAGAGCCCTAAGTTCACAACCTGGAGTCATTCATGTAAACCACAACCTAGCATTGTTTATAACATTTAAAGCCTTGAGCTCATGACCCAGGGTAGCCAATGTTATCCATATCCCTAATCCATTCTTTGCATCTAGAGTCTTTAGCTCAAGAATGGAGTCGTTCATGTCAACCACAACCCATATCTATTCATAGCATATAGAGCCCTAACCTCATGACCAAGCGTCTTTCATGTCATCCATATCCCTAAGCTATTCATAGAATCTAGAGCTCGGAATTCATTAATAGAGTCATTCATGTCAACCACAATCAAGCACTATTCATAACATCTAGAGCTCTAAACTCACAACCCATTGTCACCCATGTTATCCATAATCCTTAACTTTTCATAGTAACTAGTGTCCTAATCTTAAGACGTAGGGTTGTTCATGTCAACCATCAATCTGAATTGTTCATAGTATCTAGAGCCTTGAGCTCATGAACCATAGTCTTTCATACAATTAACAACCTTGATTTATTCTTAGCATTAGGAGCCTTGAGCTCATGACTCGGAGTCGTTCATGCCAACCACCGCCTAGAGTTGTTCATAAAATCTAAAGCCCTAAGCTCATGACCTAGAGAAGCTAATGTTATCTACAATCCTGAGCTATTAATAGCATGTAAAGCCCTAAGCTCACGACCTAAAGTCATTCATGTTAACCACATCCTAAAGTTATTCATAGCATCTTAAGCCCTAAGCTCAAGACCTAGAGTGGGTGATGTCATCCACAATCCTAAGTTGTTTATAGGATCTAGAGCTTTGAGCTCCTGCCTCGAAGTCTTTCATGTCAACCACAACCTAGAGTTGTTCATTGCACCTAGGGCCTTCAACTCACGACTGAGTGTCATACATGTTCTCAACACCCTTGAGTTGTTCATAAAATCCAAACCCTGAACTCACAACCTGAAGTCTTTAATGTCAACGCCAACCCTAAGTTGTTCATATCATCTAGAGCTTTAAGCTTATAACCCATAGTCATTCATGTCAGCCACAACCCAATGTTGTTCATAGCATTTAGAGTCCTAAGCTCACGATCCAGAGTAGCCCATGTTATCCATGATCCTGAGTCATTCTTAGCATATAGATCCCTGAGCTCATGACCCTGAGTCGTTCATCTCAACCACAACCTAAAGCTATTCATTGAATCTAGAGCCCTTACCTCATGACTCAAAGTCATTTATGTCATCGATAGCCTCGACTTGTTCATAGCATTTAGAGCCTTGAGCTCACGACATGAACTCATTCATGTCAACTACAACCTAATGTTGTTCATAACATCTAAAAGCCTAAGCTCACAACCTAGAGTAGCCCATGTTATCCACAACCCTTAGTTGTTTATAGCAACTAAAGCCTTGAGCTCACAACCTAGAGTAGTTCATGTCAACCACAACCTTATGTAGTTCATCGTATCTACAGTCCTGAGCTCGTGACCCATAGTCTTTCATGTCATCGATAACTTCGAGTTGTTCATAGCATCTGGAGCCCTGAGATGACAACCTAGAGTCATTCTTGTTAACCACAGCCCAAAGTTGTTCATAGCATCTAGAGCCTTGAGCTCACAACCTAGAGTACCTCATGTCATTTACAACCTTGAGCTATTAAGCAACTAGAGCCCTGAGCTCACGACCCAGAGTCATTCATGTTAACCATAGCCTAGAGTTGTTCATAGCATTTAGAGCCATGAGTTCACAAATTAGAGACTTTCATGTCAACCACAACCCTAAGCTATTCATTATATCTAGAGCCCAAAGCTCACGACTAAGAGTCGTTTATGTCATCCACAACCCTAACCTATTCATAGAATCTAAAGACGTGTGCTCATAACCCCAAGTCTTTCATGTCATAAAAACCCTAAGTTGTTCATAGCATCTGGAGCCATGAGCTCATGACTTGGAGTCATTCATATCAACCATAACCTAGGGCTTTTCATAGCATCTGAAGCCTTGAACTCATGACCCAGAGTGGTTTATGTCATCGATAGCCTTGAGTTGTTCATAAAATCTAGAGCCATAAGCTCATGACTTAGAGTCTTTCATGTCAACCACAACCTAGACTATTCACTCCATCTAGGGCCTAGAGCTCATGACTAACAGTCATTGATGTTATCCACAACCCTAACCTATTCATAGAATCTAAAGCCTTAAGCTCACAACCCATAGTCTTTGGCGTCATCGACAACCCTGAGCTATTCATAGCATCTAGAGCCTTGATTACTACTCAAAAAGTGTTATTTTATAGTTTGTAATTAACTCTTTTAAACACTTTTGAGTAGTAGTTATTACCTTTTAACTCAGTTGGCATGTTAAGGACCCTTACAATCGTTTCTAATCAAATTGTGTTAAGTTTTGGTGTTTTTGATAGCTTTTTGATCACAAAAGCAACCTAAGTTGAGGGAGAGTTCTGTGGAATCCATGGCAAAGCAAATGGAAGCTCATTTACATGAAGAATCCAAGCTTTGGAGCTTTATAGTCCTTTGCCAAAAGCAAATCAAGAATGCAAGGAGGAAAAAGAGAGAGAAGAATCTAACATGAAGAAGTTATTGCCATTGGAAGACAACCGCACCAAGTTGAAAGACAATTTTGCAAGCTGCGAAATCACAAAATTCAACTTGCAAAATGGACACTTTCATCTTGCGAAATTTTCGGAAGTCATGTTTCAACTTACGAAATCCACCTGTGTATTCCTAGATATTTGCGACCGACTCTTTTAGATTTTTTCTTCAGATATTTGTTGTTTAAATCCCTATTTTCTCCATGTAATCCACCAATCATAGGATTTATTAGTAAGAAAGTAAGAAGGAAGGGTGAATAACCTATATATATATATATATATATATATATATATATATATATCAATTGTAATTTTTCTTTTAGAGATATCTCGGGAGTTTTTTCTTAGAGACCAACTTTTATATAGTTTTGAAGAAAGTAATACACAAAGCTTTGCTCTGCCTTACCTACTCATTTTTATTGTATTTTTCTCACTAGCCAAACAAACTCTGAGGATGTTTCCTCAAAGGATGAGTGGCTAGGCTTTTTGTTTCTTGGAGTGAGGAAAGCTGGGTAAGGTTCCGAATGCAAAAATTGGAAGTTTTGTTGTTTCAGCTTTTAATGAAGAGAAAGTGTGACTCGTTAATGGTTTTATGTTTTTAGTTAACTTAAAACGCCTTAAAATCACCTGGGCCAACACTTGGTAAGGCAAGTGGTCTCCGTCCATTGAGATACACTAGTTTATCTCTTGCGAGCCTTTGGGAGGTGGTTTAAAGGTAGGAGTTTCTATAATAGCCAACACTTGGTAAGCTTTTGGACTCCAATGAGACATCCATTAGTTATCTCTTGCGAGCTTTTGAAGGGTAATCCAAGGTTAAGAATCACCTTGAATGGCTAATACTAGGTGAGAGGTATGAACCATTACAAGATGATTTAGTGATAGGGAATTAGTGTTTCAATCCATAAAAGGGAAGCATTTGTACCACACCGATTTGGGAAATAACTATATGTTAAATCCCCAATGCGAGGAAAAGATTCAAGTGATTGGAACTCTCTTTTTGTAATATGAACTGAGCCCAGTGATCCAAAAACTCCAAGAAACACTTTTCTTTGTAAGTAATTTCCATTACTTCATTATTAGTTTCACTTAAAAACCAACCTTTTCAAACATCTTTATGTTTTCTTTTAAAGCTAACCTTGAAATGAAAAAGCACCAATTCAGCTTTGAATTAATATCAGTTGTAATTTGAAAACCCATCCCAATGAACGATCTTAGAGCCACTATGCTATGCTAGCTAAGGCTATCCTAGTACATGGTGAAATAGGTTTATAAATTTTATTGATTACTCCCGTCCGAGGACCGAAATCAAGGTACACCAGTTGATTGAACACTAATCAACAAGACATGCACTAGCTGGGCACGAATCAAATGGCGTCGTTGCCGGAGATGGTGCCAACTAAACAATGATATCACCTTTTCAGAGTACTTGTGATCTTCATCACAAGTTTAGTAATTTTTCTTTCATTTTACTAACTCTTTTTAATTGTTTCTTTTACTTATTCATATTTTAGCCTATCCTTTAACTTAGTTTTAGTTAACCTTAGTCTTTTTGTAGTTTTGTTTTCTTTTGTTTTCCTTTGTTTTTGTTACAGTTCTTACTAGTTGTGTATGCCATATTGGATACGAGACAGTGGAGGAAGACTTGTGAAAATTGAAACACCTCATAAAACGGAGTTGGAATTGTGCTTAAACATCATGGAAACTACCCCTGAAGATCAGCATAGTCACCATGGTCACCAAGACAATCCCAATGCATTCAGATTAATGAGGGACCGCATGCATTCACCTCGTATGAGTGCACCATCATGTATAGTGCCTCTTACAAAGCAGCTAGCAATTAGACCGTATATTGTGCCGCTTCTACTTACTTTCCATGGGATGGTAAGTGAGAATCCCTATGCACACATCAAGGAATTAGAAGATGTTTGTAATACATTCCAAGAGGGTGAAGCTTCAATTGACTTGATGAGGCTAAAGTTATTTCCTTTTACTTTGAAGGATAAGGCCAAGATTTGGATTAATTTTTTAAGGCCAAGGAGTATTCGAACTTGGACTGATTTGCTAGCTGAATTCCTCAAGAAATTTTTCCCTACTCATAGGACAAATGGCTTGAAAATGCAAATTTCAAACTTCTCAGCTAAAGAGAATGAAAAATTCTATGAGTGTTGGGAGAGATACATGGAAGCCATCAATTCTTATCCTCACTATGGTTTTGATACATGGCTATTGGTGAGTTACTTTTATGACGGAATGCCTTCCTGAATGAAGCAACTCCTTGAGACTATGTGTGGAGGAGATTTCATGAGTAAGAATCCGGAGGAAGCCATGGATTTCTTGAATTATGTTGCCAAAGTCTCAAGGGGATAGGATGAATCAAACAAAAGAGAAGTGGGGAAGATGAAGTCTCAACCAAATGCCTTTAATGCTAAGGCTGGGATGTATACCTTGAATGAAGATATTGACATGAAAGCAAAAGTTGCAGCCATGAAAAGAAGATTGGAAGAGCTAGAACTAAAAAAGATACGTGAAGTGCAAGCTGTTGCTGAAACACCAGTGCAAGTCATGCCTTGTCCTATTTTTCAATCTTATGAGCACTTGGTGGAGGAGTGTCCTACAATTCCAACTGTTAGGGAAATTGTGGACCCATATTTTTCACGTGCGTCCCCATTTGATCGGCGAGGCTCGCTTTTTATTTGTGAAAAATTAATTTTGGAAAAGTTGGAGTCGCCACTTATTTTATTTTTATTTTAAAGGGAAAATAAAACAAGAAATAAAACCCTAAAAAAATGACTCCATAATTTTTGGAAAAGCGTGTCTTTGAAAAAATCGAGTCTAGGTTCAGGGATCAGATTACCTATTGGGAAGATACCTCTAAAAGGTAGCACCCCTCCAAGCCCTATAAAGGTCTCTACTGACTAAGTTGAGGGAAACGTGGCAATTAAATGGTTGATCATGGATACCTAAGTAAGCAAGGGGTTTTTTTAAAGAAAAATAGTATGTCAAGCAAGAAAGTCTGATCATAGGAGAAAGTTAAAGTGCGTACCTGAACGACTTCTTAAGCGCTATCGTAAAACATCAATGGTTAGTTCAGAAATAAGACACACGACATGCATTCTATCAAGGATGATCAAACAAGCATCAAGACAATCAAGTATGGCATCAAACATGGCTCATGATAACATTCTCATTCATAGAATTTTGGAGTTGGAGGGTAGAAAGAGTGTACCTAATTAGCGAGCATCCATACATCTATGGAAAACAAGGGTAGCTCAACAATAAATATGAAACAAATTCATGTATATCATCAAGAGGAATAAAAAAATCAATCAGATATCAAGAAAACAATATCAAAGAGAATATCATGAATGTCGGGCCCCCCTCCAAAGCCCTAATTGATTTCGCATGAGTTGATTATATGAATTCCATTGTTTGGAATCATGAAGTTCATTCATGCTTGTTGGAAATTGAGAAAACCATGAAAATAGTTGAATAATAGAAGAAAATAGTGGAAATGCATGCTTAGAGGAAAGAGGCAGCAAATTTATTTAAAATCTGGATTTTAGTGACTAGAAGGGTTCTAAAGATGGATTTTTCAAACCTGGGAATGTTTAGTTGAAGAATGATTCAAAAAATCAATTTAAAATAGTAAATTCCCAATCAAAGAAGCAAAAAGGGAGGAGGTGTGCGTAGCAAGGTAGCCATGTTGGAGTGGAGTCTGAGAATTTGGGATAGAAGGGCTCAATTCGTTGCCAAAGTATCCAGTGGTGAGAAATATTTCCGTTTATAAGGTAACTTGATCTATAAGCTCAAATAGATTCTTCCCAACATTAGTCATAAAGCCCAAAATTTCTACTTTTGTGCATTGTTGTATTTCCTGCATTCTGTGTTATTTTCTCACCATCAAGACTTGATTTAGCAGCTCCATTGGAATATATACCCTTGTTGTTGCCATGAACTGAGTAGATTTCATATTTTCTATTTTGAACTATAACGGGACTGAACCTACAATGAATAGTTTGTGCTTGTATTTAGTTCTTCAATATGTACTTTTCATCTAGTAATCTGTATGACGGATGTCTTGACTCTGATGCAAGCTTTCCAAACATTAATAATGATGCGACGACCTGTTCATTGCTAGGTTGTGGCACATGGTGCCATTTTGAAGCAAGAAGCTTGCTTTAGAAAACCGTGTCTGTCAATTGGACCATTTTGCTTCATTCTCTAAATCAACTTAGACATCGCCACATGTTTCGATCTTCAAGATTCAATTTCAGATCTGAATGTAGAACTTTCTGTTCCTACTGCAATTGAGAGTGCAAATTCTGCAAGTTCTGAGGAGTCATCTTAGTTTGATTAAATTGCAGGTGTACATTCTACGCATGAATCTGAGGTTTTTCCAACTCCTTGGCAGGCTTGACAGTGTTGAAGGAATTCTTGAATCCCTGGCCTTCAAGCTTTCCTAGCTCTTGTTCATAGTTCTCCAGGCATTGTGGGCAGCAACTCGCTTTCTGAGCAGAGTCCGTGTTCTTAGAGACATGCCTTGGTAGAGTAGTTATTGTAGTTGGAAAGCTCTTCATCAGAAAATGCAAGGTTGCCAAAAGAAAACTTCATAGAAGTCACATTATGAACCCCAATCTTAGAATGTGTATAGGCCATTGAAGTTCCCAAAATAGGCAGCTTTGTTACTTCATATGTCTCCACTAGCCAAACATTATGTAGGTAAGAAGCTTTAACAGCAGAGCAAGGCAGCACCTCAGTTGCTTTGTTGTGATTTGACTCAATAACAGTTTTGGCTTTGCTGAATGTTCTGTCCAGAAACGTCCCTTTCTCTGCAGTTTGCTACAGTCTGTGTTCCAAGATACCCTTCTTTCTAGGTTTATCAATAGATGATCTACTCTGCTCACTATTAGTAAAATTTTCAGTAGGACCTACCCTTAAATTTTCCATCATCTCATAAATTGGACGCATATGATCAGATGAAATGCAAGACTATGCAGTATCTTCCTTAGGAACAACACCAGGAAGTTTACCAGAATAGTCTCTTGGGGATTCCTGAAACAGATTTTCTCAAATAAAATGGGAGAATCAGGTATGAATAAAGATACAAAACTCTGCGAATCTATCAAGCCTTGAGAATCGGTTCATCATAAGCAATGTGCTTCTCTGGGTTGTAAGAAGAACTGACATTTTCTCATTCAAGGTAGACGAGAACCCAAGAGAAAGGCTGAACAGGGGGCTGCTATATGATTTCACAGAATGTGTAAAGTGGACTGGTAGATTCCCCAAAAGAATTTGCTCCAGAAAGAGTCTTCTTGAATAGGCATTGCCTTGAAGAGTTCTTTTAAATGTGATGTTGAGTAAGCCTTTGAAGACCATGGTGTATCAATTTTGGGTTAGGCTTTGGTTTAAATATTACGGCATAAAACCATTACTGTAGCCATCCACTCCAACAGAATTACTGATGTGTCAGTTTCTCTAAAAATCACCTTGTGAATCAATCCATAATACCGAGGCATCCCATCATCAAAACTTCCTAAGTTTTCGGCAAGTAGGCAAGCATTTATGCTTGAGTCAACTCTACCAATGACAACAAGCCCATCCAAATCAAACTTCATAGCTGTTTCTTATTTTCCATTAATCTCAACTAGTATTCTTTCTGAAAGAATCCTTTTCTTATGATGTCCTGACAGTAAAACCCTTTTGCAAGAATGGCTCAGAGTTTTGATTATCATCTGATTCTATTGTATTATCAGAATGATTGCTTTAGTAAAGGGGGTTTAATAGAAACCACACATTCATGGCTCCAAAATTCAGCTTATCATCTGATATGGAAGTGTGTATAAGCAATTTCTCTTATATTAACATCTAAGTTCTACTTCTATCGTCAATCTGCTCACAAACTATTTTATTCAACTGGGTGCTCATGTCCTTATTGATCTTCTCTTTGCAGCAACCTGGAAATAGTGGCGTACATGATTTTGTACTTCTTGAGATAAGATGTCATGAAGAACTGTGCATAGCCTTACAACAGGTTCCAACACAAGAGCAGCAAGCCTAGTTACTGACCTGAAAGCATCTCATTAAATCATTCAGATAGTCGAGAATCTTCTGAGTTTAGATATTTGATCAAATAATTTAGCAGACATGATCTTCAATCGACTCTCACTGAGAAATCCAGAAAATATTTCTGGTAAAAGCATGGAAATTTCCGTCAACTTAGCCATTAATTTAGACTCGTGCCATACTGTTGCTATTCTCATTGTGTCTTCTTTAACAACAGAGATTTTAGGTTCTTATAGGGGTCCTGAATGTTGTTTGAATGTTGTGCGCTTTTAACAACAGCTTCCATCTGGTCAGATAAGACGTTGGTAGACTGTTCAAATTCTTTCGAATTTAATCCTAACATGCTCAACTCAGCACCAGTAGAGATGTTAGATTGATGATTTGCTGGAAAACTTTCATTTATTGCACTTGTAGCAGCTTTTATCTATCGAGATATTGCATTGGCAGACTGCTTGTTCTGTTTGGAATTTAAACCCTACATGCTCAACTCAACACCTTCGAGAAAGGAGCAACAAGTTTGCAGCCTTGATTCAGTATCTGGGTGGGTAGTATTGTGCCTATTGGATGATTGAAGCTCTGCCACAGATAGGTGGAATTGTGGCCTGCAAGTACAAGGTTTCCAGTTACTTGAAATGCTTCAGAATCATGGTTTCAGTTTACATCTATAGTCATTGACTCAAGTAAGTTCGTATCAACTTGGGTGACTTTTGATTCCAGAAGCTCTAACAACAACATGGTTCTCAAATATTCGAACAACAATGTCCAAAATTGAATCAAGAAATTCTTTAGCAGCAGTCTGTGTTGTCCCTACTGGAGCCATCGCAGGAGAAACTAAGCTAACTGCCAACAAGGTTCTAGCCAGTGAGATCCCATTCTAACGTTTCGATTTTGGTGACTGATAGCTTTCTAATTGTCCCTGCAAATAATGTAAACCAGTAGTTGCCTTGTGATTACTACCAAAAAGTGCTATTTTGTAGACCTAATTATAATGGTTTTAAGCACCTTTGGGTAGTAATCATATTCATTTAATCCAATTAATTCATTAAGGTCCTTAGTAATTGGTTTTAACCATTTTGTGGCAAGTTTACATGTTTACATCAGCTTATGAATCAATTCAAGCATGCCAAATGATGGAGGAGCTACTTAGACAAGCCAAGCAAAGGAGAGAAGCAAAGAGAAGCAAAGGGAAGCAAAGAGGAAAACAGAGGACAGCAGTTATAGTCTTCTTTCGCACTTTTGGAGCACTTTCCGAAGTCCATTTTTTACATGCTATATACCATTTCAAAGCTCAGGAAGTCAAGAATCCAACGCTTCAAACCGTGTATGATTTGGAGCTGAAACGAGGAAGATATAGCCTTCGGAAGACAACTGCTCCAGGCATGTGAGAAATTCGCACACCCCCTCAGCTGTGCGAATGGTGTGCGAAACTCGCACACCCCCTCAGCTGTGCGAACGGTGTGCGAAACTCGCACACCATTCGCACACCATTCGCACAGCCCATGCGTGGTGCAAATTTTCCCCTGTTTCTGCCGACTCCACTTTAGATCTTTTCTTTTAGATATTTTTGTATAAATTTCCATTCTTCTCCTTGTAATCCACTAATCATAAGTTTTATTAGCTAGGAAGGTTGGAAAAACTTCTCTATTTATATTCCCTTGCATCCGTTGTAACAAATATTGATATATAGATATAGAAATATATAAAGCTCTTTTTTTCTCTCTTCTCCGGTTCTTCCCCATTTCTATTTTCTTAGTAGCCAAACATCCTTGGTGGATGAAATCCCCAAGGATGAGAGGCTAAAACCTTTTAAGTTTCTCAAAGTATGGATGTTATGTGATGGCTTGGATGCAATCCCATGGAAATTTCTCACACCCGGAAGGTAAGGTAGTCGTTTTTCATTAATGGTTCATTAATGCAAAGTTTGGTTTTTATTTCCTTTGGACAACTTCCAATGGCCAATACTTGATAAGCTTTTGGATTTCTATCCATTAGTTATCTCCTACGAGCTATTGGAAGGTGAGGTTTTCAATTCCAAGTTTTGCATTAATCCGTTAGAACCAATTTCAATGGCCATTGAAAGGTGAGTTTATCACCTAGAATGACTTTGAGTTGCCAATATTTGGTAAGCTTTTAGCTTTAGACTATTAGTTATCTCTTACAAGCCATTCAAAGGAAGTCTAAGGTGAATAACCATTGATGAAATTCACTACCATCTGTTTTGCCATTTTAAAGGGTTAAAACTTGATTTGCTAAATCCATACCGGTTCGGGAAGCAAGCATCACCATAGTTGCAACCCCAACGCGAGGAGCCTATTCTGAGATTTCCAATTTGCATAAGAGCCAGAGCATAGCTATCCTATCTTTGAGAAACTTGTTTTTACACCCTTTCATTTTAGTCTTTAATGTTAGCTTAAATTAGTTTAAATCTTTCTAAAACATTTACATCTTCTTTTAAAGCTAACATCCATAAGAAAATCACCTATTTTCGTAATTTGAATATCACTTGTGTTTGGGAAAACCCTTCCCAGTGAACGATCCTAAAACCACTATGCTATAGTAGCTTGGCTACTTTAGTAATAGTATTTAAGGTATAAATTTTGTTGATACGCCTTTAAAGCTAAGCTACCATGAGTCGAATCACCTTGAATGGATTGTCATTCAGAGCAAGGATCCGAATACCTGTAAGGCCATCAAAGAAATTAGCGAGGATGGTGTCGACTTCGTTGTAATCCAAGAAGGCAAGTTGCAATTCAGACAATCTGCGGGAAGAAGGCAATTTTTCATTGAAATGGTTCCTCTGAAACCACAAATTGCAAAGCATTGAAAGCTGGTTAAAGTTCTGAGAGAGAGGTCCCTTTAATCCCAATCCCTTAACTTGAATCTGTGTAACTTCGTCACCATTACAAAAAAAACATGAGGCCACAAATTCGAGTCCACCCGTTGACTTGTTTCCTTCATTCATTCGCTTTAACAGGTCACAACATTTAATTTCATAGTATATTGTATAACCTTCAAGTTTGCTCAAATCAGAGAGCTCCAATCTGTTAATCTTTAATACTCTCTAGCATATTCTGTTCTATGTCTCTTTCCATTATACAGAAGTTCGAGCAAGTCTCATAAAGCCTGAATTTCTGCATGTAGCCACTGCCGGTGTCAGGTTTATCCAAGCATGCTGCTCCATTTCTGATGCCAAATTTCAGATTCTTTTCTACACGTTGACACACCAATATGTTATCCTTACCAGGAAGCCAATATTCGATAGTATGAGATTGATTTGATGTCTCCACTGAACTCACTGTTCCTCAGCAGTCTTTAGTTTTGCTGCCCCCCATAAGAATCTCAAAGGTACTGTCCTTTGCCCCAGATGGTACAATTCAACCTTAGCGAGCAAGGCAACAAGCATTTGAGTGATTTAGCAATGATAAGCCAAAGTTCATCTCCAATTGAGTCTCATATTAAATCCTTGAATGATGTCACTAGAAGCACAACAATATCCTCGAGATATTCTCATCTTATGGGCAGCTGCACTAAAAGTTGTGAAGATAGGCTTCTGTGCTTTGAAATCTGAATTTCTAAAGTCCCAATCCTATGTGCAGCAGAATCAGTGAAACTAGAAGTGCCATGATCACCAGCATCAAAATCATGCAGGATGAAATACTGCAATGAAGTAATCTGGCTGACCTACTCCCCATTCTGACTCACATTACTATTCCCTTTAAATATCAGCCATCAAGAGTATCCGTTAACACCATTGAATCTCACCCACATATGCAACCACTTGAATTCCTTTCAATTCTCTACCGAATTCATCCATAAAAGTCATCTTAAATAGCCATTGAATTCCTTTAGATTTTTTATTGAAAGTTTAACTACCCAGATTTTCATCCAAGCCATGAAGATAGGAAACATTTGCAAAATGACCTACATAAAGAAGAGTGTACCAAGAAGAGAAGACAAATCCGGCCTGAGTTGGATTTCAGGTTTGGGCATTTCTTTAATGAAATCAAGTATCCTTTTGACACCATCTCCTTGCACAAGCTGGAGGTAGGCATTGGGTGCCTAAACTAGCAAGAAAGGGTAATCCTTTGGTTATTCCCAAAAAAACACATACCAGATTCACTGAGCGTAGAACCTTCTCTAATGCGATAGAACTAGCAACTATGCCATTCTTGTAGGTTGAGTTGTACCATATACTCAAATTAAAATTATTCCCGTTTGAATTTAAGAAATCTTACGCAGCAACAATCTCCTTTATCTTCTTCTCTGAATTCTCTTTACGGTAACCTTTAAAAAGCTCATCCTTAATCTCAGAAGAACTATTGTGCCACAAATGTAAGCCTTGAACACATTGCACCTCTTGCTGCACATCTGCGGATGCTAAGGAGAAGGGCACCGAAAACGTTGAGTCTGATGGGCGAAGAGCCATGATCATCTGAATTAGATGGAACTATTTTCTGATTTGAAGGATGAGTATCTTTTTAGTAGACCCAGACATCTTCTCATAAATAAGCATGATACGCCTATTGCATTTAAATCAACAAGATCAACTGTTTTTATGGGCATTTCTGCTGTATGGTTATAGATGTAGAATGTTAAAGTGATTTTGGATGGGCTCTCTAGCAAAAACGTGAAGATCAAATGGATACTAATTATTCAGGCTTTTGCTTCATATTTCTTTTGGCTGTTTTTGAAGCTTGTTTTCGTGAATTTGCGTCTATGTTAATGATCCCAATAGATGCTGCTGCTGCATCAGCGTTCAAGGTTGCATATGGTGTCCATATTCGATCTCGGTCATGCTTACAACAAAACTGGAGAACACCTTTCTGCCTGTTTGCTTCACAGCATGCATGCACCACAATCTGAGATATCTTACTCCATGCTGAAGATGACGAACTTGCTTCTACTAGAAATTTGACAATATTATCCCCCACCCTTAAATTACTCAGCATAAGTTTTCCAGAACTTCGTAGAAGGCAATCGGATTCTGTTTGTGGACTACTCTTTGTTTGGACATCAAAATCTTCATTCAAACCATTCTGAGAACATGATAAAACGCCATAATCAATATTTGGAGGGTCATTCTATGAGAATATCATCTGAATACTGGAATCCTCATCATCATCCATATCAAAAGAAGTTGAATTGTCACTTCCCACTTTGTTATGGGACGTAAAGCCTCTGAGTTGAATGAGTTCCTCAAAAATTCTTCCCCCAAAAATAACACCCTGCCTTTGCATTAAGCTGAATATAACTCGATACCTTTCTCAACTACCCACATTGCGCATGTCTCGAAATCATTGCATTCCACACAACAGGGTCCTTGTGGGGCATTTTATCAAACAGCTTCCGAGCAAAAGCAAAATCTCCCGTCTTGGCACATGTACTGACCATTGCAGTTTGACACACTAAATCTGGCTCACCAATTGATGAAAACATCCGATGGCAAGCAGCCAAACCACCCAATCCTACGTATGTATAAGTCAAGCCACTTTGACTATGTGGGTCATGCTCAAACCCATATTTCACAACGGCTCCATGTATAGATGAACTAGTCTTGTGCGTCAATAGCTGAGCAGAGGTACGAACCGAAAACGTTAAAGTGTAGTCATCGGAGGCTAGATAGCCAGCAGAAAGAAGAATTCTGCTATAGATGTGAAAGCTCCAATCAAATAGTCGAAGATGAAGGAAGTTGGGTTCTGAGAGTTGCGATAGAGGCTTCATTGAAACTTCAATCCTTGATTGTTCTGTGAACTGAAACTATCACACGAAAAAAGCGAAGTTGGATGAACCACTCGTCACCAATTCCCGCTCAATCACCCTCCTCTGTTTTCTGCTCAAATCTAACCCTTGATTTGCTCAAAGATAATAAACAGAAGACCTCGTAATTATGTGATAAACAGGTGCAAAACTCCTCTGCCACATACGAATCTTTAAAATCCCTTTAACAAGTCAATCACGGTTCAGGATTCAGCAATAGCATCAATAGAGAATTGGATTGTTTGAAGAGATTGTCAAGCTTCCCAAACAAAATGTCTTTTGAAACATCTTTGTATCGAAAGAATTGGCACCATTAAACTATGGCAGTGGCTTGAGTGGGGCTTTAGTCTTCAATTTCTCAACAAATTATCAGCAGGTTCCAGAATTTTCCAATATCCAGAATACACTAGGATTGCTACACACCTCATCCCTAATATCGACACTTCCATCGTTCCCTAATGCGCACCCAAACACAAAGGCAAGGATTCGAACACCGTGCGGGGAAAGGAATATAGAATAAATAAAATAAAATGAAGTAAAACTCGGAGAAGGAAAGAACAGAGGATATTGATCAGTAAGCATAAATAGCCCCCATTTCAAGTATTAAACCATGGGTTAAGAGCGGAGGGAACAATGCAGAATAGGATTTAAACGGAAAAAAAAAAACAGAGCATAGTCACATTCATGCATGGAGTTATATATTTCCAAAAACATCAATGACATATAAAATAATCAAAATCAAAATAAGGTGAAGAAGTAAACGACCAATCCCAGTAGAACAACTTGTGGCCCTTAACGTCCACACCAATCAACAGTATATTAAATATTCAAAAATGAACACATGGAGAAATTGAACATGAGTAAGAATTCTGAGAAAACTTAGAAACATACCTGGAAGAACCTTAGCTGCAATCTCTCTTTTCCCGCTCTTGTGCACTTTTCCACCCCGAGCAATCCAGAATCCTACCTTCTTCTCCCCTCTCACGTATATATATCAGCCCTCCAAAGACCTAAATCTGTTCCAAAACAAAAAAGGAAAATCCCCCTTTCCTTTTTGTTATTTTCTTCCTTTTTAAACCTACTTTCCTTTCTTTTATTTCTCTTCCTTTCTAAAAATCAGAATGCTTCTCTCTTTCTATGTAGAATCTTCTCTTTCCATATGTATGCAGCCACGTTAATCTTCTTTTCCTCCAAAAATATTTTTCTTACTTTCTTTGAGTGTACATGCCTTTGTGAGAGTTGAACAACAGCCCTCATTCTCTCGTTAAACAATAAAAAAACGAAAATAAAAAGGATAAAACCCGAAAAAAAGAGTTAGCAATGTTGAAATATATATATAAAAAAAATAAAGTAAAATAAAATGAATGAATAAAGTAAAACAAAATAATTAAATAAAATGAAATAAAATAGTCAATCCTATGCGGGCCATGCAAGTCAAGCGACTATGTGAGTCATGCAAGAAACGTTTAATAGGCCAAGTGTGTCTAAGAGGGCCTAGGGCTTTTACCAAAGCGCCTAAGTCTAAATTAGGGCCGCCAAGGTCATAATAAAGGGTTAGGCAATCCCTCAACCAGAGTCTCCGAGGTGGTTCAAGAAAGGTAAGTAGTGTGAGTAGA
This sequence comes from Vitis cinerea var. helleri x Vitis riparia, assembly GCA_946000715.1. Taxonomy (NCBI): domain Eukaryota; kingdom Viridiplantae; phylum Streptophyta; class Magnoliopsida; order Vitales; family Vitaceae; genus Vitis; species Vitis cinerea var. helleri x Vitis riparia. The sequence goes on along the minus strand of OX254009.1, from coordinate 15,088,978 downwards.
TATGGGCCACCAAGGAGCTACTATAAAGTATCGATCAAGTATCTAATAGGACATGTGCTAGGAGGGCAAAATTGAGGGTCTACAAATATGCCCCTCTTCGGTAGAGATCACGAGTGTAAGGAATGTGAGTAAAAATACCAATAATGAGTGGAACGAAGTGAACTATACCGAAGAACTAAAGAAGGACCAGAGATTTTGTCTTAGCACATGGCGAGAGTAAGGTCGGAACATGGGGCTGCAACGACAAGGATGGAACAACTCTACGTGGGGGAATGACAGTAAAGAGAGAAAGGTATGTGACGAGTAGCACAAAGATGGAAAAAGATGAAAATGATGACTCAAAGTCATGGATGAGATGAATAACTCTAGGTCGTAGACAAGATGAACGACTCTTGGTAAAAAATAAGACAAACGACTCTGGGTCGGAAATTGGATAAATGACTTTGGGTAGTAAATAGGATAAACGACTCTGGGTCATGAGCTCAGGGCTATAAATGCTAAGAATGACTCTAGGTCATAGATGAAGTGAATGACTCCGGGTCATGGGCTCAGGACTCTAAATGGAAAGAATGACTCTGGGTCATAAATAAGAGAAGTGACTCTGGGTCATGAGCTTAGGGCTCTAAATGGATAGCCGATCAAGATGCTTTCCGGCTCATGGTGCTGGGTCAAGGCCACTTGCAAGTGGCTAAAATGATGAAAACGAAACGTCTCAGGGATGTGAAGGACGCAAATGACTTTGGGTCATAAGCTCAGGGCTCGGGATGCTATGCATGACTTTAGGTCATGATGCGATGAGTAACTTAGGGTTATAATGAACAGCTCAAGGCTATGGGTGGAATGAATGACTCCGGGTCATGATGCAATAAGCAACTCAGAGTTATGATGAATAACTCAGGGCTATGGATGACATGAATGACTCTGGGTCATGATGCAATGAGTAACTCGGGGTTATAATGAATAACTCAAGGCTATGAGCTCCGGGCTCTATGACTGATTGGCTAGAAGGAGAATGCGATACGCAAACTCTCGATCAAACCACTCATGGGTGACCAAATGATGAAGGCTCAGCTCAGGGCTGGAAAGACTCCGGGTCTATAGGAAATGATAACTCAGGGCTACTAAGCTCAGGACCTAAGGGGAGGAAGAGAGCTCAGGACTATAAGACTCAGGGTCTAGAAGGAATGGATAACTTAGGGCTATGATGCTCGAGGCCTAGAAGGAACGGATAAATCAAGGCTATAAGACTCAGGGTCTCGAAGGAGTGGATAGCTCAAGGCTATGAGGCTCAGGGTCTAGAAGGAACAGATAAAGAAGACCAACTCGAAAGTGGATAGGAAGTAAATGGGCTCAAAGTCATATACTCAAAGTGACAAGAGTCGAACTACTGAGCTTAAGAAGGGAAATATGCCCCAGTATCTAGGGTGCTCACACTGTTGAAACAACCAACAAATCAATCATCCACTGAAATCAATGGGTCAGAAACCGATGCATTACGACAAACCTCTAAAAATTCTAAGCTAAAAGAACTCTCTGTGTCGGAAAAGTTGCCCTGTTGACCGATCTCAAAAGGTAAATCTCAAAGTGTACAAAATACTGCTCATTTGGGTAATCCAATCTGCAAGGTGACAATGATGAAAACAAATCTATCCTATGAACATCTGGCTAAAGGACCCACTTATGCTCTTATGGTGAAAGCCAATATGATCCATCTCTATCTCGACAAATCCATGTAGAGAGGTCCTGATATAATCAATCGCCGAAAGCTCTAAACTAATCTCAATCTAAAACCAAGCTGGCCACTGTCTCAATCTCAAGGATACTCAAAGAAAATGGGGAAATATGCCCCAGCATAAGATCTGATATCAAAATCATGAGGTAAACAACCGACACTAATCATCCATCCTCATACCACTACCCAAACAAATCTCGCAAAGGAGAGGGGAATATGCCCCAGTATGGATATCTGATGTCGAAGTTATGAGATAAACAACCAATAATGATCATCCATCTATGTATTGCTGCCCGAACATAATCTCATCATGGAGAGGGGAATATGCCCCAGTATGGATATCTGATATACAATAAAGAATCCGTCAAAATCAATCAAACATCTCTATAACCATGGATAGGAATAGTCATATCATCCAACAATAACTAGAAACCTCATAGAAAAGGGGAAATACGCCCTAGTGTGGATATCTGATGCACAATCAAGAGGATGAATCCAACATCATCAATCAACTGTCTCCTACTCAACAATATCCACTAAGAAATCAGAATGAAGTATCAACCGACGGCTCAAGGGAGACACTCTAAATCTGATCTCAAATGAATAACCAAAATGATGAGGAATATGATAATCTCGAGAGTAGAAGCACGTCTTTGATGAACCCCTAACTAAATCTCATGGGAATCTGGTGACCTCAAAATGGGGGAATATACCCCAATATATAAGATTTATACACTGCATTGAAAATTGCCTCCAACTAAAAAATGATCCACTAGTCTATCTCAAAAATACTCCGCAGATGGAACCTAGAATCATGAAAAATTGTCAATGAGGTCAACAATGCTCTACTAGAACTGATATCACCTCAACATACTCCACTAAGGGTCTCTGATCAATGAAAATGCCTAGGCTCAAAGAAAGTGCTCCACTAGGGGCTCATCTCAACCGAATGAAAAGGGAATATGCCCTAGTATGGATATCTGATGTTGATAAAATGATGAATCCAATATCATCAATGAACTGCCTCCAAACTCAAAAATCCATCAAACATCAATATGTCAAGCAAGAGAGAGACCAAATGCTTCCAAAAGTATCTTCCATAAGAGAGAACATGATAACGACTATACTTCAACCAGTCTACAAAAGCCTGTCCAAGTGAAGACTGTCAAAGATAATGCCTGATCTCATGGCCTCAGGGTGGTCTTAAGACACAGGACGAAACGTAGGCTAGGGTGATAGGGTGAAAGAAATGAAGGAAAACTAGGCTCAAATACCCAATGATCAAACCCATACCCTCGTGTATAAGATGTAATGCATAGAAAAAATCTCATGAGTCATGGACCTAAAGGTAACTAAAGGAAATGTCAATGGCGAAATGAGAGAAAGGATGGGTGGTCAAACCATCAATGAAACATGTGAATGATGTGAAGAAGGTATCGAATCAAAAATGTGTATCAATATGTAGGAAATAGATAAAAGGTGGAATGAATATCCGGAAATAGGTAATAGGATACAAAAGAAGGCAATGAGAAAGTAGAATAGATGATGATCAACCTATGTTAGTACAATAAAGGAAAGTCATATCACCAATGATGGAATGGTGGATAAGACAAAGATTCGGAGACCTTAGTAAAAGGTCACTCATCTCTCATATCTAATACATATCAACCATGATCCAAGAAGCATAGGATTCCATAGAACTCTCACGTGAACCCCCAACACTCCAAATGCATAACAAGAGTGGCTCAAGGAGTGATAACTCATATAAAAATCTCACAAGAACCCACAATGACAAATATACCCAGTAAACAGACCTCAAAAGGTGACATAAGCGCCCAATAGAGCAAGATGTCATATACAAACATATCATTGCGCTTTTTATCTTTTTTTTTTTTTTTTTTTTTTGCGCATGTTCTGATCACCAATTAATCGAACTCCAATGCGAGAGGTACAAGAAGTGAACAAACTCTCTCTGACCATTGATGAATACATGAACCCCAACCCATGAGACAACCTCTCAAACTAAAATCTCATAATCAATGCCAAATGAGGGGATGGATGGAGTGATATGACTACCCTCTTTTGCACCAAGATGTGAAGAATCATCAACCCAAGAAATAGAAGAGATAAGATGAAGCAAATAATGATAAACGCAAGAGAGACAATGAAAATGTGATGATAGTAAAATAGAACAAACGGAGCGATAAGGGGATGGTAAGAAAAATGAGAAGATAGGACTATAAGTCTAAAGCTCATGAAACTTTCCTAGCAAAGCATTCATATACATCAAAGAGCCCCAACCCGGGTGTAGAAATGGTAATCAAGGCTATAAGAAAGAAATAAGGCTATAACATACCACGTGAGGCTCAATGGGCTAGCAACGGTTTAATATATTAATAAAGGTGATAAGGTGTAAGGCTGACCGAAATGATGGCCACCCATCCTACGACCACAATCTCAAACATAATACTTTTTCAGCTGATCCACATTGGTAGGCTCTGAAAACTGGTTTCCATCTAAGTCAGTCAACCATGCAGCCCCTTCTAGAGTCAACTCTCGAATAACATAAGTCCCACTCCAACTAGGTCTGAACTTTCCTCTAGGGTCTCCAATCAAACCTCTGAGAATCCTCAAAACTAAATCCCCTTTTTGTAATGGTCTAGCTTTAACCCGTTTCCTGAAGGCACGAGCCATCTTCCTTTGATAGGTATGAATATGATCGGTTGCTCTCAATCTCTTCTCATCTAAAAGGTTAAGCTGGTCAAACCGAGCCTGAGCCCACTTTGTCTTAGAAATCTGTTGCTCAAGGGCTACTCTCAAAGAACCCATCTCTGTCTCAACCGGCAAAACAACCTCCATACCATATACTAGAGAGTAATGTGTAGCTCCTGTAGAGGTGCGGAAAGAGGTATGGGATGCCCACAATGCAAAAGGGAGTTTCTCTGACCAGTCTCAAGAAGTTTCAACCATCTTCCTCAAAATCCTCTTAATATTCTTATTCGTAGCCTCTACTGCCCCGTTGGTCTATGGCTTATACGCTGAAGATCTATGATGTCGGATGCCATACTTCTGCAACAAAGTATCTACCTCAGCTCGGAAGTGCACCTCTCTATCTGAAATCAACTCATGGGGAACCCCATAGCGGCAAATGATGTGTGACCTGATGAAACTGGCAACCCTAGCAGATGTCAACCTCGCATATGATGCGGCTTCCACCCACTTGGTGAAATAATCTATGGCAACTAGGATGAATTCATGACCACTGGAAGATTTTGGTGAAACCTTCCCAATAATATCAATATCCCATACTAAAAATGGCCATGGCGAGGTCAAAGCGTGTAACTCTGATGGCGGTGCATGAATGAGATCACCATGAATTTGACACTTAGGCATTTTTGAACAAACTGACGACAATCTGTCTCCATAGTCAACCAGAAATAACCCGTCCTCATAATCTTACGGGCCAGCATGTGTCCTCCCATATGCGGACCACAAACTCCTGCATGAACCTTTCTCATCACTCGATCTGCAGAGGCTCAATATAAACATAATAGAAGCATACCATCAGCTAATCGCCTGTATAAGGTATCTCCACAAATCACAAATCTAGTGGCCAAATTCCTCAGTGCTCTCTGATCCTTGGCACTGGCTACCTCAGGGTATGTGCCAGATCTAAGAAACTGATAAATGTCATGATACCAAGGTAGATCATCCTGAACCTCTGTTTCTCCAATCAAACAATAGTAAGCAAGTGCAGACCTCAATTCAATCAACAATGGACGTATAACTACATCAATCGAAATGTCCACAGAAGAAGCTAGGGTAGCTAAGGCGTTGACAAACCGGTTCTACACTCTAGGTAGATGAACATATCTCAAGTCATCAAATCTCGCAACCAGCAACTCCAAATAGGCGTGATATGGCCTAAGCTTCACATCCATAGTCTTACAATCCCCCTGAATCTGTCTGAGTACCAGATTAGAGTCACCAAATACCTCCATCTATCTAATGTCAAGCTCCAATGCAGTCTTTAAACCAAGGATACAAGCCTCATACTCAACTATGTTATTTGTGGCAAGATGCCGATCAGAGAATGCCAAACGAACGGACCTCGGAATATGATCACCTTGAGGGGATACCAATAGAACACCTATCCCATACCCTGACTGATTGACTGCACCATCGAAGTACATGCACCATCCTAATAAGTTGGTCATAGCAACGAACTTCTCATCTGGAAAATCATCATCAACTGGTCTATCCTCATATGTTGGTAGTGAGGCTAGGTGATCGGCGACAGTACTTCCCTTAATAGACTTCTGAGAAACATACTAGATATCAAACTCTGTCAAAAATACAAGTCATCTCATTAGTCTACCAGTCAATGCAGGTCTATCAAATAAATATCTCAATGGATCTAGGTGGGATATCATGTAATGCCTCAATCTCCTAGTAGCCCAAACTAGTGCTAAGCATAGGCGCTCAATCATAACATATTTCACTTCATACTCCAACATCCTCTTACTCAGATAGTAAATGGCCCGTTCCTTCCCTGATTCATCAATTTGAGCTAACATACATCCCAAGGCCATGTCTGAAATTGACAAATATAGAAGAAGTGGACGTCCTGGCCTAGGAGGCACTAAAATAGGATGAGAAAGCAGATACCCCTTGATCTTCTCAAATGCAAGCTGACAATCATCATTCCAAACTGTTGGTTGGTTCTTCCTTAAAAGACGAAAGATGGGCTCACATGTGTCTGTCAATCTGGCTATGAAACGACTGATGTATTGTAATCTGCCCAGAAAACCTCTAATCTTTTTCTCAGTCTTTGGTGCAGGCATGTCAAGTATGGCTTTGATTTATCCGGGTCGACCTTTATGCCTCGCCCACTGACCATATGTCCCAATAACTTCCCAGAAGTCACTCCAAAAGTGCACTTCTTGTGATTCAGCCTCAATCTAAACTTCCGGATCCTCTCAAAGAATCTCTCTAAAGCCTCTAGGTGATCTGCTCTGCCTTGGGATTTTACAATCATATCATCCACATAAACTTCAATGCCCCTATGCATCATGTCATGAAACAAAGTAGTAGCGGCCCTTTGGTAAGTGGCTCCTACGTTCTTTAACCCAAATGGCATAACCTTGTAACAGTAGGTACCCCACTCAGTAATAAAGGTTGTCTTCTCCATATCCTTTGGAGCCATAAAAAATCTGATTATATCTTGAAAATCCATCCATGAAAGACAACAATAAATGGCCTGCAGTGCTATCAACTAACAAATCAATATGTGGGAGAGGGAAGTCGTCTTTAGGGCTAGCTTTATTAAGATCTCTGAAGTCTACACAAACTCTAACTTTGCCATCCTTTTTGGGAACTGGGACGACATTAGCCAACCACTTTGGATACTCAACCACTTATATGAATCCAACACTGAGTTGTTTTTGAATCTCCTCTTTCACTTGCAGACTCCAACGTGGATGTAACCGTCTCAATTTCTGCTTAACCGGTCTGGCATGTGGTAGGATAGGTAAGTGGTGCTGAACTATAGAGGGATCAAGACCAAGCATGTCCTCATAAGACCATGTAAAAACATCCAAGTATGACCTGAGTAAATGAATAAGTCTATCTCTCTCATCTGTAGATAGGGGTGAACCAATCTTCAACTCTCTAGGCTGATCCTTTGTGCCAAAATCAACAGTCTCAACATCCCCTATAGCAAGTGAAACTCTCTCATCCATGGGATCAGAGTCATGATCAGAAGAGTCCCTATCGGGATCGGGCTGTGCAACCTCATCATCTATATCAAATATCTGTGAAGTGGGTGAGTGGGGTGCAGATATAGAGGTACAATCACAAGAGACGGGCAAATACTAAAAAAATACTCAAATCCATAAATGAAGCAACAGAAACATCGTCAGAGCGGGAGACAAATCCCGATAAAACATCAAAAGAAAGAGGTGGGTCCACAAGGTCGGGCGCTCCCTCAACTGGGCTAACAATGCCCTCAAACAAACTACTATCATCCTTTAGAAGCTCTGGAACAAGAATAATCTGGGTCCTCTCAAGAACCTCAATGGTAGACACCCCAAACATATCAAATGGTGAAACAGGCTGAAGCTGAACAATACTGGTAATCTGGCTCACGATCATCCTGTCCATCTCATCTCGGTACTCATCATGAGGCACAACTCCATCAATCATCTCAATAGGATCAACAATCACTCCATCATCAGTGATCTCCTTCTGAAAGCATAGAGACAACATGCTAGCTCGATCTGGAGACATAGGAGTAGCCATAGAAACAGAAGTGCCATGAGCCCCATCACTCAACTGTAACTGGTGAAATAGATGATGAAGCTCAATCTCTCTATCTGTATGAACCACATTGTGAATCTCCTCTATATGGGGTCGAATCTCTGATCCTCTGACAAAGTAGTCAGCCAAACTTATCCTATAGGGTCGAATAGGATAATCAAATGGTGTGTAGGATAAACGAGCCCTCACCATCTCCTTACGCAGTCGCGCCATGTAACGGTAATTGACCTCGATAGGAATGAACCCAAGTCCAAATGTCATATCATGGTCAATGGCAGCTATAAACTCATTGAGTCCCTGTTGACGTTGTCCTAACCCCATGCCAGGTAGAAAAGTCATACCCCTCATCATATCAAGAACCATTGTGCTACTGTGCTGATCAAATGACATAGCCACAAAGTCTATACGAAAATCCTCAATCTTGAGAGTTTGTATCTCATCAAAAGTAAATCCAGTCAAAAATATGTCATCCTCACTGTGACTAATCTGAAGTATTGGCTTAGAAGAGGCTAACATATCTCTGGTAGACTGTACTGTGATAACCTGCCCATCATGAATGAACTTCACCTTCTGATGAAGGGAAGAAGGGATAGCTCCGGCTCTATGTATCCAAGGTCGGCCAAGTAACAGGTTAAAGGATGCAGGAATCCTCAAAACCTGGAACAAAGTAGAGAATATGGTTGGACCAATCTGCAAATCAATCACCAAAGTACCCATAACCTCCCTCTTGGTGCTATCATATTCTCTGACTGTCTGAGTAGAAGGACCAAAATCTGAAGGTGTAAAACCAAGGGCTATAGCAGTGGCTAAAGGGCAGACGTTCAAGGCTGAGCCATTGTCCAGTAGGATAGATGGGACTCTACGGCCTGAACAACCAACTGTGATATATAGAGGGCGTACGTGGTCTGAACCCTCAGGTGGCAAGTCATCATTTGAAAACACAATGCAAGTGGCCCTGCTAGCCATCATCATATGAATCAATCTCTCTGGAGTGGTGGTAGTCTCTACCCTAATCTGACTCAAAGCTCGAATCAAAGCATCTCTATGAGTATTGGATGATGCTAATAAACTCCAAATAGAAATACGGGCCTGAGTGCTCTGTAGTTGTCTCAAAACTTCATCATCCTCTCTCCTAACCTCTTCATGAGAGGTTGCACCCTCAAATGGTCTAACTGTTGGTAGTGGTGGCTGAGCTATCCTCACCAACACTTGGTAAGCTTTTGGACTCTAAGGAGACATCCATTATTTATCTCTTGCGAGCTTGAGAAGGGAAGTCCAAGTTTAATGATCACCTTGAATGGCGAATGCTAGGTGAAAGGCACGAGCCATTGCAAGGTGAGAGGCGAATGCTGGGAGACATCAATGAGAGGGAATTAGTGCTAAAATCCATTAAAGTGAAACATTTGTACAACACCGATTAGAGAATTAACTATATGTTAATTCTCTAATGTGAGGAAAAGATTCAAGTGACCGGAGCTCTGTTTTTGCATAAGGAGCCTGACCCCAGTGAGTCTAAAACTCCAAGGTACGCTTTTCTTCATAAGTAATTCCCATTACTTTCTTTTTAGTTAGCTTAAAACAAATCCTTTTTCAACCAAAGTTTATGTTTTCTTCTTAAGCTAACCTTGAAATGAAAAAGCACCAATTCAACTTTGAATTGATATCAGTTGTAAGTTGAAAACCCTTTCCAGTGAACGATCCTAGAGCCACTATGCTATATTAGCTAAGGCTATGCTAGTGCATGGTGATATAGGTTATAAATTTTGTTGATTACTCCTGTCTGAGGACCAAACTCAAGGTACACCAACTAGGCACGCAAATCAAATGGCGCCGTTGCCGAGGAAGGTGCCAACTTCACAGTGATATTATTCCAAAGTACTTGTGATTTTCATCACAAGTTTGGTGATTCTTTTTTCATTTTAATAACTCTTTTAATTATTATTTTTACTTGTTCATATTCTAACATATCTTTCAATTTAGTTTTAGTTAATTTTAGTCTTTTTGTAGTTTTGTTTTCTTTTGTTTTTGTTTTTGTTACAGTTGATACTAGTTGTGTATGCCAAATTGGATACGAGATAGTGGAGGAAGGCTTGTTAAACATGAAACAACTCATAACAAGGAATTGGAATTGAGCTTGAATATCATGGAAGCTACACCTGAAGATTAGCATAGTCACCATGGTCACTAGGACAATCCTAATGCATTCAGATCAATGAAGGACTGCATGCATCCACCTCGTATGAGTGCACCATCATGTATAGTGCCCCCTACAGAGCAGCTAGTGATTAGACCACATATTGTTCCACTTTTACCAACTTTCCATGGGATGGAAAGTGAGAATCCCTATGCACATATCAAGGAATTTGAAGATGTTTGTAATACATTCCAAGAAGAAGGAGCTTCAATCGACTTGATGAGGCTTAAGCTATTTCCTTTTACTTTAAAAGATAAGGCTAAGATTTGGATTAATTCTTTAAGGCCAAGGAGTATCCGTACTTGGACTGATTTACAAGCTGAATTCCTCAAAAAGTTCGTTCCTACTCACAGAACAAATGGCTTGAAAAGGCAAATTTAAAACTTCTCAACTAAAGAGAATTAGAAATTCTATGAGTGTTGGGAAAGATACATGGAAGCCATCAATGCTTGTCCTCATCATGGTTTTGATACATGGCTATTGGTGAGTTATTTCTATGATGGGATGTCTTCCTCAATGAAGCAACTCCTCGAGACAATGTGTGGAGGAGAGATTTCATGAGTAAGAATCCTGAGGAAGCTATGGATTTCTTGAGTTATGTGGCTGAAGTTTCAAGGGGATGGGATGAACCAAACAAAAGAGAAGTGGGGAAGATGAAGTCTCAACTGAATGCTTTCAATGCTAAGGCTGGGATGTACACCTTGAATGAAGATGTTGATATGAAAGCAAAATTTACAGCTATGACAAGAAGATTGGAGAGGCTAGAACTGAAAAAGATGCATGAAGTGCAAGTTGTTGCTTAAACACCAGTGCAAGTAAAGCTATGTCCTATTTGTCAATCTTATGAACACTTGGTGGAGGAGTGCCCTACAATTCTAGCTGCTAGAGAGATGTTTGGAGATCAAGCAAATGTCATTGGACAATTCAGGCCCAATAACAATGCTTCGTAGGGAAACACTTACAACTCAAGTTGGAGGAACCATCCAAATTTTTCATGGAAGCCAAGAGCACCTCAGTACCAACAACCAGCTCAACCATCTCAACAAGCTTCAAGTCTTGAACAAGCAATAGTGAATCTCAGCAAGGTGGGGGAGATTTTGTTGGAGACCAAAAATCCATCAATGCTCAACTCAGTGAAAGAATTGACAGTGTAGAGAATACATTGAATAAAAGGATGGATGGGATGCAAAATGACTTATCTCAGAAGATAGATAATCTCCAATATTCAATCTAAAGGCTCACTAACTTGAATACAGTGCAAGAGAAGGGTAGATTTCCTTCTCAACCTCACCAAAACCCCAAGGGTATCCATGAAATGGAAACTCATGAGGGAGAATCTTCATAGGTGAGAGATGTCAAAGCCTTGATCACTCTAAGGAGTGGTCAAAAGGTTGAGTTGCCAACACCCAAGCCACATGTTGAAGAGGAAGAAGAAGAAGAGACAAAGAAGAGGGAGAAAATCAAAGAAAAGAAGAAAGATATCAGTGAAGGGAAAAAGGACCATGATTCAACAGTGAATGCAAATCCGGAGAAAGAGCTTATTAAGGAAGAAATGATGAAGAAACACATTTCTCCACCTTTTCCTCCAGCTTTGCATGGGAAAAAGGGGATCAGAAATGCATCAGAAATTCTTGAAGTATTGAGACAAGTGAAAGTCAATATTCCATTACTGGATATGATTAAACAAGTTCCAACATATGAAAAATTCCTAAAGGACTTGTGTACTATCAAAAGAGGGTTGAATGTGAATAAAAAAGCCTTCTTGACTAAGCAAGTAAGTGCCATCATACAATGCAAGTCTCCTTTGAAGTACAAAGATCCGGGATGTCCTACCATTTTAGTCATGATTGGAGGAAAGGTAATGGAGAAGGCTTTGTTAGACTTGGGAGCAAGTGTGAATTTGCTACCATACTCTGTCTACAAGCAATTGGGACTTGGTGAATTGAAGCCAACATCAATCACTCTATCTCTAGCTGATAGATCAGTGAAAATTCCAAGGGGGATAATTGAAGATGTCTTAGTTCAAGTTGATAATTTCTACTATCCAGTAGATTTTGTTGTTCTTGATACGGACCCCATTGTCAAGGAAGCTAATTATGTTCCTATCATCCTTGGAAGGCCATTCCTTGCTACCTCAAATGCAATCATCAATTTTAGGAATGGACTTATGCAACTCACTTTTGGCAACATGACACTTGAGCTCAATATCTTTTATATGTCCAAAAAACTAATTACTCCGGAAGAAGAAGAAGGTCCAGAAGAGGTATGCATTATTGACGCTCTAGTGGAGGAGCACTGTAATCAGAATATGCAAGACAAATTGAATGCAAGTCTTGGGGATCTTGAAGAAGGGTTGTCTGAACCCTCTGATGTGCTTGCTACTCTACAAGGTTGGAGGAGGAGAGAAGATATTCTACCTTTGTTCAATAAAGAGGAGGCATAAGAAGCTGCTAAGGAAGAGACCCCAAAGCTCAATTTGAAGCCTCTGCCCATGGAGTTGAAATACACATACTTGGAAGAAAATAAACAATGCCCTGTTGTTATATCTTCATCTCTTACTACTCATCAGGAGATTTCTCTACTTGAAGTTCTCAAGAGGTGTAAGAAAGCAATAGGATGGCAAATATCTGACTTGAAAGGCATCAGTCCTTTGGTTTGTACACATCATATATATATAGAGGAAGAAGCTAAACCAATTCGTCAACCTCAAAGAAGATTGAATCCTCATTTACAAGAGGTGGTGCGAGCTGAGGTGTTGAAGCTACTTCAAGCAGGTATTATCTATCCCATATATGACAGCCTGATTCATTCCCAATTGGTGTCTCAGCTGATTCATATTCTCTTAATGGTCCTCGACAATGGCTCCATTTGATTCGTGTGTTTCCCAATTGGTGTCTCAGTTGATTCATGTCCTCTCAATGGTCCCTGACAATGGTGCCATTTGATTCGTGTCTAGCTGGTGTTCCTTGATTGCGGTCCTCGGATGGGAGTAATCAACAAAATTTATAACCTATTACACCATGTACTAGGATAGCCTTAGCTAGCATAGCATAGTGGCTCTAGGGTCGTTCACTGGGATGGGTTTTCACTCCACAATTGATATTAATTCAAAGCTGAATTGGTGCTTTTTCATTTCAAGGTTAGCTTTAAAAGAAAACATAAAGATGTTTGAAAAGGTTGGTTTTAAGCTAACCAAAAATAGTAACTGATTTTAACTACAAAGAAAAGTGTTTCTTGGAGTTTCAGATCACTAGGCTCAGATTCCTAATACAAAAAGAGAGTTCCGATCACTTGTTTCTTTTCCTCGCATTGGGGATTTAACATATAGTTATTTCCCAGATCGATGTGGTACAGATGCTTCCCCTTAATGGGTTCAAACACTAAATCCCTCTCACTGATTCATCTTGCAATGGCTCATGCCTCTCACCTAGCATTTTCCATTCAAGGTGATCTTTAACCTTGGATTACCCGTCAAAAGCTTGCAAGAGATAACTAATGGATGTCTCCTTAAAGTCCAAAAGCTTACCAAGTGTTGGCTATTCTAGAAAATCCTACCTTCAAACCACCTCCCAAAGGCTCGCAAGAGGTAAACTAGTGCATCTCAATGGATGGAGATCACTTGCCTTACCAAGTGTTGGCCCAGGTGATTTAAAGGCGTTTCAAGTTAACTAAAAACATAGAAACCATTAATGGGTCACACTTTCTCTTCATTAAAAATTAAAACAACAAAACTTCCAATTTATGCATTCGGAAACTTACCCGGCTTTCTTCACTCCAAGAGACAAAGAGCCTAGCCACTCATCCTCTAAGGAAACATCCTCAGAGTTTGTTTGGCTAGAAATAAAAGTAACGAGAAAACAAAAATATGAAGGAAAAACAGAGCAAGTGCTTTGTAAAATATATTTCTTCCTCTCGTCAGATTACATATATGATATATGATTTATGATATCTTTTTTACATTGGTTCAAAGATATATATAGAGAAGATATTTTCTAAGAAATATCTGAATAATATCTTTGACTGATTACAAGGAGAAAATATCTTGAGAAAAAAATCTAACTAAGTCGGTTGCAAATATCTGAGAGTGCACAGGTGGATTCCACAAGGTGAGTCACACGTTGAATTGTCCATTTTTCAAGTTTGATCTTTGGTTTTGCAACTTGGAGATGATTTCACAACTTGGAGATGATTCCGCAACTTGGAGATGATTCGCAACTTCATTCACAGCTTGGAGGTGATTTTGCAATGTGGTTTGCAGCTAGGGGTCAATTTCGGAACCATTTCGCAGCCCATTTCGTAGCTGCGAAATGGCACTCGTGTGTCAAGGGGTGGTTTCGCAGCTGTGAAACCACCTGCGAAATGGGGGCTCGACTGCGAAATTTTCGCTCAGCTTTGTGCGGTTGTCTTCAAAGGGCCATAACTTCTTCGTTTCAACTCCAATTTGCACACCAATTGAAGTGTTGGACTCCTGACTTCCCGAGCTTCAAATTACATATAGTATGCATGAAATAGACTCCAGAAAGTACTCGAAATGTGTCCAACAGTTGCTATCCTCTTGAATTCTTCATGTTAGATTTCTCTCTTTGCTTTCCCTCCTTGCATTCATGATTTGCTTTTGGCAAAGGATTACAAAGCTCCAAAGCTTGGATTCTTCTTGGAAATGAGCTTCCATTTGCTTTTCCATGGATTATATAAAGCTCTCCCTCATCTTAGATTGCTTTGGTGATCAAAAAGTTATCAAAAACACCAAAACTTAACACAATTTGATTAGAAATGATTGCAAGGGTCCTTAACATGCCAATTGAGTTAAAAGGTAATAACTAATACTCAAAAGTGTTTAAAAGAGTTAATTACAAGCTATAAAATAGCACTTTTTGAATAGCAATCATAGCCCTTGGGTGAGTCCTACTCAAGTGGTACCAAAGAAGTCAAGGATTACTATGGTTCAAAATGAAAAGGGAGAAGAAATTGCTACATGCCTCACCTCAGGTTGAAGGGTGTGTATTGATTATAGGAAATTGAATGCTGTGATGAGGAAAGATCATTTTCCACTACCATTTATTAATCAAGTGTTGGAGAGAGTCTCTGGCCATCATTTCTATTGTTTCTTGGACGGGTACTCCGGGTATTTTCAAATTGAAATTGATGTTGAAGATCAGGAGAAGATCACTTTCACATGTCCATTTAGAACATACACCTATAGAAGAATGCCTTTTGGTTTATGCAATGCACCTACAACATTCCAAAGATGTATGCTTAGTATCTTCAGTGATATGGTGGAGCGAATTATGGAGGTTTTCATAGATGACATCACCATATATGGAGGTACATTTGAAGAATGCTTAGTCAACTTGGAAGTGGTTCTTAACAGATGCATTGAAAAGGACTTGGTGCTCAACTGGGAGAAATGCCATTTTATGGTACATCAAGGAATTGTCCTTAGCCATATCATCTCCGAGAAAGGCATTGAAGTTGATAAAGCAAAGGTGGAACTTATTGTCAAATTGCCATCCCCAACAACTGTAAAAGGAGTAAGGCAATTCCTTGGCCATGCAGGGTTCTACAGGAGATTTATAAAAGACTTCTCTAAGCTTTCAAAGCCTCTTTGTGAACTTTTGGCTAAGGATGCTAAGTTTATATGGGATGAAAGATGTCAAAGAAGTTTTGATCAATTGAAGCAATTTTTGACAACTGCTCCAATAGTGAGGGCTCCTAACTGGCAACTAAACTTTGAAGTAATGTGTGATGCCAGTGACTTTGCTATAGGAGCTGTACTTGGCCAAAGAGAAGATGGAAAGCCTTATGTGATCTACTATGCAAGCAAAACATTGAACGAAGCTCAAAGGAACTACACAACCATTGAGAAAGAATTGTTAGCTGTGGTGTTTGCCTTAGACAAGTTTCGTGCTTATCTAGTAGGGTCTTTCATCATTGTTTTCACTGACCATTCAGCCTTGAAGTATTTATTGACAAAGCAAGATGCAAAAGCAAGGTTGGTTAGATGGATTCTTTTACTACAAGAGTTCGATCTTCAAATCAGAGACAAGAAAGGAGTGGAGAATGTGGTAGCTGACCACCTTTCAAGGTTGGCTATAACACACAATTCCCATGTCTTACCTATTAATGATGACTTTCTTGAGGAATCATTTATGTTGCTAGAGAAAACTCCTTGGTATGCTCATATTGCTAACTATTTAGTTACTGGTGAAGTTCTAAGTGAGTGGAAAGCACAAGATAGGAAGCACTTTTTTGCAAAGATTCATGCTTATTATTGGGAAGAGCCTTTTCTTTTCAAGTATTGTGCAGATCAAATAATAAGGAAGTGTGTCCCTGAAGAAGAGCAACAAGGAATCCTCAGCCATTGCCATGAGAATGCATGTGGAGGCCACTTTACCTCTTATAAAACAGCCATGAAGGTGTTGCAATCAGGGTTTTGTTGGCCATCACTGTTCAAAGATGCCCACACCATGTGTAGGAGCTGTGATAGATGCCAAAGGCTCGGGAAGCTTACAAGAAGAAATCAAATGCCTATGAACCTCATTCTAATAGTTGATCTCTTTGATGTTTGGGGCATTGACTTCATGAGACCTTTCCCAATGTCTTTTGGTAACTCTTATATCTTGGTGGGGTGGACTATGTTTCTAAATGGGTTGAGGCAATCCCCTGTAAACACAGTGATCATAGGGTGGTTCTCAAGTTTATCAAAGAGAACATCTTCTCAAGATTTGGGGTGCCCAAGGCCATAATCAGTGATGGAGGTACTCATTTTTGCAACAGACCTTTTGAAACCCTATTAACCAAGTATGGAGTGAAGCATAAGGTAGCTACACCTTATCATCCTCAGACTTCCGGGCAAGTTGAGCTAGCAAAAAGGGAAATTAAGAACATATTGATGAATGTGGTGATCACGAGTAGAAGAGATTGGTCTATTAAGCTTCATGATTCACTATGGGCATATAGAACAGCTTACAAGACTATTCTTGGCATGTCTCCCTATCGCATAGTCTATGGCAAAGCATACCATCTCCCTGTGGAAGTTGAATATAAGGCGTGGTGGGCAATCAAGAAATTAAACATGGACTTGATCAGAGCCGGGGCAAAGAGGTGCTTAGACCTTAATGAGATGGAGGAATTAAGGAATGATGCTTACATCAATTCCAAAGTTGCAAAACAGAGGATGAAGAGGTGGCATGATCAATTAATCTCCAACAAAGAATTCCGGAAAGGATAAAGAGTCTAACTCTATGATTCAAGGCTCCATATCTTTCCTGGGAAGCTCAAGTCAAGGTGGATAGGTCCTTTCATTATTCACCAAGTGCATCTCAATGGAGTGGTGGAATTACTGAATTCCAATAGCACAGACACTTTTAAAGTCAATGGTCATCGTCTCAAGCCATTCATTGAACCATTCAAGTAAGAAAATGAGGAAATCAACCTCCTTGAGCCACAAAAAGCCTAATCAGAAAAGGGTTAGATGGACTTGGTTTCACCAAAGTCCATATTTTTTATTTAATTATGTTAATTTATAAGCTTTATAAATTTTTTTGATTTTAATTTTGGTCTTAAGTTGTGTTATTTATATGTAACTTAATCTTTTTAAATGATCTAATTTAGGAGGAATTGCAAAGAAATTGAAGGAAGGTCTCTGGGAATCAAGAGGAGCTCAAAAGCAAGGAAAAATCCATGGTATGTGAAATTTCGCAGCCCAAAAGAGCCCCCTGCGAAATCGCCCATTGGTTGCAAAATAATTTCGCAGCCCCCAAGTAGCCGTTGCGAAATCAGGCCTCCGCTGCGAAAACGCCCCTTGGTTGCGAAATGATTTCGCAGCCCCATGCACCCCCTCTGCGAAAATTTTCACAGCTGCGAAACACCCCTTTGGCACACGAGTGCCATTTCACAGCCCCCCTTCATTTCGCAGCTGCGAAATGCTCTGCGAAATCCTCTACACCTAAAAACTCCAAATTTCGTAGTCGCATCCCCATTTCGCAGGTGGTTTCGCAACTGCGAAACCACCCCTTAGCACATGAGTGCCATTTGGCAGTTGCGAAATGGGCTGCGAAAATGCCCAACCGTTGCGAAATTCGCCCCTTGCTGCGAAATCGACCATTTGCTGTGAAATCGACCATTTGCTACGAAAATAAAAACTATCCCTTGGCATCCTATTTAAACGTTATAAATTCCATATTTTTTTTTAACCGGTTATTTGAACTTCAAATAGGTGCCAAAGAGGAGCCAAACCAGAGCAACCTTCCGTTTGACCCCTCCACCTCAGCCAAGTCGCGCACACCTTCGGCCATCTTCTCTGAGATAGCCATGGCCAAAACCCGAGGATCTAAGTCCTCGTCCCCATCAACTCGCCTGAGAATCCCAATAGAGAGCCCTGTCCAAGCTGCCATACCCGAGCCTCCACGGCCACTAGTCGTCCCACCTCCGGTTGAGGACGCACCCATGAGTCCTCCTTCGAGGCACTATCAGACTAGAAGGTCACTCACCATGGTCGGGGCAAGCTCTTCCCGAGCCAAAAAGTCAGGTAGCAATCCCCTAAAGAAGAAAGCCAAGGTATCAGAGCCAATTGATTTAACAGAGCCATCTTCAGAGCCTGAATCAAAGCCTCAACCATCTCAGCCACCTGTCAAAGAGCCTCAGCCGTCTTAGCCATCAGCCAAAGAGTCTCAGATTCCCTCAAGCATGACTCCTAAGGTGGTTATCAGACGCCCAATGGTCACTCAGCCACCCATTGAGGGTAATTAGGATTGCAGGTCAAGGCCATTCCACTCCGAGCTCTGCTTTGACACGGCTACTTTTCGACTTCAGCCTAAGCTCAGGGATTCCTTCCATCTACTACAAAGGCACCATATGGAGCACTTGTTGACTCCTAGGGATTTTTTCTATCCCCGTGTAGCATTGGACTTCTATCAATCCATGACCACACACTAGGTCCGAGATCCTACTGTCATCCACTTTACCATAGATGGACGCCATGGTATTCTGGGAGCCAGACACATAGTAGAGGCACTCCGCATTCCCTATGAGCCAGCACGTCTAGAGGATTATCGAGTTTGGACTCATCCTGCACAGAGCGACACAGTCCACATTTTGTCTAGAGGGGCATCCTCGCGCCAGTATCTATTGAGGAAGGAGCTCCCTCCTAGCATGTTCTTTATTGATGCACTCCTGCGCCATAACATCTTTCCATTTCAGCATTGGGTGCAGAGGAGAAGAGTTTTGTTGGAGGCATTGTTCAGGATATCTGAGGGATTCTTCTTTGGCCCTCACTATCTCATTATGGCCGCTCTTCTGTACTTTGAAGAGAAGGTCCATAGGAAGAAGCTACTCCGAGCGGATGCTATTCCACTTCTCTTCCCCAGATTGTTATGCTAGATTTTGGAGCACTTGGGATACCCAGCAGAGCCTCAGCTTGAGCGCAGATGCATTTGTCGAGAGATATTCACTCTCGATAAATGGACAAGTATGACAGCCTATGGTGCAGACCAGGGAGCCCTAGCTGGGCTAGAGCATCCAGAGCAGCCAGAGGAGCCACAGCCGATTGAGATACCAGTTGATATTACCTCACCTGCCCCTGCAGTGGCCTCTACAGAGCCTATACCTGAGGTTGCACCCTCTGCTCCTCAGGCCACACCACGGACTCCCCCTGTTATTCCACCCATATCAGAGCCATCTCCTTCATCTGAGCCTAGGATTGCTATATCCATTTCCGAGTATAGAGGCCTATGCCACACTTTCCAGGCATTGGCCACTTCTCAGAGCATCTTCACTCAGCAGATGACAGCTCTTCATGCTCATCAGGAGCAGATTATCGCCACTCAGACCTAGCATATTGCCATCCTGAGGCAGATTCAGCACTATCTGGGTATTCTATCGACTCCTGAGCACCCCATTCCTATCCCATCAAAGCCCACAGAGCCATCACAGGCCCCTCCTTTCGTAGAGCAGACCTTGTCCCCTAAGGAGCCGACTACAGGAGAGGCAGATGCAGCTGAGCCATCATTTTCACATCATCCTCCAGCCACTATCTGATCATTTGCATATTTCCTTTATCTATTTCCTTACTATAGTAGCATTTGTAATCCCATGCTTTTGATATTTTATATGTTGGGATTGGTTATATTACTTGTTCTCTTTTATATTGTACTTTCATGAAGTAATACAAATCTATCAATTTTTTAGCACTCTTAGCATTATTTTATTTTAATTCCTCTACTCATATCTTTTATTGTTTTTGAAACATGTGGTTTCTCTTATTCTGCTCGAACTTCATATCACTCAGGAGGTACCACTTCCTCCCTGTAATCTCAATCGCTCATGCCACATAGAGGACAATGTTCAGCTTGGTTGGGGGAAGAGTTGAGGAAGGAAGTTTTTGTTATTAATGCTAAGTTATTTTGGTAATTTAGTTGATTTTTGCTTAATTTAAAATTTTTTTTTTGAAGTTTTTATTCTCTACTCTCCTTGGTTATTAAGGAAAATTTCTCAAAATAAAATGAGAGAAATTGAATTTTTGTCTTTTTACTTGACTTAGAGTTTAGATTATGCTTACTAAAGTTGATGAATTGTTGAAGCTTCTATCGAATTCAAGCTTAGTTCTTCCACTTTAAGCTATTCACACACTGTGCACAATAGGTTCCGATTATAAGATGAAAAACTATTTCCCTCTTGACTTAGCAAAATTTTAGACTTGGTACCTTTGACCTCATTTAATAGTGTTGGGACACCTTATAAAAGGCCAATGAGCCTTTGGAAAAAAAATAAGGAAAGAAAGAAAAATGTTTGGTTGCCTTGAAACCCGAGCAAGGTTTGAGGGGTATATGGTGAAAATCTTTAAAGCCTAGTGCCCTAAGCCTTCATTGGTTGGGAGTCACCGACCTCAATGCTCGTTACAAGGGTGAATAGGTGGAGTTTAACATACTGCAGGTGCTTGGGTATTAAAATTCATTCTCAAAAGTCCGGGGTAAAATCTGAGGAGTTAGTGGTTGAAAGATCCTTAAATCTTGATGCCCTAAACCTTAATTGGTTGGGAGTCATCGATGGACCCCCGTTACATGGACAATTTAGAAAAGAATACCTTTAAGCTTTGTACTCCTACATGAAAAAAATTGTGAAACAAAAGGGTGCGTTCTTCGCCTATTGAATTTGGTTAGTTTGCTAAGTGTTGAAAAAGAGCTAGGTTGGGGGGAGAGATTAGTTTAGCATACTATATTCAGAAACTATCAACTAGCACTTAGATTTTTGTGGAAGAGTAAGGTTTGGTCCTTTGGAAGTGGAAATGATTTTAAAGCTTCAATTTGCAGAATGCTTTCTCTTTATGAATTGTGATTAGGCAAATTATTTGATAACTCTTGTTGAAATTTGAGTTTATATTTCTTTAATGTTCCATGTGAGAGTTTGATCATCATGCCACTTAAAAATTTTTTCAAGTGATCAGCATGCTCGTGTAAAGTATATTACTTTTTAGTTTACTTTTTCTTTCCTTTATTGCTAAGAAACTAGCAATATGTCGATTGGGGGGAGTGATTACTACTCAAAAAGTGTTATTTGATAGCTTATAATTAACTCTTTTAAACACTTTTGAGTAGTAGTTATTACCTTTTAACTCAATTAACATATTAAGGACCTTTGCAATCATTTTTAATCAAATTGTGTAAGTTTTGGTGCTTTTGATAGTAATTTGATCACCAAAGCAATCCAAGATTGAGGAGATTTCTATGGAATCTATGGCAAAGCAATGGGAAGCTCATTAACATGAAGAACCAAAGCTTTGAAGCTTTATAGTCCTTTGCCATAAGCAAATCATGAATGCAAGGAGGGAAAGCAAAGAGAGAAATCTAACATGAAGCATTCAAGAGTATAGAAACTGTTGGACACTTTTGGAGCACTTTCTGGAGCTCAATTTATGCATACTATATCTCATTTCGAAGCTCGGGAAGTTAGAAATCTAATGCTTCAAATGGTGTATGATTCAGAGTTCAGATGAAGAAGTTAGAGCCATTGGAAGCCGATCACACCAAGCTGAAGGCCAATTTCGCAGGCTGCGAAATCAGCCTTTGGCTGCGAAATGGTGTCCTTCAGGTTGTGAAATTTTGTAGCCATCTTGCACGCCTGCGAAATTCTCCTGAGTGCTTCTAGATATTTGCGATCTACAGTTTTAGATTTTTTGCTTTAGATATTTGATGTCTAAATCCCCATTCTCTCCTTGTAATCCACCAATTATAGGATTCCTTAGTTATTAAGTAAGAACAAAGGGTAAATAGCCTCATATATATTATTTGTAATTTCCATCACAGACATATCTCGGGAGCTTGTTCTCAAAGACAACTTTTTTGTATAATTTTGAAGGAAGTAAAATACAGAGTTTTGCTCTGTTTTACCTACTCAATTTGATTGTATTGTATTTATTTTTTCTTACTAGCCAAACAAGCTTTGAGGATGTTTCCTCAGAGAATGAGTGGCTAGACTTTTAGTTCCTTAGAGCTAAGGTAGCCGGGTAAGGCCCCGAATGCAAGAATTGGTAATTTTGTTGTTTCAGTTGTTAATGAAGAGAAAGTGTGACCCGTTAATGATTTCTATGTTTTTAGTTAACTTAAAACGCCTTAAATTCACCTGGGCCAACACTTGGTAAGGCAAGTGATCTCCGTCCATGGAGATGCACTAGTTTATCTCTTGCGAGCCTTTGGGAGGTGACTTAAAGGTAGGATTTTCTAGAATTGCCAACACTTGGTAAGCTTTTGGACTCTAAGGAGACATCCATTAGTTATCTCTTGCGATTTTGAGAAGGGAAGTCCAAGGTTAATGATCACCTTGAATGGCGAATGCTAGGTGAGAGGCACGAGCCATTGCAAGTTGCATCAGTGAGAGGGAATTAGTGCTGAAATCCATTAAAGGGAAACATATGTACAACACCGGTTAGAGAATTAACTATATTTTAATTCTCTAATGTGAGGAAAAGATTCAAGTGACTGGAGCTCTGTTTTTGCATAAAGAGCCTGACCCCAGTGAGCCTAAAACTCCAAGGAACGCTTTTCTTCATAAGTAATTCCCATTACTTTCTTTTTAGTTAGCTTAAAACAAATCCTTTTTCAACCAAAGTTTATGTTTTCTTCTTAAGCTAACCTTGAAATGAAAAAGCATCAATTCAACTTTGAATTGGTATCAGTTGTAAGTTGAAAATCCTTCCCAATGAACGATCGTAGAGCCACTATGCTATATTAGCTAAGGCTATCCTAGTGCATGGTGATATAGGTTATAAATTTTGTTGATTACTCCTGTCTGAGGACAAAACTCAAGGTACACCAGCTAGGCACGCAAATCATTAACCACAACCTTAAGATGTTCATAGTATTTAGAGACTTGAGCTCATGACCCGATGTTGTTGATGTCATCTAGAGCCTTGAGTTTTTCACAGCATCTAAAGCACTAATCTCATGACCTAGATTCATTGATGCCAACCACAACCCAAAGTTGTTCATAGCATTTAGAGCCCTGAGCTCACTTCCCGAAATCATTCATGTCATCCACAACACTAAACTTTTCATAGAATTCAAAGGTCTGAGTAGTTCGTAGCATCCAACGCCCTAAGCTCACAACTCGAAATAGCTCATCACATCCACATCATTGAGTAGTTCATAGAATCTAAAGCCTTGAACTTATGTCGTTCATATGGTTATCTAGAGCCCTGAGTTCACGACTTAGAGTCATTCATGTCATCCACTACCCTAAGTTGTTCATTGCACCAGTGGCTTGAGTTCATGACATAGAATAGTTCATATCATCTATATCCTAGAGCGGTTCATAGCATCTAGAGGCCTGAGCTCATGGGATCCTAAGTCGTTCATATCATGTATAACTCTGAGTTGTTCACAACTTCTAGAGCCTTAAGCTCATGGCCTGGAGTCTTTCATGTCAACCATAGTCCTAAGGTGTTCAAAGTATCAAGAGGCCTAAGCTCACTTCCCAGAGTTGTTAATGTCATCCACAACCCTGAACTATTCATAGCATATAGAGGCTTGAGCTTATGACTCAAAATGGTGAATATCATCTACCTCCTGAGGGATTCATAGTATCTAGAGGCCCGAGCTCATGATATCCCAAGTCGTTCTTATCCTCCACAACTCTTAGTTGATCATAATATGTAGAGCCCTAAGCTCATGGGATCATGAGTCATTCATATCATTCAAAAATCTAGGTTATTTGTAGCATCTAGAGGCCTGATCAGATGGCTTGGAGTAGCATATGTCATCTATAACCCTAAGATGTTCATAGAATCTGGAGCACTAAGATTTTCATGGCATCTAAAGTCCAAAGCTCAAGACCTAGAGTAGCTCATCCAATCCATACCCCTAATCGATTGATAGCATCTGGAGCCTTGAACTTACGACCCAAAGTCATTCATGTTAGGCACAACTCTGAGCTGTTCATTGTATGTAGATCCCTAAGCTTGCGACCCGGTGTCGTTCATGTCATCCAAAGCCCAGAGTTGTTCATAAGATTTAGAGGCTTAAGCTCACAACTTGGAGTCTTCCCTGTCAACCACAACCTCGAATTGTTCATAGTATCTAGAGCACTGAGCTCATAACCCGGTGTCATTCATGTCATCCATAACCCTAATCTATCCATCTCATTTAGTGCCTTAAGCTCATGACTTAAAGACTTTCACATCATTGACAAGCATGACCTATTCATAGCATCTAAGGCCTTGAGCTCACAACCCGAAGTCATTTATGTCAACCACAACCCAAAGTTGTTCATAACATCTAGAGTTGTGAGTTCACAACCTAGAGGAGCTCATGTCATCCACAACCCTGAGATGTTCATAGCATCTAAAGCCTTGAACTGATGACTCAGAGTAGCTCATGTCATCCACAGTCTTGAGCTTTTCATAGCATTAAGATCTTTCAGCTCACGACCCAAAGTTGTTCATGTCAACCATAGTCCAGAGCTATTCATAGCATCTAGTGTCTTGAGCTCACAAACCAAAGTAGCTCATGTCATTCATTGCCTTGAGTAACTAATAGTATCTAATTCCATGAGCTCACCACCTGGAGTCGTTCATGTTAACCCCAACCCTAAGCTATTCATAGCATCTAGAGCCTTGAGCTCATGACTCAGAATCATTCATGTGAACCACAGCTTAGAGCTGTTTATAACGTTTAAAACCTTAAGCTCATAATTGACAGTCATTCATGTCATCCACAACCTTGAGCTGTTCAAAGCATCTAGAACCTTGAGCTCATGACTTGGAGACTTTCATGTCATCGACAACCTTGAGTTGTTCATAGCATCTAGAGCCTTCAACTCATGACTTGGATTTGTTCATGTTAACTACAACTCAGAGCTATTCATAGCATATAGAGCCTTAAGCTCATGACCCAGAGGAGCTCATGAAATTTACAACCCTGATTTGTTCATAGCATTTAGAGTCGTGAGCTCATGTCCCCGTATAGCTTATGTCATCCACAACCCTAAGCCATTCATAGCATCAAGAGCCTTGAGCTCACGACCCATACTCTTTTATGTCATCGAAAACCCTAAGTTATTCATAGCATTAAGAACCCTAAGCTCACAACCTGAAGTCATTCATGTAAACCAGAACCAAAAGCTATTCATAGTAACTAGTGCCCTAAGCTAATGAACCAAAGTAACTCATATCATTCACAACCCTGAGCTGTTAATAGCATCAAGAGCCCTGAGATCGCGACTTAGAATCGTTCATGTCAACCACATCCTAGAGTTATTCATAGCATTTATAGCCTTAAGCTTATGACCCAGAGTCATTCACGTCAACCACAACTTAGAGCTATTCATAGCATCTAAAGCGCTAAGCTCATGACTTGAAGTCTTTCATGTTAACCACAACCTAGAGTTTTTCATTGCATCTAAGGCCTTGAGCTCATAACCTAGAGTCATCCATGTCATCCATAACCCTAATATGCTCATAGAATATAAAGCCCTAAGCTCATAACCTAGAGTCTTTTATGTCATTGATAACCCCGGAGTCATTCATGTCAACTATAGCCTAAAGTTTTTCATGGCATTTAAAACCCTGAGTTCATAAGCTAGAGTGACACATGTCATTGCCTAAGTTGTTCGTAGCATCTAAATCCTTGAGGTCACAACCTAGAGTCATTCATGTCAACCACAACCTTGAGATGTTCACAGTATCTATAGCCTGTTCATAGCATTTAGAGCCCTAAGCTCATGACCCAAAGGAGCTTATGTCATCCATAACCCTGAGTTGTTCATAACATCTAGAGCCCTAAGCTCACAACCTAGAGTAGTTGATGTCATTCACAACCCTAAGTTGTTCATAGCATAAAGAGCCCTAACTTCACGACCTATAGTATTTTATGCCATCGATAACCCTGAGCTATTCATAGCATCAAGAGCCCTCAGCTCATGACCCAAAGTCATTCATGTCAAGCATGACCAAGAGTTGTTAATAGCATTTAGTGCCCTGAGCTCACGAACAAGAGTAGCTCATGTCATCCATAGCCTTGAGCTATTAATAGCATATAGTGCCGTGAGTTCATGACCTAGAGTCATTTATATCAACCGTAACCTAGCATCTAGAGCCCTGAGATTAAGACCAAGAGTGGTTAATGTCATTGACAACCCTGATTTGTTCATAGAATCTAAAGCCCTAAGCACACGACCCAAAGCCATTCATGCCAACCACAACCTTGAGATGTTCATAGTATCTATAACCCTTAGCTCAAAACCTCAAGCCATTCATGTCATCCAAAACCATAAGCTCATGACTTAGAGTCTTTCATGTCATCAGCAACCTTGAGTTATTCATATCATATAAAGTACAAAGCTCACTACTTGGATTTGTTCTTGTCAACCACAACCCAGAGTTGTTCATAACATCTAGAGCCTTGACCTAAAGACCTAAAGTCGTTCATATCAACCATGACCTAGAGTTGTTCATAGCATCTAAGGCCTTTAGCTCATGATATAAACTCATTCATGTCAACCATAACCTAAATCTATTCATAGCATTTAAACCCTTTAGCTCATAACCCAGAGTAGTGCATGTTATTCGCAGTCTTGATCTATTCATAGCATCTAGAGCCCTGAGCTCACGACCAAGAGTTGTTCATGTAAACTATAGCCTTGAGTTGTTCATAGTATCTAGAGCCCTAAGCTCACAACTCAAAGTTGTTCATGTGAACCACAATCTAGCACTGTTGATAGCATTTAGAGCCTTGAGCGCACGACCCAGAGTAACCTATGTTATCCACACCCTTAAGCCATTCTTTGCATCTAGAGTCCTCAACTCATGACCTGGAGTCATTCATGTCAACCATAGATGATTCATCCCCATTGCAGTCATGCCAGTTGATTCTGGCTCAGATGGGTGTTATCAATAAAATTTATAAAACCTAAATCATCTCACACTAGGGTAGCATAGCTAACATAGTATAGTGGCTCTAGGATCATCCACAGGGATGGGTTTTCATCGTACAATTGACTTAAATGAAGGAAATAAAATGGTGCTTTTTCTTATGAAAATTAACTTTTAAAGAAAATGGAATTGTGGTTGCAAAGATTGATTTTAAGTTAAGCAAAAACATTAAGTGAAATTAACTTACAAAGAAAAGGTCTCTTAGAGCTTTAGGTCACTAGGATCGGGTTCCTTAGGCAAAAGGGGAGATTCCGAATCTTCTCATCGCGTTAGGGATAATAACATAAAGGATGGTTATCTCCCGAACTGGTTTTATATTTAGCAATTAAGATTTGATCCAAAGGTTTCATGAGAAATGGTAATTTCTTCCCATTAATGGCTTCAAACACTAAAGACTTTCATCTTGAACCACCTTCCAATGGCTCGTAAATGATAACTAATAGACAACCATGGATCTAACAATAAGAATCCATGGAAAACGAAAATCTTACCAAGTATTGGCCATTCAAGGTGCTTTTAAGGGATTTAAAACTAAACCTTGAAATAAAAACCATTGACGGTTAACAACTACTATCATTTAAAGCAACGACAACTCTCATCTTTGCATTCAGGTCCTTCACCTAACTTCCATCACTCCAAGAAACATAAAACCTAGCCATTCATCCCCTAAGAATCATCCTCAGAGGTTGTTTAGCTAGCAAAAAAAGTGAAAACAAAATGAGAAGGAAAGGCAGAGCAAAAGCTCTGTATATTTCTTAGTATGGGAATTTACAAGTGTTTTATGAAAAGCATACATAACCCTCTCATCCCTCTGTCTCTTTCCTTATATATAAGGTACCTAAAATATATATAAAAAGATATAAAAGAAAATATCTAGGTTGGTTACAAGGAGAAACTAGGAAATTACACAAAATATCTGAAGATAAAAATCTAACGGAGTCGGTGCAAAGGAAGATTTTGCATACCATGCAAAATTTGGCATGGTGTGCGAAATCCTTTGGCTGCCTCAAGTGGTTTCGCATGGTGTGCAAAATTTCGCACAGCCATGCGAAACTGTTGGTTGTTGGATTTCTTCCTCTGATTTTCTTCCCTGCATCCCTGATTGACTTGGCAAAGGGTCATGAAGTGCTCCAAAGCTTGGATTCTTCATGTATTTGAGCTTTAACTTGCATTGCCATGGATTTAAAAAAATTCTCCCTCATTCTTGGCTTGTTTCAATGATAAAAAAAAGCTACCAAAAACACTAAACTTGCCAAAAACTAATTAGTAACCCTTGCTAGGTTCCATAATGTGCTAATTGAGTTAAAAGGTATTAACTACTACTCAAGAGTTTAAAACAATTAGTTTTAAGGTATAAAAAAGTACTTTTTGAGTAGTAATAACTCCCCCCAACCGACATATTGCTAGTCCCTTAGTAATGAAGGATAGATAAAGAAAAAAAACAGTAAAATAATTTACAAAATCATGTTGATCACTCCAAAAAATTTTCAAGTGGCATGATACGGATTATACTCTCTCATGGAATATCAAAGAGGCAAAACCCAACCTTTAACAAGAATCATCAAATCTCATGCCTAACCACAATTTATAAAGAGTGGGCATTATGCAAATTTAAGCATTAATAGAATTTCCACCCCTAGAGGTCCACTCCTTTCTATTCCACAAAAATCTAAGCGTGTTAAGCTTATTAGTTTCCAATTATATTATGTCGAACTATTCTCTCCCCCCAACCAGTTCATTCTCAAACCTTAGCAAATTGACCAACCTCCAATAGGCTAAGAACGCACCTCTTTTATTTCACAATTTTTTCATTGTAGGAGTGCAATGCTAAGGGTATTGTTTCCTAAAGTGTCCATGTATCAGGGATCCATCGATGACTCCTAACCAATCAAGGTTTAGGGCATCAAGCTTTAAGGATCTTTCGACCACTAACTCCTCAGATTTTTCCCCGAACTTTTGAGATTGCAATTCAATACCTAAGCACCTACAATATGTTAAACTCCACCTATTCACCCTTGTAACGAGCATTGAGGTCGGAGACTCCCAACCAATAAAGGTTTAGGGCACCGGGTTTGAAAGACTTTCGCCGTATACCCCTCGGACCTTGTTTGGGTTTTAAGGCAAGTGAAACACTTTATTATTTCTTTCTTTCTTTATTTCTTTCTTTCTTTGAAAGGCTCATTGGCCTTTTATAAGGTGTCCCAACACTATCAAAATGAGGTCAAAGGTACCAAGTCGAAATTTTCCTAAGTTCAGGGGGTGAGATAGTTTTTCATCTTATAATTGAAACCTAATGTGCACAGTGTGTGGTAAGATTAAAGTGGAAGAAATAAGGTTGAATTCCATAGAAGTTTCAATACTTCATCAACTTCAATAAGCATAATACAAACTCTAAGATTCAAGTAAAAATGCAAGAACTCAATTCCTCCCTGATTCGTTCCCAATTGGTGTCTCAGCTAATTCATGTCTTCTCAATGGTCCCTGACACTGGTGCCATTTGATACGTGTCCAGCTGGTGTCCCTTGATTTTGGTCCTCAGGGAGTAATCAACAAAATTTATAACCTATTACACCATGTACTAGGATAGCCTTAGCTAGCATAGCATAGTGGCTCTAGGGTCGTTCATTGGGATGGGTTTTCACTTCACAATTGATATTAATTCAAAGATGAATTGGTGCTTTTTCATTTCAAGGTTAGCTTTAAAAGAAAACATAAATATGTTTGAAAAAGGATTGGTTTTAAGCTAACCAAAAATAATAGTAACTGATTTTAATTACAAAGAAAAGTGTTTCTTGGAGTTTAGATCACTAGGCTCAGGTTCCTTATACAAAAAGGGAGTTTCGGTCACTTGTTTCTTTTCCTCACATTAGAGAATTAACATTTAGTTAATTCTCTAACCGGTGTGGTACAGATGATTCCCTTTAATGGGTTCAAACACTAAATCCCTCTCACTGATGCATCTTGCAATGGCTCGTGCCTCTCACCTAGTATTTGCCATTCAAGGTGATCCTTAACCTTGGATTACCCATCAAAAGCTCGCAAGAGATAACTAATGGATGTTTCCGTGGAGTCCAAAAGCTTACCAAGTGTTGGCTATTCTAGAAAATCCTACCTCTAAACCACCTCCCAAAGGCTCGCAAGAGATAAACAAGTGCATCTCAATGGATGGAGATCACTTGCCTTACCAAGTGTTGGCCCAGGTGATTTAAAGGGTTTTAAGTTAACTAAAAAGATAAAAACCATTAACGGGTCACACTTTCTCTTCATTAAAAACTAAAACAACAAAACTTCCAATTTATGCATGAGAAAACTTACCCGGCTTTCTTCACTCCAAGAGACGAAGAGCCTAGCCTTTCATCCTCTGAGGAAAAATCCTCAGAGTTTGATTGGCTAGAAAGAAAAATAACGAGAAAACAAAAATATGAAGAAAAACAAAGCAAGTGCTCTGTAAAATATTTAAAGACTAAGGAAACCTATGATAGGTGGGTTACAAGGTGAGTTTGAGGATTTAGACATCAAATATCTAAAGTAAAATATCTCAAAATGTGGGTCACAAATATCATGAAGCTTCAGGAGAAATTCCACTGTAAGAGGGCCGCGAAATTTCGCAGCAAAAGCACAACATTTTCGCAGCCCAAGGCTGATTTCGCAGTCGTGCAAAATCTTCCTTCAGCTTGGAGTGATCGGCTTCCAATGGCTCTAACTGCTTCATTTCAATTCCGAATAGCACACCGTTTGAAGCATTGGATTATTGACTTCCTGAGCTTCAAAATGAAATATAGCATGCATAAATTGAACTCCAGGAAGTGCTCCAAAAGTGGCTAACATGACTGTCATCTAGAATGCTTCATGGCAGATTTCTCTTTGCTTCCCCTCCTTGCATTTCGGATTTTCTTATAGAAAAGGACTTTAAAGCTTTGGTTCTTCATGTTTCTGAGCTTTCCATTGCTTTGCCATGGATTCCAAATAACTCTCCTCAATCTTGGATTGCTTTGGTGATCAAAAAGCTATCAAAACACCAAAACTTAACACAATTTGATTAGAATTGATTGCAAGGGTCCTTAACATGCCAATTGAGTTAAAAGGTAATAACTACTACTCAAAAGTGATTAAAAGAGTTAATTACAAGCTATGAAATAGCACTTTTTGAGTAGTAATCACTCCCCCCAATCGACATATTGCTAGTCCCTTAGCAATGAAGGAGAGAAAAATAAAAATAAACAGTACTATAATTTACAACATCATGTTGATCAAAAAACAATTTTCAAGTGGCATGATGATCTAACTGTCACATGAAACATTAAAGAAATTAGACTCAAACTTCAATAAGAGTTATCAAATAACTTGTCTAAGCACAATTCTTAAAGAGAAGGCATTATGCAAATTTAAGCTTTAAAAGAGTTTCCACTCCCAAATGGTCAAACCTTACTCTTCCACAAAAATCTAAGTGTTATTTATTAGCTTCCGAATATAGTATATTGAACTAATCTCTCCCCCCAACCTAGTTCTTTTTTAAAGCTTAGCAAACTGATCAACCTCCAATAGGCTAAGAACGCACCTCTTTTCTCACAATTTTTTTTTTCTTGTAGGAGTACAAAGTTTAAAGGTATTCTTTTCTAAATTGTCCATGTAACGGGGGTCCATCGATGACTCCCAACCAATTAAGGTTTAGGGCATCAAGCTTTAAGGATCTTTCAACCACTAACTCCTCGGATTTTACCCCAGACTTTTGAGAATGAATTTTAATACCCAAGCACCTACAGTATGTTAAACTCCACCTATTCACCCTTGTAACGAGCATTGAGGTCGGTGACTCCCAACCAATGAAGGCTTAGGGCACCAGGTTTTAAAGATTTTCACCATATACCCCCCTGACCTTGCTCGGGTTTCAAGGCAAGTAAACATTTTTCTTTTTCTCTTTTTTTTTTTCAAAGGCTCATTGGCCTTTTAAAAGGTGTCCCAACACTATTAAATGAGGTCAAAGGTACCAAGTCTAAAATTTTCCTAAGTCAAGAGGGAAATAGTTTTTCATCTTATAATCGGAACCTATTGTGCACAGTGTGTGAATAGCTTAAAGTGGAAGAACTAAGCTTGAATTCGATAGAAGCTTCAACAATTCATCAACTTTAGTAAGCATAATCCAAACTCTAAGTCAAGTAAAAAGACAAAAATTCAATTTCTCCCTTTTCATTTTGAGAAATTTTCCTTAATAACCATGGAGAGTAGAATAAAAACTTTAAAAATTAAGCAAAAAACAACTAAATTACCAAAATAACTTAGCATTATTAACAATACTTACTTCCTCAACTCTCCCCCCAACCAAGCTGAACATTGTCCTCAATGTGACAAAAACGATTGAAAAATAGGGAGGAAGTGGTACCTCCTTAGTGACATGGAGTCTGAGTCGTATAGGAGAAACCACATGTTTAAAAAAAAACAAAAGAGTTAGTGAGTAGAGGAAATAAAAAAATGCCAAGTTTAAACAAAAATGATGTCTATATATGATGCATCATCAGTAATACATCCAATCCCAGAATATAAGACATCAAAACATGGAATTATCTATACTAATATAATATGTAAAGACAAAAAGTAAAGAGATGATCAAGTAATGGTAGGGTCCTGTGGAGCTGATGCATCTGTGGTGGCCTCTTGAGTGGGTTGGATCAGGAATTTGACCTCTGTTCTAGTAGTCTCCTTAGATGGCATAGTCTCCTCAACTAGAGCTATGGGCTTTGATGGTTTAAGGAGGTAAGAAATGGAGTGAGAGACTTGGTGTGTGTGATCTCAGTGAGAGGGCTCTCCTCTTTAGATGCATGGTTGCAAGGCTCTGTTGGCATTTTTGCAACTTCCCTTGGCTTTGCAAAGTGTTTTTTCAAACCTTTCTTCATTTTGCAAGTCATTTTTATAGCCTGGAGGTCATTTCGTAGTTTGGAGATCATTTTGCATCCAAAGAGAAAAAAGAAAAACATTTTTGCAGCCCATGGAAAAAATAGAAACATTTTCGCAGCCCATTTTGATGACTGGAAATCATTTCGTAGCCATTTTGAAGCCAAATGGAAAAAAGAAACATAAAAAAGAAGATCACATCCCATTTTTGAAGCTTGGAGATCGTTTCCGCATCGGGGGAGGATTTTGTAGAAGAGGGGAATTTTCGCAGCCCATTTCGTAGCTGCGAAATGGGCATACGGCGCTACAAAGTGGCACTTGTGTGCCAAGGGGTGGTTTCGCAGCTGCAAAACACCCTTCAAAATGGCGTCTCTGCTGCGAAATGGAGGATCTCAAGGCATGGAAAGTTTCGTAGCCATTTCGCAGCTGCGAAACAGGTGTACTTGGCTACGAAATGGCACTCGTGTGCCAAGGGGCCTCTTTGCAGCTGCAAAAATTTTCGCAGAGGAGGATGGGCGGCTGCGAAACCATTTTGTAATGGGAGGCCATTTTCGTAGCGGTCCTCTTTAGGCTGTGAAATCTCACAGACCATGCTCCCTCCTTGCTTTTGAGCTCCTCTTGATTCCCAACTTCCTTCTTTCACCTCTTTTGACATTCCACTTGATTTTGATCATCCAAAAACCTATGTTACATCAAAACAAATTAAAATTAAAGCATTGAAATCAAAATTAAAACAAGTAATAAATAAAACAAAAAGATATGGACTAGCTAGCCTTTAGAAAGACTAAGTCCGTCAAAAAATTTGATCCTGATTTAGCTTGCTTGGATCCCATATGAAATTTGCATCCCTCATTTGAGACTTGCTCTGTATGATTTTGCCATACAAAGCTTGGAGGAAAAATGGAGGCATGTGTTTCTTCATCATTTCTTCCTTGATGACTATCCTCTATGGTTCTCCTTCTACATTAACATCATAGCCATCTTTCTCTGTACTTTTCCCCTTTCTTTTCTTTGATTTCCTCTCTCTTTTCTTTCTTTGTTTCACTCTCTTCATCATGCTCTAGCTTGGATGTGTGCAGATCAACCTCTTTACCACTCCTCAAAGTGATAATCGTTTTAACTTCCTTCACCATTGAAGATTCTCTCTTTTGAGCTTCCACTTGATGGATACCCTTGGAATTTTGATGAGGTTGAGAAGGAAAGTTTCCTTTTTCTTGCCCTTTGTTGAGGTTGGCAAACCTTGAGATTGAATATTGGAGATTATCTATCTTCTGAGATAGATCATTTTGCACTCCATCCATCTTTTTGTTCAATGAACTCTCTACACTGTCAATTCTTTGACTGAGCTGAGCATTGATGGATTTCTGAGCTCCAACAAAGTCTCCCACGACCTTGCTAAGATTCACCATAGCTTGTTCAAGGTTCAAGGGTTGCGGAAGTGCTTGAGCAGGTTGCTTGTACTGAGGTGGCTATGGTTTCCAAGAGAAATTTGGATGGTCCATCCAATTGGAATTGTAGGTGTTGCAATCACCAAACATTTCCCTCACCGTTGGAATGGTAGGACACTTTTCCACCAAGTGCTCAAAAGATAGACAAATGGCACAAGGCATAGCTTGCAATGGTGTCTGAGAGATGGTTTGCACTTTTTGCATCTTCTTCATTTCTAACTCTTCCAATCTCTTTGCCATAGCTGTAATCTTTGCCTTCATGTCTATGCCGTCATTCAAAATATACATCTCACCCTTAGCTTTAGGTTGAGACTTCATTCTTCCCATATCTCTAGCATTTGGTTCATCCCATCCTCTTGAAACTTCAGCCACATAACTCATGAAATTCATAGCTTCCTCTGCTATCTCGTATTCAATATGGCATGCACAACTAGCAATTTGTGAATTACAAAAAGAGAAAACAAAAGAAAGCAAAAGAAAAACAATTCTTAAAAAAAAATTAAGGTAAACTAAAAACTAAATAAAAGGTATACTAAAATATGAACAAAGAAAAAGAAACAAATAAAAAGAGTTAGTAAAAAGAAAAGAAAAGTCACCAAACTTGTGATGAAGATCACAAGTACTCTGAAAAGGTGATATCACTGTAAAGTGGCACCATCCCCGGCAACGGCGCCATTTGATTTGTTCCCAATTGGTGTCTCAGCTGATTCATGTCCTCTCAATGGTCCCTGACAGTGGTGCCATTTGATACGTGTCCAGCTGGTGTCCCTTGATTTTGGTCCTCTGGGAGTAATCAACAAAATTTTTAACCTATTACACTATGTACTAGGATAGCCTTAGCTAGCATAGCATAGTGGCTCTAGGGTCGTTCACTGGGATGGGTTTTCACTTCACAATTGATATTAATTCAAAGATGAATTGGTGCTTTTTCATTTCAAGGTTAGCTTTAAAAGAAAACATAAATATGTTTGAAAAAGGATTGGTTTTAAGCTAACCAAAAATAATAGTAACTGATTTTAATTACAAAGAAAAGTGTTTCTTGGAGTTTAGATCACTAGGCTCAGGTTCCTTATACAAAAAGGGAGTTCCGGTCACTTGTTTCTTTTCCTCGCATTAGAGAACTAACATATAGTTAATTCTCTAACCGATGTGGTACAGATGCTTCCCTTTAATGGGTTCAAACACTAAATCCCTCTCACTGATGCATCTTGCAATGGCTCGTGCATCTCACCTAGCATTTGCCATTCAAGGTGATCCTTAACTTTGGATTACCTGTTAAAAGCTCGCAAGAGATAACTAAAGGATGTCTTTGTGGAGTCCAAAAGCTTACCAAGTGTTGGCTATTCTAGAAAATCCTACCTCTAAATCACCTCCCAAAGGCTCGCAAGAGATAAACAAGTGCATCTCAATGGATGGAGATCACTTGCCTTACCAAGTGTTGGCCCAGGTGATTTAAAGGCGTTTTAAGTTAACTAAAAAGATAAAAACCATTAACGGGTTACACTTTCTCTTCATTAAAAACTAAAACAATAAAACTTCCAATTTATGCATGAGGAAACTTACCCGGCTTTCTTCACTCCAAGAGACGAAGAGCCTAGCCTCTCATCCTCTGAGGAAAAATCCTCAGAGTTTGATTGGCTAGAAAGAAAAATAACGAGAAAACAAAAATATGAAGGAAAAATAGAGCAAGTGCTCTATAAAATATATTTCTTCCTTCCATCAGATTACATGATGATCTATTGTGTAAAGGAAATTACAAACTATATATAAGAGGTTATTCACCCTTTGTTCTTACTTAAAGACTAAGGAATCCTATGATAGGTGGGTTACAAGGAGAGTTTGGGGATTTAGACATCAAATATCTAAAGCAAAATATCTCAAAATTTCGATCGCAAATATCGCGAAGCTTCAGGAGAAATTCCACTATAAGAGGGTAGCGAAATTTCGCAGCAAAAGGACAACATTTTCGCAGCCCAAGGCTGATTTCGCAGTTGTGCAAAATCTTCCTTCAACTTGGAGTGATCGGCTTCCAATGGCTTTAACTCCTACATTTCAACTCCAAATCATGCACCGTTTGAAGCATTGGATTGCTGACTTCCTGAGCTTCGAAATGACATATAGCATGTATAAATTGAACTCCAGGAAGTGCTCCAAAAGTGGCTGAAATGACTGTCATCTAGAATGCTTCATGGCAGATTTCTCTTTGCTTCCCCTCCTTGCATTCCGGATTTGCTTATGGCAAAGGACTTTAAAGCTTTGGTTATTCATGTTTCAGAGCTTTACATTGCTTTGCCATGGATTCCAAAGAACTCTCCTCAATCTTGGATTGCTTTGGTGATCAAAAAGCTATCAAAACACCAAAACTTAACACAATTTGATTAGAATTGATTGCAAGGGTCCTTAACATGCCAATTGAGTTAAAAGGTAATAAATACTACTCAAAAGTGTTTAAAAGAGTTAATTACAAGCTATGAAATAGCACTTTTTGAGTAGTAATCACTCCCATTTCATTTTGAGAATTTTTCCTTAATAACCATGGAAAGTAAAGTGAAAACTTTTAAAATTAAGCCAAAAAGTAACTAAATTAAAAAATTAACCTAGCATTATTAACAAAACTTCCTTCCTCAACTCTCCCCCCCAACCGAGATCAACATTGCCCTCAATGTGTCAAGAGCAATTGAAAATAAAGGGAGGAAATGGTACCTCCTGAATGAAATGGAGCTTGAGTCATATAGGAGAAACCACATGAGTCAAAAAAACAAAGGGTAATGAGTAGAGGAAATAGAAAAATGCTAAGTATAATAAAAAAACATGATGATCTATATATTAATATGAGAAAGTACAATATGAGATATGATCGGGCAATACATCCAATCCCAGTTTATAAAGCATCAAAACAAGGACAAATCTCCACAAATATAATATATAAATACAATAAGATAGAGATGTCCTATGATCAAGTAATGGGAGCCTCGGGTGGAGATGATGCCTCCTTAGGCGTAGTTGTGACTGTGGGAGGCTCATCCTGAGGTGTGGGAATCCGAACCTCTGCTGGTGTAGTGTCCTCAACTGGAGCTATAGGCATTGAGGATGCGGGAAGGTTAGGCTGAGGAGGAGGCAGGAGTCTTAGGTGCTACTGAATTTGGCGGGGAATAGTAGTATGCTAGTCCTGATGAGCACATATCTCAGCCATCTATTGGAAGAGAGCATAATGGGTGGTGGTGAGTGTCTGAAAGGTATGCACCAGGGCGCGAAACTTCGAAACTGATATGGTGATAGAAGGCTCGGATGTAGTCGGCACGACTGGTGGAACAGTAGGAGTCGTAGGCGGAGCATCAAAAATAGCCTTAGGTGTGGGCACTGGTGGTGCTACCATGGGAGAGACTCCTAATGGTGTAGAATAGCCCATAAACTAATTCCATTTTTTGAGAGTTAATCGCTCTCGACAAAGGTGGTGGTGCTCAAGTCGAGGCTCAATAGGAAAGCCTAAATACTCCAAGATCTGGCATAGTAACCTCGTGAATAGTAATCAAATGGTGTTGGCCCTCTAAAGCTTCTTCCTATGGACCTTCTCCTCAAAGTGGATGAGGAAGGCTATAATCAAGTAGTGCGGGCCAAAGTAGAAGCCCTCAGATATACGGAATAACACATCCAAAATAGCTCATCTCCTCTGTACTAAATGTTGTAATGGAAAGAGGTTGGAGCGCAACACCACGTCTATGAGGAGCATCCCAGGCGAAAGCTCCTTTTGTAGAAGGACCGAATCAGTAGAGGTCCCCCTGGACAATATGTGTACCATGTCCCTCTGAGATACAGGAGACCACTGGTAGAAAGCAGAAGGATCCTCTAGCTCGAAAGGAATATGTAGAGCTTTTACAATCTGTCTGGCCTTGAGTACACCATGACATCCATCTATGGTAAAGTGAATCGTAGTAGGACTCTAGACGCCACGAGTAGTCATAGACTGGTAAAAGTCTAGTGCTACTGATTTCATGCCCAAATGGTGTATGTCTTGTTGATTGGTGATCAATCAACTAGTGTACCTTGATTTTGGTCCTCAAACGGGAGTAATCAACAAAAATTATAACCTATTTCACCATGTACTAGGATAGCCTCAGTTAGCATAGCAGAGTGGCTCTAGGATCGTTCACTGGGAAGGGATTTCAAATCACAACTGATATTAATTCAAAGTTGAATTGGTGCTTTTTCATTTCAAGGTTAGCTTAAAAAGAAAACATAAACTTTGGTTGAAAACAGGTTGGTTTTAAACTAACCAAAAATATTAACTGAAATTACTTATAAAGAAAAGTTTTTCTTGGAGTTTTTGGATCACTAGGGTCAGTTCCTATTACAAAAAGAGAGTTCCGGTCACTTGAATCTTTTCCTCGCATTGGGGATTTAACATATAGTTATTTCCCGAACCGGTATGGTACAGATGCTTCCCTTTTATTGATTCAAACACTAACTCTCTGTCACTGAGTCATCTTGCAATGGCTCGTGCCTCTCACCTAGCATTTGCCATTCAAGGTGATCCTTAACCTTGGATTACCCTTCAAAAGCTCACAAGAGATAACTAATGGATGTCTCCTTAGAGTCCAAAAGCTTACTAAGTGTTGGCTATTCTAGAAAATCCTACCTTTGAACCACCTCCCAAAGGCTTGCAAGAGATAAACTAGTGTATCTCAATGGACGGAGATCACTTGCCTTACCAAGTGTTGGCCTAGGTGATTTTAAGGCGTTTTAAGTTAACTAAAAACAGAGAAACCATTAACGGGTCACACTTTCTCTTCATTAAAAGCTGAAACAACAAAACTTCCAATTTTTGCATTCGACACCTTACCCAGCTTCCTTAACTCCAAGAGACAAAAAGTCTAGCAACTCTTTCTCTGAGGAAACATCCTCAAAGCTTGTTTGGCTAGTGAGAAAAATACAATCAAAATGAGTAGGTAAGGCAGAGCAAAGCTCTGTGTATTACTTTCTTCAAAACCATACAAAAAGTAGGTCTCTGAGAACAAGCTCCCAAGATATCCTTGTGTAAAGAAAATTGAAAATGATATATAGGAGGTTATTCA
The DNA here is from genome assembly GCA_946000715.1 of Vitis cinerea var. helleri x Vitis riparia. Classification (NCBI taxonomy): domain Eukaryota; kingdom Viridiplantae; phylum Streptophyta; class Magnoliopsida; order Vitales; family Vitaceae; genus Vitis; species Vitis cinerea var. helleri x Vitis riparia. Next base: position 15,048,903 of record OX254009.1, on the reverse strand, counting down.
CCCTGTCTTCTTACTTCCTAACTAAGGAATCCTATGATTGGTGGATTACAAGGAGAAAATGGGGATTTAAACAACAAATATCTGAAGAAAAAAAAATCTAAAAGAGTCGGTCGCAAATATCTGGGAGCACTCAGGTGGATTTCACAGCTTGCAACATGGCCTGTGAAAATTTCGCAAGCTCAAGTGTCAATTTCGCAAGAAAAGGGTGATTTTGTAGCTTGCACTTTATGATTTCGTAGCTTGTGAAATTGCCTTTCAACTTGGTGCGATTGTCTTCCAATGGCCATAACTTCTTCATTTTAGCTCAAATTTATGCACCATTTGAAGCGTTGGATTCCTGACTTCCTGAGCTTCGAAAGGACATATAGTATGCATAAAATGGACTCTATGAAGTGGTAAAAATGTGTCCTACAGATGCTGTCCTCTTGGATTTGTTCTTGTTAGATTCCTTTCTCTGTTTTTTGTCCTTGCATTCTTGATTTGCTTTTGGAAAAGGACTACAAAGCTCCAAATCTTGGATTCTTTTTGTAAATAAGCTTCCATTTGCTTTACCATGGATTATATAGAACTCTCCCTCATCTTAGATTGCTTTGGTGATCAAAAAGCTATCAAAAGTACCAAAACTTAACACAATTTGATTAGAAACGATTGCAAAGGTCCTTAACATTCCAATTGAGTTAAAAGGTAATAAATAATACTCAAAAGTGTTTAAAAGATTTAATTACAAACTATAAAATAGAACTTTTTAAGTAGTAATCACTCCCCCCAATCGACATATTGGTGGTCCCTTAGCAATGAAGGAGAGAAAAAGAAAAATAAACAGTACTATAATTTACAACATCATGCTGATCACTTCAAAAAATTTCAAGTGGCATGACGATGAAACTCTCACATGGAACATTAAAGATATAAAACTCAAACTTCAACAAGAGTTGTCAAATAACTTGTCTAATCACAATTCATAAAGAGAAGGCATTATGCAAATTCAAGCTTTAAAAGAGTTTTCACTCCCAAAGGGTCAAACCTTAATCTTCCACAAAAATCTAAGTGTTACTTATTAGTTTCCGAATATAGTATGTTGAACTAATCTCTCCCCGCAACCTAGTTATTTTTCAAATCTTAGCAAACTGACAACCTTCAATAGGCTAAGAACACATCTTTTGGTTCACAATTTTTTCATTGTAGGAGTACAAGGCTTAAAGGTATTCTTTTCTAAATTATCCATGTAATAGGGGTCCATCGATGACTCCCAACCAATTAAGGTTTAGGGCATCAAGCTTTAAGGATCTTTCAACCATTAACTCCTCGTATTTTACCTCAGATTTTTTAAAATGAATTTTAATACCCAAGCACCTACAGTATGTTAAACTCCACCTATTCACCCTTGTAATGAGCATTGAGGTCGATGACTCCCAACCAATTAAGGCTTAGGGCACCAGGTTATAAAGATTTTCACCATATACCCCTTAGACCTTGCTCGGGTATCAAGGCAAGTAAAAAAAAAAAAGTTCTTTCTTTTTTCTTTTTTCAAAGGCTCATTGGCCTTTTATAAGATGTTCCAACACTATTAAAATGAGGTCAAAAGTACCAAGTCTAAAATTTCCTAAGTCAAGTGGTAAAATAGTTTTTCATCTTATAATCGGAACCTAGTGTGCACAGTGTGTGAATAGCTTAAAGTGGAAGAACTAAGGTTGAATTCAATAGAAGTTTCAACAATTCATCAACTTTAGTAAGCATAATACAAACTCTAAGTCACGTAAAAAGACAAAAATTCAATTTCTCCCTTTTCATTTTGAAAAATTTTCCTTAATAACCATGGAAAGTAGAATAAAAACTTTAAAAAAATTTTAAAATTAAGCAAAAAGATTACAACGCTTTTCCACTAGAGTGTCAATTATGCACACCTCTTCTGGACCTTCTTCCTCTTTTGGAGTGATTCTCTTTTTGGACATATGGAAAATATTAAGCTCCAATGTCATGTTGCCAAATGTGAGTTACATGAGTCCATTCCTACAATTTATGATTGCATTTGATGTAGCTAGGAATGGCCTTCCAAGGATGATAGGAACATAATTAGTTTCCTTGACAATTGGGTCTGTGTCAAGAACAACAAAGTCTACTCGGTAGTAGAAATTATCAACTTAACTAAGACATCTTCAATTATCCCTCTTGGAATTTTCACTGATCTATCTACTAAAGACAGAGTGATTGATGTTGGCTTCAACTCACCAAGTCCCAATTTCTTGTAGACAGAGTATGGTAGCAAATTCACACTTGCTCCCAAGTCTAACAAAGCTTTCTCCACTCTAGTTTCTTCAATCATGACTGAAATGGTAGGGCAACCCGGATCTTTGTACTTCAAAGGAGACTTACACTGTTTGATAGCACTTCCTTGCTCAATCAAGAAGGCTTTCTTATTCACATTCAACCCTCTTTTGATAGTACACAAGTCCTTTAGGAATTTTGCATAAGTCAGAACTTGTTTAATCATATCTAGCAATGGGATGTTGACCTTCACCTGTCTCAACACTTCAAGAATTTCTGATGCATTTCTAATTCCCTTTTTCCCATGCAAAGCTTGAGGAAAAGGTGAAGGTGTGTGTTTCTTCATCACATCTTCCTTGATAAGTACTTTATCCGGAGTTGCATTCACTGTTGAATCTTGGTCGTCTTTCCCTTCACTGCTATCTTTCTTCTTTCCTTTGATTACCTCCCTTTTCTCTGTCTCTTCTTCTTCTTTCTCTATCTCAACATGTGGCTTGGGTGTTGACAGTTCAACCTTTTTACCACTCCTTAGAGTGATCAAGGCTTTGACATCTCTCACTTGTGAAGACTCTCCTTCATGAGTTTCCACTTCATGGATACCCTTGGGGTTTTGGTGAGGTTGAGAAGGAAATCTCCCCTTCTCTTGCACTGTATTAAGGTTAGTGAGCCTTGAGATTGAGTATTGGAGATTATCTATCTTCTGAGATAAATCATTTTGCATTCCATCCATCCTTTTATTCAATGTATTCTCTACACTGTCAATTCTTTGACTGAATTGAGCATTGATGGATTTCTGATCTCCAACAAAATCTCCCACGACCTTGCTTAGATTCACTATTGCCTGTTCAAGATTTGAAGCTTGTTGAGATGCTTGAGTTGGCTGTGTATCAGGTGCTCTTGGCTTCCAAGAGAAATTTGGATGGTTCCTTCAATTTGAGTTGTAAGTATTACCGTATAAAGCATTGTTGTTGGGCTTGAATTGTCCAATGACATTTGCTTGATCTCCAAACATTTCCCTAGCAGCTGGAATTGTAGGGCACTCCTCCATCAAGTGCTCATACGATTGACAAATAGGACATGACTTGACTTGCACTGGTGTCTCAACAATAGCTTGCACTTCATGTATCTTTTTCATTTCTAGCTCCTCCAATCTTCTCGTCATAGCTGCAACCTTTGCTTTCATATCAATATCTTCATTCAAGGTGTACATCCTAGCCTTAGCATTAAAGGAATTTGGTTGAGACTTCGTCTTCCCTACTTCTCCTTTGTTCGGTTCATTCCAACCCCTTGAAACTTCAACAACATAACTCAAGAAGTCCATGGCTTCATCCGGATTCTTACTCATGAAATCTCATCCACACATAGTCTCGAGGAGTTGCTTCATTGAGGAAGACATTCCATCATAAAAATAACTCACCAATAGCCATGTATCAAAACCATGATGAGGACAAGCATTGATGGCTTCCATGTATCTCTCCCAACATTCATAGAATTTCTCATTCTCTTTAGCTGAGAAGTTTGAAATTTGCCTTTTCAAGTCATTTGTTCTATGAGTAGGGAAAAATTTCTTGAGGAATTCAGCTTGCAAATTAGTCCAAGTTTCGATACTCCTTGACCTTAAAGAATTAATTCAAATCTTGGCCTTATCCTTCAAAGTAAAAGGAAATAGCTTTAGCCTCATCAAGTCGATCGAGGCTCCTCCCTCTTGGAATGTATTACAAACATCTTCAAATTCCTTGATATATGCGTAGGGATTCTCACTTTCCATCCCATGGAAAGTAGGTAGAAGCGGAACAATATGCGGTCTAATTACTAGTTGCTCTATAGGGGGCACTATACATGATGGTGCACTCATACGAGGTGGATGCATGCGGTCCCTCATTGATCTGAATGCATTGGGATTGTCCTGATGACCATGGTGACTATGTTGATCTTCAGGTGTAGCTTCCATGATGTTCAAGCTCAATTCCAACTCATTTTTATGAGGTGTTTCAAGTTTCACAAGCCTTCTTCCACTGTCTCATATCCAATTTGGCATACACAACTAGTATCAACTGTAACAAAAACAAAGAAATAAAAGAAAACAAAACTACAAAAAGACTAAGATCAACTAAAACTAAATTAAAATATATGCTAAAATATGAACAAGTAGAAGAAACAATTAAAAAGAGTTAATAGGATGAAAGAAAAATCACCAAACTTGTGATGAAAATCACAAGTACTCTGAAAATATGATATCATTGTAAAGTTGGCACCTTCCCCAGCAACGACGCCATTTGATTTCGTGCCCAGCTAGTGTATGTCTTGTTGATTGGTGATCAATCAACTAGTATACCTTGATTTCAGTCCTTAGACGGGAGTAATCAACAAAATTTATAACCTATTTTACCATGTACTAGGATAGCCTCAGCTAGCATAGCATAGTGGCTCTAGGATCGTTCACTGGGAAGGGTTTTCAAATTACAACTGATATTAATTCAAAGTTGAATTGGTGCTTTTTCATTTCAAGGTTAGCTTTAAAAGAAAACATAAACTTTGGTTGAAAACAGGTTGGTTTTAAACTAACTAAAAATAGTAACTAAAATTACTTATAAAGAAAAGTGTTTCTTAGAGTTTTTTGATCACTGGGGTCAGGTTCCTATTATAAAAAGAGAGTTCCGGTCACTTGAATCTTTTCCTCACATTGGGGATTTAACATATAGTTATTTCCCAAATCGGTATGGTACAGATGTTTCCCATTTATGGATTCAAACACTAATTCTCTATCATTGAATCATCTTGCAATGGCTCACGCCTCTTACCTAGCATTTTCCATTCAAGGTGATCCTTAACCTTGGATTACCCTTCAAAAGCTCGCAAGAGATAACTAAAGGATGTCTTCTTAGAGTCCAAAAGCTTACCAAGTGTTGGCTATTCTAGAAAATCCTACCTTTGAACCATCTCCCAAAGGCTCACAAGAGATAAACTAGTGTATCTCAATGGACGGAGATCACTTGCCTTACCAAGTGTTGGCCCAGGTGATTTTAAGGCATTTTAAGTTAACTAAAAACATAGAAACCATTAACGGGTCACACTTTCTCTTCATTAAAAGCTGAAACGACAAAACTTCCAATTTTTGCATTCGACACCTTACCCAGCTTCCTTAACTCCAAGAGACAAAAAGCCTAGCCACTCATTCTCTGAGGAAACATCTCTAAAGCTTGTTTGGCTAGTGAGAAAAATACAATCAAAATGAGTAGATAAGGCAGAGCAAAGCTCTGTGTATTACTTTCTTCAAAACTATACAAAAAGTTGGTCTTTGAGAACAAGCTCCCGAGATATCCTTGTGTAAAGAAAATTACAAATGATATATAGGAGGTTATTCACCCTTTCTTCTTACTTCCTAACTAAGGAATCCTATGATTGGTGGATTACAAGGAGAAAATGGGGATTTAAACAACAAATAGCTGAAGAAAAAATCTAAAAGAGTTGGTCGCAAATATCTAGGAGCACTCAGGTGGATTTTGCAGCTTGTAACATGGCCTGCGAAAATTTCACTAGCTAAAAGTGTCAATTTCGCAAGAAAAGGCTGATTTCGTAGCTTGCACTTTGTGATTTCGCAGCTTGCAAAATTGCCTTTCAGCTTGGTGCGATTGCCTTTCAATGGCCATAACTTCTTCATTTCAGCTCTAATTTGGGCACCGTTTAAAGTGTTAGACTCCTAACTTCTCAAGCTTCGAAACGACATATAGTATGCATAAAATGGACTCCATAAAGTGGCCAAAATGTGTCCTATAGATTTTGTTCTCTTGGATTTGTTCTTGTTAGATTCCTCTCTCTATTTTTCCTCTTTGCATTCTTGATTTGCTTTTGGAAAAGGACTACAAAGCTCCAAAGCTTGGATTCTTCTTGTAAATGAGCTTCCATTTGCTTTGCCATGGATTATATAGAACTCTCCCTCATCTTAGATTGCTTTGGTGATAAAAAAGCTATTAAAAGCACCAAAACTTAACACAATTTGATTAGAAACGATTGCAAAGGTCCTTAACATGCCAATTGAGTTAAAAGGTAATAAATACTACTCAAAAGTGTTTAAAAGAGTTAATTACAAGCTATAAAATAGCATTTTTTGAGTAGTAATAAACTACTCTGAGATAGAAAAACTCACAAGGAGTCATGAGGTGCTCAAGGCGATACCTCTGGAGTAGGCTGTAGGAGTCTCGGAGCTTAGGTTGCTGTTGCATGGCCTCCTGATCAACATATAGCTCTGAGTGGAAGGGTCGCGCTCTACGATCTGAGTTACCCTTGATGGGCGGTGTTGTGGCCATCAGACGTCTGATAATCGACTCCGGTGACATGTCAGAAGGTAACTTAGAATCTACCGGAGGCTGAGAAGCTCTGGATGACTCTCCCTGGCTTAAAGTCCTAGCCCTCTTGGTCGGAGGGCATCGTACTGAACTCTCAAAGCGTGAAGTAGTCACCCTTGGGATAGTAGGTGGTCTCCTCATCTCGTACCTACGCTAAGAAGTAGGTGAGGAAGGTCCAATGGCCTCTCCACCTTCGGAATATGGAATCCTCGGGGCCTCCATGACCTGAGATGAGGAATCGCTAGGTACCTTAGGAGAGGAGGCTCTCTGCCTTGTGGTGCGTCTCGCTGAAGGAGTGGGAAGGGCTCCTCTGGTCTTCACCATGTTGGAAATGAAAGGCGTGCCTCGGGTCCATGCTCTGAGGGGGCGCGGGAGTGCCTCTCTTCAAAGTGAGATGCTCACGGGGATCGAAATCGAATGGAAAGGTGTGAGGTTGCAAGGTGACAGAGGAAAATGAGGGGTTTGCAAGGTGTGAAGTGTTTGCGAAATAAAGAAATGAAGAAGTTAGGGGTCGGGGTATTTAAAAAGAAATGGGTGGGTGGCTTTTCATTTTCGCAGGCGCCTCTTCGTTTTCACTTAGTGTTTGAAATGACTTTAGGGGTGTGAAATTACTTCGCAGACCCCTTAGGTTTTTGCACAACGTGCAAAACAGTGTTAGGTCTATGAAATTTTTTGCATGGTCTGCGAAAATTTGGCATAGTGATCAAAATGATTTTGCAAGGTGTTTTGATTTTCGATGGGTGTGTGAAATTGGTTCGTAGGGTGTGCAAAATTTCGCACCCCATGCAAAAATTTTCATTGATTTCGCATGCCCTGCGAAAATTTTGCAGGGTGTGCAAATTGTTTTGATTGTTCCTCTGTTTGAAATCCCCCCTACAATCGATCATAAAAAACCTAAGTTAAATCAAACAAAAATAAAATTAAAACGAGAAATCAAAATCAAAACAAGTAATAATACAGGAAAACACTTAAATCAGAAATAAAATAAAAATATATGGACTCGATTAGTCTTTAAAAAGACTAAGTCCATTAAAAAGCTGGTCATGTCAAGCTTGATGTGGATCAAGGAGGATGAATTCCCCCTTGTAGCAAGAAAAAGGCTCCAGAAAGGGCTTGAGACGGTGGCCATTCACTTTGGAGCTCCCTGTGCTGTTGGAGTTGAGTAGTTCCACTACTTCATTTGAATGCACTTGGTGAATGGTAAAAGGCCCTATCCACCTTGATTTTAGCTTGCCTGGAAAGATATGGAGCTTAGAGTCATAGAGCAAGACTCTTTATCCCTTTTGAAATTCCTTACGGGAAATCAACTGATCATGCCACCTCTTTGATTTCTCTTTTGCAATTTTTGAATTGATTTAGGCATCATTTCTCAATTCCTCCATCTCATTGAGGTCTAAGAACCTCTTTAACCCAGCTTTGCTCAGATCCATGTTGAGCTTCTTGATTGCCCACCAAGCTTTATATTCCAATTCCACAGGGAGATGACATGCTTTGCCATAGACTAGGCGATAAGGAGACATCCTGAGAATAGTCTTGTAAGCTGTTCGATATGCCCATAGTGAATCGAGGAGCTTGATTGACCAATCTTTTCTGTTTATGTTCACCACCTTCATCAATATGTTTTTAATCTCCCTGTTTGCTAACTCAACTAGCCCACTAGTTTGAGGGAGGTAAGGTGTAGCTGCCTTATGCTTCACCCCATACTTGGCTAGGAGAGTTTCAAAAGGCTTGTTGCAAAAATGAGTACCTCCATCACTAATTATTGCTTTGGGCACCCCAAATCTTGAGAAAATGTTCTCCTTGAGAAACTTGAGAACCACTCTATGGTCATTGTGCTTACATAGGACTGCCTCAACCCGCTTAGAAACATAATCTACTCCCACCAAGATATAAGAGTAGCCAAAAGACATAGGAAATGGTCCCATGAAGTCATTGCCCCAAACGTAAAAAAGATCAACTCTCAAAATGGGGTTCAAAGGCATCACGTTCCTACGTGTCAACTTCCCAAGCTGCTGGCATCCATCAAAACTCTTGCACATGATGTGGGCATCTTTGAAAAGTGATGGCCAATATAAACCTGATTGCAACACCCTCATGGCTGTCTTCTAAGAAGCAAAGTGGCCTCCACATGCATTTTCATGGCAATGACTGAGGATCCCCTGTTGCTCTTCTTCAGGAATGCGCTTCCTTATTATTTGATCGACATAGTACTTGAATAGAAATGGCTCTTTCCAATAATAGGCATGAATTTTTGCAAAGAAATGCTTCTTATCTTGTGCTTTCCACTCAGTTGAAACTTCTCCTGTGACTAGGTAGTTAGCAATGTTCACGTACCAAGGGGCAACTTCCACCACCATAAGAGACTCCTCCGAAAAATCGTCATTGATGGGCATTCCATGGGAATTATGCGCGATAGCTAGCCTTGAAAGGTGGTCTGTTACCACATTCTCCACTCCTTTCTTGTCTTTGATCTGGAGATTGAACTCTTAAATCAAGAGAATCCATCTAATTAGCTTTGCTTTAGCATCTTGCTTAGTCAACAGATACTTCAAAGCAAAGTGATAAGTGAAAACCACGATGAAAGACCCCACCAAGTAAGCACGAAACTTATCCAAGACAAAAACTACAGTTAACAATTCCTTCTCGGTGGTTGTGTAGTTTCTTTGCACCTCATTCAATGTCTTGCTCGCATAGTAGATCACATAAGGTTTTCCATCTTCTCTCTGCCCAAGAACAGCTCTTATAGCAAAGTCACTGGCATCACACATTACCTCAAAGGGCAGTTGCCAGTTGGGAGCCCTCACTATTGGTGCAGTTGTTAGGAATAACTTCAACTTTTCAAAACTCCTTTAGCATCTATCATCCCATATGAATTTAGCATCCTTCACCAATAGTTCACAAAAAGGCCTTGCAAGCTTAGAGAAATCCTTGATAAACCTCCTATAGAACCCGACATGGCCAAGGAATTGCCTTACTCCTTTGACATTTGTTGGGGATGGAAACTTAACAATGAGTTCAACCTTTGCTTTATCAACTTCAATGCCTTTCTTGGAGATGATGTGTCCAAGGACAATACCTTGGTGTACCATGAAATGACACTTCTCCTAGTTAAGCACTAACTAGTTCTCAATGCATCGGTTCAGAACAACTTCTAAGTTGATCAAGCATTCATCAAATGTACTTCCATATATGGTGATATCATCCATAAAGACTTCCATAATATGCTCCACCATATCACTGAAAATGCTTAACATGCATCTTTGGAAAGTTGTGGGTGCATTGTATAAGCCGAAAGGCATTCTCTTGTATGCATAGGTTCCAAATGGGCACGTGAAAGTGTTATTTTCTTGGTCTTCAACATCAATTTCTATCTAAAAGTACCCGGAGTAGCCATCCAAGAAACAATAGAAAGGATGCCCAGAGACCCTTTCAAGAACTTGATCAATAAAGGGCAACGGGAAATGGTCCTTCCTTGTCACCGCATTCAAGCTCCTGTAATTGATACACACCCTCCAACCTATAGTGAGACATGTAGAGACCTCTTCTCCTTTATCATTTTTTGCCACCCTAATCCTAAGACTTCTTTGGCACAACTTGAGTAGGACTCGCCCATGGGCTATCTGATATGGGGTAAATAATATCGACCTGAAGTAGCTTAAGAACTTCAGATCACACTACCTTTTGCATGTGAGGGTTTAACCTTCTCTGAGGTTGACGAACTGGCTTAGCTTCATCCTTCATGTAAATGTGATGAGTGCAGACTAAAGGGTTGATCCCTTTCAAATCAGAAATTTGCCACCCTATTGCCTTCTTACATCTTCTAAGGACTTCAAGTAGACAATCCTCTTGATGAATGGTAAGAGCTGAAGATATAACAACCGGGCATTGCTTATCTTCTTCCAAATATGCATACTTCAACTCTGTGGGTAGTGGCTTAAGAATAAGCTTTGGGGGCTCCTCCTTAACAAGTCTTTGCGTCTCCTCCTCATTGAATAAAGGTAGAATTTTTTCTCTCCTCTTCCATGGGAGTAGGGTAGCAAGCAAATCTAAGGGTTTAAGTAACCCTTCCTCAAGATCCCCAAAACTCTCAATCAAATCTTCTTGGATTCTCTTATCATAATGCTCCTCCACTAAAGTGTCAATCATGCACACTTCATTTAGGCCTTCTTCTTTTTCCGGATGGATATGCTTCTTGTACAAATGGAAGATGTTGAGCTCTAATGTCATGTTGCCAAACATGAGTTGCATGACTCTATTCCTACAATTGATGATTGCATTTGATGAAGCTAAGAATGGTCTTCCAAGTATGATAGGAACATAGTTAGTTCATTTGACAACCAGATCCGTATCAAGAACAACAAAATCCACTAGATAGTAGAATTTGTCAACTTGAACCAAGACATCTTCGATCATTCCTCTTGAAATCTTCACTGATTTATCTACCAGAGATAGAGTGATGGATGTTGGCTTCAACTCTCCAAGTCCCAACTGCTTGTAGACAAAGTAGGGTAGCAAATTCACACTTGCTCCCAAGTCAACAAAGCTTTCTCCACACAAGTCCCTCCAATACTCATTGAGATGGTAAGGTAGCTTGGATCTTTGTACTTCACTGAAGACTTGCACTGTATGATGGCACTTACTTGCTCAGTTAAGAAGGCTTTCTTGTTCACATTCAACCCTCTCTTTACAGTGTATAAGTCTTTCAAGAATTTTGCATATGTCGGCACTTGTTTGATCATGTCTAGCAAAGGGATATTGACCTTCACTTGCCTTAACACTTTAAAATTTTTTGATGCATTATTGGTTCCCTTTTAGCCATGCAAAGCTTTAGGGAAAGGTGGAGGCATGTGTTTCTTCATCATATCTTCCTTGATCACTATTCTCTCGGGTTCTTCAACCACACTAGAATCACAGTCATCTTTCTTTGTACTTTTCTCTTTCCTCTTTCCTTTCATTTCGTCTCTCTTTTCTTTTTCTGTGACACTTTCGTCATCATGCTTTGGCTTGGATGTGGGCTGATCAACCTCTTTACCACTCCTCAAAGTGATAACTGCTTTAACTTCCCTCACCTTTGAAGATTCTCCCTCTTGAGCCTCCACTTCATGGATACCCTTGGGATTTTGATGAGGTTGAGAAGGAAACTTTCCTTTCTCTTGCACTGTGTTGAGGTTGGTAAGCCTTGAGATTATGTATTGGACATTGTCTATCTTCTGAGACAGATCTTTTTGCATCCCATCCATCCTTTTATCAATGTACTCTCCACATTGTCAATTCTTTGATTCAGTTGAGCATTAATGGACTTCTAATCTCCCACAAAGTCTCCCACAACCTTACTAAGGTTCACAATAGCTTGTTCAAGATTCAAGGCTTGCTTAGGTGCTTGAGCAGGTTGTGTGTACTGAGGTGGCTTTGGTTTCCAAGAGAAATTTGGATGATTCCTCCAATTTGAATTGTAGGTATTGCCATAAGAAGCATTGTTATTAGGTTTGAATTGACCAATAACATTTGCTTGATCAACAAACATCTCTCTCACTACTGGAATTGTAGGGCACTCCTCCACCAAGTGCTCATAAGATTTACAAATGGAACAAGGCATAACTTGCACTGGTGTTTCAGAAATGGCTTGCACTTCTTATACCTTCTTCATTTCTAGCTCTTCCAATCTCCTTGCCATAGCTGCAACATTTGCCTTCATGTCAATGTCTTCATTCAAAACATACATCCCACCCTTAGCATTAGGTTGAGACTTCATTCTTCCCACCTCTCTAGCACTTGGTTCATCCCATCCTCTTGAAACTTCAGCCACATAATTCAAAAAGTCCATGGCTTCCTCCAGATTCTTACTCATGAAGTCTCCTCCACACATAGTTTCTAGGAGTTTCTTCATTAAAGAAGACATACCATTATAAAAATAACTCACTAAGAGCCATGTGTCAAAGCCATGGTGAGGACAAGCATTCATAGCTTCCATGTATCTCTCCCAACACTCATAGAATTTCTCATTCTCTTTAGCCGAGAAGTTCAAAATTTGCCTTTTCAAACCATTGGTCCAAGTTTGAATACTCCTTGGCCTTAAAGAATTAAGCCAAATTTTGGCCTTATCCTTCAAAGTGAAAGGAAATAGCTTGAGCCTCATCAAGTCAATTGAAGCTCCTCCTTCTTGGAATGTATTACAAACCTCCTCGAATTCCTTAATATGCGAGTAGGGATTCTCACTTTCCATCCCATGGAAAGTAGGTAGGAGTGGCACAATGTGAGGTCAGATTACTAGCTGCTCAGTGAGAGGTACTATGCATTACGGTGCACTCATATAAGGTGGATGCATGGGTCCCTCATAGATCGATATGCACGGAAATTATCCTCTTGACCATGTTGGTTATTCTGATCTTTAGGTGGAACATCCATGATGTTTAAGCACACTTCCAATTCAGTTTCTCGAGGAGTTTCAATCTTCACAAGTCTTCCCTTAATATCTCTTGTCCAATAGGGCATCACAACTAGAAATCATTGAAACAAAATTAAAGAAAACAAAAGAAATACAATACTATCAAAAAAGTTAAGGTTAGCTAAAAACTAAATAAAAGATAAGCTAAAATATAGACAAAGAAAAAGAATTAGTAAAAATAAAAATCACCAAACTTGTGATGAAGATCACAAGTATTCACCAAAAGTCATGTCAATGTACTGTGGCACCATCCCCGGTAACGGTGCCATTTGATTCGTCCCCATTGCAGTCATGGCAGTTGATTCTGGCTCAGACGGGTGTTATCAACAAAATTTATAAACCCTAAATCACCTCACACTAGGGTAGCATAGCTAACATAGTATAGTGGCTCTAGGATCGTCCACATGGATGGGTTTTCATCGTACAATTGACTTAAATGAAGGAAATAAAATGGTGTTTTTTCTTATGAAAATTAGCTTTTAAAGAAAATGGAATAGTAGTTGCAAATATTGATTTTAAGTTAAGCAAAAACAATAAGTGAAATTAACTTACAAAGAAAAGGTCTCTTAGAGCTTTAGGTCACTAGGATCAGGTTCCTTAGGCAAAAGGGGAGATTCTAGATCTTCTCATCGCATTGGGGATAATCTTATAAAGGATGGTTATCTCTTAAACTGGTTTTATATTTAGAAATTAAGATTTGATCCAAAGGTTTCATGAGAAATTGTAATTGCTTCCCATTAATGGCTTCAAACACTAAACACTTTCATCTTGAACCACCTTCCAATGGCTCGTAAATGATAACTAATAGACATCCATGGATCTAGCAATAAGCATCCATGGAATCCGAAAAGCTTACCAAGTATTGGCTATTCAAGGTGCTTTTAAGGGATTTAAAACTAAATCTTGAAATAAAAACCATTGATGGTTAACAACTATTGTCATTTAAAGCAAGGACAACTCCCATCTTTGCATTTAGGTCCTTCACCTAACTTCCATCACTCTAAGAAACGTAAAACCTAGCCACTCATCCCTTGAGAAATCATCCTCAGAGGTTGTTTGGCTAGCAAGAAAAGTGAAAACAAAATGAGAAGGAAAGACAGAGCAAAAGTTCTGTATATTTCTTAGTACGAGAATTTACAAGTGTTTTATGAAAAACATACATAACCCTCTCATCCCTCTGTCTCTCTCCTTATATATAAGCTACCTAAAAGATATATAAAAAGATATAAAAGAAAACATGTAGGTTGGTTATAAGGAGAAACTAGGAAATTACACAAAATATATGAAGATAAAAATCTAACGGAGTCGGTGCATAGGAAGATTTCGCATACCATGAGAAATTTGGCATAGTGTGCGAAATCCTTTTGCTGTCTCAAGTGGTTTCGCATGGTGTGTGAAATTTCGCACCGCCATGCGAAACTACTAGTTGTTGGATTTTTTTCCTTTGATTTTCTTCCTTGCATCTCTGATTGACTTGGCAAAAGGTCATAAAGTACTCCAAAGCTTGGACTCTTCATGTATTTGAGCTTTAACTTGCATTGCCATGGATTTCACAAAATTCTCCCTCATTCTTGGCTTGTTTCAATGATAAAAAAGCTACCAAAAACACCAAAACTTGCCAAAAACTTATTAGTAACCCTTGCTAGGTTCCTTAATGTGTCAATTGAGTTAAAAGGTATCAACTACTACTCAAAAGAGTTTAAAACAGTTAGTTTCAAGCTATAAAAAAGTACTTTTTGAGTAGTAATCAATAGCCTAGATCTATTTCTAGCATCTAGAGCCTTGACCTCACGACCTAGAGTCTTTCATGTCCTCTATATCTCTGAGCTATTCATAACATCTAGAGCTCAGAGCTTATGACATAGAGACATTCATCACTGTTCATAGCATCTAGCGCCCTAAGCTCATGACTCAGAGTTGCCCACGTTATCCATAGTTCTCAACTGTTCATTCCAACTAGTGCCCTAATCTCACGACCTAGGGTAGTTCATGTCAACCATAACTTTGAGTTGTTCATAGTATCTAGAGCCTTGAGCTCATGCCCATAGTCTTTCATGTCATTAACAACCCTGATTTGGTCCTAGCATTAGGAGCCCTAAGCTCACGACTCAGACTCATTCATTTCAACCACCACCTAAAGTTTTCATAGCATCTAGAGCCTTAAGCTCACGACCTAGAGTAGCTCATGTTAGTGACAACCCTAAGTTGTTAATAGAATCTAGATCCCTAAGCTCATGACTTGGAGTCATTCATGTCAACCACAACCTAGAGTCATTCATAGCATCTAGAGCCTTGATCTTAAGACCTAGAGTGGCCGATGTCATCTACAATCCTGACCTGTTCATAGGATCTAGAGCTTTGAGCTCCCAACCCAGAGTCTTTCATGTCAACCATTACCTAGAGTTGTTCATTGCATCTAGGGCCATGAGCTCACGAACTAGTGTCTTACATGTCCTTAATACCCCTAAGCTATTCATAGAATCTAGAGCTTGAGCTCATAACCCGGAGTCTTTCATGTCATCAACAGCCATGAGTTGTTCATATCGTTTAGAGTTTTAAGCTCACAACCCAGAGTCATTCATGTCAACCACAACCCAACGTTGTTCATAGCATTTAGTGCCTTGAGCTCATGATCCAGAGTAGCCCATGTTATCCAAAACCCTGAGCCGTTCTTAGCATATAAAGCCCTAAGCTCATGACTTAGAGTTGTTCATCTCAACCACAGCCTAGAGCTATTCATTGAATCTAGAGGCCTTACCTCATGACCCAAAGTCATTCGTGTCATCCATAGCCCTAACTTGTTCATAGCATCTAGAGCCTTGAGCTCACGATATGAACTCATTCATGTCAACCACAACCCAAAGTTTTTCATAGCACCTAAAGCCTTGAACACACAACTGAGTTGTTCATGTCATTAACAACCTTGAGCTTCTCACAACATCTAAAGTATAGAGCTCATGACCCAGACTCTTTTGTGTCAACCATAGCCCATAGCTGTTTATAGCATATAGAGCCATGATATGATGACTTAGAGTCATTCATGTAGACTACCACCCAGAGCTATTCATAGCATCTAAGGCTCTGAGCTCATGAAATAAAGTCATTCATGTCAACCACAACCTAACATTATTCATAGCATCTAGAGCCTTAAGTTCACGACCCATAGTCATTCATGTCAAACACGACCCTGATCTACTCATAATATCTAGAGCCTTAAGCTCAGAACTTGTAGTTTTTTATGTTCTTGACAACCCTCAACTGTTAATTGAATTTAGAGCCCTAAGCTCACAACCCAGAGTCATTTATGTCAACCACAACCCAATGTTGTTCATAACATTTGAGTATTGAGCTTACGACCTAGAGTAGTTGATGTTATCCACACCCCTTGGCCATTCTTGGCATCTAGAGTCCTTATCTCATGACATGGAGTTGTTCATGTCAACCACAACCCAGAGTTGTTCATAGCATCTAGAGCCTTGACCTCACGACCTAAAGTCTTTCATGTCATCAATAACACTGACTTGTTCATAACATTTGGAGCCCTGAGCTCATGACATAGAGTCATTCATATCAACCACAACCCAACATTGTTCATTACATCTAGAGCCCTAAGCTCATGACCAAGAGTAGCCTGTGTTATCCATAGCCCTTAATTGTTTGTAGAAACTAGATCTTTAAGCTCATGGCCAAGTATCGATCTTGTGAACCATAACTCTGAGGTACTCATAGTATCTAGAGCTTTGAGCTCATGACCCATAGTGTTTCATGTCATCGAAAACCCTAAGTTGTTCATAGCATCAAGAGCCCTGAGCTCATGACCCGGAGTCGTTCATATCAACCACAACCTACAGCTATTCATAGCATCTTAAGGCTTGAGCTCACAAGCAAGAGAAGCTCATTTCATCCATAGCCCTGAACTATTAATAGCATTTAGAGCCTGAACTCACGAACTAGAGTCATTCATGTCAACCATAACCTAGAGTCTTTCTTAGCATCTGGAGCCTTGAGCACAAGACCTAGAATGACTAATGTCATCAACAACCATGATTGTTCATAGAATCTAGAGCCTTGAGCTCACAACCTAGAGTTTTTCATTTAATCGACAACCCTGAGCTATTCACAACATTTAGAGCTTTGAGCTCATAACCTAAAGTCATTCATGTCAACCACTGCCTAAAGTTGTTCATAGCATTTAAAGCCATGAGCTCAGGACTGGGAGTCGGTTATGTTAAGCACAACCCAAAGTTGTTCATATCATCTAGTGCCTTGATCTCACAAACTAGAGCTTATGTCATCCACATCGTTGAGTTGTTAATAGCATTTAAAGCCCTAAGCTCAAAACCCCAGATTCGTTCATGTCAACCACAACCCAACGTTGTTTGTAATATTTAGAGCCCTGAGCTGATGACCGTAGTCATTCATCTCAACCACACTATAGAGTTGTTCATAGAATCTAGAGCCTTGACCTCATGACTTAGAGTCGTTCATGTCATCCATAACCTTAACTTGTTCATAGCATTTAGAGCCATGAGCTCAAGACATGGAGTCATTCATGTCAACCATAGCCTAACATTGTTCATAGCATTTAGAGCCCTAAGCTCACAACCAAGAGTATCCCATGTTATCTACAGTCCTTAGCTGTTCACAACAACTAGAGCTTTGAGCTCATGGTTAAGAGTCATTCATGTCAACCATAAATTTGAGTTGTTGATAGTATCTTTAGCATTGAGCTCATGACCCATAGTCTTTCATGTCACTGACAACTATAATTTGTTCATAGCATCAAGAAGCTTGAACTCATAACCCAGAGTTGTTCATCTAAGCCATAGCCAAAATTTGTTTAGAGCATCTAAAGCTCTAAGCTCACAACCTAGAGTACCTCATGTCTTCCACAACTCTGAGCTATTAATAGCATCTAGAGCCTGGAGCTCATGACTAGAAGATGTTTGATTACTACTCAAAAAGTGCTATTTAATAGCTTGTAATTAACTCTTTTAAACACTTTTGAGTAGTAGTTATTACCTTTTAACCCAATTAACATATTAAGGACCTTTGCAATCATTTCTAATCAAATTGTGTAAGTTTTGGTGTTTTTTGTTAGTAATTTGATCACCAAAGCAATCCAAGATTGAGGAGAGTTCTTTGAAATCCATGGCAAAGCAATGGAAAGCTTAGAAACATGATGAACCAAAGCTTTGAAGCTTTAAAGTCCTTTGCCATAAGCAAATCCGGAATGTAAGGAGGGGAAGCAAAGAGAAATCTGTCATGAAGCATTCTAGAGGATAGTCACTATCAACCACTTTTGGAGCACCTCCTGGAGTTCAATTTATGCATACTATATGTTGTTTCGAAGCTTTGGAAGTTAGCAATCCAATGCTTAAATGGTGCACGATTCAAAGTTGAAATGAAGGAGTTACAACCATTGGAAGCCGATCACTCCAAGCTGAAGGCAAATTTCGCACGACTGCGAAATTAGCCTTGGGCTGCGAAATGGTGTCCTTTATGCTGCGAAATTTCATAGCCCTCTTGCACAACTGCAAAATTCTCCTAAAGCTTCCCGATATTTGCGACCGACATTTTTTGAGATTTTTTGCTTTAGATATTTGATGTCTAAATCCCCAAACTCTCCTTGTAACCCACCTATCATAGGATTCCTTAGTCTTTAAGTAAGAACAAAGGGTAAATAAACCCATATTTAATGCTTGTAAGTTTCCATTAAAAAGAACGGAAGCTTGTTCTCAGAGAACTGGATATAGTTTTTGGAAAGAAGTAAAATTCAGGGCTTTTGCTCTGCCTTACCTACTTGTTTTGATTGTATATATTTATTTAATTTTTCTTACTAGCCAAACAAACTCTGAGGAAGTTTCCTCAGAGAATGAGTGGCTAGGCTTTTAGTTCCTTGGAGCTAAGGTTGCCAGGAAAGGTTCCAAATGCAAGAATTGGTAGTTTTGTTGTTTCAGTCATTAATGAAGAGAAAGTGTGACCCATTAATGATTTCTATGTTTTTAGTTAACTTAAAACACCTTCAATTCACCTAAGCCAACACTTGGTAAGGCAAGTGATCTCCGTCCATGGAGGTGCACTAGTTTACCTCTTGCGAGCTTTTGGGAGGTGACTTGAAGGTAGGATTTTCTAGAATTGGCAACACTTGGTAAGCTTTTGGACTCCAAGGAGACATCCATTAGTTATCTCTTGTGAGCTTGAGAAGGGAAGTCCAAGGTTAATGATCACCTTGAATGGCAAACGCTAGGTATGAGGCATGAGCAATTGCAAGTTGCATCAGTGAGAGGGAATTAGTGCTGAAATCCATTAAAGGGAAGCATCTGTACAACACCGGTTAGAGAATTGACTATCTGTTAATTCTCTAATGCGAGGAAATGAACCAAGTGACCAGAGCTCTATTTTTGCATGAGGAGCCTCCCCTGTGAACCTAAACCTCCAAGGAATTTTTTTCTTCATAAGTAATTTCCATTACTTTCTTTTTAGTTAGCTAGAAACAAAATCTTTTCCAACCAAAGTTTGTGTTTTTTCTTAAGCTAACCTTGAAATGAAAAAGCACCAATTTAACTTTGAATTGGTATTAGTTGTGAGTTGAAAACCCTTCCCAGTGAACGATCCTAGAGCCACTATGCTATATTAGCTAAAGCTATCCTAATGCATGGTGATATAGGTTATAAATTTTGTTGATTACTCCTTCAATCAAGGAACACGAACTGGACATGAATCAACTGAGACACCAATTAGGAAACACAAGAATCAAATGGTGTCGTTGCCGGGGAAAGTGCCAACTTCACAGTGATATTATTTCAGCGTACTTGTGGTTTTCATCACAAGTTTGGTGAATTTTCTTTCATTTTACTAACTCTTTTAGTTGTTTCTTTTACTTGTTCATATTCTAACATAGCTTTTAATTTAGTTTTAGTTAATCTAAGTCTTTTGGGTAGTCTTTTTTTTTTTTTCCTTTGTTTTTTTTGTTTTCCTCTATTTTTTTGTTTTTTTCTTTGTTACAGTTGATACTAGTTGTGTATGCCAAATTGGATACGAGATAGTGGAGGAAGGCTTGTTAAACGTGAAACACCTCATAACAAGGAGTCGGAATTGAGCTTGAATATCATGGAAACTACACCTGAAGATCAGCATAGTCACCATAGTCATCAAGACAATCCCAATGAATTCAGATCAATGAGGGACCGCATGCATCCACCTCGTATGAGTGCACCATTATGTATAGTACCCCCTACAGAGCAGCTAGTGATCAAACCCCATATTGTTCCACTTCTACCAACTTTCCATGGAATGGAAAGTGAGAATCCCTATGCACATATCAAGGAATTTGAAGATGTTTGTAATACATTCCGAGAGGGAGGAGCTTCAATCGACTTGATGAGGCTTAAGCTATTTCCTTTTACTTTAAAGGATAAGGCCAAGATTTGGCTTAATTCTTTAAGGCCAAGGAGTATCTGTACTTGGACTAATTTACAAGCTGAATTCCTCAAGAGTTTTTTCCTACTCACATAACAAATGGCTTGAAAAGGAAAATTTCAAACTTCTCAGCTAAAGAGAATGAGAAGTTCTATGAGTGTTAGGAAAGATACATGGAAGCTATTAATGCTTATCCTCACCATGGTTTTGATACATGGTTGTTGGTGAGTTATTTCTATGATGGGATGTCTTCCTCAATGAAGCAACTCCTCGAAACAATGTGTGGAGGGGATTTCATGAGTAAGAATCCTAAGGAAGCTATGGATTTCTTGAGTTATGTAGCTGAAGTCTCAAGGGGATGGGATGAACTGAACAGAGGAAAAGTGGGAAAGATGAAGTCTCAACCAAATGCTTTTCATGCTAAGGCTGGGATGTACACCTTGAATGAAGATGTTGATATGAAAGCAAAATTTGCAGCTATGACAAGAAGATTGGAGGAGCTAGAACTGAAAAAGATGCATGAAGTGCAAGCTGTTGCTGAAACACCAGTGCAAGTAAAGCCATGTTCTATTTGTCAATCTTATGAACACTTGGTGGAGGAGTGCCCTACAATTCCAGTTGCTAGAGAAATGTTTGGAGATCAAGCAAATGTCATTGGACAATTCAAGCCCAATAGCAATGCTTCATATGGCAATACTTATAACTCAAGTTGGAGGAATCATCCAAATTTTTCATGGAAGCCAAGAGCACCTCAGTACCAACAGCCAGCTCAACCATCTCAACAAGCTTCAAGTCTTGAACAAGCAATAGTGAATCTCAGCAAGGTTGTGAGAGAATTTGTTGGAGACCAAAAATCCATCAATGCTCAACTCAGTCAAAGAATTGACAGTGTAGAGAATACTTTGAATAAAAGGATGGATGGGATGCAAAATGACTTATCTCAGAAGATAGATAATCTCCAATACTAAATCTCAAGGCTCACTAATTTGAACATAGTGCAAGAGAAGGGTAGATTTCCTTCTCAACCTCACCAAAACCCCAAGGGTATCCATGAAGTGGAAACTCATGAGGGAGAATCTTCACATGTGAGAGATGTTAAAGCCTTGATCACTCTAAGGAGTGGTAAAAAAGTTGAGTCACCGACACCCAAGCCACATGTTGAAGAGAAAGAAGAAGAAGAGACAAAGAAGAGGAAGGAAATGAAAGGAAAGAAGAAAGATATCAGTGAAGGGAAAGAGGACCATGATTCAACAATGAATGCAAATCCAAAGAAAGAGCCTATTAAGGAAGAACTGATGAAGAAACACATATCTCCACCTTTTCCTCAAGCTTTGCATGGGAAAAAGGGGATTAGAAATGCATCAGAAATCCTTGAAGTATTGAGGCAAGTGAAAGTCAATATTCCATTGCTGGATATGATTAAGCAAGTTCCAACATATGCAAAATTCCTAAAGGATCTGTGCACTATCAAAAGAGGGTTGAATGTGAATAAGAAAGCCTTCTTGACTGAGCAAGTAAGTGCCATCATACAATGCAAGTCTCCTTTGAAGTACAAAGATCCGGGATGTCCTACCATTTCAGTCATGATTGGAGGAAAGGTAGTGGAAAAAGCTTTGTTAGACTTGGGAGCAAGTGTGAATTTGCTACCATACTCTGTCTATAAGCAATTAGGACTTGGTGAATTGAAGCCAACATCAATCACTCTATCTTTAGCTGATAGATCAGTGAAAATTCCAAGGGGGATAATTGAAGATGTCTTAGTTCAAGTTGATAATTTCTACTATCCAGTAGATTTTGTTGTTCTGGATACTGATCCCTTTGTCAAAGAAGCTAATTATGTTCCTATCATCCTTGGAATACCATTTCTTGCTACTTCAAATGCAATCATCAATTGTAGGAATGGACTTATGCAACTCACTTTTGGCAACATGACCCTTGAGCTTAATATCTTTTATATGTCCAAGAAGCTAATCACTCCGGAAGAAGAAGAAGGTCCAAAAGAGGTATGCAAATGAAAGTCTTGAGGATCTTGATGAAGGGTTGTCTGAACCCGCTGATGTGCTTGCTACTCTACAAGATTGGAGGAGGAAAGAAGAGATTCTACCTTTATTCAATAAAGAGGAGGCACAAGAAGCTGTTAAGGAAGAGATCCCAAAGCTCAATTTGAAACCTCTGCCCATGGAGTTGAAATACATGTACCTGGAAGAAAATAATCAATGCCCTGTTGTTATATCTTCATCTCTTACTACTCATCAGGAGATTTCTCTTCTTGAAGTTCTCAAGAGGTGTAAGAAAGCAATAGGATGGCAAATATCTGACTTGAAAGGAATCAGTCCTTTGGTTTGTACACATCACATATATATGGAGGAAGAAGCTAAACCAATTCGTCAACCTCAAAGAAGATTGAATCCTCATTTGCAAGAAGTGGTGTGAGCTGAGGTGCTGAAGCTACTTCAAGCGAGTATTATTTATCCCATATCTAACAGCCCTTGGGTGAGTCCTACTCAAGTGGTACCAAAGAAGTCAAGGATTACTGTGGTTCAGAATGAAAAAGGAGAAGAAATTTCTATACGCCTCACTTCAGGTTGGAGGGTGTGTATTGACTATAGGAAATTGAATGCTGTGACAAGGAAAGATCATTTTCCACTCCCGTTTATTGATCAAGTACTGGAGAGAGTCTCTAGTCATCCTTTCTATTGTTTCTTGGACGGGCACTCAGGGTATTTCCAAATTGAAATTGATGTAGAAGATCAGGAGAAGACCACTTTCACATGTCCATTTGGAATATACGCCTACAGAAGAATGCCTTTTGGTTTATTCAATGCACCTACAACATTCCAAAGATGTATGCTTAGTATCTTCAGTGATATGGTGGAGTGAATTATGGAGGTTTTCATGGTTGACATCACTATATAAGGAGGTACATTTGAAGAATGCTTAGTCAATTTCGAAGTGGTTCTTAACAGATGCATTGAGAAAGACTTGGTGCTCAACTGGGAGAAATGCCATTTTATGGTACATTAAGGAATTGTCCTTGGCCATATCATCTCCGAGAAAGGCATTGAAGTTGATAAAGCAAAGGTGGAACTTATTGTCAAATTGCCATGCCCAACCACTGTAAAAGGAGTAAGGCAATTCCTTAGCCATGCAGGGTTCTACAGGAGATTTATACAAGAGTTCTCTAAGCTTTCAAAGCCTCTTTGTGAACTTTTAGCTAAGGATGCTGAGTTTATATGGGATGAAAGATGTCAAAAGAGTTTTGATCAATTGAAGCAATTTTTGACAACCGCTCCAATAGTGAGGGCTCCTAACTGGCAACTACCCTTTGAAGTAATGTGTGATGACAATGACTTTGCTATAGGAGCTGTACTTGGCCAAAGAGAAGATGGGAAGCCCTATGTGATCTACTATGCAAGCAACACATTGAACAAAGCTCAAAGGAACTACACAACTACAAAGAAAGAATTGTTAGCTGTGGTTTTTGCCTTATACAAGTTTCGTGCTTATTTGGTAGGGTCTTTCATCATTGTTTTCACTGACCATTCAGCCTTGAAGTATTTATTGACAAAGCAAGATGCAAAAGCAAGGTTGATTAGATGGATTCTTTTATTACAAGAGTTCGATCTCCAAATCAGAGACAAGAAAGGAGTGGAGAATGTGGTAGCTGACCACCTTTCAAGGTTGGCTATAGCACACAATTCCCATGTCTTACCTATTAATGATGACTTTCTTAAGGAATCACTCATGTTGCTAGAGAAAGCTCCTTGGTATGCTCATATTGCTAACTATTTGGTTACTGGTGAAGTTCCAAGTGAGTGGAAAGCACAAGGTAGGAAGCAGTTCTTTGCAAAGATTCATGTTTATTATTGGGAAGAGCCCTTTCTTTTCAAGTATTGTGCAGATCATATCATAAGGAAGTGTGTCCCTGAAGAAGAGCAACAAGGGATCCTCAGCCATTGCCATGAGAATGCATGTGGAGGCCACTTTGCCTCTCAGAAAACAACCATGAAGGTCTTGCAATCAGGGTTTACTTAGCCATCACTTTTCAAAGATTCCCACATCATGTGTAGGACTTGTGATAGATGCCAAAGACTCGGGAAGCTTACAAGAAGAAATAAAATGCCCATGAACCCCATCCTTATAGTTGATCTTTTTTATGTTTGGGGTATTGACTTCATAGGACCTTTCCCAATGTCTTTTGGTAACTCTTATATATTGGTAGGGGTGGACTATGTTTCTAAATGGGTTGAGCCAATCCCTTGTAAACACAATGATCACAGGGTGCTTCTCAAATTTCTTAAGGAGAACATCTTCTCAAGATTTAGGGTGCCCAAGGCCATAATCAGTGATGGAGGTACTCATTTTTGCAACAAACCTTTTGAAACCCTATTAGCCAAGTATGGAGTGAAGCATAAGGTAGCTACACCTTATCACCCTCAAACTTCCAGGCAAGTGGAGCTAGCAAACAGGGAAATCAAGAACATATTGATGAAAGTGGTGATTACAAGCAGAAAAGATTGGTCTATTAAGCTTCATGATTCATTATGGGCATATAGAACAGCTTATGACTATTCTTAGCATGTCTCCCTATCATCTAGTCTATGGCAAAGCATGCCATCTCCCTGTGGAAGTTGAATAAGGCTTGGTGGGCAATCAAGAGGTTGAACATGGACTTGATTAGAGCTAGGACAAAGAGGTGCTTAGACCTTAATGAGATGGAGGAATTAAGAAATGATGCTTACATCAATTCCAAAGTTGAAAAACAGAGGATGAAGAGGTGGCATGATCAACTAATCTCCAACAAAGAATTCCGGAAAGGGAAAAGAGTCTTACTCTATGACTCAAGGCTCCATATCTTTCCTGGGAAGCTCAAGTCAAGGTGGATAGGTCCTTTCATTATTAACCAAGTGCATCTCAATGGAGTGGTTGAATTACTAAATTCCAATGGCACAAACATCTTTAAGGTCAATGTTCATCGTCTCAAGCCATTCATTGAGCCATTCAAGCAAGAAAAGGAGGAAATCAACCTCCTTGAGGCACAAAAAGCTTGATCAGAGAAGGGTTAGATGGACTTGGTTTCACCAAAGTCCATTTTTTTTTTTTAAATATGTTAATTTATAAGCTTTGTAAATTGTTTTGATTTTAATTTTGGTCTTAAATTGTGTTAATTGTATGTAACTTAATCTTTTTGAATGATCAAAATCAAGAGGAATTGCAAGGAAATTGAAAGAAGGAAGCTAGGAATCAAAAGGAGCTCAAAAACAAGGAGAAAGCTTGGGCTACGAAATTTCGCAGCCTAAAGTGGGTCGCCGTGAAAATCGCCTCTTACTGCAAAAAAATTTCGCAACCCTCAGGAGCCGCTGCGAAAATCCCTCTCCTCGTTGCAAAAATCGATTTCTGTTGCGAAACCATTTTGCAGCCGCCTAGCACCCTCTGTGAAAAATTTCGCAGCTGCGAAGAGGCCCCTTGGCACACTAGTGCCATTTCGCAGCCAGGTACACCCATTTCGCAGCTGCGAAATGGTTGTGAACTTTCCACGCCTTGAGATCCACCGTTTCGCAGCCAAGGCGCCATTTCGAAGGGTGTTTCGCAACTGTGAAACCACCCTTTGGCACACGAGTGCCACTTCGCAGAGTCGTACGCCCGTTTCGCAGCTACGAAATGGGCTGCGAAATCGATGCCGAAATTCCCCTCGCTGCGAAAACGCCTAGCCGCTGCAAAATCCACGCCTCCTCGCTGCGAAAAGTCCCTTCTGCTGCGAAAAGGAACAGTGACCCTTGGTGTTCCTTTTAAATGGTAGAAATTCCATTTTTCCTATTTTAAACCGTCATTTGAACTTCAAAAAGGTGCCAAGAGGAGCCAAGCCAAAGCACCCTCTCGTCTGCCTCCTTCGCTTGAGCAAGCCGCACGCATCTTCGGCTATTTTCGCCGACACCGCCATGGCCAGAACATGAGGAGCAAATTCTTCGTCCCCATCAACTCGCCTGAGAATCCCAAGAGACGCGCTTGTCCAAGATTCCACCTCTGAGTCGCCGCAGCCTCGCCTCATCCCACCTCCGGTCAAGGACGCACCTACTAGTCCTCCGCCCAGGTGCTATAATACAAGAAGATCACTTACCATCGCCGGTGCGAGCTTTTCCAGAGGCCAAAAATCAGGTACTGGTCCCCCAAAGAAGAAAGCCAAGGTCTCTGAGTCAATTGATCTGACAGAGTCATATTCAGACCCTAAATCAAAGCCTACGCCATCTCCACCGCCTGCCAAAAAGTCTCCACCACCTGCCAAGAAGCCTCAGCTATCTCAAACACCAGCAAGAGAATCTCAAATTCCCTCAGGCATGACTCCTGAGGTAGCCATCAGACGCCCCATGGTGACACAGTCGCCAATTAAAGGAAATCTGGATTGCAGAGTAAGGTCATTCCATTGCGAGCTCTGTTTCGACATAGCTACTTTCAGAATTCAGCCTGAGCTCAGGGAGTCCTTTCGTCTGCTACAGAGGTATCATATGGAGCATTTGCTGACTCCCAAGGATTTTTTCTATCCCTGTGTGGCATTGGACTTCTATCAGTCCATGACCACAAACCAGGTCCGCGATCCTACAGTCATCCATTTTACCATAGATGGACGACATGGTATTTTGGGAGCTTGACATATAGCATAGGCACTCCATATCCTCTTTGAGCCAGCACGTCCAGAGGATTTCGAGCCTGGACTCACCCTTCATAGAGTGACATCGTTCATACTCTATCTAGAGGGGCATCCTCGCGCCATTACATCCTGAGAAAGGAGCTTCCCTCCAGCATGTTCTTCATTGATGCACTCCTCCGCCATAATATTTTCCCACTTCAGCATTGGGTGCAGAGGAGAGGAGTGCTGCTGGAGGCATTGTATAGGATATCTGAGGGATACTTCTTTAGCCCTCACTATCTCATCATGGTTGCTCTTCTATATTTTGAAGAGAAGGTGCATCGAAAGAAGTTGCTCTGAGCGGATGCCATTCCACTCCTCTTCTCCAAACTATTATGCCAGATATTGGAGCACCTGGGATACCCAGTAGAGCCTCAGCATGAGCGTAGACATATTTGTTGAGAGATTTTCACTCTCGACAAATGGACCAGTATGAAAGCTTATGGTGGTGCAGACCAGGGAGCACCAGCTGGGACAGAGCATCCAGAGCAGCTAGAGGAGCCAGTTGACATACCTGCTGACACTCAGCCACCTGCCCTTACAGTGGCCTCTAGTAAGCCTACACTAGAGGTTCCACCCTCTACTCCTCAGGCCACACCATAGCCTCCTCCTGTTATTCCACCTACATTAGAGCCATCTCCTTCAGCTGAGCCAAGGATAGCTATACCCATTATCGAGTATGGAGGCCTATGCCACACTTTCCAGGCATTGGCCACTTCTCAGAGCATCCTCACTCAGCAGATCATAGTCCTTCGTGCTCATTAGGAGCATATTGTTGCCACTCAAGCCTAGCACACTGCCATCCTAAGGCAGATTCAGCATCATCTCGGCATTATATTAGCTCCTGAGCATGCCATTCCCAGCCCACCAGAGCCATCACAGGCCCCTCCTTTCGTTGATCAGCCTATGCCTCCTAAGGAGCCTCTTACAGGAGAGACAGAGGCAACTAAGCCATCATCTCCACAGTATCATCCACCCACCATCTGATCATTTTGATAGTTTCCTTCATATATTTCGATTATGTATTTCTTTTATGTATTTCCTTATCATAGTAGCACTTGAAATCCCATCATTTTGATGTTTCATATATATTGGGATTACTTGTATTACTTGCTTTCATTTTGTACTCACATGAATTAAAGTAATACAAATCTATCACTTTTTTATCACTCTTAGCATTATTTTATTCTTATTTCCTCTACTCACACCTTTTATTCTTTTTGAAACATGTGGTTTCTCCAATCAATATTCGAAATTGATATCACTCAGGAGGTACCACTTACTTCTTATAATCTCAATCGATCATGCCACATTGAGGACAATGTTCAGCTTGGTTGGGGGAGAGTTGAGGAAGGAAGTTTTTTGTTATTTATGCTAAGTTATTTTGGTAATTTAGTTGATTTTTGGTTTAAATTTAAAATTTAACAAAAAAAAGTTTTTATTCTAATCTCCATGGTTTCTAAGGAAAAATTTTCAAATTAAAATGGGAGAAATTGAACTTTTGTTTTTCACTTGACTTAGAGTTTGTATTATGCTTACTAAATTTGATGAATTGCTGAAACTTCTATTGAATTCAAGCTTAGTTCTTCCACGTTAAGTTATTCACACACTGTGCACAATAGGTTCCGATTATAAGATGAAAAGTTATTTCCCTCTTGACTTAGGAAAATTTTAGACTTGGTACCTTTGACCTCATTTAATAGTGTTGGGACACCTTATAAAAGGCCAATGAGCCTTTGAAAAAAGAAAGAAAAAGAAAATGTTTGCTTGCCTTGAAACCCGAGCAAGGTCTGAGGGGTATATGGTAAAAATCTTTAAAGCCTGGTGCCCTAAGCCTTCATTGGTTGGGAGTCACCCACCTCAATGCTCGTTACAAGGGTGAATAGGTGGAGTTTAACATACTGTAGGTGCTTGGGTATAAAAATTCACTCTCAAAGGTCCGGGGTAAAATCTGAGGAGTTAGTGGTTGAAAGATCCTTAAAGCTTGATGCCCTAAACCTTAATTGGTTGGGAGTCATCGATGGACCCCCGTTATATGGACAATTTAGAAAAGAATACCTTTAAGCCTTGTACTCCTACAATGAAAAAAAATGGTGAAACAAAAGGGTGTGTTCTTAGCCTATTGAATTTGGTCAGTTTGCTAAGTGTTGAAAAGAACTAGGTTGGGGGAAGAGATTGGTTGAGCATACTATATTCGGAAACTATCAACTAACACTTAGATTTTTGTGGAAGAGTAAGGTTTGGTCCTTTGGAAGTGGAAATGATTTTAAAGCTTCAATTTGCATAATGCCTTCTCTTTATCAATCGTGTTTAGCAAAGTATTTGATAACTCTTGTTGAAATTTGAGTTTATATTTCTTTAATGTTCCATGTGAGAATTTGATCATCATGCCACTTAAAATTTTTTGGAAGTGATAAGCATCATCTTGTAAAGTATATTACTTTTTAGTACTTTTTCTCTCTTTATTGCTAAGGGACTAGCAATATGTCGGTTGGGGAGAGTGATTACTACTCAAAAAGTTCTATTTAATAGCTTGTAATTAACTCTTTTAAACACTTTTGAGTAGTAGTTATTACCTTTTAACCCAATTAACATATTAAGGACCTTTGCAATCATTTCTAATCAAATTGTGTAAGTTTTGGTGTTTTTTGTTAGTAATTTGATCACCAAAGCAATCCAAGATTGAGGAGAGTTCTTTGGAATCCATGGCAAAGCAATGGAAAGCTCGGAAACATGAAGAACCAAAGCTTTGAAGCTTTAAAGTCCTTTGCCATAAGCAAATCCGAAATGCAAGGAGGGGAAGCAAAGAGAAATCTGCCATGAAGCATTCTAGAGGACAGTCACTGTCAGCCACTTTTGGAGCACTTTCTAGAGTTCAATTTATACATACTATATGTCGTTTTGAAGCTCAGGAAGTTAGAAATCCAATTCTTTAAATGGTGCTCGATTCGGAGTTGAAATGAAGGAGTTACGGCCATTGAAAGCCGATCACTCCAAGCTAAAGGCAAATTTCATACGGCTGCGAAATGGTGTCCTTTATGCTACGAAATTTTGCAGCCCTCTTGCACGGCTGCGAAATTCTCTTGAAGCTTCCCGATATTTGCGACCGACATTTTTTGAGATTTTTTGCTTTAGATATTTGATGTCTAAATCCCCAAACTCTCCTTGTAACCCACCTATCATAGGATTCCTTAGTCTTTAAGTAAGAACAAAGGGTAAATAAACCCATATTTAATGCTTGTAAGTTTCCATTAAAAAGAACGGAAGCTTGTTCTTAGAGAACTGGATATAGCTTTTGGAAAGAAGTAAAATTCAGGGCTTTTACTCTGCCTTACCTACTTGTTTTGATTGTATATATTTATTTAATTTTTCTTACTAGCCAAACAAGCTCTGAGGAAGTTTCCTCAGAGAATGAGTGGCTAGGCTTTTAGTTCCCTGGAGCTAAGGTTGCCAGGAAAGGTTTCAAATGCAAGAATTGGTAGTTTTGTTGTTTCAAGCATTAATGAAGAGAAAGTGTGACCCATTAATGATTTCTATGTTTTTAGTTAACTTAAAACACTTTCAATTCACCTGAGCCAACACTTGGTAAGGCAAGTGATCTCCGTCCATGGAGATGCACTAGTTTACCTCTTGCGAGCTTTTGGGAGGTGACTTGAAGGTAGGATTTTCTAGAATTGCCAACACTTGGTAAGCTTTTGGACTCCAAGAAGACATCCATTAGTTATCTCTTGCAAGCTTGAGAAGGGAAGTCCAAGGTTAATGATCACCTTGAATGGCAAACGTTAGGTGAGAGGCACGAGCCATTGCAAGTTGCATCAGTGAGAGGGAATTAGTGCTGAAATCCATTAAAGGGAAGCATCTGTACAACACCGGTTACAGAATTGACTATCTGTTAATTCTCTAATGCGAGGAAATGAACCAAGTGATCGGAGCTCTGTTTTTGCATGAGGAGCCTCCTCTGTGAACCTAAACCTCCAAGGAATGTTTTTCTTCATAAGTAATTTCCATTACTTTTGTTTTTAGTTAGCTTGAGTTTATATTTGAGTTTATATTTCTTTAATGTTCCATGTGAGAGTTTGATCATCATGCCACTTAAAATTTTTTGGAAGTGATAAGCATCATCTTGTAAAGTATATTACTTTTTAGTACTTTTTCTCTCTTTATTGCTAAGGGACTAGCAATATGTCGGTTGGGGAGAGTGATTACTACTCAAAAAGTTCTATTTAATAGCTTGTAATTAACTCTTTTAAACACTTTTGAGTAGTAGTTATTACCTTTTAACCCAATTAACATATTAAGGACCTTTGCAATCATTTCTAATCAAATTGTGTAAGTTTTGGTGTTTTTTGTTAGTAATTTGATCACCAAAGCAATCCAAGATTGAGGAGAGTTCTTTGGAATCCATGGCAAAGCAATGGAAAGCTCGGAAACATGAAGAACCAAAGCTTTGAAGCTTTAAAGTCCTTTGCCATAAGCAAATCCGGAATGCAAGGAGGGGAAGCAAAGAGAAATCTGCCATGAAGCATTCTAGAGGACAGTCACTGTCAGCCACTTTTGGAGCACTTTCTAGAGTTCAATTTATACATACTATA
Organism: Vitis cinerea var. helleri x Vitis riparia; assembly: GCA_946000715.1. Taxonomy (NCBI): domain Eukaryota; kingdom Viridiplantae; phylum Streptophyta; class Magnoliopsida; order Vitales; family Vitaceae; genus Vitis; species Vitis cinerea var. helleri x Vitis riparia. The sequence goes on along the minus strand of OX254009.1, from coordinate 15,017,148 downwards.
TGTCGTTTTGAAGCTCAGGAAGTTAGAAATCCAATTCTTTAAATGGTGCTCGATTCGAAGTTGAAATGAAGGAGTTACGGCCATTGAAAGCCGATCACTCCAAGCTAAAGGCAAATTTCGTACGGCTGCGAAATGGTGTCCTTTATGCTACGAAATTTCGCAGCCCTCTTGCACGGCTGCGAAATTCTCTTGAAGCTTCCCGATATTTGCGATCGACATTTTTTGAGATTTTTTGCTTTAGATATTTGATGTCTAAATCCCCAAACTCTCCTTGTAACCCACCTATCATAGGATTCCTTAGTCTTTAAGTAAGAACAAAGGGTAAATAAACCCATATTTAATGCTTGTAAGTTTCCATTAAAAAGAACGGAAGCTTGTTCTTAGAGAACTGGATATAGCTTTTGGAAAGAAGTAAAATTCAGGGCTTTTACTCTGCCTTACCTACTTGTTTTGATTGTATATATTTATTTAATTTTTCTTACTAGCCAAACAAGCTCTGAGGAAGTTTCCTCAGAGAATGAGTGGCTAGGCTTTTAGTTCCCTGGAGCTAAGGTTGCCAGGAAAGGTTTCAAATGCAAGAATTGGTTTTTTTGTTGTTTCAACCATTAATGAAGAGAAAGTGTGACCCATTAATGATTTCTATGTTTTTAGTTAACTTAAAACACTTTCAATTCACCTGAGCCAACACTTGGTAAGGCAAGTGATCTCCGTCCATGGAGATGCACTAGTTTACCTCTTGCGAGCTTTTGGGAGGTGACTTAAAGGTAGGATTTTCTAGAATTGCCAACACTTGGTAAGCTTTTGGACTCCAAGGAGACATCCATTAGTTATCTCTTGCAAGCTTGAGAAGGGAAGTCCAAGGTTAATGATCATCTTGAATGGCAAACGTTAGGTGAGAGACACGAGCCATTGCAAGTTGCATCAGTGAGAGGGAATTAGTGCTGAAATCCATTAAAGGGAAGCATCTGTACAACACCGGTTACAGAATTGACTATCTGTTAATTCTCTAATGCGAGGAAATGAACCAAGTGATCGGAGCTCTGTTTTTGCATGAGGAGCCTCCTCTGTGAACCTAAACCTCCAAGGAATGTTTTTCTTCATAAGTAATTTCCATTACTTTCTTTTTAGTTAGCTTGAAACAAAACCTTTTCCAACCAAAGTTTGTGTTTTTTCTTAAGCTAACCTTGAAATAAAAAAGCACCAATTTAACTTTGAATTGGTATTAGTTGTGAGTTGAAAACCCTTCCCAGTGAACGATCCTAGAGCCACTATGCTATATTAGCTAAAGCTATCCTAATGCATGGTGATATAGGTTATAAATTTTGTTGATTACTCCCTCAATCAAGGAACACCAGCTGGACATGAATCAGTTGAGACACCAATTGGGAAACACACGAATCAATGTTCATGTCAACCACAACCTAGATTTGTTCATAGCATTTAGAGCCCTAAGCTCAAGACCTAGAGTGGTTAATGTCATCCATAGCCCTTACTTGTTCATAGCATCTAGAGGCATGAGCTCACAACTTAAAGTCTTTCATGCCAACCACAACCTAGAGCTATTTGTTGTGTCTAGGGCCGTGAGCTCACAACCTAGAGTCGTTCATGTTATCCACAACTTTGAGATGTTCATAGCATCTAGAGCCCCGAACTCACGACACAGAGTCATTCATACACTCATGCCCAATGTTGTTCATAGCATTTAAAGCCCTGAGCTCACAACTAAGAGTATCCTTTCTTATCCATAGCCTTTAGCTGTTCATAGAAATTGAAGTCTTAAGCTCACGATCAAGAGTCATTCATGTCAACAATAACCCTTAGTTGTGCATAGTATCTACAATGCTGCACTCATCACCCGTAGTCTTTCATGTCATTGACAACTCTAAGTTGTTCAAAGCATCAACAACCTTACGCTCATGACCCGTAGTCGTTCATCTCAACTAGAGCCCAAAGTTGTTCATCGCATCTAAAGCCCTAAGCTCATGACCTAAAGTACCTCATGTCTTCCACAACCTTGAGCTATTAATAGCATCTAGAGTCTGGAGCTCATGAATCAAAGTCGTTCATGTCAACTACAACCTAGAGTTGTTCATAGCATTTAGAGCCCTAAGCTCAAGACCTAGAGTGGCTAATATCATCCATAGCCCTTAGTTGTTCATAGCGTCTAGAGCTATGAGCTCACAACTCGGAGTCTTTCATGCCAACCATAGCCTAGAGCTATTCATTACATCTAGGGCCCTGAGCTCATGACCTAGAGTTGTCCATGTCATCCACAACTCTAAGTTGTTTATAGAATCTTGAGCTCAGAGCTCATAACCCTGAGTCATTCATGTTAACCATAACGTAAAGTTGTTCATAACATTTAAAGCCCTGAGCTTACGAGCCATAGTTGTTCATGTCAACCATTGCCCAATGTTATTCATAGCACTTAGAGCCTTGAGCTTACGACCTAGAGTAGCTTGTGTTTTCCACAACCCTAAAGTATTTTTAGCAACTAGTGCTCTGAGCTCACGACCAAGAGTCATTCATGTCAACCCCAACTCTGAGTTATTCATAGTATCAAGAGCCCTTAGCTTATGACCCATTGTCTTTCATGTTATCGACAACCCTGAGTTGTTCATACAATCAAGGGCCCTAAGCCCACGACTTGGAGTTGTTCATGTCAACCACAGTTTAGAGTTGTTCATCGCATCTAAAGCCTTGAGCTCATAACCTAGAGTAGCTCATGTCATGCACAAACCTAAGTTGTTAATAGCATCTACGCCCTAAGCTCCCAAACCGGAGTCGTTCATGTCAACCATAGGCTAGGGTTATTCATTGCATCTAGAGCCCTAAGCTCAAGACCCAGAGTGGCTAATGTCAACTACAACCCTAAGCTGTTCATAGCATCTAGAGTCATGAGCTCATGACTCGAAGTCTTTCATGTCAACCCCAGCCTAGAGTTGTTCATTGCATCTAGGACCCTAAGCTCATGACTCAAAGTCATTCATGTTATCCACAACCCTGAGTAGTTCATAGAATCTAAAGTCCTGATCTCATGACCTAGAGCCTTTCTTGTCATCGATAACCCTGAGCACTTCATAGCATCTAAAGCCCATAGCTCATGACCTAGAGTCATTCATTGTATCTAGGTACCTGAGCTCATGACTCAGAGGTTTTCACGTTATTCATAGCTCTGAGTTGCTCATAGAATCTAGAGTTATAAGCTCATGACCCGAAGTCTTTCATGTCATTGACAACCTTGAGTTGTTCATAGCATCTAAATCCCTAAGGTAATGACCCAGAGTCATTCATGTCAACCACAACCCAGAGCTATTATAGCATCTAGAGTCGTGAGCTCAAGACCAAGAATGGCTTAAGTCATCCACAACCTTGAGTTGTTCATAACATCTAGAGCTCTAAGCTCACGACCCATAGTCTTTCATGTCAACCCTAACCCAACATTGTTCATTGCATCTAGGGCCCTGAGCTCACAACCCAGTGTTTTTCATATCATCCACAACACTAAGTTGTTCATAGAATCTTGACCCTTGATCTCACGACCTGGAGTCCTTGATGTCATCGATAGACTTGAGTTGTTCATAGAATCTAGAGCCTTGAGCTCACGACTTAGAGTCTTTCATGTTTTCCATATCCTTGAGTTTTTCATAGCATCTAGAGCCCTAAGTTCACAACCTAGAGTTGTTCATGTCATCCATAGCCCAGAGGTGTTCATAGCATCTAAAGCCCTCAGCTCACGACCTAAAGAGGCTAATGTCATTAATACCTCTGAGTTGTTCATACCATCTGAAGCCCTGAGCTCATGACCTAGGGTAGTTCATGTCAACCATAGCCCAGAGCTATTCATAGCATCTAGAGCCTTGAGCTCAAGACTCAAAGTGACCCATTTCATCCACAACTCTGAGTTGTTCATAACATCTAAAGCTTTTAGCTCACGACCCGGTGTTTTTCATGTCAAGTGCAACCCAAAGCTATTCATTACAACTAGGGCCCTGTGCTCACAACCCAGTCATTGATATCATCCACAACAATAAGTTGTTCATAAAATCTAGAGCCCTGAGCTCACGAGCTAGAGTCTTTCATGCCATCATTAGCCTTGAGTTGTTCATAGAATCTAGAGCCTTGAGCTCATGACCCATAGTCGTTCATGTCAACCACAACTTAAAGCTATTAAGAGCATCTAAAGCCCTGAGTTCATGACCTAGATTCCCTCATGTCAGTGATAGCTCTGAGCTATTCTTAGCATCTCAAGCCTTATGCTCACGACCCTAAGTCGTTCATGCTAACCATAGCCCAAAGCTATTTATGTCATTTAAAGCTCTGAGCTCACGACTTAGAGTCTTGTATGTCAACCACAATCTAGAAATTTTCATTACATCCAGGGCCTTGAGTTAATGACCTAGAGTCGTTCATGTCATCCATAGCCTTGAGAAGTTCATAGCATCTAAAACCTTGAGCTCACAACCCAGAGTCGTTCATGTCAACCACATCCCAAAGTTGTTCATAGCATCTAGAGCCTTGAGCTCATGACGTAGAGGAGCTCATGTCATTCATAGCCTTGAGTTGTTCATAGCACTTAGAGCCCTAAGATCACCACCTAAAGTAACTCATGTCATCCACAACCTTTAGCTATTCATAGCATTAAGAGTCCTGAGCTCACAACCCTAAGCTCATGACCAAGAGTTGTTCATGTCTACCATAACCCAAAGCTATTCATAGCATCTAGTACCCTGAGTTCACGAAACATAGTAGCTCATGTCATTTAGTGCCCTAAGCTATTAACAACATCTGGAACACTGAGCTCCTGACCCAGAGTCATTCATGTCAACCATAACCTAGAGTTGTTCATAGCATCTAGAGCACTGAGTTAAAGACCTAGAATGGCTCATCTCATCCACAACCCTAAGTTGTTCATAGCATCTAGAGCCTTCAGTTCATGAACCAAGGTCCTTTATGTCAATAAGAACCTATAATTGTTCATTCAATCTATGACCCTAAGTTTACGACCTAGAGGTGTTCATGTCATTCTTTGTCATGATTTGTTCATAACATCTAGAGCCCTGAGTTCATGACCCGGAGTGTTTCCTGTCATCGATAGCCCTGAGCTGTTCATAGCTTCTAGAGCCCTAAGCTCACGACCCAAAGTCATTAATCTCAACCACAACCCAGAGTTGTTCGTAGAATCTAAAGCCTTGAGCTCATGCCTAAGAGTGGCTCATCTCATTTATAACCCTGAGTTATTCCTAACATCTTATGCCATGAGCTGAGAACTCGAAGTCATTCATGTCAACCATAGGCCTGAGTTGTTCATAACATGTACAACCCTTAGCTCAAGAACTAGAGTGGCTTATGTATTCCACATCCTTGAGTACTTTATAGCATCTAGAGCTTTGAGCTCATGACCCAGAATCTTTCATTTGAAAAACAACCCAAAGCTATTAATAGCATCCAGAGCCTTGAACTCCTGACCCAGAGTTGTTCATGTAGGCCACAGCCTAAACCTGTTCATAGCAGCTAGAACCCTAAGCTCGCGACCAAGAGTAGCCCATGTTATCCATATCCCAGACCGGTTCATAGCATCTAGAGACCTAAGCTCACGACCGAGAGTCGTTCATTTCCACCATAACTTAGAGCTATTCATACCATCTAGAGCCCTGAGATCTCGACCTAAAGGCTCATGTCATCCAAGCCTAGAGTTGTTCACAGCATCTAGAGCCTTGAGCTCACGACTCAGAGTAGCTAATGTCATCCACAACCCTGAGCTCTCCATAGCATCTTGAGCCCTGAGCTCACGACCCAAATTCTTTCATGTCATCGACAACCTTGAGTTGTTCATAGCATCAAGAGTCCTGAGCACACGATCTGAAGTTTTTTATGTCAACCTTTGCCCAAACCTCTTAATAACATTTAAAGCCCTAAGCTCACAACCAAGAGTACCTTATGTCTTCGACTACCCTAAGTTGTTCATAGCATCTAAAGCCCTAAGATCACAACCTGAAGTCATTCAAGTCAACCATAACCTTAAGATGTTCTTGGTATCCACAACCTTAAGCTATTCATATCATTTAGACACCTAAGCTCATGACCTGGATTCTTTCGTGTCATCAACATCCCTGAGCTATTTATAGGATCTAGAGTCCTGAGCTCATGACCCAAAGTCATTCAAGTCAACCATAGCCAAGAGTTCTTCATAACATTTAGAGCCCCGAGCTTACAACCCAATGTTACTGAAGTCATTAATAACCCTGAGCTTTTCATAGCATCTAAGGCTTTAAACTAATGACCTAAAGTCATTCATGTCAACCACAGCCTTAAGCTATGCATAATATCTAGAGCCTTGAGCTGACGACCTAGAGTAGCACATGTCATCCATAGCCTTGAGGTTTTCATAGGATCTAAAGCCTTGAGATGTCGACTCAAAGTAGTTCATGTCAACCATAGCCTTGAACTGTTCATAGTATATAGAGCCCTAAGCTCACAACCTCGAATTGTTCATGTTGTCACAACCCTAAGTTGTCCATAGCATCTAGAGCCCTAAGCTCATGACTCGGAGTCTTTCATGTCATCGACAACCTTGAGTTGTACATAGTGTCTAGACCCTTGACCGCACGAACCAGAACAACAACCTAGAGTTGTTGATTGCATCCAGAGCCCTGAGCTCATGACGTAGAGTGCCTCATATCTTCGATAATCCTTAGTTGTTCGTAGCGTCCAAAGCCCTGAGCTAAAGATCTAGATTTTTTCATGTCGTTCATAACTTTGAGTAGTTCTTAGCATTTAGAGCCTTGAGCTCATGACTCAGAGTCATTCATGTCATCCATAGCCTTGAGCTGTTCATAGCATCTAGATGCTTGAGCTCATGACCTAGAGATTTTCATGTCATCCACAACCTTGAGTTACTTATAGAATCTAGAGCACTGAGCTCACGACCTAGAGTCATTCATGTCAAATACAACCCTAAGTTGTTAATAGCATCTTGAGCCTCGAGCTCACGACCCATAGTCATTCATGTCAACCACAACCCAACTGATTACTACTCAAAAAGTGCTCTTTTGTAGCTTCTTATAAACTCTTTTAAACACTTTTGAGTAGTATTTATTACCTTTTAACTCAATTGGCATATTAAGGACCCTTGCAAGTGTTACTAATCAGTTTTTGGCAAGTTTTGATGTTTTTTTATAGCTTTTTATTCATTAAAACAAGCCAAGAATGAGGGAGAACTTGGTATAATCCATGGCAAAGCAAGATTGAAGCTAAATTACATGAAGAATCCAAGTTTTGGAGAGCTTTAAAGCCTTTGACAAATCAATCAAGTGTGCAAGGAAGAGAATCAGAGAAGGAATCTAACACTGAAGAATTTCGCAAGCCATTGCAAAATTTTTGCAAGAGAGAAGGAAATTTCGCAACCTCTTTTTCCTCTTGCGAACTTTTCACAAGCCAGAAGAAAATTTTGCAACTCCATATCTGACTTGCGAAATCTTCATGTAATCTTTAGATATTTTTGCACAGACTCCATTAGATTTTTACCTCAAGATATTTTGTGTAATTATCTATTCTCTCCTTGTAATCGGCTAAAGATCTTTTAAGATATTTAAGATATCTAATTGAGGGGTTGAAAATATCTCTCCATATATATCTTAAGATATCTCTTTTTGTAATATCTATCTTTGAATCTCGGAAGACATTCTTGGGGATCGCTTGTACATTTTTTAGTAAGAAATATACAAAGCTTTGCTCTGCCTTACCTATTCACTTTGATTTTATTTTTTTTTTTCTAGCCAAACAATCTCTAAGGATGTTTTCTCAAAGGGTGAGTGGCTAGACTTTTTGTTTCTTAGATGGAAGGAAGCTAGGTAAGGGACTCGGATACAAAAGTGGAAGTTTTCCTTGTTTCAGTTTTTAATGAAGAGGAAGTTGTGACCCAATAATGGTTTTTATATTTTTAATTAACTTAAAATCCCTTATAATCACCTAGGCCAACACTTGGTAAGCTTTTCGAACTCAATCCATAGAGCCATTCATGTCCACTACAACTTGGAGCCTTTCATAGTATATAGGGGCATGTGCTCACGATCCAAAGTCATTGATGTCAACCACAACCATAAGTTGTTCATAACACTTAAAGCCTTGAGCTCACAACCTAGATTCATTCATGTCATCCATAACTCTGAGCTTTTCATGGCATCTAGAGCCCTAAGCTGTGATCTGGAGTAATTCATAACAACTAGAGCCTTGAGCTATTGATAGCGTTTAGACTCATAGACTCACAACCAAGAATCATTCATATCAATCTTAGCCCGTAGTTGTTCATAGCATTTAGATGCCTGATGTCACATGATGTTTCAAATGAGTCTCCATATGGGTTTATATAGAGCCCAGGAAGCTTCTGGGGACTCCTACACTTAGCCATTAGTAGGAAGAGTGTGGAAGGTTCTAGAGATGCCTAGAGAAGTCCACATAACTCTACACTATGGTGGAAGACATGAGAGGATTCCAAAGCTTTCTAGTGAATTCCAGAGGTCTCTTGTATATTCTTGTACATAGGTTTGTACATAGAATGGTGTAGGGTGTTCTAGAATATTCTTGAATTGTAAGGAACCCTCCAAGATTCCAAAGAGTTCTAGATGAGGGCCTCATTTAGCTAAGGCACCAAGCAAGTGAGTTCCCAAAAGCACTTGTAAAGGCTTCCTTGACTAATAATAACTTCCATTCTTTAAGAGTTGCCTACTACGCCTTCTCAAGCTTCCAAGTCATGAGCATCTTAGCCTAGCAAGCTAAGCATTGGGAGTCAGGATGACTAAGCAAGATCAAGTGTCTTGACTTGTCTAAGTGCCACATGAGCTTAGGAAAATACTAAGTTCGTGACAAGTGGTATCAGAGTGCGGTTACGAAGTGGGCATAGTAAAGGAAGCATGTCGGCCTTTAACGTGGAGGAGACTAGTGAGCAAACCCATGGGAGGGAGATCGAGCCTACTGCACAGGGCAAGGGCAGGAAGGATAAGTCCCATGCCAAGGAGCTGGATAACTTCTTGTGGCACATGGAGTGCTACTTGAGGTTATCGCACTGACGGATGAAGCCACTAAGGTATGCACTGCGACCCTTTACCTCACTGATAATGCTACTCTATGGTTCCATCGAAGGTTTGCCGACATAGAAAAAGAGACATGCATCATAGACACGTGGGATGCCTTTAAGCGATCAAAAGGCAATTCTACCCTGAAGATGTGGCTTACCTAGCAAGGAAGAATATGAAGAGTCTCAAGCACACGGGCTTGATTAGTGAGTATGTTAAAGAGTTCTCTACTCTTATGCTTGAGATACCTAACATGTCTGAGGAGGAGCTACTATTCAACTTCATGGACAACTTGTAAAGCTGGGCCGAGCAAGAGTTAAGGAGATGCGGTGTCTAAGACCTAGCCATGGCCATGGCGGTAGCAGAGTCTTTGGTGGATTATAGAAGGGGAGACTCCTCTAAGCCTAAGCCACAATCCAAGGGTAATCATGCTAAAGGTGGGGGAGACAAGGGATCAAAGGGGTACACCCTTAAGGAAGGATCAAGTAAGACCTATGGTGGCAAGGATGGTAAGGGCAAAGATAAACGAAAGGAGTTCACACCTAGGACCAATTACTTCCTATGTGATGGGCCACACTGAGCATGGGATTACCCCAACAGGAAAGCCCTAAATACTATGATCTAGGAAGAGGAGAAGGAGGACGATGCTTAGGTGGGATCGTTGCAACTCTTAAACGCCCTTATGGCTAAGCTGATGCCTAAGACGCCTCAAAGCAAAGGGCTAATGTATGTAGAGGCCCTTGTGAATGGGAAGGCCACCAAGGCCTTGGTGGACACTGGTGCCACTCATAACTTTGTCTTAGAGGATGAGGCAAAGAGGCTGGAGCTCCAAGAATCCAAAGAAGGAAGTTGGCTCAAGGCAGTTAATTCAGCTGCCAAGCCATCACATGAAGTAGCTCGCTGGGTGACCGTGCACATCGGTTCATGGGAAGGAAAGGTCGACTTCACAGTGGCACCCATGGATGACTTCAAGATGGTACTAGGGATGGACTACCTATAGAAGGTCAAGGCTATGCCACTATCCTTCCTACACTCAATGGCTATCATAGAGGAGGAGAAGCCATGCATGGTCCCTACGGTCACTGAAGGTACGCCCAAGACCCTATGTTATCAGCTATGCAAGTAAAAAAGGGGTTAAAGAGAAAAGAGGTGACCTACCTTGCCACGCTTAAGGAAGAAAAGGATGATGGGTCGAGAGAACCCATGCCTAAAGAAATCAAGAGAGTCCTTGATGAGTTCAAGGAAACTGATATCGCCCAAATTGCCCAAAAAACTTCCTCCTAGGATAGAGGAAGACCACAAGATTGAGTTAGAGTCGGGAGCAAAGCCCCTTGTTATAGGGCCTTATTGGATGGCACGACCCGAGCTGGAGGAGCTAAGGAGACAACTTAAGGAGTTGTTAGACGCAGGGTTCATCTAGCCATCCAAGGCTCCCTATGGTGCTCCGATCATCCTCCAGAAGAAGCATGATGGGTCCCTAAGAATGTGCATAGACAACCAGGCACTCAACAAGGTGACAGTGAAAAACAAGTACCCTATTCTGCTCATCACTAACTTGTTCAATCAACTTAGTAGGGCAAGATACTTTACAAAGCTAGACTTGAGATCGGGCTACTACCAAGTAAGGATCGTGGAGGGGGATGAGTCGAAGACTACATGTGTGACCAGGTACGGCTCATACGAATTCTTAGTGATGCCCTTCGGCCTCACCAATGCCCCAACAACATTCTGCATGCTCATGAATAAGATTTTCAACCCATATTTAGACAAGTTTGTTGTGGTATACTTGAATGACATAGTCATCTATAGTAACACCCTAAAAGAGCACATAGAGCATTTAAGGAAGGCCTTTAAGATCCTAAGGCAAAATGAGCTATATGTGAAGAAGGAAAAATGCTCATTTGCTAAGGAAGAACTAAGCTTCCTAGGGCATCACATCAAAGATGGCAAGCTGATGATGGATGACAACAAGGTGAAAGCCATCCAAGAATGGGATCCACCAACCAAGGTACCTCAGCTCAGATCTTTCCTTGGTTTAGTTAATTACTATCAGCGGTTCATCAAGGGTTATTCGGCAAGGGCAGCTTCGCTCACTGATCCTCTTAAGAAGAACAAGGCATGGAAATGGGATGAAAGGTGCCAACAAGCCTTTGAGGATCTGAAGAAGGATGTGATGGAGGAGCCGGTGTTGGCACTACTCGACCACACTAAGGTTTTCAAAGTACATACAGATGCCTCAGACTTCGCTATAGGGGGAGTCCTTATGCAAGAAAGGTATCCGATCGCCTTTGAGAGTCGCAAGTTTAATGACACAGAGAGGCGCTACATAGTGCAAGAAGAGGAAATGACCGCCATCGTCCATTGCTTGCACACCTGGAGGCACTATCTTCTAGGGTCTCACTTCATAGTGAAGACCGATAACGTTGCTACTAGCTACTTCCAAACACAGAAGAAGCTAAGTCCTAAGCAAGCTAGGTGGCAAGACTTCCTGGACGAGTTCGACTATACGCTGGAGTATAAGCCAGGAAGTGTTAATCATGTGGTTGACACCCTAAGTCGTAAAGCGAAGCTAGCATCCATGACGAGCCAGCCCCAAGGAGACATAATGGATCTCCTAAGGAAGGGACTACAACATGATCCAGTGGCTAAGAGCCTCATCGCCCTGGCTCATGAAGGGAAGACTAAGCGGTTTTGGGTGGAGGACGACCTACTTTACACTAAGGGAAGACGATTCTATGTGCCTAAGTGGAGGAACCTAAGGTGGAATCTGATTAATGAGTGCCATGACACAAAGTGGGCTAGACACCCTGGGCAACGACGCACAAGGGCACTACTCGAGTCAGCTTACCACTAGCCTCAAATACCGGATGAAGTTGAGGCCTACATAAGGACTTGTCTTGTGTGCCAACAAGACAAGGTAAAGCAACGACAACCTAGAGGCCTGTTGGAACCACTACCAATAGCAGAGCGCCCATGGGACAATGTCACCATGGGCTTCATCATCTGGCTGCCCAAGTCAGAGGACAACGGCTCTATCATAGTAGTAGTGAATAGGTTCTCTAAGTACGCGACCTTCATAGCAGCCCCTACTGACTACACTGTGGAGAAGATGACAAGGCTATTCTTAAAGCACATAGTCAAATATTGGGGTTGCCTAAGTATATTATCAATGATCACGATCCACATTTCACTGGGAAGTTTTGGACGAAGCTCTTCAAGCTTATGGGGTCAGAGCTTCACTTCTCCACAAGCTTTCACCCATGGACAGATGGGTAAACTGAGAGGGTGAACACCTTACTGAAGCTATATTTGAGACACTTTGTGAGTGCCAACCAGAAGGATTGGGCTAAGTTGCTTGATATAACCCAATTCTCATACAACTTGCAAAGGAGTGAGGCAACCAACAACAACCCATTTGAGCTAGCCACAGGGCAACAACCCTTAACTCCTCACACACTAACAATAGGCTATACGGGGAGAAGTCTGACGACTTTCAAGTTCGTGAAGGGGTGGCACGAGCAAGTTGACATAGCACGCTCATACTTGGACAAAGCCGCTAAGAAAATAAAGAAGTGGGCTGACAAGAAGCAACGTCACATGGAGTACAAGGTCGAAGACATGGTACTTGTCAAGCTTCTTCCTCAACAATTCAAATCCCTAAGGTTTGTGCATAAGGGCCTTGTGAGGAGGTATGAAGGACCCTTCCCTATACTTGGGAAGGTCAAAAAGGTGTCCTATAAAGTTAAGTTACCACCAAGGTTGAGGATTCATCCCGTCTTCCACATAAGTTACTTGAAACCTTATCACAAATACAAGGATAATCCAAGCCGAGGGTTCTAAGAGGGCACCTATAGCGGTCGTGACCTCCTATGATAAGGAGGTAGAACACGTCCTAGCAGATTGGGTCATCAGGAGACAAGGTGTGCCTCCTGCTATGGAGTACTTAGTGAAATGGAAGGGACTACCAGAGAATGAGGCTAGTTGGGAGCCAGGAGATGTACTATGGCAATTCCAGGAGTAGATTGAGCAATTCCGAGCAGAAGGCACGATGAGGATGTCTGCTGCTTAGGTGGGGGAGAGTGTCACAGGATGTTTCAAATGAGTCTCCCCATGGGTTTATATAGAGCCCGGGAAGCTTCTAGAGACTCCTACACTTAGCCATTAGTGGGAAGAGTATGGAAGGTTCTCGAGATGCCTAGAGAAGTCCACACAACTCTACACTATGGTGGAAGGCATGAGAGGAGTCCAAAGCTTTCTAGAGAATTCTAGAGGTCTCTTGTACATAGGTTTGTACATAGAATGGTGTAGGGTGTTCTAGAATATGCTTGAATTGTAAGGAACCCTCTAAGGTTCCAAAGAGTTCCATTGGTGCCTATAAATAGGTGAGGGCCTTATTTGGCCAAGGCACCAAGCAAGTGAGTTCCCAAAAACACTTATAAAGGCTTCCTTGAGTAATAACAATGTCCATTCTTTAAGAGTTGCCTACTATGCCTTCTCAAGTTTTCGAGGCGTGAGCATCTTAGCCTAGCAAGCTAAGCATTAGGAGTCAAGCTGACTTAGCAAGATGAAGTGTTTTGACTTGTCTAAGTGTTGCACGAGCTTAGGAAAATACTAAGTCCATGACACTAAGCTCATAAGATCTCGAGTCATTAATATCATCCACAACTCTCAGTTGTTCATAGCATTTAGAGCCCTAAGCTTACGACCTAGAGTCATTCATGTCAACAATAACCATGATCTTTTCATAGTATCTAGAGCCCTAAGCTCATGACTTAGACTTCTTCATGTCAACCACAACCTTGAGTTGTTCATGCCATCTAAAGCCTTAAGCTCACAACCCAAATTCGTTTTTGTCAACCATAACCTTAAGTTATGCAAGTATCTGGAGCCTTGACCTTACGACCTAGAGTCATTCATGTTAACCATAGCCTTAAGCTATTCATGGAATCTAGAGCCTTGAGCTCACGACCCAGAGTCATTTATGTCGTTCATAGCTTGGAGCTTTTCATTGCATCTAGAGCCTTAAGCTCATGACCCAGAGTCGTTCATGTTAACCACAACCCTGTGCTATTCATAGCATCTAGAGCCTTGAGTCCACGACCCAGAGTCATTCATGTCATCCATAGCCCTTAGCATGTGATGCAAAATCGTTCATTTAATCCACAACCTTGAGCTATGCATAACATTTAAAGGCTTGAGCTCAAGGGATCTCAAGTTGTTCATATCATCCATAATGTTGAGTTGTTAATAAAATCCATAGCCTTGAGCTCACGAGTCGAAGTAGCATATATCTTCCATAAACCTGGGCTATTCATAGCATCAAGAGCCTTGAGCTCATGACTTGAAGTCATTCATGTCAACCATAACTCTAAGCTATTCATAGCATCTAAAGCTTTTAGCCCACGACATGGAGTTGTTCATGTCATCCATAACTCCGAGCTTTCAATAGCATCTAGAGCCCTAACCTCATGACTTGGAGTCTTTAATTTCATCCACAACCATGAGTTGTTCATAACATTTAGACTCATAGGCTCACGAGCAAGAATCATTGATATGATCCTTGACCCTGAACTATTCATAGCATCTGAAGGCCTGAGATCATGGGATACTGAGTCGTTCATATCATCCATAACTATGAGTTATTCATAACATCTAAAGCCTTGAGCTCACGACCCAAAGTTGTTCATGTTATCCACAACCTTGAGCTTAAGACCCGGAGTCCTTCATGGCATCCATTGCCATGAGCTTTTCATAGCATCTAGTATCTTGAGCTCACAACATGGAGTCGTTAATGTCCACTATAGCCTTGAGTAGTTTATAAGATCTAGAGCCCTCAACCCATGACTCAAAGTCATTGATGTTATCCATGACCCTTAACTTTTCATAGCATCTAAAGCCCTAAACTCATGGGCAGAAGTAGTTCATGTCATCCATAGCCTTGTGTTGTTCATAGCATCTAAATCCTTGAGCTCACGAACCGGAGTCGGTCATCTCAACCATTGCCCTAAGTTTTTCATAACATTTAAAGCTCTAAGATCAAGATCTAGAGTTGTTCATGTCATCCATGACCTAGAGTCATTCGTGTAACCCACAACCCTCAATTGTTCATATCATTGAGAGCCATAGGCTCACAAACACAAATCGTTCTTATCATCCACACCCCTTAGCTATTTGTAGCATCTAAAGGCCCATGCCAATGAGATCCCGAGTTGTTCTAATCATCTAAAACCCTAAGCTTTTCATAGCATCTTGAGCCTTATGCTAATGATGAGAGTAGCTCATGTGATCCAAAGTTGTGGGCTATTCATAGCATATAGAGCCCTGAGCTCAAGACCTAGAGACGTTCCTCTCAACC
This sequence comes from Vitis cinerea var. helleri x Vitis riparia, assembly GCA_946000715.1. Lineage (NCBI taxonomy): Eukaryota > Viridiplantae > Streptophyta > Magnoliopsida > Vitales > Vitaceae > Vitis > Vitis cinerea var. helleri x Vitis riparia. The sequence continues at coordinate 15,001,719 of OX254009.1, read as the reverse complement.
ATAGCCTTGAGCTATTCATAGCATCTAGAGCCTTGAGATCATGACCCCAAGTCTTTCATGCCAATCATAACCTTGAGCTATTCATAGCATCTAGAGCCCTGAGCTCATGACCCCAAGTTGATCATATCATACACAGCCCTAAGTTGTTCAGAGCATCTCAAACCATAATCTCACAACCTGGTATCGTTCATGTCAACCATAACCATGAGTGATTCATGGTTCCCATTTGGTGTCTCAGTTGGTTCATGTCCAGCTGGTGCTTCTTCATTGAGGGAGTAATCAACAAAATTTATAACCTATATTACCATGCATTAGGATAGCTTTAGCTAATATAGCATAGTGGCTCTAGGATTGTTCACTGGGAAGGGTTTTCAACTCACAATTAATACCAATTCAAAGTTAAATTGGTGCTTTTTCATTTCAAGGTTAGCTTAAGAAAGAAAACACAAACTTTGGTTGAAAACGGTTTTGTTTCAAGCTAACTAAAACGAAAGTAATGGAAATTACATATGAAGAAAAACATTCCTTGGAGGTTTAGGTTCACAGGGGAGGTTCCTCAGGCAAAAACTGAGCTCTGGTCATTTGGTTCATTTCCTCGCATTAGAGAATTAACATTTAGTCAATTCTCTAACCAGTGTTGTACAGATACATCCCTTAAATGGATTTCAGCTCTAATTCCCTCTCACTGATGCAACTTGCAATGGCTCGTGCTTCTCACCTAGCATTTGCCATTCAAGGTGATCTTTAACTTTGGACTTCCCTTCTCAAGCTCGCAAGAGATAACTAATGGATGTCTCCTTAGAGTCCAAAAGCTTACCAAGTGTTGGCAATTCTAGAAAATCCTACCTTCAAGTCACTTCCCAAAAGCTCGCAAGAGGTAAACTAGTGCATTTCCATGGACGGATATCACTTGCCTTACCAAGTGTTGGCTCAAGTGAATTGAAGGGGTTTTAAGTTAACTAAAAACATAGAAATCATTAAAGGATCACACTTTCTCTTCATTAATGGCTGAAACCACAAAGCTACTAATTCTTGCATTTGGAACCTTTCCCGGCAACCTTAGCTCCAAGGAACTAAAAGCCTAGCCACTCATTCTCTGAGGAAACTTCCTCCAAGTTTTTTTGGCTGGTAAGAAAAATTAGATGAATATAAACAATCAAAACAAGTAGGTAAGGTAGAGCAAAAACTCTTAATTTTACTTCTTTTCAAAAACTATATAAAGCATCTATGTACAAGCCTTTCTTTCCGTCCGTCCGTACGTCTCTGAGGAAACTTACAACCATTAAATATGGGTTTATTTACCCTTTGTTCTTGCTTAAAGACTAAGGAATCCTATGATAGGTGGGTTACAAGGAGAGTTTGGGGATTTAGACATCAAATATCTAAAGCAAAAAATCTCAAAATGTCGGTCGCAAATATCGGGAAGCTTCAGGAGAAATTCCGTTGCACTGTGCAAAATGGCTGCCAAATTTTCGTAGCAAAAGGACAACATTTTCGCAGCCTAAGGCTAATTTCGCAGTCGTGCAAAAATTTCCTTTATCTTAGAGTGATCTGCTTGCAATGGTTGTAACTCCTTCATTTCAACTCCGAATTGCACACCGTTTGAAGCATTGGATTGTTGACTTCCTGAGCTTCAAAACGACATATAGCATGCTTAAATTGAACTCCGGAAAGTGCTCCAAAAGTGGCTGAAATGACTATCATCAAGAATACTTCATGACTGGTTCTTCTTTGCTTCCTCTCCTTGCATTCCGGATTTGCTTGTGGCAAAGGACTTTAAAGCTTCAAAGCTTTGGTTCTTCATGTTTCTGAGCTTTCCATTTGCTTTGCCATGGATTCTAAAGAACTCTCCTCAATCTCGGATTGCTTTGGTGATCAAATTACTAACAAAAGCACCAAAACTGACACACTTTGATTAGAAATGCTTGCAAATGTCCTTAATATGTTAATTGGGTTAAAAGGCAATAACTACTACTCAAAAGTGTTTAAAAGAGTTAATTACAAGCTATCAAATAGCACTTTTTGAGTAGTAATCACTCCCCCCAACCGACATATTGCTAGTCCCTTAGCAATGAAGGAGAGAAAAATAAAAATAAAAAGTATTAAAAAGTAATAAACTTTACAAGATCATGCTTATCACTTCCAAAAAATTTTATGTGGCATGATGATCATACTCCCACATGGAACATTAAAGAAATATAAACTCAAATTTCAACAAGAGTTATCAAAAACTTTGCTAAACACCATTGATAAAGAGAAGGCATTATGCAAATTTAAGCTTTAAAATCATTTCCATTTCCAAAGGACCAAACCTTACTCTTCCACAAAAGTCTAAATGTGAGATGATAGTTTCCGAATATAATATGCTAAACTAATCTCTCCCCCCAACCTAGCTATTTTCAACACTTAGCAAACTGACCAAATTCAATAGGCTAAGAACGTACCCTTTTTGTTTCACCATTTTTTTTATTTATTTTTTATTGTAGGAGTACAAGGCTTAAAGGTATTCTTTTCTTACTTGTCCATGTAACGGGGGTCCATCGATGACTCCCAACCAATTAAGGTTTAGGGCATCAAGCTTTAAGGATCTTTCAACCACTAACTCCTCGGATTTTACCCTGTACTTTTGAGAATGAATTTTAATACCCTAACACCTATAGTATGTTAAACTCCATATATTCACCCTTTTAACGAGCATTGAGGTCGGTGACTCCCAACCAATGAAGGCTTAGGGCACCAGGTTTTAAAGATTTTCACCATATACCCCTCAGACCTTGCTCGGGTTTCAAGGCAAGCAAACATTTTTCTTTCTTTCTCTTTTTTTCAAAGGCTTATTGGCCTTTTATAAGGTGTCCCAACACTATTAAATGAGGTCAAAGGTACCAAGTCTAAACTTTTCTAAGTCAAGAGGGAAATAGTTTTTCATCTTATAATCGGAACCTAGTGTGCACAGTGTGTGAATAGCTTAAAGTGGAAGAACTAAGCTTGAATTCAATAGAAGCTTCAACAATTCAACAACTTTAATAAGCATAATCCAAACTCTAAGTCAAGTGAAAAGCAAAAGTTCAATTCTCCCATTTTAATTTGAAAATTTTTCCTTAGAAACCATGGAGATTAGAATAAAAACTTTTAAAAATTTTTAAAATTTATTCAAAAATCAACTAAATTACCAAAATAACTTAGCATATAAAAACAAAAGACTTCCTTCCTCAACTCTCCCCCCAACCGAGCTGAGCATTGTCCTCAATGTGGCTTGAGTGATTGGGATTATAGGGAGGAAGTGGTACCTCTTGAGGGATATCAATTTCGAATATTGATTGGAGAAACCACATGTTTCAAAAAAAATAAAAGATGTGAGTAGAGGAAATAAGAATAAAATAATGCTAAGAGTGATCAAAAAGTGATATATTTGTATTACTTTAATTCATGTGAGTACAATTGGAAAATAAGCAATATAAGTAATCCCAATATATAATATCAAAATGATGGGATTTCATAAAAGACAAACATAAACGAAATACATAAAAGAAATATAAAGGAAATGTGTAAATGATCAGATAGTGGGTGGATGATGCTGTGGAAATGATGGCTTAGCTGCCTCTGCCTCTGCCTCTCCTGTATGAGGCTCCTCATGAGGCATAGGCTGATCAACGAAAGGAGGGGCATGTGATGGCTCTGGTGGGCTGGGAATGACATGCTCAGGAGCTGATATAATGCCGAGATGATGCTGAATCTGCCTCAGGATGGCAGTGTGCTGGGTCTGAGTGGCAAGAATCTGCTCCTGGTGAGAACGAAGGGCTGTAATCTGCTGAGTGAGAATGCTCTAAGAAGTGACCAATGCCTGGTAAGTGTGGGATAGGGCTCTATACTCGATGATGGGAATAACTATCCTTGGCTCAGCTGAAGGAGATGGTGCTGATGTAGGTGGAATGACAGGGGGAGGCTGTGGTGTGGCCTGAGGAGCAGAGGATGGAACCTCTGGTGTAGGGTCACTAGGGGTCACTGCAAGGGCAGGTGGCTGAGTGTCAGCAGGTGGTTCGATTGGCTCCTCTGGCTGCTTTGGATGCTCTAGTCCAACTGGTGCTCCCTAGTTTGCACCACCATAAGCTGTCATACTGGTCCATTTGTCGAGAGTAAAAATCTCTCGACAAAAATGTTTACGGTCATGCTGAGGCTCTATTGGGTATCCCAGGTGCTCCAATATCTGGCATAATAGTCGGGGGAAGAGGAGTGGAATGGCATCCGCTCGGAGCAGCTTCTTTCGATGCACCTTCTCTTCAAAGTATAGAAGAGCAGCCAAGATGAGATGATGAGGGCCAAAGAAGTATCCCTCAGAGATCCTAAACAAGGCCTCCAGCAACACTCCTCTCCTCTACACCCAATGCTGAAGTGGAAAAATGTTATGGCACAGGAGTGCATCAATGAAGAACATGCTGGGGGGAAGTTCCTTCCTCAAGATGTAATGGCGTGAGGATGCCCCTCTAGACAGAGTATGAACAATGTCACTCTGTGAAGGACTAGTCTAGGCTCGAAAATCCTCTGGACGTGCTGGCTCATAGCGGATATGGAGTGCCTCTGCTATATGTCGAGCTCCCAAAATCCCATGTTGTCCATCTATGGTAAAATGGATGACTGTAGGATCGCAAACCAGATTTGTGGTCATGGACTGATAGAAGTCCAACGCCACTCGGGGATAGAAAAAATCCCTGGGAGTCAGCAAATGCTCCATACGATACCTTTGTAGCAGACGAAAGGACTCCTTGAGCTCAGGCTGAATTCTGAAGGTGGCTATGTCGAAATAGAGCTCGGAATGAAATGGCCTTGCTCTGCAATCCAAGTTTCCTGCAATTGGCGGTTATGTCACCATGGGGCGTCTGATGGCTTCCTCAGGAGTCATATCCGAGGGAATTTGAGATTCTCTTGCTGGCGCCTGAGATGGTTGAGGCTTCTTAGCAGGCGGTGGAGACTTTTCAGCAAGCCGTGGAGACCTTTTAACAGGCGGCGGAGATTTTTTAGCAGGCGGTGGAGATGGCGTAGGCTCTGATTCAGGCTCCGAAGATGACTCGGTCAGATCGATTGGCTCTGAGACCTTTGCTTTCTTCTTTGGGGGTCTGGTACCTGATTTTTGGCCTCTGGAAAAGCTCGCACCGGCAATGGTAAGTGATCTCCTTGTATTATAGCACCTGGTCGGAGGACTGGTAGGTGCGTTCTTGACTGGCGGTGGGACGAGGTGAGGCCGCGGCGGCTCAGAGGTGGAGTCTTGGACAAGCGCGCCTCTTGGGATTCTCAGGCGAGTCGATGGAGACAAAGACTTTGCTCCTCGTGTTCTGGCCATGGCGATGTCGGCGGAAACAGTCGAAAATGCGCCCTACTTGCTTAGGCGAAGGAGGTAGATGAGAGGGTGCTCTGGCTTGGCTCCTCTTAGCACCTTTTTAAAGTTCAAATAACGGTTTAAAAATAGGAAAAATGGAATTTATACCGTTTAAAAAGAACACGAAGGGTCACTGTTCCTTTTCGCAGTAGAGGGGTTTTTTTCGCAACGAGGAGACGTGGATTTCGCAGCGGCTAGGCGTTTTCGCAGCGAGGGGAATTTCGCAGCCCATTTCGCAGCTGCGAAACGGGTATACGGCTTTGCGAACTGGCGCTCATGTGCCAAAGGGGGGTTTCAAAACTGCGAAACACCCTTCGAAATGGTGCCTCGGCTGCGAACAGTGGGTCTCCAGGCGTGGAAAAAATCGCAGCAATTCGCAACTGCAAAACGGTGGTACCCGGCTACGAAATGGCACTTGTGTGCCAAGGAGGGTTTTCGCAGCGGGCGCAAGGTGGCTGCGAAATGGTTTCTTAGCGAAGATCAATTTTCGCAGCGAGAAGAGGGATTTTCACAGCGGCTCCTGAGGGTTGCGAAATTTTTTTCGCAGTGGAATGCGATTTTCGTAAAGGCCCCCTTTTGGCTGCTAAATTTCGCAGCCCAAGCTTTCTCCTTGCTTTTGAGCTTTTTTTGGTTCCTAGCTTCCTTCTTTCAATTTTCTTGCAATTCCTCCTGACTTTAATCATTCAAAAAGATTAAGTTAGTTTCAATTAACCTAATTCAAGACCAAATTTACAATCAAATAATTTACAAAGCTTAAAAATTAACATATTTAAACAAAATTATGGACTTTGGTGAAACCAAGTCCATCTAACCCTTCTCTGATCAGGCTTTTTGTAGCTCAAGGAGGTTGATTTCCTCCTTTTCTGGCTTGAACGGCTCAATGAATGGCTTGAGGCGATGACCATTGACTCTAAAGGTGTATGTGCCATTGGAATTCAGTAATTCCACCACTCCATTGAGATGTACTTGGTGAATGATGAAATGACCTATCCACCTTGACTTGAGCTTCCCAGGAAAGATATGGAGCCTTGAGTCATAGAATAGGACTCTTTGTCCTTTCCGAAATTCTTTGTTGGAGATTAATTGATCATGCCACCTCTTCATTCCCTGTTTTGCAACTTTGGAATTGATGTAAGCATAATTTCTTAATTCCTCCATCTCATTAAGGTTTAAGCACCTCTTTGCCCCAGCTCTAATCAAGTCCATGTTCAACCTCTTGATTGCCCACCAAGCCTTATATTCAACTTCCACAGGGAGATGGCATGCTTTGCCATAGACGAGACGATAGGGAGACATGCCAAGAATAGTCTTATAAGCTGTTCTATATGCCCATAATGAATCATGAAGCTTAATAGACCAATCTTTTCTGCTTGTAATCACCACTTTCATCAGTATGCTCTTGATTTCCCTATTTACTAGCTCCACTTGCCTGAATGTTTGAGGAAGATAGGGTGTAGCTACCTTATGCTTCACTCCATACTTGGCTAATAGGGTTTCAAAAGGTTTGTTGCAAAAATGAGTACCTCCATCACTGATTATGGCTTTGGGCACCCCAAATCTTGAGAAAATGTTCTCCTTAAGAAATTTGAGAACCACCCTGTGATCATTATGTTTACAGGGGATTGCCTCAACCCATTTGGAAACATAGTCCACCCCCACCAATATATAAGAGTTACCAAAAGACATTGGGAAAGGTCCCATGAAGTCAATACCCCAAACATCAAAAAGATCTACTATAAGGATGGGGTTCATGGGCATTTGGTTTCTTTTTGTAAGCTTCCCGAGTCTTTGGCATCTATCACAACTTCTACACATGATGTGGGAATCTTTGAAAAGCGATGGCCAAGTAAACCCTAATTGCAAGACCTTCATGGTTGTTTTCTGAGAGGCAAAGTGGCCTCCACATGCATTCTCATGGCAATGGCTGAGGATCCCTTGTTGCTCTTCTTCAGGGACACACTTCCTTATGATCTAATTTGCACAATACTTAAAAAGGAAGGGCTCTTCCCAATAATAAGAATGAATCTTTGCAAAGAAGTGCTTCCTGTCTTGCACTTTCCACTCACTTGGAACTTCACCAGTAACCAAATAGTTAGCAATATGAGCATACCAAGGAGTTTTCTCTAGCAACATAAGTGATTCCTCAGGAAAGTCATCATTAATAGGTAATACATGGGAATTATGTGCTATAGCCAACCTTGAAAGGTGGTCAGCTACCACATTCTCCACCCCTTTCTTATCTTTGATTTGGAGATGAAACTCTTGTAACAAAAGAATCCATCTAATCAACCTTGCTTTTGCATCTTGCTTTGTCAATAAATACTTCAAGGCCGAATGGTCAGTGAAAACAATGATGAAAGATCCTACCAAATAAGCACGAAACTTGTCTAAAGCAAACACCACAGCTAACAATTCTTTCTCTGTAGTTGTGTAGTTTCTTTGAGCTTCGTTCAATGTTTTGCTTGCATAGTAGATCACATAGGGCTTCCCATCTTCTCTTTGGCCAAGTACAACTCCTATAGCAAAGTCACTGGCATCACACATTACTTCAAAGGGTAGTTGCTAGTTAGGAGCCCTCACTATTGGAGCGGTTGTCAAAAATTGATTCAATTGATCAAAACTCTTTTGACATCTTTCATCCCAGACAAACTTAGCATCCTTAGCTAAAAGTTCACAAAGAGGCCTTGAAAGCTTAGAGAAGTCTTGTATAAATCTCCTGTAGAACCCCGCATGGCCAAGAAATTGCCTTACTCCTTTTATAGTGGTTGGGGATGGTAATTTGGCAATATGTTCCACCTTTGCTTTATCAACTTCAATGCCTTTCTCGGAGATGCTATGGCCAAGGACAATTCCTTGATGTACCATAAAATGACATTTCTCCCAGTTGAGCACCAAGTCTTTTTCAATGCATCTATTAAGAACCACTTCCAAATTTACTAAGCATTCTTCAAATGTACCTCCATATATGGTGATATCATCCATGAAAAGCTCCATAATTCACTCCACCATATCACTGAAGATACTAAGCATACATCTTTGGAATGTCGCAGGTGCATTGCATAAACCAAAAGGCATTCTTTTGTAGGTGTATGTTCCAAACGGACATGTGAAAATGGTCTTCTCCTGATCTTCAACATCAATTTCAATTTGGAAATACCCTGAGTACCCATTCAAGAAACAATAGAAGGGATGGCTAGAGACTCTTTCCAGCACCTGATCAATAAACAGGAGTGGAAAATGATCTTTCCTTGTCACAGCATTAAATTTCCTATAGTCAATACACACCCTCCAACCTGAAGTGAGGTGTGTAGCAATTTCTTCTCCTTTTTCATTCTAAACCACAGTAATCCTTGATTTCTTTGGTACCACTTGAGTAGGACTAACCCAAGGGTTGTCAGATATGGGATAAATAATACCCGCTTGAAGTAGCTTCAGTACCTCAGTTCGCACCACTTCTTGTAAATGAGGATTCAATATTCTTTGAGGTTGACGAATTGGTTTAGCTTCTTCCTCCATATATATATGATGTGTACAAACCAAAGGACTGATTCCTTTCAAGTCAGATATTTGCCATCCTATTGCTTTCTTACACCTCTTAAGAACTTCAAGTAGAGAAATCTCCTGATGACCAGTAAGAGATGAAGATATAACAACAGGGCATTGGTTATTTTCTTCCAGGTACGCATATTTTAACTCCATGGGCAGAGGTTTCATATTGAGCTTTGGGAGTTCTTCTTTTACATCATCTTGTGCCTCCTCTTTATTGAATAAAGGTAGGATCTCTTATTTTCTCCTCCAACCTTGTAGAGTAGCAAGCACATCAACGGGTTCAGACAACCCTTCTTCAAGATCCTTAAGACTTTCATTCAACCTGTCTTGCATATTCTAATTACAATGCTTCTCCACTAGAGTGTCAATAATGCATACCTCTTCTAGACCTTCTTCTTCTTTCGGAGTAATTAGCTTCTTAGACATATGAAAGATATTAAGCTCAAGTGTCATGTTGCCAAATGTAAGTTGCATAAGTCCATTCCTACAATTTATGATTGCATTTAAAGTAGCAAGAAATGGCCTTCCAAGGATGATAGGAACATAGGTAGCTTCCTTAACAAAAGGATCAGTATCAAGAACAACAAAATCTACTGGATAGTAGAAATTATCAACTTGAACTAAAACATCCTCAATTATCCCCCTTGGAATTTTCACTGACCTATCAGCTAAAGATAGAGTGATTAATGTTGACTTTAATTCACCAAGTCCCAATTTCTTATAAACAGAGTATGGTAACCAATTCACACTTGCTCCCAAATCTAACAAAGCTTTTTCCACTACCTTTCCTCCAATCATGACTGAAATGGTAGGACTTCCCGGATCTTTGTACTTCAAAGGAGATTTGCATTGTATAATGGCACTTACTTGCTCAGTCAAGAAGGCTTTCTTATTCACATTCAACCCTCTTTTGATAGTACACAGGTCCTTTAAGAACTTTGCATATGTTGGAACTTGCTTAATCATGTCTAGCAATGGAATATTGACCTTCACTTGCCTCAATACTTCAAGGATTTCTGATGCATTTTTTATCCCCTTTTTCCCATGCAAAGCTTGAGGGAAAGGTGGAGATGTTCGTTTCTTCATCAATTCTTCCTTAATAAGCTCTTTCTACGGATTTGCATTCACTGTTGAATCATGGTCCTCCTTCCTTTTACTGATATCATTCTTCTTTCCTTTCATTTCCTCCCTCTTCTTTGTCTCTTCTTCTTCTTTCTCTTCAACATATAGCTTGGGTGTTGGTGACTCAACCTCTTTACCACTCCTTAGAGTGATCAAGGCTTTAACATCTCTCACATGTGAAGATTCTCCCTCATGAGTTTCCACTTCATGGATACCCTTGGGGTTTTGGTGAGGTTGAGATGGAAATCTACCCTTCTCTTGCACTGTGTTTAAATTAGTGAGCCTTGAGATTGAGTATTGGAGATTATCTATCTTCTGAGATAAGTCATTTTGCATCCCATCCATCCTTTTATTCAAAGTATTCTCTACACTGTCAATTCTTTGACTGAGTTGAGAATTGATGGATTTTTGGTAACCAACAAAATCTTCCACAACCTTACTAAGATTCACTATTGCTTGTTCAAGACTTGAAGCTTGTTGAGATGGTTGAGATGGTTGAGCCGGCTGTTGGTACTGAGGTGCTCTTGGCTTCCATGAAAAATTTGGATGATTCCTCCAACTTGAGTTGTAAGTATTGCCATACGAAGCATTGCTATTGGGCTTGAATTGTCCAATGACACTTGCTTGTTCTCCAAAAATTTCTCTAGCAACTGGAATTGTAGGGCACTCCTCTACCAAGTGTTCATAAGATTGACAAATAGAACAAGGCTTTACTTGCACTGGTGTTTCAGTAATAGCTTGCACTTCATGCATCTTTTTCAGTTCTAGCTCCTCCACTCTTCTTGTCATAGCTGCAAATTTTGCTTTCATATCAACATCTTCATTCAAGGTGTACATCCCATCCTTAGCATGAAAAGCATTTGGTTGAGACTTCATCTTTCCCACTTCTCCTCTATGTGGTTCATCCCATCCCCTTGAGACTTCAGCTACATAACTCAAGAAATCCATAGCTTCCTCGGGATTCTTACTCATGAAATCCCCTCCACACATTGTTTCAAGGAGTTGCTTCATTGAGGAAGACATCCCATCATAGAAATAACTCACCAACAGCCATGTATCAAAGCCATGGTGAGGGCAAGCATTAATGGCCTCCATGTATCTTTCCCAACACTCATAGAATTCCTCATTCTCTTTAGCTGAGAAGTTTGAAATTTTCCTTTTCAAGCCATTCGTTCTGTGAGTAGGAAAGAACTTCTTGAGGAATTCAGCTTGTAAATCAGTCCAAGTACGGATACTCCTTGGCCTTAAAGAATTAAGCCAAATATTGGCCTTATCCTTTAAAGTAAAAGGAAATAGTTTAAGCCTCATTAGGTCGATTGAAGCTCCTCCCTCTCGGAATGTATTACAAACATCTTCAAATTCCTTGATATGGGCATAGGGATTCTCACTTTCCATTCCATGGAAAGTTGGTAGAAGTGGCACAATATGGGGTCTGATCACTAGTTGCTCTGTAAGGGGCACTATACATGATGGTGCACTCATACGAGGTGGATGCATGCGGTCTCTCATTGATCTGAATTCATTGGTATTGTCCTGATGACCATGGTGACTATGCTGATCCTCAGGTGTAGTTTCCATGATGTTCAAGCTCAATTCCAACTCCTTGTTATGAGGTGTTTCAAGTTTAACAAGCCTTCCTCCACTATCTCGTATCCAATTTGGCATACACTACTAGTATCAACTGTAACTAAAAAAAAAAACAAAAACAGAGGAAAACAAAAAAAACAAAACTACCAAAAAGAGTTCGATTAACTAAAACTAAATTAAAAGCTATGCTAGAATATGAACGAATAAAAGAAACAACTAAAAGAGTTAGTAAAATGAAAGAAAATTCACCAAACTTGTGATTAAAACCACAAGTACGCTGAAATAATATCACTATGAAGTTGGCACCTTCCCCAGCAGTGGCACCATTTGATTCATGGTTCCCATTTGGTGTCTCAGTTGGTTCATATCCAGCTGGTGCTCCTTGATTGAGGGAGTAATCAACAAAATTTATAACCTATATCACCATGCATTAGGATAGCTTTAGCTAATATAGCATTGTGGCTCTAGGATCATTCACTGGGAAGGGTTTTCAACTCATAATTGATACCAATTCAAAGTTAAATTGGTGCTTTTTCATTTCAAGGTTAGCTTAAGAAAGAAAACACAAACTTTGGTTGAAAACGGTTTTATTTCAAGCTAACTAAAACGAAAGTAATGGAAATTACTTATGAAGAAAAACATTGCTTGGAGGTTTAGGTTCATAGGGGAGGTTCCTCAGGAAAAAACAGAGCTTTGGTCATTTGGTTCATTTCCTCGCATTAGAGAATTAACATTTAGTCAATTCTCTAACCGGTATTGTAGGTGCATCCCTTAAATGGATTTCAGCTCTAATTCCCTCTCACTGATGCAACTTGCAATGGCTCGTGCTTCTCACCTAGCATTTGCCATTCAAGGTGATCTTTAACTTTGAACTTCCCTTCTCAAGCTCGCAAGAGATAACTAATGCATGTCTCCTTGGAGTCCAAAAGCTTACCAAGTGTTAGCAATTCTAGAAAATCCTACCTTCAAGTCACTTCCCAAAAGCTCGCAAGAGGTAAACTAGTGCATCTCCATGGACGGAGATCACTTGCCTTACCAAGTGTTGGCTCAAGTGAATTGAAGGGGTTTTAAGTTAACTAAAAACATAGAAATCATTAAAGGATCACACTTTCTCTTCATTAATGGCTGAAACCACAAAGCTACTAATTCTTGCATTTGGAACCTTTCCCGGCAACCTTAGCTCCAAGGAACTAAAAGCCTAGCCACTCATTCTCTGAGAAAACTTCCTCCGAGCTTGTTTGGCTAGTAAGAAAAATTAGATGAATATAAACAATCAAAACAAGTAAGTAAGGCAGAGCAAAAACTCTTAATTTTACTTCTTTTCAAAAACTATACAAAGTGTCTGTGTACAAGCCTTTCTTTCCATCCATATGTCTCTGAGGAAACTTACAACCATTAAATATGGGTTTGTTTACCCTTTGTTCTTGCTTAAAGACTAAGGAATTCTATGATAGGTGGGTTACAAGGAGAGTTTGGGGATTTAGACATCAAATATCTAAAGCAAAAAATCTCAAAATGTCGGTCGCAAATATCGGGAAGCTTCAGGAGAAATTCCATTGCACTGTGCAAAATGGCTGTGAAATTTTCGCAGCAAAAGGACAACATTTTCACAGCCCAAGGCTGATTTCGCAGCCGTGCAAAAATTTCCTTCAGCTTAGAGTGATCTGCTTGTAATGGCTGTAACTCCTTTATTTCAACTCCGAATTGTACACCATTTGAAGCATTGGATTGTTGACTTCCTGAGCTTCGAAATGACATATAGAATGCATAAATTAAACTCCAAGAAGTGCTCCAAAAGTGGCTAAAATGACTGTCATCAAGAATACTTCATGACTGGTTCTTCTTTGCTTCCTCTCCTTGCATTCCGGATTTGCTTATGGCAAAGGACTTTAAAGCTTCAAAGCTTTGGTTCTTCATGTTTCTGAGCTTTCCATTTGCTTTGCCATGGATTCTAAAGAACTCTCCTCAATCTCGGATTGCTTTGGTGATCAAATTACTAACAAAAGCACCAAAACTTACACACTTTGATTAGAAATGCTTGCAAAGGTCTTTAATATGTTAATTGGGTTAAAAGGTAATAACTAATACTCAAAAGTGTTTAAAAGAGTTAATTACAAGCTATCAAATAACACTTTTTGAGCAGTAATCAATGAGCTATTCATTGCTTTTAGAGTCCTCAGCTCACAACCAGGAGTTGTTCATGTCATCCACAACCTTTAGATGTTCCTAGCATCTAGAGCCTTGAGCTCATGACCCAGAGTCATTGATGTAAAGTAGAACCCTGAACTGTTCATCACATCTAGAGTCTTGAGCTCATGGGATCCCAAGTCATTCATATCATCCATAACGTTGAGCTGTTCATAGCATCTGGAGCACTGAGATCATGACCCTAAGTCTTTCATGTCAATCATAACCTTGAGCTATTCAAAGCATCTAGAGCTCTGAGCTCATGACCCCAAGTTGATCATATCATACATAGCCTTGAGCTATTCATAGCATCTCGAACCTTAATCTCATGACTTGGTATCATTCATGTTAACCATAACCATGAGCTATTCGTAGCTTCTAGAGTTCTCAGCTCATGACCTAGAGTCGTTCGTGTCATCCACAGTCCTGATCTATTCCTAGCATCTAGAGCCTTGAGCTCACGACCTAGAGTCGTTGATGTAAAGTAGAACATTGAACTATTCATCGCATCTAGAGCCCTGAGCTCGTAGAAATCCTTGAGATCATCCATAACACTGAGTTGTTCATAGCATCTTGAGCCCTGAGCTGACTACTCAAAGTAGCTTATGTCATTCATAGCCCTGAGTTACTCATAGCATTTAGAGCCTTGAGCTCACATGCAGGAGTCGTTCATGTGAACCATAGTCATGAGTTATTCATAGTACATAGAGCCTTAAGCTCATCACCCCAAGTTGATCATGCCATGCACACCCCTAAGTTGTTCATAGAATTTAGAACCCTGATCTCATGATCCAGAGTCATTCATGTGAACCACAACCATGAGTTGTTCATGGCTTCTAGAGTGCTTAGTGCAAGACTAGAAGTCATGGAAGTCAACCACTATCGTGTGATGTTCATAATATCTAAGGCCTTGAGCTCATGACTGATTCATGCCCAATTGGTGTCTCAGCTGATTCGTGTCTAGCTGGTGCTCCTTGATTGAGGGAGTAATCAACAAATTTTATAACCTATTACACCATGAACTAGGGTAGCAAAGACAAAGCTACTATAGCATAGTGGCTCTAGGATCGTTCACTGGGATGGGTTTTCACTTTGCAAATGATATTAATTCAAAGCTGAATTGGTGCCTTTTCATTTCAAGGTTAGCTTTAAAAGAAAACATAAAGATGTTTGAAAAAAGATTGGTTTTAAGCTAACCAAAAATAGTAACTAATTTTACTTACAAAGAAAAGTGTTTCTTGGAGTTTAGATCACTAGGCTCGGGTTCATCATACAAAAAGGAGAGTTCCGGTCACTTGTTTCTTTTCCTCGCATTAGAGAATTAACATATAGCTCCTTCTCCAATCGGTGTTGTACAGATGCTTCCCTTTAATGGGTTCAAACACTAAATCCCTCTCATTGATGCATCTTGCAATGGCTCATGCCTCTCACCTAGCACTTGCCATTCAAGGTGATCTTTAACCTTGGATTACCCGTCAAAAGCTCGCAAGAGATAACTAATGGATGTCTCCTTGGAGTCCAAAAGCTTACCAAGTGTTGGCAATTCTAGAAAATCCTACCTTCAAGTCACCTCCCAGAGGCTCGCAAGGGGTAAACTAGTGAATCTCCATGGACGGAGATCACTTGCCTTACCAAGTGTTGGCCCAGGTGATTTAAAGGTGTTTTAAGTTAACTTAAAAGATAAAAACCATTAATGGGTCACTCTTTCTCTTCATTAAAAACTAAAACAACAAAACTTCCAATTTATGCATGTGGAAACTTACCCAGCTTTCTTCACTCCAAGAGACGAAGAGCCTAGCCTCCCATCCTCTGAGGAAAAATCCTCAGAGTTTGATTGGCTAGAAAGAAAACTAAAGAGAAAACAAAAATATATATGAAAAGCAGAGCAAGTGCTCTGTATTTTACTTCCTTGAAAATTTGTACAAAGGATGCTCTCGAGAACAAGCTTCCGAGAGCTATATATAAAGAAAATTACAAAACAAAATATCTGAGGTTATTCACCCCTTTTCCAAACTTAATAACTAAGGAATCCTATGATAGGTGGGTTACAAGGAGAATTTGGGGATTTAGACAACAAAAATCTGAAGAAAAATATCTCCAAGTGTCGGTCGCACATATCGGGAAGCTTCAGGAGAACACTGTGCAAAATGGCTGCGAAATCATTTCGCAACAAAAGGGTGATTTCGCAGCCGTGCAAAATTCTTCCTTCAGCTTGATGCAGTTGTCTTCCAAAGGCTGTAACTTCCTCATTTCAGCTCCAAATCATACACGGTTTGAAGCGTTGGATTCTTGACTTCCTGAGCTTTGAAATGGTATATAGCATGTAGAAAATGGACTTCGGAAAGTGCTCCAAAAGTGTGAAAGAAGACTGCAGCTGCTGTCCTCTGTTTTCCTTTTTGCTTTTCTCCTCTTTGCTTCTCTCCTTGCATTCCGGATTTGTTTATGGCAAAGGACTTCAAAGCTTTGATTCTTCATGTTTTTGAGCTTTCCATTGCTTTGCCATGGATTCCAAATAACTCTCCTCAATCTCGGATTGCTTTGGTGATCAAAAAGCTATCAAAACACCAAAACTTAACACAATTTGATTAGAATTGATTGCAAGGGTCCTTAACATGCCAATTGAGTTAAAAGGTAATAACTACTACTCAAAAGTGTTTAAAAGAGTTAATTACAAGCTATGAAATAGCACTTTTTGAGTAGTAATCACTCCCCCCAACCGACATATTGCTAGTCCCTTAGCAATGAAGGAGAGAAAAATAAAAATAAACAATACTATAATTTACAACATCATGCTGATCACTCCAAAAAATAATCAAGTGGCATGACTGATCAAACTCTCACATGGAACATGAAAGAAATAAAACTCAAACTTCAATAGGAGCTATCAAATAATTTGCCTAGTCACAATTCATAAAGAGTAGGCATTATGCAAATTTAAGCTTCAAAAGAGTTTCCACTCCCAAAGGGTCAAACCTTACTCTTCCACAAAAATCTAAGTGTTACTTATTAGTTTCCGAATATAGTATGTTGAACTAATCTCTCTCCCCAACCTAGTTCTTTTTCAAAGCTTAGCAAACTAATCAACCTCCAATAGGCTAAGAACGCACCTCTTTTCTCACACAATTTTTTCTTGTAGGAGTGCAAAGCTTAAAAGCATTCTTTCTAAATTGTCCATGTAACGGGGGTCCATCGATGACACCCAACCAATCAAGGTTTAGGGCATCAAGCTTTAAGGATTTTTCAACCACTAACTCCTCGAATTTCACCCCGGACTTTTGATAATGAATTTTTAAATACCCAAGCACCTACAGTATGCTAAACTCCACCTATTCACCCTTGTAACGAGCATTGAGGTCGGTGACTCCCAACCAATGAAGGCTTAGGGCACCAGGCTTCAAAGATTTTCACCATATACCCCTCAGACCTTGCTCGGGTTTCAATGCAAGCAAACATTTTTTCTTTTTTTTTTTTTTTTTTTTTTTTTTTTTCAAAGGCTCATTGGCCTTTCATAAGGTGTCCCAACACTATTAAATGAGGTCAAAGGTACCAAGTCTAAAATTTTCCTAAGTCAAGAGGGAAATAGTTTTTCATCTTATAATCGGAACCTATTGTGCACAGTGTGTGATAAGCTTAAAGTAGAAGAACTGAGGTTGAATTCAATAGATTTTTCAACAATTCATCAACTTTAGTAAGCATAATACAAACTCTAAGTCAAGTAAAAAGACAAAAATTCAATTTCTCCCTTTTCATTTTGAAAATTTTTCCTTAATAACCATGGAGAGTAGAATAAAAACTTAAAAATTTTTAAAAATTAAACAAAAAACAACTAAATTACTAAAATAACTTAGCATTATTAACAATACTTACTTCCTCAACTCTCCCCCCAACCAAGCTGAACATTGTCCTCAATGAGACAAAAGCGATTAAAAAAATAGGGAGGAAGTGGTACCTCCTTAGTGACATGAAGTCTGAGTCGTATAGGAGAAACCACATGTTTCAAAGAAAACATAAGAGTTAGTGAGTAGAGAAAATAGAAAAATGCTAAGTTTAAACAAGAATTGATGTCTATATATGATGTATCATCAGTAATACATCCAATCCCAGAATATAAGACATCAAAACATGGAATTATGTATACTAATATGTAAATACAAAAAATGAAGAGATGATCAAGTAATGGTAGAATCATGTGGAGCTGATGCATCTGTGGTGGCCTCTTGAGTGGGTTGGATCAGCACTTTGACTTCTGTTCTGGTAGTCTCCTTAGATGGCATAGTCTCCTCAACTGGAGCTATGGGCTTTAATGGTTTAAGAAGGTAAGAAATGGAATGAGAGGCTTTATATGTGTGATCTCAGGGTGTCGCGGGGCTTTCCTCTAGTCTTGGCCATGGCTGAAATGGAGAGATGGTTGTTCATGAGTTCCAGAGGGTACTCAGCTGGTGCGTGGGGCTCTGTTGGCATTTTAGCAACTTCCCTTAGCTTTGCAAGGTGTTTTTGCAAACTTCCCTCCATTTTGCAAGTCAATTTCGGAATTTGAAGGCCATTTCGAAGCTTGGAGGTGATTTTGCAGCCATTTCAAAGCTTTGAGGTGATTTCGCAGCCATTTTGAAGCTCAAAAGTGATTTCGCAGCTCATTTCGCAGCTGAAAAATGAGTGTACGGGGCTTCCAAATGGTACTCATGTTCCAAAAAGTGGTTTTGTAGCTTCGAAATACCCTGCGAAATGGAGCTTTGGCTGCGAAATTGGAAGTTTTTACGTTCGCAGCCATTTCGCAGCTGCGAAATGAGGGTCACTGTGCTACAAAATGGCATTCGTGTGCCAAAAATTGGTTTCGCAGCTGCGAAACTCCCTGCGGAATGGGGCTTTGGCTGCGAAAAATGAAAAGGAAATTTTATTTTATTTTATTTTATTATTATTTTTTTTTTGGGTTTCGCAGCCATTTTCGCAGCTGCGAAATGAGGGTCATTGTGCTGCGAAATAGCACTCGTGTGCCAAAAGTTGGCTTCGCAACTGCGAAACACCCTTCCAAATGGAGCTTTGGCTGCGAAATGGAGGATTTCATGCTTTGGAGCTTCGCAGCCGCTTTCGCAGCTACGAAATGGGGGCTCCTGTGCTGCGAAGTGGCACTCGTGTGCCAAAAGTTGGCTTCGCAGAGGAGTCAAATGTGTTGCGAAATGATTTCGCAATAGATGGCAGTTTTCGCAGAGGCTGCGAAATCTCGCAGACCCCTGTTTTTACCTTGTTTTTGCCCTGTTTTTGCCATTTTCTCGCTCCGAAAAATTTCCTTTCAATTTCTTTGCAATTCCTCCTAATTTTGATCATCCAAAAACCTATATTACATCAAAACAAAGTAGAATTAAAGCATTAAAATCAAAATTAAAGCATTGAAATCAAAATTAAAACAAGTAATAAATAAAACAAAAAGCTATAGACTAGCTAGTCTTAAGAAAGACTAAGTCCATCAAAAAATAAAAAATAAAAATTGATCCTGATTCAGCTTGCCCGGATCCCATATGAAGTTAGCATCCTTCATTAGAGATTTGCTTTGTATGATTTTCCCATACAAAGCTTGGAGAAAAGGCGGATGCATGTATTTCTTCATCAATTCTTCCTTGATGACTATCCTTTGTGATTTTTCATCTATACTTAGATCATAGTCATCTTTCTCTATGATTTTCCCCTTTCTCTTTCCTTTGATTTCCTCCATCTTTTCTTTCTCTGTTTCACTCTCTACCTTATGCTCTAACTTGCATGTGGGCAGATCAACCTCTTTACCACTCAAAGTGATAACCGTTTTAACTTCCTTCACCATTGAAGATTCTCCCTTTTAAGCCTCCATTTCATGGATGCCCTTGGAATTTTGATAAGGTTGAGAAGGAAAGTTTTCTTTCTCTTGCATTGTGTTGAGGTTGGCAAACCTTGAGATTGAATCTTCGAGATTATCTATCTTCTGAGATAGATTATGTTGCACTCCATCCATCCTTTTCTCCACACTGTCAATTCTTTGACTAAGCTGAGCATTGATGGATTTTTTAGCTTCAACAAAGTCTTCCATGACCTTGTTAAGATTCATCATAGCTTGTTCAAGGTTTGAGGCTTGCGGAAGTGCTTGAACATGTTGTTTGTACTGAGGTGGTTGTGGTTTCCAAGAGAACTTTGGATGTTTCCTCCAATTGGAATTGTAGGTGTTGCAATCACGAAACATTTCCCTCGCCACTTGAATGGTAGGACACTCCTTCACCAAGTGCTCATAAGATAGACAAATGGCACAAGGCATAGCTTGCAATGGTGTCTGAGAGATGGCTTACACTTCTTGCATCTGGTTCATTTCCAGCTCTTCCAATCTCCTTTCCATAGCTGCAATCTTTGCCTTCATGTCCATGCCGTCATTCAAAATATACATCTCACCCTTAGCTTTAGGTTGAGACGTCATTCTTCCCATATCTCTAGCATTTGGTTCACCCCATTCTCTTGAAAATTCAGCCACATAACTGATGAAGTTCATGGCTTTCTCTGCTATCACATATTCAATATGACATGCACAACTAGCAATTTGTGAATTAAAAACAGAGAAAACAAAAGAAAACAAAAGAAAAACAATTCAAAGAAAGAAAAAAAATTAAGATAGACTAAAAACTAAAGAAAAGGTATACTAAAATATGAACAAAGAAAAAGAAACAAATAAAAAAATTAGTAAAAGGAAAAGAAAAGTCACCAAACTTGTGATGAAGATCACAAGTGTTCTCAAAAGATCATATCACTGCAAAGTGGCACCATCCCCGGCAACGGCGCCATTTGATTCATGCCCAATTGGTGTCTCAGCTGATTCGTGTCCAACTGGTGCTCCTTGATTGAGGGAGTAATCAACAAAATTTATAACCTATTACACCATGAACTAGGGTAGCAATGACAAAGCTACTATAGCATAGTGGCTCTAGGATCGTTCACTGGGATGGGTTTTCACTTTGCAAATGATATTAATTCAAAGCTGAATTGGTGCCTTTTCATTTCAAGGTTAGCTTTAAAAGAAAACATAAAGATGTTTGAAAAAAGATTGGTTTTAAGCTAACCAAAAATAGTAACTAATTTTACTTACAAAGAAAAGTGTTTCTTGGAGTTTAGATCACTAGGCTCGGGTTCATCATACAAAAAGGAGAGTTCCGGTCACTTGTTTCTTTTCCTCGCATTAGAGAATTAACATATAGTTCCTTCTCCAACCGGTGTTGTACAGATGCTTCCCTTTAATGGGTTCAAACACTAAATCCCTCTCACTGATGCATCGTGCAATGGCTCATGCCTCTCACCTAGCACTTGCCATTCAAGGTGATCTTTAACCTTGGATTACCCGTCTAAAGCTCGCAAGAGATAACTAATGGATGTCTCCTTGGAGTCCAAAAGCTTACCAAGTGTTTGCAATTCTAGAAAATCCTACCTTCAAGTCACCTCTCAGAGGCTTGCAAGGGGTAAACTAGTGAATCTCCATGGACGGAGATCACTTGCCTTACCAAGTGTTGGCCTAGGTGATTTAAAGGCGTTTTAAGTTAACTAAAAAGATAAAAACCATTAACGGGTCCCTCTTTCTCTTCATTAAAAACTAAAACAACAAAACTTCCAATTTATGCATGTGGAAACTTACCTGGCTTTCTTCACTCCAAGAGACGAAGAGCTTAGCCTCTCATCCTCTGAGGAAAAATCCTCAGAGTTTGATTGGCTAGAAAGAAAACTAAAGAGAAAACAAAAATATATATGAAAAGCAGAGCAAGTGCTCTGTATTTTACTTCCTTGCAAATTTGTACAAAGGATGCTCTTGAGAACAAGCTCCCGAGAGCTATATATAAAGAAAATTACAAAATAAAATATCTGAGGTTATTCACCCCTTTTCCAAACTTAATAACTAAGGAATCCTGTGATAGGTGGGTTACAAGGAGAATTTGGGGATTTAGACAACAAAAATCTGAAGAAAAATATCTCCAAGTGTCGGTCGCACATATCGGGAAGCTTCAGGAGAACACTGTGCAAAATGGCTGCGAAATCATTTCGCAACAAAAGGGTGATTTCGCAGCCATGCAAAATTCTTCCTTCAACTTGATGCAGTTGTCTTCCAAAGGCTGTAACTTCCTCATTTCAGCTCCAAATCATACACGGTTTGAAGCGTTAGATTCTTGACTTCCTGAGATTTGAAATGGTATATAGCATGTAGAAAATGGACTTCGGGAAGTGCTCCAAAAGTTTGAAATAAGAATGCAGCTGCTGTCCTCTATTTTCCTTTTTGCTTTTCTCCTCTTTGCTTCTCTCCTTGCATTCCGGATTTGTTTATGGCAAAGGACTTCAAAGCTTTGGTTCTTCATGTTTCTGAGCTTTCCATTGCTTTGCCATGGATTCCAAATAACTCTCCTCAATCTTGGATTGCTTTGGTGATCAAAAAGCTATCAAAACACCAAAACTTAACACAATTTGATTAGAATTGATTGCAAGGGTCCTTAACATGCCAATTGAGTTAAAAGGTAATAACTACTACTCAAACGTGTTTAAAAGAGTTAATTACAAGCTATGAAATAGCACTTTTTGAGTAGTAATCAATGACCTAGAGTTGTTCATATCATCCATAGCCCTAATATTTTCATGCCATCTAGAGCCCTAAGTTCATGACCCGAAATCATTCATTTCATCCATAGCCCTAAGCTTTTCATTGTATCTAGAGCCCTAAGCTCACAACCCAAATTCATTTATCACATCCATAGCCCTTAGCTTTTGATAGCATCTAAAGCCCTGAGCTCAAGACCCAGAGTCGTCCATGTCATCCATAGCCCTATGCTATTCAGAACATCTAGAGCCCCTATCTTATGACCCGAAGTCATTCATGTAATCCATTACCTTGATCTTTTCATATTATCTAAAGCTATAAGTTGATAACCCAAAGTCATTCATGTTGACTACTGCCTTAAGCTATTCATTATGTCAAAAACCCTAAGCTTATGACCTAGAGTCATTCATGTCATCCATAGCCCTGAACTTTTCCTAACATCTAAAGACTTCAGCTCATGACTCGGAGTCCTTGATGACATCCACAGCCTTCAGTTGTTCATAACATTTAGAACCTTAAGCTCATGACACGAAGTTGTTTATGTCATCCACAACCTTGAAATGTTCAGCATTTGAAGCCTTAATCTCATGTATGAGTTGTTGATAACATCTAGAGCACTTAGTTTATGACCCAGAGTCATGCATGTTAACCACTACCCTGTGTTATTCATAGCATCTAAAGCCCTGAGCTCATGACTTGGAGTCATTCATGTCATCCCCAACCCTGAGTTTTTCATACCATTTAGAGTCCTAAGCTCACGACCCAGAGTCATTCATGTCATACAAAGCCTTGAGCTCTTCATAACATCTAGAGCCTTAATCCCATGACTTGAAGTCGTCTATGTCATTGAAATCCTCGAACTGGTCATAGCATGAAAAACCCTAATCTCAAGACCCAGAGTCATTCATGTCATCCACAACCCTGAGTTGTTCATAGCATATAGATCCCTTAGCTGATAACCCCGATTCGTTCATGTCATCCACACCCTTAAGCTTTTCATAGTATCTAGAGCCCTCCTCTCACGACCTAGAATCATTAATATCGACCACTACCTTGAGTTGTTCGTAGCATCTAAATCCCTAAGCTCATAACCCAAAGTCACTCATGACCTAAATTCGTTCATGTCATCTATAGCCCTAAGATTTTGGTAGCATCTATAGCCTTGAGCTCATGACCTAGAGCCATTCATATTATCCACAGCCATGAGTTGTTCATAGCATCCTAAGCCCTAAGTTCATGACACAAAGTTGTTTATGTCATCCACATCCCTCAACTGTTGATAGCATCGAGGGCCTTAAGCTCACAACCTGGAGTTGTTCATGTGAACCACAACCTTAAGCCGATCATAGTACTTAGAGCCCTAAGCTCATGACCCAAATTCATTCATGTCATCCATACCCCTCACTTGTTCATAGCATCTAGAGCCCTAAGCTCAGGACCTAGAGTCGTTCATGTCAACCATAACCTTGAGTTATTCATAGCATCTAGAGCCCTAAGCTCATAACCTAGAGTCGTTCATCTCAACCATAGTCGTGAGTTGTTCATCTCATCTAGAGCCCTAAGATCACGAGTCGGAGTTGTTCATGTCATCCAGAACCCATAACTTTTTGTAGCATCTAGAGCCTTGAGCTCATGACTTGTAGTCGTTCATGTCAATCCTAGCCCTAAGTTGTTCATAGCATCTAGGGTCTCAAGCTCACGAGATCTCAATTCATTCATGTCATCCATAATGGTAAGTTGTTCATAGCATCCAGAGCCCTAAGCTCACGACCCGAAGTAGCTCATGTCTTTAACAACCCTAAGTTATGCATAACATCTAGAGCCCTAAGTTCATCTCTAGGAGTCGTTCATATCAACCACAGCCTTGAGCTGCTCAAAATATCTAGAGCCTTGAGATCATTACCCGAAGTCATTCATGTCATCCACATCCTTATGCTCATGATGTAAAACCATTCATATCATTTGTAACCCTCACATATGCATAACATCTTGAGGCATGAGCTCATGGGATTTGGAGTCATTCATTTCATCCATAATGCTAAGTTGTTGATAGCATCCATCAGCCTAAGCTCATGACTCGGAGTAGCTGATATTATCCACAATCCTAAGTTGTTTATAGCATCTTAGACGACTTGGAGTTGTTCATGTCAACCATAACCCTGAGTTGTTCATAGATTCTAGAACCTTGAGCTCACGACCTAGAGTCGTTCGTGCCATCCACAACCCTAATATTTTAATAGCATCTAGATCCCTAAGCTCATGACCTCGACTTGATCATGTCAACCATACCCCTAAGCTATTCATAGCATTTAAAGCCCTGAGCTCATGACCTGGAGTCATTTATATCATCCGCACCCTTATTAATTTCACACCATATAAAGCCTTAAGACTCGGAGACATTCATGTCAACCTTAGCATTGAGTTATTCATAGCATCTATAGTCTTGAGCTTAGGACATAGAGTTGTTCATGTCAACCACAGCCTTAAGCTCACGTCCCGAAGTTATCAATGCCATCCACAGTCCTGAGCTATTTATTGTATTTAGAGCCATGGGATCATGACCAAGAATCATTCATACCAACTACTCCCCTGACCTGTTCACAGCATTTAGAGTCCTAAGCACATGGGATCCCGAGTCATTCAGATCAGGCACAACCATGAGCTATACATAGCATCCAAAGCATTGAGCTAACGATGGAGAGTAGCTCGTGTCATTTGAAATCTTGAGCTATTCATACTATCGAGAGCCTTGAGCTCATAACCTAGATAGTTCATTTCAACAATACCCCTAAGCTATTTGTATCATCTAGATCCCTCAGCTCATGACGCATAGTCATTTAGGATAACCATAGCCTAGAGATGTTCATAGCCTCCAAAGTACTAACCTCACGACCCAGAGTCATTCATTTCATCCATAATGCTAAGTTGTTGATAGCATCAATCAACCTAAGCTCATAACTCGGAGTAGCTGATATTATCCACAACCCTAAGTTGTTTATAACATCTTAGGCCTTGAGCCCATGACTTGGAGTTGTTCATGTCAACCACAACCATGAGTTGTTTATAGATTCTAGAACCTTGAGCTCACAACCCAAAGTCATTCCTGTCATCCACAACCCTAATATTTTAATAGCATCTAGATCCCTAAGCTCACGACCTCGACTCGATCATGTCAACCATACCCCCTGAGCTATTCATAGCATTTAAAGCCCTAAGCTCATGACCTAGAGTCATTTATATCATCCGCACCCTTATCAATTTCACAGCACATAAAGCCTTAAGATCATGACTCAAAGACATTCATGTCAACCTTAGCATTGAGTTATTCATAGCATCTATAGTCCTGAGCTTAAGACATAGAGTTGTTCATGTCAACCACAACCTTAAGCTCATGTCCCGGAGTTATCAATGCCATCCACAACCCTGAGCTATTTATTGTATTTAAAGCCATGGGATCATGACCAAGAATCATTCATACCAACTACTCCCCTGACTTGTTCACAACATTTAGAGGCCTAAGCACATGGGATCCCAAGTCATTTAGATCAGGCACAACCATGAGCTATTTATAGCATTCAAAGCGTTAAGTGATTACTACTCAAAAAGTGCTATTTTATAGCTTGTAATTAACTCTTTTAAACACTCTTGAGTAGTAGTTATTACCTTTTAACTCAATTGGCACGTTAAGGACCTTTGCAATCGTTTCTAATCAAATTGTGTTAAGCTTTGGTGTTTTTGATAGCTTTTTTATCACCAAAGCAATCCAAGAATGAGGGAGATCTTTGTATAGTCCATGGAAAAGCAAATTGAAGCTCATTTACATGAAGAATCCAAGCTTTGGAGCTTTGTAGTCCTTTGCCAAAACCAATCAAGAATGCAAGGAGGAAAAACAGAGGAATCTAACATGAAATCCAAGAGAACAGCAACTGTAGGACACATTTCAAGCACTTCCTGGAGTCCATTTTATGCATAATATATGTCGTTTCGAAGCTCGGGAAGTCAAGAGTCCAACCCTTCAAATGGTGCGCAAATTAGAACTGAAACGAAGAAGTTATGGCTGTTTGAAGACAACCACACCAAGCTGAGCGAAAATTTCACAGCTACGAAATCAGCTTGCGAAATCAACCTTTTCTTGCAAAATGGGCACTTTCATGTGAAATCCACCTGTGTAATCTCAGATATTTGCAACCGACTTAGTTAGATTTTTTCTCAAGAAATTTTGTGTAAATTTCTATTTTCTCCTTGTAATCAGCTAAAGATATTATCTAGATATTTCTTAGAAAATATATTCTATATATATCCCTGAACCAATGTAATCCATATATATAATCCATAAGAGGAGGATCATAGTAAGAAATATATTCTACAGAGCACTTGCTCTGCTTTTCCTTCATATTTTTGTTTTCTCGTTATTTTTATTTCTAGAAAATCAAACTATGAGGATGTTTCCTCAGAAAATGAGTGGCTAGGCTTTTTGTCTCTTGGAGTGAAGAAAACCGGATAAGTTTCCGAATGCAAAAATTGGAAGTTTTGTTATTTCAGCTTTTAACGAAGAGGAAGTGTGACTCGTTAATGGTTTCTATGTTTTTAGTTAACTTAAAACGCATTTAAATCACCTGGGGCCACACTTGGTAAGGCAAGTGATCTCTGTCCATTGAGATACACTAGTTTATCTCTTGCGAGCCTTTGGGAGGTGGTTTGAAGGTAGGATTTTCTAGAATAGCCAACACTTGGTAAGCTTTTGGACTCCAAGGAGACATCCATTAGTTATCTCTTACGAGCTTTTGACGGATAATCCAAGGTTAAGGATCACCTTAAATGACCAATACTAGGTGAGAGGTATGAACCATTGCAAGATGCATCAGTGAGAGGGATTTAATGTTTGAACCCATTAAGGGGAAGCATCTGTACCACACTGGTTTGGGAAATAACTATATGTTAAATTCCCAATGCGAGGAAAAGATTCAAGTGATCGGAACTCACTTTTTGTATGACGAACCTGAGCCTAGTGATCTAAAACTCCAAGAAGCACTTTTCTTTGTAATTAAAATCGGTTACTATTTTTGGTTAGCTTAAAACCAACCCTTTTTCAACCAAAGATTATGTTTTCTTTTAAAGCTAACCTTGAAATGAAAAAGCACCAATTCAGCTTTGAATTAATATCAGTTGTGAAGTGAAAACCCATCCTAGTGAACGATCCTAGAGCCACTATGCTATGCTAGCTGAGGCTATCCTAGTACATGGTGAAATAGGTTATAAATTTTATTGATTACTCCCGTTTGAGGACCGAAATCAAGGTACACCAGTTGATTGAGCACCAATCAAAAGGACATACACCAGCTGGGTACGAAATCAAATGGCGCCATTGCTGGGGACCATTGAGAGGACAAGAATCAGCTGGTACACCAATTGGGAACGAATCAAATGGCGTCATTGTTGGGGATGGTGCCACTTTACAGTGATATCACCTTTCCAGAGTACTTGTGATCTTCATCACAAGTTTGGTGACTTTTCTTTTCCTTTTATTAACTCTTTTTATTTGTTTATTTTTTCTTTGTTCATATTTTAGAATTTTTTTATTTAGTTTTTAGTTAATCTTAATAATTTTCTTTTTTTTCTCTAGAATTTTTGTTTCTTTTGTTTTGTTTTGTTTTCTCTGTTTTTAATTCACAAATTGCTAGTTGTGCATGCCATATTGAATACGAGATAGCAGAGGAAGCTATGAACTTCATGAGTTATGTGGCTGAAGTTTCAAGAGGATGGGATGAACCAAATGCTTGAAATATGGGGAGAATGAAGTCTCAACCTAATGCTAAGGGTGAGATGTATATTTTGAATGACGGCATAGACATGAAGGCAAAGATTGCAGCTATGGCAACGAGATTGGAAGAGCTAGAATGATGAAGATGCAAGAAGTGCAAGCCATCTCTCAGACACCATTGCAACCTATGCCTTGTTCCATTTGTCGCTCTTTGGAGCACTTGGTGAAGGAGTGTCATACCATTCCAGTGACGAGAGAAATATTTGGTGATTTCAACACCTACAATTCCAATTGGAGGAACCATCCAAATTTCTCTTGGAAACCACGGCCACCTCAGTACCAGCAACCTGCTCAAGCACTTCAGCAAGCCTCGAACCTTGAACAAGCTATGGTGAATCTTAGCAAGGTCGTGGGAGACTTTGTTGGAGCTCAGAAATCCATCAATGCTCAGCTCAGTCAAAGAATTGATAATGTAGAG
This sequence comes from Vitis cinerea var. helleri x Vitis riparia, assembly GCA_946000715.1. Classification (NCBI taxonomy): domain Eukaryota; kingdom Viridiplantae; phylum Streptophyta; class Magnoliopsida; order Vitales; family Vitaceae; genus Vitis; species Vitis cinerea var. helleri x Vitis riparia. Next base: position 14,973,080 of record OX254009.1, on the reverse strand, counting down.
AGTTCATTGAATAAAATGATGGATGGAATACAAAATGATCTATCTCAGAAGATAGATAATATCCAATATTCAATCTCAAGGCTCACCAACCTCAACACGGTGCAAGAAAAAGGAAACTTTCCTTCTCAACCTCATCAAAATCAAAAGGGTATCCATGAAATGGAGGCTAATGAGGGAGAATCTTCATAGAAGAGGGAAGTCAAAGCAGTGATCACTCTAAGGAGTGGGAAAGAGGTTGATCTGCCCACATCCAAGCTAGAGCATAAGGTAGAGAGTGAAGCAGAGAAAGAAAAGCGGGAGGAAATCAAAGGAAAGAAAAAGGGAAAAAGTACAAAGAAAGATGACTATGATGTTAATGTAGATGAAGAACCACAGAGGATAGTCATCAAGGAAGAAATGATGAAGAAACACATGCCTCCACCTTTCTTCCAAGCTTTGTATGGCAAAATCATTTAGAGCAAGTCTCAAGTGAGAGATGCAAACTTCATATGGGAACCAGGCAAGCTGAATTAGGATCAAATATTTTTTTTTTTTTTTTTATGGACTTAGTCTTTCTAAAGACTAGCTAGTCCATATCCTTTTGTTTTATTTTATTACTTGTTTTAATTTTTATTTCAATGCTTTAATTTTACTTTGTTTTGATTTAACATAGGTTTTTAAATGATCAAAATTAGGAGGAATTTCAAAAGAAGTGGAGGGAAGCCACAGCGAACCAAAAAAGCACAAAACCAGAGGAATTTGTTCTCTTGCGAAAATTTCGTAGCCAAAAGAGCCCCCCTGTGAAAAGAGGCTTCCCCTGCGAAATTATTTCGCAGCCCAAGACCCCCCTTTGCGAAATCAAGGTTTCGCTGCGAAAAAGGCCCTCCGCTGCGAAATCATTTCGCAGCCCAAGCCTTACCCCCTGTGAAACCATTTCACAGCTGCGAAACACCCCTTTGGCACACGAGTGCCATTTCGCAGCCTCACACAACAATTTCGCAGCTACGAAATGGGCTGCGAAATGCCCCTTGGCTGCGAAAATGGTCTTTGGCTGCAAAATCACCTCCAAGCTACGAAATGGCCTCCAAGTTGCGAAATTGACTTGTGAAATGGGGAAGGTTTGCGAAAACACCTTATGAAGCCAAGGAAAGTTGCGAAAATGCCAACAGAGCCACGCGACCATGCATCTGAAGAGGAGAGACCCGCGTACCCTGAGATCACACACACGAAGCCTCTCACTCCATTTCAAACCTCTTAAAACCATCAGAGCCCATAGCTCCAGTTGAGAGCTCCAGCTGAGGAGACTATTTCATCTAAGGAGACTACCAGAACAGAGGTCAAAGTCCTGATCCAACCCACTCAGGAGGCCACCACAGATGCATCAGCTCCACAAGACCCTACCATTACTTGATCATTTCTTTACTTTTTGTCTTTACATATTATATTAGTATAGATAATTCCATGTTTTGATGTTTTATATTTTGGGATTGCTGATGATACATCATATATAAACATCATTTTTTGTTTAAACTTGGCATTTTTCTATTTCCTCTACTCACTAACTCTTTTGTTTTTTTTAAACATGTGGTTTCTCCTATACGACTCGGACTCCATGTCACTCAGGAGGTACCACTTCCTCTCTATTTTTCAATCGTTCTTGCCACATTGAGGGCAATGTTCAGCTTGGTTGGGGGGAGAGTTGAGGAAGGAAGTTTTGTTATTAATGCTACGTTATTTTGGTAATTTAGTTGCTTTTTGCTTAATTTTTAAAATTTTTAAAGTTTTTATTCTACTCTCAATGGTTGTTAAGGAAAAATTTTCAAATGAAAAGGGAGAAATTGAATTTTTGTCTTTTTACTTGACTTAGAGTTTGTATTATGCTTATGAAGTTGATGAATTGTTGAAACTTCTATTGAATTCAACCTTAGTTCTTCCACTTTAAGCTATCCACACACTGTGCACACTAGGTTCCGATTATAAGATGAAAAACTATTTCACCCCCTCAACTTAGGAAAATTTAGACTTGGTACTTTTGACCTTATTTTAATAGTGTTGGGACACCTTATAAAAGGCTAATGAGTCTTTGAAAAAAAAAATGTTTTACTTGCCTTGAAACCCGAGCAAGGTCTGAGGGGTATATGGTGAAAATATTTAAAACCTAGTGCCCTAAACCTTCATTGGTTGGGAGTCACCGACCTCAATGCTCATTACAAGGGTGAATAGGTGGAGTTTAACATAATGTAGGTGCTTGGGTATTAAAATTCATTCTCAAAAGTCCGGGGTAAAATCCGAGGAGTTAGTGGTTGAAAAATCCTCAAAGCTTGATGCCCTAAACCTTAATTGGTTGGGAGTCATCGATGGACCCCCATTACATGGACAATTTAGAAAACAATACCTTTAAGCTTTGTACTCCTACAATAAAAAAAAAAGTGAAATAAATGAGGTGCGTTCTTAGCCTATTAGAAGTTGATCAGTTTGCTAAGCTTTGAAAAAGAACTAGGTTAGGGGGAGAGATTAGTTCAACATACTATATTCGGAAGCTAATAAGTAACACTTAGATTTTTGTGGAAGAGTAAGGATTGACCCTTTGGGAGTGGAAATTCTTTTAAAGCTTAAATTTGCATAATGCCTTCTCTTTATGAATTGTGATTAGGCAAAATATTTGATAACTCTTGTTGAAGTTTGAGTTTTATATCTTTAATGTTCCATGAGAGAATATGCTCTACATCATGCCACTTAAAATTTTTTTTGAGTGATCAGCATTGATTACTACTCAAAAAGTGCTATTTTATAGCTTGTAATTAACTCTTTTAAACACTTTTGAGTAGTAGTTATTGCCTTTTAACCCAATTAACATGTTAAGGACCCTTGCAATCAATTCTAATCAAATTGTGTTAAGTTTTGGTGTTTGATAGCTTTTTGATCACCAAAGCAATCCAAGATTGAGGAGAGTTATTTGGAATCCTTGGCAAAGCAATGGAAAGCTCAGATTCATGAAGAACCAAGATTTGGAGCTCCATAGCCCTTTGCCAAAGTCGTTCAAAGTATGCAAGGAGGGGAAGCAAAGAGAAATCTGCCATGGAGCATTCTTGATGACAGTCATGTCAGCCACTTTTGGAGCACTTCCCAAAGTCCAATTTATGCATGCTATATGTCATTTTAAAGCTTAGGAAGTCAACAATCCAATACTTCAAACGGTACACAATTCGAAGTTGAAATGAGGAAGTTACAGCCGTTGGAAGCCGATCACTCCAAGCTGGAGGAAGAATTTTGCACAGCGCTGCGAAATCACCCTTTTGTTGCGAAATGATTTCGCAGCCTTTTTGCACAATGCTATGGAATTCCTCCTAAAGTTTCACGACACGATGGAAGGCGGCCACCGCAAGCTGAAAGATTACTTCGCAGCGGTGCGAAATTAACCGGTTGCTGCGAAGTAATTTCGCAAGCCCGTTTTGTACATCTGCGAAATCTCGCAGACCTCATTTTCACCTGCGAAATGGTCCTTAGCGCTTCCCGATATTTGTAACCGACACTTGGAGATATTTTTCTTTAGATTTTTGTTGTTTAAATCCCCAAACTCTCCTTATAACCCACCAATTATAGGATTCCTTAGTTATTAAGGTTGGAAAAGGGGTGAATAACCTCAGATATTTTGTTTTGTAATTTTCTATATATATAGCTCTCGAGAGCTTGTTCTCGGGGGACGCATCCTTTGTACAAATTTGCAAGGAAGTAAAATACAGAGCACTTGCTCTATTTTTCATATATATTTTTGTTTTCTCATTCTTTTTCTTTCTAGCCAATCAAACTCTGAGGATTTTTCCTTAGAGGATGAGAGGCTAGGCTCTTCGTCTCTTGGAGCTAAGGTAACCGGGTAAGTTTTCACATGCATAAATTGGAAGTTTTGTTGTTTTAGTTTTTAATGAAGAGAAAGTGTGACCCGTTAATGGTTTTTATCTTTTTAGTTAACTTAAAACGCCTTTAAATCACCTGGGCCAACACTTGGTAAGGCAAGTGATCTCCATCCATGGAGATTCACTAGTTTACCCCTTGCGAGCCTCTGGGAGGTGACTTGAAGGTAGGATTTTCTAGAATTGCCAACACTTGGTAAGCTTTTGGACTCCAAGGAGACATCCATTAGTTATCTCTTGCGAGTTTGTGAAGGGAAATCCAAGGTTAAAGATCACCTTGAATGGCAAGTGCTAGGTGAGAGGTATGAGCCATTGCAAGATGCATCAGTGAGAGGGATTTAGTGTTTAAACCCATTAATGGGAAGCATCTGTACAACACCGGTTGGAGAAGGAACTATATGTTAATTCTTTAATGCGAGGAAAAGAAACAAGTGACCGGAACTCCCTTTTTGTACAAGGAATCTGAGCCCAGTGATCTAAACTCCAAGAAACACTTTTCTTTGTAAGTAAAATCAATTACTATTTTTGGTTAGTTTAAAACCAATCTTTGTTCAAACATCTTTATGTTTTCTTTTAAAGCTAACCTTGAAATGAAAAGGCACCAATTCAGCTTTGAATTAATATCATTTGCAAAGTGAAAACCCATCCCAGTGAACGATCCTAGAGCCACTATGCTATAGTATTTTTGTCTTTGCTACCCTAGTATATGGTGTAATAGGTTATAAATTTTGTTGATTACTCCTTCAATCAAGGAGCACCAGCTGGACACGAATCAGCTGAGACACCAATTAGGCATGAATTAAATGGCGCCGTTGTCGGGGATGGTGCCACTTGGCAGTGATATGATCTTTTGAGAACACTTGTGATCTTCATCACAAGTTTGGTGATTTTTCTTTTCTTTTACTAACTCTTTTTAATTGTTCTTTTTCTTTATTTGTGTTTTAGTTTACCTTTCAACTAGTTTTAGTTAGTCTTAATTTTTTTAGAATTGTTTTTCTTTTGTCATCTTTTGTTTTCTCTGTTTTTAATTCACAAATTGCTAGTTGTGCATGTCATATTGAATATGAGATAGCAGAGGAAGCCATGAACTTCATCAGTTATGTGGCTGAATTTTCAAGAGAATGGGGTGAACCAAATGCTAGAGATATGAGAAGAATGACGTCTCAACCTAAAGCTAAGGGTGAGATGTATATTTTGAATGACGGCATGGACATGAAGGCAAAGATTGCAGCTATGGAAAGGAGATTGGAAGAGCTGGAAATGAACTAGATGCAAGAAGTGCAAGCCATCTCTCAGACACCATTGCAAGCTATGCCTTGTGCCAATTGTCTATCTTTTGAGCACTTGGTGGATGGGTGCCCTACCATTCCAGCCGTGAGGGAAATGTTTGGTGATTGCAACACCAACAATTCCAATTGGAGAGACCATCCAAATTTTTCTTGGAAACCACAGCCGCCTCAGTACAAGCAACATGTTCAAGCACTTCCACAAGCCTCAAACCTTGAACAAGCTATGGTGAATCTTAGCAAGGTCATGGGAGACTTTGTTGGAGTTCAAAAATCCATCAATGCTCAGCTCAGTCAAAGAATTGACAGTGTAGAGAGTTCATTGAACAAAAAGATGGATGAAGTGCAAAATGATCTATCTAAGAAGATAGATAATCTCCAAGATTCAATCTCAAGGTTTGCCAACCTCAACACAGTGCAAGAGAAAGAAAACTCTCATTCTCAACCTTATCAAAATTCCATGAGTATCCATGAAATGGAGGCTAAGGAGGGAGAATCTTCACAAAAGAGGAAAGTCAAAGAAGTGATCACTCTAAGGAGTGGTAAAGAGGTTGATCTGCCCACATCCAAGCTAGAGCATGAGGTTGAGAGTGAAACAGAGAAAGAAAAGAGGGAGGAAATCAAAGGAAAGAGAAAGGGGAAAAGTACAGAGAAAGATGGCTATGATCTTAAATTAGATGAAGAACCACAAAGGATAGTCATCAAGGAAGAAATGACGAAGAAACACATGCCCCCACCTTTTCTCCAAGCTTTGTATGGGAAAATCATACAAAGCAAATCTCTAATGAAGGATGCTAACTTCATATGGGATCCGGGCAACCTATGTCAGGATCAAATTTTTTGATGGACTTAGTCTTTCTAAAGACTAGCTAGTCCATATCTTTTTGTTTTACTTATTACTTGTTTTAATTTTGATTTCAATGTTTTAATTTTGATTTCAATGCTTTAATTTTGATTTTAATGCTTTAATTCTAATTTGTTTTGATGTAATATAGGTTTTTGGATGATCAAAATCAGGAGGAATTGCAAAGAAATTGAAGGAAAATCGTTTGGAGCAAGAAAATTGCAAAAACAGGGCAAAAACAAGGGTCTGCGAGATTTCGCAGCCTCTGCGAAATCGGCACTTTGCTGCGAAACCGTTTCGCAGCCTCAGGCCCCTCTCTGCGAAAGTTTTCGCAGCTGCGAAACCAAGTTTGGTACATGAGTGCCACTTCGTAGCACAGGAACCCTCATTTCGCAGCTGCGAAACCACTTTTTGGCACACGAGTCCTATTTGGAAGCCCTGTACACTCATTTCGCAGCTGCGAAATGGCTGCGAAACCTCCACACCTTAAAATCCTTCAGCGCGCACACCATGAACAGACATGTCACAGCCGCACCCCCATTTCGGCAACTATTGGACACATTTCGATCACTTTATGAAGTTCATTTCATGTATACCATATATTGTTTGAAATCTTGGGAATTCAGGAGTCCATAGCTTCAAACGGTGCTCGATTTGGATTTGAAACGGAAAAGTTATGGCTGTTTGAAGATGACTGTGCAAACCATGAGCGGAAATGTCGCACCTCCATTTCGCTACTATTGGACACATTTTTGAAGAACTTTTTGGAGCTCAAATTATGTATACCATATCTCGTTTCAAATCTTGGGAAGTCAGGAGTCCATTGCTTCAAACGGTATGCGATTTGGAGGTGAAATGAAGAAGTTATGGCCGTTTGAAGACGAGCGCGCAAAGCTGAGCGGGAATTTTGTAGTCGAGACGCCATTTGGAAGGGTGTTTTGCAGCTGCGAAACCACTTTTTGGCACACGAGTGCCATTTTTTAGCATAGTGACCCTCATTTCGCAGCTGCGAGACGGCTGCAAAAATCCCAAAGCTCCGTTTCGCAAGATATTTCACGGTTGCGAAACCACTTTTTGGCACACGAGTACCATTTGGAAGCCCCGTACACTCATTTTGCAGCTGCGAAATGGCTGCGAAATCACCTCAAAGCTTCAAAATGGCTGCGAAATCACTTCCAAGCGTCGAAATGGCCTTCAAATTCCGAAATTGACTTGCAAAATGGAGGGAGGTTTGCAAAAACACCTTGCAAAGCCAAGGGAAGTTGCTAAAATGCCAACAAAGCCCCACCACCATGCATATGAAGAGGAGAGCCCCGCGCACCCTGAGATCACACACATAAAGCCTCTCATTCCATTTCTTACCTCCTTAAAACCATTAGAGCCCATAGCTCCAGCTGAGGAGACTATGCCACCTAAGGAGACTACCAAAGCAAAGGTTGAAGTTCTGATCCAACCCACTCAAGAGGCCACCACAGATGCATCAACTCCATAGGACCCTTCCATTACTTGATCATCTTTTTATTTTTTGTATTTACTTATTATATTAGTTTACATAATTCCATGTTTTGATGTCTTATATTCTGGGATTGGATGTATTACTGATGATACATCATACATAGACATCAATTCTTGTTTAAACTTGGCATTTTTCTATTTCCTCTACTCACTAACTCTTTTGTTTTTTTTGAAACATGTGGTTTCTCCTATACAACCAAGACTCCATGTCACTCAGGAGGTACCACTTCCTCCTTATTTTTTAATCGCTTTTGTCACATTGAGGACAATGTTCAGCTTGGTTGGGGGGAGAGTTGAGGAAGTAAGTATTGTTAATAATGCTAAGTTATTTTGGTAATTTAGTTGCTTTTTGCTTAATTTTAATTTTTTTTTAAAGTTTTTTATTCTACTCTCCATGGTTATTAAGGAAAAATTTTCAAAATGAAATGGGAGAAATTGAATTTTTTTGTCTTTTTACTTGACTTAGAGTTTGTATTATGCTTACTAAAGTTGATGAATTGTTGAAACATCTATTGAATTCAACCTTAGTTCTTCCACTTTAAGCTATTCACACACTGTGCACACTAGGTTCCGAGTATAAGATGAAAAACTATTTCCCTCTTGACTTAGGAAAATTTTAGACTTGGTACCTTTGACCTCATTTAATAGTGTTGGGACACCTTATGAAAGGCCAATGAGCCTTTGAAAAAAAAAAGAAAGAAAGAAAAATGTTTGCTTACCTTGAAACCCGAGCAAGGTTTGAGGGGTATATGGTGAAAATCTTTAAAACCTGGTGCCCTAAGCCTTCATTGGTTGGGAGTCACCGACCTCAATGCTCGTTACAAGGGTGAAAAGGTGGAGTTTAATATACTGTAGGTGCTTGGGTATTAAAATTCATTCTCAAAAGTCCGGGGTAAAATCCGAGGAGTTAGTGGTTGAAAGATCCTTAAAACTTGATGCCCTAAACCTTGATTGGTTGGGAGTCATCGATGGACCCCCGTTACATGGACAATTTAAAAAAGAATACCTTTAAGCCTTGTACTCCTACAAGAAAAAAAATTGTGAAAGAAAAGAGGTGTGTTCTTAGCCTATTGGAGGTTGATTAGTTTGCTAAGCTTTGAAAAGAACTAGGTTGAGGGGAGAGATTAGTTTGACATACTATATTCGGAAACTAATAAATAACACATAGATTTTTGTGGAAGAGTAAGGGTTGGACCTTTGGGAGTGGAAATTATTTTGAAGCTTAAATTTGCATAATGCCTACTCTTTATGAATTGTGACTAGACAAGTTATTTGATAACTCTTGTTGAAATTTGAGTTTATATTTCTTTAATGTTCCATGTGAGAGTTTGATCAGTCATGCCACTTAAACATTTTTTGAAGTGATCAGCATGATGTTGTAAATTATAGTATTGCTTATTTTTATTTTTCTCTCCTTCATTGCTAAGGGCCTAGCAATATGTCGGTTGGGGGGAGTGATTACTACTCAAAAAGTGCTATTTTATAGCTTGTAATTAACTCTTTTAAACACTTTTGAGTAGTAGTTATTGCCTTTTAACCCAATTAACATGTTAAGGACCCTTGCAATCAATTCTAATCAAATTGTGTTAAGTTTTGGTGTTTTGATAGCTTTTTGATCACCAAAGCAATCCGAGATTGAGGAGAGTTATTTGGAATCCTTGGCAAAGCAATGGAAAGCTCAGATTCATGAAGAACCAAGATTTGGAGCTCCATAGCCCTTTGCCAAAGTCGTTCAAAGTATGCAAGGAGGGGAAGCAAAGAGAAATCTGCCATGGAGCATTCTTGATGACAGTCATGTCAGCCGCTTTTGGAGCACTTCCCGAAGTCCAATTTATGCATGCTATATGTCATTTCAAAGCTTAGGAAGTCAACAATCCAATGCTTCAAATGGTGTGCAATTCGAAGTTGAAATAAGGAAGTTACAGTCATTGGAAGCCGATCACTCCAAGCTAGAGGAAGAATTTTGCACAGCGCTGCGAAATCACCCTTTTGTTGCGAAATGATTTCGCAGCCTTTTTGCACAATGCTATGGAATTCCTCCTAAAGTTTCACGACACGATGGAAGGCGACCACCGCAAGCTGAAAGATTACTTCGCAGCGGTGCGAAATTAACCGGTTGCTACGAAGTAATTTCGCAAGCCCTTTTTGTACATCTGCGAAATCTCGCAGACCTCATTTTCACCTGCGAAATGGTCCTTAGCGCCTCCCGATATTTGTAACCGACACTTGGAGATATTTTTCTTTATATTTTTGTTGTTTAAATCCCCAAACTCTCCTTGTAACCCACCAATTATAGGATTCCTTAGTTATTAAGGTTGGAAAAGGGGTGAATAACCTTAGATATTTTGTTTTGTAATTTTCTATATATATAGCTCTCGGGAGCTTGTTCTCGGGGGACGCATCCTTTGTACAAATTTGTAAGGAAGTAAAATACAGAGCACTTGCTCTATTTTTCATATATATTTTTGTTTTCTCATTCTTTTTCTTTCTAGTCAATCAAACTCTGAGGATTTTTCCTTAGAGGATGAGAGGCTAGGCTCTTCGTCTCTTGGAGCTAAGGTAACCGGGTAAGTTTCCACATGCATAAATTGGAAGTTTTGTTTTTTTAGTTTTAATGAAGAGAAAGTGTGACCCGTTAATGGTTTTTATCTTTTTAGTTAACTTAAAACGCCTTTAAATCACCTGGGCCAACACTTGGTAAGGCAAGTGATCTCCATCCATGGAGATTCACTAGTTTACCCCTTGCGAGCCTCTGGGAGGTGACTTGAAGGTAGGATTTCTAGAATTTCCAACACTTGGTAAGCTTCTGGACTCCAAGGAGACATCCATTAGTTATCTCTTGCGAGCTTGTGAAGGGAAATCCAAGGTTAAAGATCACCTTGAATGGCAAGTGCTAGGTGAGAGGTATGAGCCATTGCAAGATGCATCAGTGAGAGGGATTTAGTGTTTGAACCCATTAATGGGAAGCATCTGTACAACACCGGTTGGAGAAGGAACTATATGTTAATTCTTTAATGTGAGGAAAAGAAACAAGTGACCGGAACTCCCTTTTTGTACAAGGAATCTGAGCTCAGTGATCTAAACTCCAAGAAACACTTTTCTTTGTAAGTAAAATCAATTACTATTTTTGGTTAGTTTAAAACCAATCTTTGTTCAAACATCTTTATGTTTTCTTTTAAAGCTAACCTTGAAATGAAAAGGCACCAATTCAGCTTTGAATTAATATCATTTGCAAAGTGAAAACCCATCCCAGTGAACGATCCTAGAGCCACTATGCTATAGTAGCTTTGTCTTTGCTACCCTAGTATATGGTGTAATAGGTTATAAATTTTGTTGATTACTCCCTCAATCAAGGAGCACCAGCTGGACACGAATCAGCTGAGACACCAATTAGGCATGAATCAAGCATGATTTTGTAAATTATATTACTGTTTATTTTTCTTTTTCTCTCCTTCATTGCTAAGGGACTAGCAATATGTCGGTTGGGGGGAGTGATTACTACTCAAAAAGTGCTATTTTATAGCTTGTAATTAACTCTTTTAAACACTTTTGAGTAGTAGTTATTACCTTTTAACTCAATTGGCATGTTAAGGACCTTTGCAATCGTTTCTAATCAAATTGTGTTGAGTTTTGGTGTTTTTGATAGGTTTTTGATCACCAAAGCAATCCAAGAATGAGGGAGATCTTTGTATAGTCCATGGCAAAGAAAATTGAAGCTCATTTACATGAAGAATCCAAGCTTTAGAGCTTTGTAATCCTTTGCCAAAACCAATCAAGAATGCAAGGAGGAAAAACAGAAGAATCTAACATGAAATCCAAGAGGATAGCAACTGTAGGACACATTTTGAGCACTTCCTGGAGTACATTTTATGTATAATATATATCGTTTCAAATCTTAGGAAGTCAGGAGTCCAACACTTCAAACTATGCATGAATCGGAGCTGAAACGAAAAAGTTATGACCTTTTGAAGACAACTGCACCAAGCTATGCGAAAATTTCGCAGCTGCGAAATCAGCTTGCGAAAATTTCGCAGCTATGGAATCACCTTGCAAAATCAACCTTTTCTTGCGAAATGGACACTTTCATGCGAAATCCACCTGTGTAATCTCAGATATTTGCAACCGACTTAGTTAGTGTAGACCCTTAATTTTATCCTCCTAGCACATGTCCTATTGATACTTATTCGATACTTTATAGTAGTTCCTTGGTGGCCCATAGCTACTCATACTACTTACCTTTTTTGAGCCACCTTGGAGACTTTGGTTGAGGGATTATCTGACCCCTTATTGTGCCCTTTGGCAGCCCTAATTTAGAATTAGGCTTTTCATTCATTTTTAGGATAGTTTTTAGATACACTTAGCCCATTAAGCACCACCCTAGGCCCACTTAGATTCACCTTGACCCGCTTAGACCCACCTAGGCACCTTTTAGCCTACACACACTCACTTTAGATCCACTTAGGCATCTTGGCCCACATATGTTACCTTCTAGGTAATTCCCATATGACTTACATAATTTGCATGATTTGCACTTTTAATGCTAGCATGTACTCGATTTCTTATTTATTTATTTATCTATTTATTTTATTTATTTATCTACTTATTTATTTATTATTATTTGGTTAGTTATTTGTTTTTATATATTTATTTTATAGAATATTGCATGAGATTGATGATTAATTGTGGAAACTGATGTCTTAATTATTTTTGTGTACCTATGATAAACATAATGTCTTTAATTGCATAATTTTAAATGAGTTTTAATTTTCAATTTCATGACCTTTACTAATTTTAATTCTTATTTTATTTTGGCATGAGATTCAAATGCACACATCGGAGAAGATTCTTGATGTACACGACTGCATATATGTGGGGATATTCTATGCAACATGGAAAGAAGATTTATATCCTTAAAGAAAGGAAAGCAGATCACGGCTGAATGGAGAATGGAAAGGAGATTTAAAGTGTTAAAGAAATGAAAGTAGATCACGGCTGAATGAAAGATGGAAAGAAGATTTTTTTATTTTTCTAAAAAAATGGGCTGCCATCTATTTGGAAGGAAGATCACCAAAATTTTGGAGAAAGGAAAGTGACATCTGCATTATTTTATAGAGTTACCTCCACCATGCATATAAGGGGGACACGACTACAAGGAAGGGGAAGAAGTTGCTGCCCATAGAAGAATATATGGAAACTTCCATACAAAAAGAAATGGACGTCTTGGGAAGAGGAGAAGGGGCTTTTGATTATACAGACGTTCAAGGGGGATGGGGTGAGATTAAAGACAAGAGAGAAAGGTTAGAAAGAGATAGGACGGTGAGTTTTTTGGACAAGGGAGATGGTTTTCATAGGCGAAAGAGAGTGAGTTTTTTTTAAAAGTGATCTATAAAAAGAGGGTTGGACAGCGTGAGTGGAAGGATTTTTCTGATTTTCGGAGGATCACCGGACAACTAGAGAGGTGGGATTTTTTTTAAAAAGCACGAGACTACTGTTGATAGAGGGGGGCATTACGCTCAGCCCAGTGTCGTCTAAAAAAAAAACTTCGCGCAGAAATCTAGAGCTCTCTAAGTTTGACCAGCCGCACCATTTTGAGATTTTCAAGACGCATCAGAGGAAAAGAGGAAGGTGATCTGGAACAGCTGCATCACCCGCATCCTTGAGAGATTTTTCCAGTAAAACCGTACCATTAAAGGTGCAAGGTAAATTCGCACCCTTGAGGGAATTTTCGAAACAGCCGTACCGGTGAAGGAAGGAAAGAAAGCTGAGTTCTGGAGATAATTTTGGGTCCAGCCCCTCTCATCGGAGACACCATAGCTGCACCATAATTTTAAGGAGAGATTCTTCCATCCAGATAGCTACAGATCGATTCCGAAGTGTGATCTTCCATTACCTATGTTGTCGCAACACTTTGCGCGGTACCCAAGCATCTCCGACAACATCTTATGGCCATTGGAGATTCGCACCAGCTTGTTAATCCCGCCACCTAAACACCACAACCACACCAAATTTTCAAATGAAATTCATCTCTATGCAGCACTTTGAGGATTTGCAGTACATAGGTATCCACCACACCATGCATCCTTGGAATTTTTTAAATTAAAAAGTCCTACTAGTGGAAAGTAGTCTTCACATTTTGAAAAGGTATTTAAATAATTTGTTGTGCAAGGGTATCCACCACACTATGCATCATTGGAATTGTTTTTTTGTTTTTATTAAAAAAAATCCTACTAGTGGAAAATGACCTTCACGTTTTGAAAAAAAGTAAACTAATGCATCCCATTTCAATTTTGCTCCATGAAACATTCAATTCAATTCATAGTTGTTTAGAATTTTGGTTATTTAGTTTAATTTATTCCAATGTCAATATATTCATGCTGTCAAGTTGTTAAGTTTAGCTTTAAATTATTCCTATTTGGCCTATGCATTTTCAAAGTTTATTTTATTATAAATTCATGGTTAATTTAGATGTTATTTATTTATTTATTTATTTTTAATTTTTCTTATCTAAATAAATTAATTATTATTGATTCATTATTTTAGCTTGAAGATTATGATTTTTGTTTAATGTAGTTACAATTTATTATTCTTAGTTTGACAAATTAGATTTTTTAATATTGGTTTGGGCAATTTTTGTTGATAATGGAAAGGTTAGGATTTTTTAAGAGTTTGGGCAATTCATGATGATGGTTTAAAATTTAGAATTTTGATTAGCATTATTATTATTATTATTATTTTCCTCAATTAGGAAATTCATAATTTCATTTAATTTAGTTTTAATTTATCTTTTAGTTTAGATGTTATTAAATTTTAGTTTATTATTTTAATTGATTCCATGCCTCTCTTTTCTTATCCAAAGGTTGTTAATTTTAATTCATGATTTATCCTTTTAGTTTTAGAATTTAAGTTGGTTAGTTTATTTCGTTTCGTGTTGATGTATTCATGTTTTAATAAATAAATAACTAAAAATAAAGAAATATATATATATACACTCTAATTTTGATTGATCTTGTTTTAGTTGATATTTTTTAGAATTTTAATTAGTTTGATTGGTTTTTTAGTGGAATTATTATTATATTGTGTCATTTGACTTTATTTACTAACTCCATGCATTTTTTGTTTTAATATGGCAGAATGAGAATTGTGTTTAAGTTTAGTTTGGTATACTATATTAAATTCATAAAATACAAATTCATGTAATTCTACTTTTGAAAAATAAAAAAATAATATAGTTTGATCTTTATTTAGTTTAGTTGTGATTCATTTAATTATTAGTTGTTTATTTATTTATTTGCTACTAATCTAATGCTTTGTAACTTATTTATTATTTATTTATCAATGAGATTGAATCTATGGGTTAAAAATTTAGTTTAAAAAAAAAAAAAAAAAAAAATCTATTGAAGTTGGTTTGAATTGACTTTAGGTTTAGTTAAAATTATAGTTTGTTGAAATGATTGATTTTTATGTGTTAAGTATTATATTTAAACTTGCCTTAATTAGTGATAAAAATGTTTGTTAAGCTCAAATTTATTTTACTAATGTAAGTTTATTAAAAAAAAAAGAAAAAATTATTTAATTCCTTGTGTTCGTATTTCATTTCATTCATATTTTATTTTATTCATATTTATTTGTCTATGTCATCAACTTATCCATTTGATTATGAGTTTAATTTTATAGGTTAGAAATTTAGTCTCAAGTAGTTTTTTAATTTAATTTGTGGTTAAGGTAAAATGTTAGTTTGTTAAAATAATTGATCATGTGTGTTAAGAATTTAAGTTTAGATTGGCTTTAATTAGTGTTTAATTGTTTTTAAGCTTAGATTTCATTTTAATAATGTAAGTTTATTTCGAAATTAGATTCCCTGAATTCATATTTTGTTTTAGTTTCCTTTCGTTTAAATTGATTCATTTTAATTATTTTAGGAGTTTGTATAATTTTAGGTCATTAATAAAATCAATTCTATTTTTGAAAATTCATGCCTTTAGTTTACTTTGATTTAGTTTCGCACATCTATTCGATTTAGGTATTTTATATAATATTAGTTCATTAATAAAGTTAATTCTATGTTTGAAAATTATTGTTTGCTTTGATTTAATTTGGCTCATTTTAGTTAATCTAGATGCGTTTGTGTGTTTAATTGATCTCATGCTAATTCTTGATTGTTATTCTTAATAGATGTGTTTCTTGAATATTCGTTATTAATTCTTGGTGGGTATCTCGTTAGCTTATTTGATCTAAGTTTGAATAGTTTATTGCTTTGGTAGTCTCTAGTAAAATTTACTTTTCGAAGGCCATCGAAAAATAGTGAAGATTGGCCTCCATTCTCACCACTTCAATTTTCTCGGTTGTCAAAAATTCTACTTTGTGATTTTGTTCTCTTTTGTTTTGCTTGGTATTTGATTCATATGTTTTATTGTTTTCAAATTAATTTCTTTTATTTTTAAAACATAACACTATTCTAAAAAAATCCCTTTAAAAATCCATTTCAAAAATTCATTTAGAGTTCTTAGAATCAAAATCTCATTCCCTTTAGGAATCCATTTCAAAAATTCATTTAAAGTTCTTAGAATCGAAATCTCATTTTCTCAAATAATGTGCAACCATGTTTTGATCGGTTTGCATCTTTCTTAAATTTCAAATAAAATTACAGCTTTGAGTAAGACATGAATCCAAGCTTGTGGTCCCAAACAAATGGGATAATTCCAGGCTAGATTTGTGTATATCAATCGAGGAATTGGTGAAACCCCTACATAAGGAAAATTTTCAAAACTCATCTTTGTTGCCCCCTTTGCTATTTAAGGAAATCATGTCTATTTATTTTTTAGAAATTACACAGAAGATATAAGCGATAATTGATGGTTTCCTATACTATGATAATTTTTTTTTTCTATGCTAATTAGATAACAAGCATGCTAGGACTTCTTATTTTATTGTTTGTTATCTAACCTCTCATGTCTTGTGAAAGCACGTTACGAGTTATCTATGCTATCCAAGCATGTCTCCTGTCACCTACCTTCCAAATTTTGTAAATATGATTGTCATTATGATTTATACCTATGTTTGAGAATGCTTGGGATGTCTTGATATTTGCTACATTGTTTGATTATTCATGATAAAACGCATGCTAAGTGACATATTATCTAAACTAACCATTGATGTTTTATGATAGCGCTTAAGAAGTGGTCCAGGTACGCATCCTAACTTTCCTTTATGGGCGTGATTGGTTTTTCTTGTTTGGCATGCTAGTTTTGAGATCACCTTAGCCTACCTAGGTACCCTCAATTAATCAGTTGATTGCCACATTTCCTTCAACGTAGTCAGTAGAGACCTTTGTAGGCCTTAGAGGGGTGCTATCTCCTGGAGGTACCTTCCCAATAAGTAACCTGATCCCCGGACCTAGACTCGGGTTTTTCAAAGACATGCTTTTCCAAAAACTATGGAGTCATATTTTAGGGTTTTATTTCTTGTTTTATTTTCCCTTTAAAATAAAATAAAATAAGTGGCGACTCCGACTTTTCCAAAAACAACATCTTCACCAAATAAAAGCGAGTCTCGCCGATTGAGTGGAGGCGCACGTGAAAAATGCGGGTCCACAGTTAGATTTTTTCTCAAGATATTTTGTGTAAATTTCTATTTTCTCCTTGTAATCAGCTAAAGATATTATCTAGATATTTCTTAGAAAATATCTTCTATATATATCTCTGAATCAATGTAATCCATATATGTAATCCACGAGAGGAGGACAATAGTAAGAAATATATTCTACAGAGCACTTGCTCTGCTTTTCCTTCATATTTTTGTTTTCTAGTTATTTTTATTTCTAGAAAATCAAACTCTGAGGATGTTTCCTCAGAAGATGAGTGGCTAGGCTTTTTGTCTCTTGGAGTGAAGAAAACCGGTAAGTTTCCGAATGCAAAAATTGGAAGTTTTGTTGTTTCAGCTTTTAATGAAGAGAAAGTGTGACTCGTTAGTGGTTTCTATGTTTTTAGTTAACTTAAAACGCCTTTAAATGACCTGGGCCAACACTTGGTAAGGCAAGTGATCTCCGTCCATTGGGATACACTAGTCTATCTCTTGCGAGCCTTTGGGAGGTGGTTTGAAGGTAGGATTTTCTAGAATAGCCAACACTTGGTAAGCTTTTGGATTCCAAGGAGACATCCATTAGTTAACTCTTACGAGCTTTTGACGGATAATCCAAGGTTAAGGATCACCTTGAATGGCCAGTACTAGGTGAGAGGTATGAACCATTGCAAGATGCATCAATGAGAGGGATTTAATGTTTGAACCCATTAAGGGGAGGCATCTGTACCACACCGGTTCGGGAAATAACTATATGTTAAATCCCCAATGCGAGGAAAAGATTCAAGTGATCAAAACTCCCTTTTTGTATGACGAACCTGAGCCTAATGATCTAAAACTCCAAGAAGCACTTTTCTTTGTAATTAAAATCAGTTACTATTTTTGGTTAGCTTAAAACCAACCCTTTTTCAACCAAAGATTATGTTTTCTTTTAAAGCTAACCTTGAAATGAAAAAGCACCAATTCAGCTTTGAATTAATATCAATTGTGAAGTGAAAACGCATCCCAGTGAATGATCTTAGAGCCACTATGCCATGCTAGCTGAGGCTATCCTAGTACATGGTGAAATAGGTTATAAATTTTGTTGATTACTCCCGTCTGAGGATCGAAATCAAGGTACACCAGTTGATTGAGCACCAATCAACAAGACATACACCAGTTGGGTACGAAATCAAATGGCGCCGTTGTCGGGGACCATTGAGAGAACAAGAATCAACTGGTGCACCAATTGGGAACGAATCATTAAGCTAACGATCAAGAGTAGCTCGTGTCATTTGAATTCTTGAGCTATTCATACTATCGAGAGCCTTGAGCTCATAACCTAGAATAGTTCATTTCAACAATACCCTTAGGCTATTTGTATCATCTAGATCCCTGAGCTCACGATGCATAGTCATTTAGGATAACCATAGTCTAAAGATGTTCGTAGCATCTAAAGTACTAAGCCCACGACCCAGAGTCGTTCATCTCATCCACAACCATGAGTTGTTCATAGCATCTACAGTTTTTAGCTCACGACCTAGAGTCGTTCATGTCAACCGCAACCCTGAGTTGTTCATAGCACTTAGAGCCCTCAGTTGACGACCTAGAGTCATTCATGTCATCCAGGACCTTGAATTTTTCATAGGATTTAGAGCCTTGTGGTCATGACCTAGAGTCGTTAATGTCACACATAGCCCTGAGTTGTTCTTAGGTTTTAGAGCCATGAGCTCATGATCGAAAGTCATTTATGTTAACCACAACCCTAAGCTATACATAGGATCTGGAGCCCTAAGCTCACGACCCAGAGTCGTTCATGTCATCCACAACCTTAAGCTATTTAATGTATTTAGAGGCTCAAGCTCATGACATGAAGTCGTTCATGTCATCCACAACCTTTATGTGTGGTTAACATCTGGAGCCATGAGTTCACGAGATTTGGAGTCGTTCATTCATCCATAACGCCGAGTTGTTGATAATATCCATTACCCTGAGCTTACGACCCGGAGTAGCTCATATTATCCGTAGGCCTAAGTTGTTCATAGCATCTAGGGCCTTGAGCCCACGACCTAGAGTCGTTTATGTCAAGCATAACCTTGAGTTGTTCATAAATTCTAGAACCTTGAGCTCATGACTTGGAGTCGTTCATGTCATCCATAACCCTAAGCTTTTAATAGCATCTAGAGCCCTAAGATCATGACCTCAAGTCGATCATGTAAACCACACCCTTGATCTCATGACTTGGAGACATTCATGTCATCTATAGCCCTAACATTTTCATAACATATAAAGCCTTAATCTCACGACCCAAAGACATTCATGTCAACCATAGCACTGAGTTGTTCATAGCATCTATAGTAGTGAACTCACGACCCAGATTCAGTCATGTCAACCATAACCTTGAGTTGTTCATAGCATCTAGAGCCTTGAGCTCATAACTTGGAGTTGTCAATGTCATCTACAACCCTGAGCTATTAATCGAATTCAGAGCCATGGGATCATGACTAAGAATTGTTCATACCAACTACACCCCTAACTTGTTCATAGCATCTAAAGACCTAAGCACATGACATCCCAAGTCATTTAGATCATCCATAATCCTGACCTATTTACAACATCCAAAGCGTTGAGCTAACAATCGAGAGTAGCTCATGTCATTTGCAACCCTAAGTTGTTCATAGCATCGAGAGCCCTGAGCTCACGACCTAGAATCATTCCTTTTAACTACACCCCTAGGTTGTTCGTAGCATCTAGATCCCTTAGCTCACGAACCATAGTCATTCATGTCAACCACAACCTGGAGATGTTTATAGAATATAAAGCCCTAAGCTCACGGCTTGGAGTCATTCATCTCATCCACAAACTTGAGCTGTTCATGGCATCTAGAGGCCTCAGCTCATGACACGGAGTCGTTCATGTCAACCACAACCTTGGGCTATTCATAGCATATAGAGCCCTCAGTTCACTACTTAGAGTCGTTCATGTCATCCTTAAACCTGAGTTTTTCATAACATTTAGAGCGCTAAGGTCATGACCCATAGTCATTCATGTCATCAATAGCCCTGCGTTATTCTTAGGTTCTAGAGCCATGAGATCACGATCGGGAGTCTTTTATGTAATTGAAAGCCCTGAGTTGTACGTAGGATCTAGAGCCCCGAGCTCACGACTTAGAGTCATTCATGTCATCAACCACCTTGAGCATTTCATAGCATTTAGAGCTCTGAGATCAAGACCTGGAGTTTGTCATGTCAACCACAACCCCAAGTTGTTCATATCATCTAAAACCTTAAGCTCATAACCTAGAGTCATTCATGCCATCCACAACCTTTTTTTTTTTTTCATAAAATCTACCACCTTAAGCTCATGACCCAGAGTTGTACATGTCATCTAAATCCCTGAGTTGTTCATAGCATCTAAAGACCTAAGCTCACTATCTGAAGTCATTGATTTCATCCACAACCTTGAGCTATTCATAGCATCTAAAACCCTAAGCTCATGACCCGGAGTTGTTCATGTAAACAACAACCCTGAGCTATTCATAGCAACTAGAGCCTTAAGTTGTATGTAGGATCCAGAGCCTCGAGCTATTCATAACATCTAGAGCTATGGGCCCAAGACCAAGAATCATTCATATTATCCACACCCCTGAGTTGTTCATAGCATTTAGAGCCCTAAGCTAATGATATAGAGTCCTTATGTCATCCACAACCCTGATCTCTTCATTGCATCTAGAGCCCTGAGCTCATCACCCATAGTTGTTCCTCTCAACCATAGCTCTAAGTTGTTCATAACATCTAGAGCCTTGAGCTCAAGACCTAAAGTCGTTCATTTAACCATAGCCCTAAGTTGCTTATATCATCGAAGGCACTAAGCTCACGACCTAGAGTTGTTCATGTCATCAATAGCTCTAATCATTTCATAGCATCTGGAGCTCATAGTTCATGACCCAAATTCGTTCATGTCAACCACAGTCCTAACCTGCTCATAACATCTAGAGCCTTGACCTCACGACCCAGAGTCATTCATATCATCCACAATCCTGAGCTTTTCATAGTATCTAGAATATTGAGCTCCTGACTCGGAGTCGTTCATGTCCTTTACAACTCGGAGCTATTCAAAGCAACTAGAGCCCTGAGGACATGACCCAAAGTTGTTCATGTGATGTAGAGCCCTGAGCTATTCATAACATCTAGAACCCTAAGCTCACCACCCGAAGTCGTTTTTATCATCCATAGCCCTAAGTTGTTCATAGCATTTAGATCTCTGAGTTCACATCCTGGAGTCGTTCATATCAACCAAAACCTTGAGTTGTTCATAGTATCTAAAGCCCTGAGCTCATGAGCCCGAGTCGTTCATGTCATCCACAACCTCTAGTTATTCACAACATCTAGAGCTTGAAGCTCATAACCTAAAGTCGTTTATGTCAACAACAACCTTGAGCTGTTGATAGCATATAGAGCCTTGAGCACACGGGTTCTCGAGTCGTTCAAATCATCAAAAACCCTTAATTGTTCATAGCTTTTAGAGCCTTAAGCTCATGACATTGAGTTGTTCACTTCAAACACAACCCTGACCTATTCATAGTATCTACAACCCTGATCTTATGACCCAGATTTGTTCAGGTCATCCACATCCTCGAGCTCATGATGTAGAATCGTTCATATCAACTAGAGGCCTTAGTTCACAAGATCCTAAGTCGTTCATATCTTCTACAACATTAATCTATTCATAGCATCGAGAACCTAGAGCTTATGACCCGGAGTCATTCATATCAACCATAGCGTTAAGTTGTTCATAACATCTAGATGCTTGAGCTCACAACCCAGAGTAGTTCATGTCAACCATAAACATGAGTTGTTCATAACATTTAGGGTCATAGGCTCACAATCAAGAATGGTTCATAACATCCACAACCCTAAGTTGTTCATAGCATCTAGGTTACTGAGCTCATGGGATCTCGAGTTGTTCGTATCATCCACAACCCTGGGTCGTTCATAACATCCACATCGTTGAGCTCACAATCTAGTGTAGCTCTTGTCATCTACAACCTTGAGATGTTCATAGCATTTAGAGCCTTAAGCTCATGATCTAGAGTTGTTCATGTCATCTATAGCCTTAAGTTGTTCATAACATCTAGAGCCCTAAGCTCACAGCACAGATTCATTCTTGTCAACCATAACCTTGAATGTTGTTCATGATATCTACAACCCTTAGCTATTCGTAGCATTTAGACCATAGGCTTACATCCTACAATCGTTCATATCATCCTCAGCCCAAAGTTGTTCATAGCATCTAGAGGCCTAAGCTCACAACCTAGAGTCATTCATTTCAGCCATGTCTTGAGCTATTAAGAAGATCTAGAATCCTAAGCTCATGACCTAGAGTCGTTCATGCCAACTACAACCCTTAGCTTTTCATACCACTTAGAGCCATAGGCTCATGACTTTGAATTGCTCATATCATCCTCAGCCCAAAGTTGTTCAAAGCATTTAGAGGCCTTTGCTCATGACCTAGAGTCGTTCATGTCAACCATAGTTCTGAGTTGTTTATAGGATCTAGAGCCCTTAGCTCATGACCTAGAGTTGCTCATGTCAATCACAACCCTAAGCTATTCATAGAATTTTGAACTAGAGGCTCACAACCAAGAATAGTTCATATCATCCTCATCCCTGAGCTATTTATAGCATCTAGAGGCTTAAGCTTACGACCTAGAATCGTTCACGTAAGCCATAGCCTTGAGTTGTTCACAGCATTTGGAGCTATGAGCTCAAGACCTAGAGTTGTTCATGTCAAGCACAACCCTAAGTTATTCATAACATCTGTAGCACTATGCTCACAACCTAGAGTGGATCATGTCTACCACAACACTGAGTTATTCATAGAATTTAAATCCATAGGCTCACGACTAAGAATCATTGATACCATCCTTAACCCTGAGTTGTTCATAGCATCTAGAGGCCTGAGCTAACGGAATCTTAAGTCATTCTTATTATCTATAACCCTGATCTATTCAAAGCATCTAGAGCCTTAAGTTGATGGCTCAAATTTTTTCATGTCATCCATAACCCTAAGTTGTTCATAACATCTAGAACCTTAAGCTCACGACCCGAAGTTGTTCATGTCAACCACAACCCTGAGTTATTCATAGCATCTAGAGCTTTGATCTCATAACCTATAGTCGTTCATGTCATTCACAACCCTAAGCTATTCACAGCCTTTAGGGCCATGGTCTTACGACCAAGAATCATTCATATCATCCACAACCCTGAGCTAGTCATAGCATCTAGAGGCTTGAGCTCACGGGATCTCAAGTCATTCTTATCATCTACAACCTTCAACTGATCATAGCATCCAAAGCCCTGATCTCACAACAAGGAGTAGCTTATGTCATCCATAACCCTGAGCTATTCATAGCATCTAGAGCTTTGAGCTGATGACTCAAAGTCATTCATGTCATCAATGGCCCTAAGTTGTTTATAACATCCAGAACTCTCAGCTCATGACCATAGTCGTTCATGTCAACTATAGCCTTGAGCTATTGATAGCATCTTGAGCCCTAAGCTCATGATCCAATGTCATACATGTCATTCATAACCTTGAGTTGTTCATAGGATTTATACCCTTGAGAGCATGACCCAAAGTTGTCCATGTTATCCACAACACTGAGCTCTTCATACCATCATGAGCCCTGAGTTCACGACCTGAATTTGTTCATTTCATCTACAACCCTGAACTATTCATAGAATCTAGAGCTTTGAGTTCACAACCTAGAATCATTCATATCATTCTCAACCTTGAGTTGTTCATAAAATCTAAAGGCCTGAGCTCACAAGATCTCGAGTTGTTCTTATCATCCATAACCCTATGTTGTTCAAAGCATCTAGAGCCTTGAGCGGACAACCCATAGTCATTCATGTCATCTACAACCCTGAATTGTTCATAACATTTAGAGCCCTAAGCTCACAATCGGGAGTCATTCATGTCAACCATAACCCTGAGCTATTCATAGCATCTAGAGTTTTGAGCTCATAGCCTAAAGTCATTCATGTCATCCACATCCCTAAGATATTCATAACATTTACGGCCATAGGCTCACGACCAAGAATCATTCATATCATCCATAACCCTGAGTTGGTCATAGCATCTAGAGGCCTAAGCTCACTGGATCCCAAATTATTCATATCATCGATAACCTTAAGTTGATCATAGAATCTAAAGGCCTCAGCTCATGACACAAAGTAGCTCATGTCATCCGTAACCTTAAGTTGTTCATAGTATCTAGAGCCTTGAGCTCACGACTCAAAGTCATTCATGTCATCTATAGCCCTACGCTGCTCATAGCATATAGAGCTCTCATTGCATGACCCATAGTCATTCATGACAACCATAACCTCGAGCTGTTGATCGGATCTCAAGCCCTTAGCTTATGACTCGATGTTGTTCATGTCATCTACAACCTTGAGCTTTTCATATGATCTATAGCCCTAAGCTTAGGACCCGGAGTCGTTCATGTTATCCATAACCCTCAATTATTCATACTATCTCGATCCCTTAGCTCACGACCCATAGTCGTTTATTTCATCCATAGCCCTGAACTATTCATAACATCTTGAGCCTTGAGTTCATGACCGAAAATTTTTCATATCATCTGCAACCCTAAGTTGTTCATATCATCTATATCCTTAAGCTCATGACCTAGAATCGTGCATATCATCCACCACCATGAGTTGTACATAGTATCTAGAGACCTGAGCTCATGACCTAGCAAAGTTCATGTCATTGACAACCCTAAGTTGTTCATAGCATCTATAGCCTTGAGCTCACGACCCGAAGATGTTCATGTGAACCACAACCCTAAGTTATTCAGAGTATTTAGAGCCATGTGCTCATGACCTGAAGTCATTCATATCATCCAGAACCCTCAGTTGTTCATAACATTTAGAGCCTTAAACCCACGACCCGTAGTTGTTAATGTCAACCACAACCATGAGTTGTTCATACCATCTAGAGTCTTGAGCTCACGACATTGAGTCATTCATGTTAGCTACTGCCATGAGCTATTCATAACATTTTAAGCTTTGGGCTTAGGACCAAGAATCGTTCATATGATTCATAGCCTTGAGCTATTTGTATGATCTAGAGGCCTGAACTCATAGATTCATGATTCGTTCATATCATCCATAACCCTGAGTTGTTCATAACATCTAAAGCCATGACCTAACGACTCGAAGTAGATCATGTCATCCAATGGCCTAAGCTATTCATAAAGCTCAGAGCTCACGACCTATAGTCGTTCATGTCAACCACAGACCTAAGCTCTTCAGAGCATCTAAAGCCTTCTACTCATGACCCGAAGTCATTCATGTTATCCATAACCTTGAGCTATTCATAGAATCTAGAGGCTTGAGCACATAACGTAGAATTTGTCATATCATCCAATTCCCTGAGCTATTTATAGCATCTAGAGGTTTGAGCTGACCACCTGAAATC